>OV815285.1:19005672-19685117 GCA_929108145.2 Limnephilus rhombicus
TTGGCGTTGGCGTTGGCGTTGGCGTTGGCGTTGGCGTTGGCGTTGGCGTTGGCGTTGGCGTTGGCGTTGGCGTTGGCGTTGGCGTTGGCGTTGGCGTTGGCGTTGGCGTTGGCGTTGGCGTTGGCGTTGGCGTTGGTATTGGTATTGGTATTGGTATTGGTATTGGTATTGGTATTGGTATTGGTATTGGTATTGGTATTGGTATTGGTATTGGTATTGGTATTGGTATTGGTATTGGTATTGGTATTGGTATTGGTATTGGTATTGGTATTGGTATTGGTATTGGTATTGGTATTGGCATTGGTATTGGTATTGGTATTGGCGCAACACATCCCGGCTGACTCATGTTTAAATTTGAGCGCATGACAATGAGGACATTCTTTGTCCATAGCACCAATCAGCACTTTCGGATGAGCTGAATATTCAATATCTGGCTTGTTGGATTTGTTGTTCCTCCTGTTCTAATATTTCGCATATTTGTTGCTTTATTCGTTTGACGGCCCAAATGGGCCCCAATGTGTCTTGGCATTGTAATCGTACAAAATTTTACACGCACTGCGTTGTGATTCAAACAAATGCCTAATGAAATGTCAAGATGCGACGATTCTCATTTCGTTCTGATTGAAATACAAAAGACGCGACGGTTAAATTTGTTCATAAAATAAATTAAAATATAAATTAGTAAAAATAAATACTCATAAAATCACGATTAAAAAATGGGGGGGTGGGGGTAAGCCAGTGAAAGTTTGGGATTGTATGTATTTTTTGATGCCAAATAATAAAAATAAAAAAAAAAAACAAAAAAACAAAAACAAAAAAATAGGTCAAAAATTCTACACCATAATCACTTAGCGGTATGAAATGTACTTTAAAACCTATTCTCATTCCTACCGAATATACCTACATAAAAAAAAAAATCATAAAAATCGCTGTTTCGGGGGGGTGCGACCACAAACCCCGTAACACGAGATTTTTATATATTAGAACATATTTTTGCAGCACACATAGGCCACAGAACTGGTATTGGTAGATCGTATTGGTATTGGTATTGGTATTGGTATTGGTATTGGTATTGGTATTGGTGTTGGTGTTGGTGTTGGCGTTGGCGTTGGCGTTGGCGTTGGCGTTGGCGTTGGCGTTGGCGTTGGCGTTGGCGTTGGCGTTGGCGTTGGCGTTGGCGTTGGCGTTGGCGTTGGCGTTGGCGTTGGCGTTGGCGTTGGCGTTGGCGTTGGCGTTGGCGTTGGCGTTGGCGTTGGCGTTGGCGTTGGCGTTGGCGTTGGCGTTGGCGTTGGCGTTGGCGTTGGCGTTGGCGTGGGAGTTGGCGTTGGCGTTGGCGTTGGCGTTGGCGTTGGCGTTGGTGTTGGTGTTGGTGTTGGTGTTGGTGTTGGTGTTGGTGTTGGTGTTGGTGTTGGTGTTGGTGTTGGTGTTGGTGTTGGTGTTGGTGTTGGTGTTGGTGTTGGTGTTGGTGTTGGTGTTGGTGTTGGTGTTGGTGTTGGTGTTGGTGTTGGTGTTGGTGTTGGTGTTGGTGTTGGCGTTGGCGTTGGCGTTGGCGTTGGCGTTGGCGTTGGCGTTGGCGTTGGCGTTGGCGTTGGCGTTGGCGTTAGCGTTGGCGTTGGCGTTGGCGTTGGCGTTGGCGTTGGCATTGGCATTGGCATTGGCATTGGTATTGGTATTGGTATTGGTATTGGTATTGGTATTGGTATTGGTATTGGTATTGGTATTGGTATTGGTATTGGCATTGGTATTGGTATTGGTATTGGCGCAACACATCCCGGCTGACTCATGTTTAAATTTGAGCGCATGACAATGAGGACATTCTTTGTCCATAGCACCAATCAGCACTTTCGGATGAGCGGAATATTCAATATCTGGCTTGTTGGATTTGTTGTTCCTCCTGTTCTAATATTTCGCATATTTGTTGCTTTATTCGTTTGACGGCCCAAATGGGCCCCAATGTGTCTTGGCATTGTAATCGTACAAAATTTTACACGCACTGCGTTGTGATTCAAACAAATGCCTAATGAAATGTCAAGATGCGACGATTCTCATTTCGTTCTGATTGAAATACAAAAGACGCGACGGTTAAATTTGTTCATAAAATAAATAAAAATATAAATAAGTAAAAATAAATACTCATAAAATTACGATTAAAAAATGGGGGGGTGGGGGTAAGACAGTGAAAGTTTGGGATTGTATGTATTTTTTGATGCCAAATAATAAAAATAAAAAAAAAAAACAAAAACAAAAAAATAGGTCAAATATTCTACACCATAATCACTTAGCGGGATGAAATGTACTTCATTCCTACCGAATATACCTACATAAAAAAATATCATAAAAATCGCTGCATCGGGGGGGTGCGACCACAAACCCCGTAACACGAGATTTTTACATATTAGAACATATTGTTGCAGCACACATAGGCCACTGAACTGGTATTGGTAGATCGTATTGGTATTGGTATTGGTATTGGTATTGGTATTGGTATTGGTATTGGTATTGGTAATGGTATTGGTATTGGTATTGGTGTTGGTGTTGGTGTTGGTGTTGGTGTTGGCGTTGGCGTTGGCGTTGGCGTTGGCGTTGGCGTTGGCGTTGGCGTTGGCGTTGGCGTTGGCATTGGCATTGGCATTGGCATTGGTATTGGTATTGGTATTGGTATTGGTATTGGTATTGGTATTGGTATTGGTATTGGTATTGGTATTGGTATTGGTATTGGTATTGGTATTGGTATTGGTATTGGTATTGGTATTGGTAATGGTATTGGTATTGGTATTGGTGTTGGTGTTGGCGTTGGCGTTGGCGTTGGCGTTGGCGTTGGCATTGGCATTGGCATTGGTATTGGTATTGGTATTGGTATTGGTATTGGTATTGGTATTGGTATTGGTATTGGTGTTGGTATTGGTATTGGTAATGGTATTGGTATTGGTGTTGGTGTTGGCGTTGGCGTTGGCGTTGGCGTTGGCGTTGGCGTTGGCGTTGGCGTTGGCGTTGGCGTTGGCGTTGGCGTTGGCGTTGGCGTTGGCGTTGGCGTTGGCGTTGGCGTTGGCGTTGGCGTTGGCGTTGGCGTTGGCGTTGGCGTTGGCGTTGGCGTTGGCGTTGGAGTTGGCGTTGGCGTTGGCGTTGGCGTTGGCGTTGGCGTTGGTTTTGGTGTTGGTGTTGGTGTTGGTGTTGGTGTTGGTGTTGGTGTTGGTGTTGGTTTTGGTGTTGGTGTTGGTGTTGGTGTTGGTGTTGGTGTTGGTGTTGGTGTTGGTGTTGGTGTTGGTGTTGGTGTTGGTGTTGGTGTTGGTGTTGGTGTTGGTGTTGGTGTTGGTGTTGGTATTGGTGTTGGTGTTGGTGTTGGTGTTGGTGTTGGTGTTGGTGTTGGTGTTGGTGTTGGTGTTGGTGTTGGTGTTGGTGTTGGTGTTGGTGTTGGCGTTGGCGTTGGCGTTGGCGTTGGCGTTGGCGTTGGCGTTGGCGTTGGCGTTGGCGTTGGCGTTGGCGTTGGCGTTGGCGTTGGCGTTGGCGTTGGCGTTGGCGTTGGCGTTGGCGTTGGCGTTGGTATTGGTATTGGTATTGGTATTGGTATTGGTATTGGTATTGGTATTGGTATTGGTATTGGTATTGGTATTGGTATTGGTATTGGTATTGGTATTGGTATTGGTATTGGTATTGGTATTGGTATTGGTATTGGTATTGGTGTTGGTGTTGGTGTTGGTGTTGGTATTGGTATTGGTATTGGTATTGGTATTGGTATTGGTATTGGTATTGGCATTGGTATTGGTATTGGTATTGGCGCAACACATCCCGGCTGACTCATGTTTAAATTTGAGCGCATGACAATGAGGACATTCTTTGTCCATAGCACCAATCAGCACTTTCGGATGAGCTGAATATTCAATATCTGGCTTGTTGGATTTGTTGTTCCTCCTGTTCTAATATTTCGCATATTTGTTGCTTTATTCGTTTGACGGCCCAAATGGGCCCCAATGTGTCTTGGCATTGTAATCGTACAAAATTTTACACGCACTGCGTTGTGATTCAAACAAATGCCTAATGAAATGTCAAGATGCGACGATTCTCATTTCGTTCTGATTGAAATACAAAAGACGCGACGGTTAAATTTGTTCATAAAATAAATTAAAATATAAATTAGTAAAAATAAATACTCATAAAATCACGATTAAAAAATGGGGGGGTGGGGGTAAGCCAGTGAAAGTTTGGGATTGTATGTATTTTTTGATGCCAAATAATAAAAATAAAAAAAAAAAACAAAAAAACAAAAACAAAAAAATAGGTCAAAAATTCTACACCATAATCACTTAGCGGTATGAAATGTACTTTAAAACCTATTCTCATTCCTACCGAATATACCTACATAAAAAAAAAAATCATAAAAATCGCTGTTTCGGGGGGGTGCGACCACAAACCCCGTAACACGAGATTTTTATATATTAGAACATATTTTTGCAGCACACATAGGCCACAGAACTGGTATTGGTAGATCGTATTGGTATTGGTATTGGTATTGGTATTGGTATTGGTATTGGTATTGGTATTGGTGTTGGTGTTGGTGTTGGTGTTGGCGTTGGCGTTGGCGTTGGCGTTGGCGTTGGCGTTGGCGTTGGCGTTGGCGTTGGCGTTGGCGTTGGCGTTGGCGTTGGCGTTGGCGTTGGCGTTGGCGTTGGCGTTGGCGTTGGCGTTGGCGTTGGCGTTGGCGTTGGCGTTGGCGTTGGCGTTGGCGTTGGCGTTGGCGTTGGCGTTGGCGTTGGCGTTGGCGTTGGCGTTGGCGTTGGCGTTGGCGTTGGCGTTGGCGTTGGCGTTGGCGTTGGCGTTGGCGTTGGCGTTGGCGTTGGCGTTGGCGTGGGAGTTGGCGTTGGCGTTGGCGTTGGCGTTGGCGTTGGCGTTGGTGTTGGTGTTGGTGTTGGTGTTGGTGTTGGTGTTGGTGTTGGTGTTGGTGTTGGTGTTGGTGTTGGTGTTGGTGTTGGTGTTGGTGTTGGTGTTGGTGTTGGTGTTGGTGTTGGTGTTGGTGTTGGTGTTGGTGTTGGTGTTGGTGTTGGCGTTGGCGTTGGCGTTGGCGTTGGCGTTGGCGTTGGCGTTGGCGTTGGCGTTGGAGTTGGCGTTGGCGTTGGCGTTGGCGTTGGCGTTGGCGTTGGCGTTGGCGTTGGCATTGGCATTGGCATTGGCATTGGTATTGGTATTGGTATTGGTATTGGTATTGGTATTGGTATTGGTATTGGTATTGGTATTGGTATTGGTATTGGTATTGGTATTGGTATTGGTATTGGTATTGGTATTGGTATTGGTATTGGTATTGGCATTGGTATTGGTATTGGTATTGGCGCAACACATCCCGGCTGACTCATGTTTAAATTTGAGCGCATGACAATGAGGACATTCTTTGTCCATAGCACCAATCAGCACTTTCGGATGAGCGGAATATTCAATATCTGGCTTGTTGGATTTGTTGTTCCTCCTGTTCTAATATTTCGCATATTTGTTGCTTTATTCGTTTGACGGCCCAAATGGGCCCCAATGTGTCTTGGCATTGTAATCGTACAAAATTTTACACGCACTGCGTTGTGATTCAAACAAATGCCTAATGAAATGTCAAGATGCGACGATTCTCATTTCGTTCTGATTGAAATACAAAAGACGCGACGGTTAAATTTGTTTGTTAGGGTCAAGGGAATTGCCACAAGTTGGCTTATTTATTAAAGGGATTTAATTAAGGTGAGTGGACGAAATGGCTTTGCCGGTTAGTACCGGACGCGCCAGGATCTGATCCCGAGGAATCCTCAGCATCAGACCCGCCAAATCGACCAGCACAGCGGTAGAGCAGAGATTCCCCCTCCCAGAGCGGGGAATTAAGTTCTAAGATGTCAGGCATAGGCAGGGGCATAGGCAGGAATTACCAGGTTTTGTAAATAAAATAAGGTTAATTATAATTGGACTAACCGTATAGGTTTATTTCAAATATTGCAAATAATAATACAGATAGGAAAGAACTTACCCCCCACAGACCATAACCGATAACTAAAGCTAAAGTAATCTGACTATTAACGCGGTCGTTTAGACGATGAGGGATCCTCCCGGTGACTAAGGTTGGTGCAACTGCCCACGTCCCACGGTGATGCGAGCTGACTATATTGGCGGCAGGAATCCTCTGGCCTCTGCAGCATGAGCAAATACTCCGGCGCGAGCAAATAAGGCTACTCCACGTCCCACGGTGGAGTAAGCTGGCGCGGATGGCAAACGATGTCCTCTGCAGCATGAGCAAATACTCTGGCGCGAGCAAATAAGGCTACTCCACGTCCCACGGTGGAGTAAGCTGGCGCGGATGGCAAACGATGTCCTCTGCAGCATGAGCAAATACTCTGGCGCGAGCAAATAAGGCTACTCCACGTCCCACGGTGGAGTAAGCTGGCGCGGATGGCAAACGATAGAGTCACGCACGTGTATCGTGAATTGATACACCAGGAGATTTCCTGGCGGAGATCGGGTAGAACATTATATTGGCCGGAAATCACACTAGCCCACGGTGTTTCTGGGACTAAAGGCAGGGGCGTTTACTGTCCAGAACGAAATTTCCTATTCCTCGACAAAAATACAATTCGGCCATTGTGTGAACACAACATTTATTTCCGGAGCGCGACTCGCGGGGTCGAAACCATAACGGGAACTCAAATAAACTTGTAACGGCACTATAATAACCGCCCGAACTTTACGGGAACTTCGAATCTCTCTGATTAGGCACCGATGCACTCCATCTTGCCCGATTCTCTCCAAAAACTCTCACGACCTCCGGCGGGCCTTACGCCCGCCGGGGGAAGTGCCACCATCACATTTCCGCTCCTCTCTGGTGTTGCCAGGATGAAAAACAATAGACAATGCTATCGTGCCGCCTCATAGATTCCAGTTCTTACTTAAAACGACAATTAACCTATGTTTTATACATAACATTACCCCGCTCGCTCCCAAGGTGTTTGCCCTCAAACACAAGGAGAACAAAAGAAAAGCCTGAGCTAAGAGATACCCTAACTTGGTCTGATGGGTTCCTAAAAACATACATAAACATAATATCATAAAAATGAGTTGTACATCAGAAAAAACAAAACTACTAGCAACAGTATGCTTGCAAATGGGTGCGTGACAAAATCAGTCGCGCCCATCATGCTGAAGACATGATGGTAGAGTCTGCGACGCATCCATTCGAAGTTAGACAATTAGATATAATTAAATCAGTACTTAGAGTTAAAGACCTTAATTGTAGACAATTTGTAGACAATAAGAAGATACGTGAACGGGGCCCGTAATCACCCACAGCATATAAGACGCTGGGTGATGTATTCTGACTCTCGTCTGGGACTACCGTAGACGTAGCATCTATAACAGAATAGAACTTAATATTAGAATAGATATTATCACCAAGATATGACATCAATAAACATCAACACATTAAATATGCGTAAAGCATCACTGTTCAGAACACTTTTAAGTAAGCCAAAGTAGGCTATACACTTAGATGGTGTACCATCTGCACTTCAACACTGATTTTAAATCCATTCTGGATAAAAGAATTCCTCTTTAGAAGAGCCTACCTATCTAACTCTCTAACTGGTCTCGTGGGATAAGTTTTTCTGACAGTTATATAATAGAAAACAAAATATAGGTTTATTAGAACATTTGTATATGAAATACAGGATATAACCAACCATTGTAACTGAATGGTGTTAAGGATAGTCATACAATCATCGCATGAATGATGCCAATTTATTTATTATTCAACCATTGTTAAAAATGGTGACAATAGAATGGTTAGCGACCATCGTAAATAAATGGTGCTATCAATAGTCAACAACCATCGTTAAAAAAAATGGTGCCAATTAATTAAGTATGTGACTTTTGTACCAGAAGGTGCAACAAGAAATTATAATATTAGTGCATCGTAACTAATTACTGAAGTTCTCGCAGGAACTAATCAATCACACTCATAGCTTGGGAATTGATTAAATTGTTCGAATTAATGAAATTCCTGAATAATTATAGTAAGTTATTTTTATTGTTTAAGCAAATGTAATTAAAACATTATTAAATTGAGAACATATTGAAATTTTGGGCGAATACCTCTTAATGTTCTTAATTACGTTTATGCAATATAAAAGTATATTAACACAGTTCATATGAGATTGAACTTGGAATACACGAGGATATGCGGGTTCATATTATCGTATATTCCAAGTTGACAAAAACTTAGTAGGACAAATACAGAGTATTTTAAACTGTATGGACTCAGAATACAAAAGGATAAGCGGGTTCATATCGTCATGCATTCTGAGTTGACAAGGAAATAAACTTAAAGATAAATATAAACCATAGTGAACTTATTATATATATATATATACATATATGTATTTGTACTTCGAGGCATCTCATAATTGTACATAAATAACCTAACAAATCTTAATTATTATTTTAATGTGAAATTATACTCGAGTAATCAACTGGAGTAAGATTTTAATTTTCTACAAAAGACCACTTAAAAATTAATTATTTACTTATGTATTTTATGTCCAATACTGGTCAAAGCAATCCGGATGATCAGGCTGAACTGAAATGAGCTGTATTGAAGAGGTTTAAATTAAAGATAGCGTCTGTGAAGATGCTTTATGATAGCCGACTAAGCTGGTATGCTATCTGATTTAAGTATATCCTTAACATGAAAATCGCCTGTTACTTTTCCATTTAAGTCAGACAGGGTATAAATTAAATCTGACTTTTTCTGTACTACAATGTTTTGAACAAAACGAGGTGCCAATTTTTGTGAAAAATAGTTCAAAGCATTAGATAATACAAAATTCCTTCTCCAGACTACGTCTCCTACCTGGAAGGTAACGTTTCTTCTACGTAAATTATAGTGATTAGCGCCCTTTTTAAATGCCGTAAAAAGGGCGTTTGAAACTTGTTCATAAATTGATGACAGTCCATTTAATCTGTCGGAGTAAACTTTGAGATGAGAGGAATCTTGTGGACTGGATTCATCATCTGCCAATGGATTACGGTGGAGATCCCCATCTAATATTTGTTCTCTACCGTGCATAACAAAGAAAGGAGTAAATCCGGTAGTACAATTTACAGTATTATTCATTGCCGATTGAATTTGTGGGAGAAATTTGGACCAATTACGATGATCAGATTCCGTTAATATTGATAGTGCCGTGCCTAAAGTTTGATTGTATCTTTCAACAACATTGTTTTGAGGGGTGTACAGTGAATTGTAAAAAGGAGGGTTTATATTGTAGCTTTGTAATAGTTCCTTAAATTCTTTCGAAATGAACTGACGCCCATTGTCACATACAATGGTACGCGGTACTCCGTGTACAAGGAAAATATTTTCTTCTAAATTTTTAATAATACTTCTCGCGGTACCTTGACGTAACGGAAATAGCCAGGTATATTTAGAAAAAACATCCACGCATGACAATATAACGGTAAAACCTGAATAACTTCTAGGCAGAGGGCCTACCAGATCCACTGATAACATCTGCATAGGTCTCGTAACTTTTTTATAATTTGATGAAATTCCATTCGGCGGGGCTGTACTGATTTTGTGTGCTTTACAGACAGCACATTGATTCACAAATCTTTTCACCTCTTGGTACATTTTTGGCCAAAAGTAACGGAGTTGTAATTTTTTATAAGTCTTAAAGACTCCAGGATGACAAGCACGAGAGGATTCATGTGATTCTGACAAAATTTCCCTTCTATTTTCTAGTGGGACTACTTTTTTCCAAGACGTGTCTTCACAAAGAGGTAAACGTGTTTTTGTATGGCGAAACAATTCATTTTCGCGTATCTGGAAGTTTTGAAAACGCTGAGGAGAATCTATGCAGCCTTTCCAGATATCTGTGTACCACTTATCGGTGGACAAGTTCGCATCAATGACCGATATTGTAGCGAGGTCCATTCTTGAAAGCACATCCGGGACGATGTGTTGTGTGCCTTTACGGTGTATAACATCGAAGGAGAATTGTGAAAGGCGAGAACTCCAACGTGCAAGACGTCCACTAGGGTTCGATATAGATCCTAACCATTTTAAACTAGAGTGGTCAGTGATAACAGAAAAATGTGCCCCTTCTATATATGGTCTAAAATGAGTGACCGAGTCTAACACTGCTAACAGTTCTCGCTCCGTAATTCCGTAATTCCGTTCATGTATATTTAAGCACCTAGAATAATAAGCAATAGGGTGGTCCATTCCCTCTATTGATTGCATAAGAACACCCCCTATACCGATATTGCTTGCGTCACAATGGATAGCAAATGGCTTAGTAAAGTCCGGACAACTAAGGACAGGAGCAGTCGTAAGTGCTTCCTTTAATTTATTAAACGCTGATTCAGCTTCTTCCGACCATTTAAATAAACTTACTCCTTTTCTTGATCCTGTAAGTTTCGATAAGGGAGCAGCTATGCTAGAAAATCCTTTTATGAATCGTCTAAAATAACCACATAAACCGAGAAAAGCTCGTATTCCTTTAGCATTTTTAGGAATTGGAAAATTTTTTATACTTTCAATTTTAATTGGGTCGGTGCGGAGACCTTTGGAATCGACCATATACCCCAAATATTTAAGTTCTGATTTACAGAATTCACATTTTTTTAAATTAATCGTTAGGCCTGCGTCTCTTAATCGTTCAAAAACTTTAGTTAGCAGTATAAAATGCGATTCTAAATCTTCCGACACTAAGATTAGATCATCCAAATAACAAAATGCGTTTTCATCGAACTCTGGTCCAAACAGAGCGTCTGCTAGTCTTTGAAGTTCACTCGGAGCGTTTTTTAACCCGAAGGGCATCCTAGTGAATTCGAACAAACCGCGACCGGGTACGACAAAAGCTGTCTTTTCACAAGAGTCTTCGTCCAGGGCGATCTGCCAAAAAGCCTTAGACAAATCTATTGAGCTTATATATCTGGCTCCACCGAGTTTATCGAGTATTCGAGAAATATACGGCAAAGGGTAGCTGTCACGGATCGTCAGATTGTTAATTTTTCTGGAATCGAGGCAAAAACGTCCCGTTCCATCTTTTTTTGTGACTATTAATACTGGACTAGACCAAGGTGAACGTGAAGGACGAATGACTCCTAATTTGAGCATTTCATCTACTTCCTTATCTAATTGTTTCTGTCTAGCAGGAGAAAGAGGGTAATATCGTTGTTTAACCGGAGGACCCGTAGTAATAATTTTATGTTTTATTAAATGTGTTAACCCTAAGCCTTTCTTTTCATAAGAAATGGATTCGAATTTCTTTATAATTTTGGTAAGAGTTTTATTTTCCTTTTTGGTTAGGGAAGTAGCTGGCTGAATAGCTCTTAACTCATTGACTTGACCCATTCGCTGAGGAATTGGATCCTTTTGGAAAAGCTCCGGCGCGACCTGGAACATTTTCCAAAAATTGACTCCTAAAATAAAATTAGGAGATAGAGAAGGGACGACGTAGAAAAGTACTTTATGTGTAGTGGACTTATACGTAACAGGCAACGTCATTGTACCTAATACCTGCTGATTTGTTCCATCAGCGGTTGAAATATTGAAATCAATATTAACTAATTCATAACCCGATTGTAAGAATACTAAATGAATATCTCCTCCTAAACAGGAAATTGAAGAACCACTGTCGAGCAGTGCTTTATAAGAATTATTAAGAATAAGGATATCCGCGAAAGGTCGATTATCTCTTTCAAGCTCGGGATCCTTCGGCGGCGGTACCTCCACCTCAGAACTCGAGTCCGAAAGAAACTGTTTAACTTGACGGAGCCAACTCTGCCACTCGCACTTCCTCTGCGCAAAGGAAGGCGCGTGAGCAGAGCGACTCACATCTAGTTTTTTGAATCCCCATGTTTAACAGAAGCAACTTTCGGATTGGAATTGTTTTGTCTTCTCTTCCTACAATCCGATAGTAAATGACCTTTTAATTTACAAAAAGAACAATAAATATTGTTCTTGGTAGAATTTGGTTCAGGATGACACATCTCCTTTTCTCTACAATCATTAGAAGTATTCTTTTTAGATTGATTATTATAGAAAAAACGAGTATTATTGATATTAGCAGAATTGCCACTATATTGTTTATTATTATTATTATAATTATTATTATTATAATTATTATTATTATAATTATTATTATTATTTTGTTTATAATTATAATCCGTAGAACGATTATTGTAGGTACCACGATACGAGTTACGATTAGAATTGAAATTATTATTATTACTGCCCCGTGAATTAGTGAAATAATAATTTTTTTTATTATCCTTAAGTGGATTATCATTAGAAAAAGAAGAAGAATTATTTTCTAACAAATTAGACGTTGAATAAGACTCCAGTTTATTTGTAGCTTCGGTAAGTTCTGAAAATGAGTTGAAATCTCTAGATGCCAGAAGGTTGATATAAATGGGTAGTAATGCCCTCATGCATAATTGTAAAAGTTCAGAGAGTGGTAATTTAGAATCAAGCATATTATTGTGCTTTTGCATTCTTAACGTAAATTCAAAGGCTGACATACCAGCTGGTTGTTTCATAGAGAAAAGTTGTGATTTTAATTCAATCTGTCTATTATTTGTTTCGAATTGTTTTATAAGTAATATAGATAATTCATTCCAAGTCAAATCAGGTGTATAAATTGATCTGAACCATAATAATGCCAATCCATCTAAAATATCAGGAAAACATCTCACTAAATCGTCATGACGAACGTTCCTAATTCTACATTTCTCTTCTATTTCCAGTATAAAGTCTCTTACGCAACTATTACCATCAAATTTAATATTCCAATTATTAATAGTACTTGTGGATGAAGATGAAGAAGAGTTTGATTCATTATAAATAACTTTTGTATATTTAATGTAGTTTGAGCCAAATTCGCTGTCATTATCTGGGTTAACACTTATCTCATGATGCTCGATAGCTTCAGATATTTTAATATTTTTGTTATGCCTTCTGGCTTGAATCCGCATTTCTTCTAAAGTACCGTCTGGTGTTATATTCCTGGATAAAAGTTCCGCAGAAAGTTCATCTTTCGATCTACTATTGATGTTGTCTATTGTAGTCGACATTTTGAAAAGTATAATTGTAAAATTCCAATAATTAAATGTACAATGTCAATAAATTAGCTAGTAACGATAGCTACGAATATATTGCTTACCCGCAGAGCAATTATATAATTAATCGTATTTATAAGCGCTTAATAGTATTCATTGTACACGACAATCTTAAAAACTTAAAGGTGTAATTACATTATGACAGTTGTTGTCAAAATGCAATGTTTGTTTACGATTGACATAGCCGTCTGTCAAATTGACACTTAGTATTCGTGTTGCCCGTAAGTCCGAATAACTTAACCCACAAACAAATATATAATAATAATGTGTACAGAATTATCATCAAGTTGGCTGTATTGTTGACAGATTGATAACCTCGCAATATTTACGTGTATACCGGAATGACATTTAAAGGTTATGTTTTATGTGAGATGCTTCGAAATAACAAAAACAATTATTGATCGATTACAAAACAAAACTATAGTAACTCCAACCCAAAACCTAGACAAATAGGAATTATACGAGCCCAGAACACAGTTGTAGGCGCCATGTTAGGGTCAGGGGAATTGCCACAAGTTGGCTTATTTATTAAAGGGATTTAATTAAGGTGAGTGGACGAAATGGCTTTGCCGGTTAGTACCGGACGCGCCAGGATCTGATCCCGAGGAATCCTCAGCATCAGACCCGCCAAATCGACCAGCACAGCGGTAGAGCAGAGATTCCCCCTCCCAGAGCGGGGAATTAAGTTCTAAGATGTCAGGCATAGGCAGGAATTACCAGGTTTTGTAAATAAAATAAGGTTAATTATAATTGGACTAACCGTATAGGTTTATTTCAAATATTGCAAATAATAATACAGATAGGAAAGAACTTACCCCCCACAGACCATAACCGATAACTAAAGCTAAAGTAATCTGACTATTAACGCGGTCGTTTAGACGATGAGGGATCCTCCCGGTGACTAAGGTTGGTGCAACTGCCCACGTCCCACGGTGATGCGAGCTGACTATATTGGCGGCAGGAATCCTCTGGCCTCTGCAGCATGAGCAAATACTCCGGCGCGAGCAAATAAGGCTACTCCACGTCCCACGGTGGAGTAAGCTGGCGCGGATGGCAAACGATGTCCTCTGCAGCATGAGCAAATACTCTGGCGCGAGCAAATAAGGCTACTCCACGTCCCACGGTGGAGTAAGCTGGCGCGGATGGCAAACGATGTCCTCTGCAGCATGAGCAAATACTCTGGCGCGAGCAAATAAGGCTACTCCACGTCCCACGGTGGAGTAAGCTGGCGCGGATGGCAAACGATAGAGTCACGCACGTGTATCGTGAATTGATACACCAGGAGATTTCCTGGCGGAGATCGGGTAGAACATTATATTGGCCGGAAATCACACTAGCCCACGGTGTTTCTGGGACTAAAGGCAGGGGCGTTTACTGTCCAGAACGAAATTTCCTATTCCTCGACAAAAATACAATTCGGCCATTGTGTGAACACAACATTTATTTCCGGAGCGCGACTCGCGGGGTCGAAACCATAACGGGAACTCAAATAAACTTGTAACGGCACTATAATAACCGCCCGAACTTTACGGGAACTTCGAATCTCTCTGATTAGGCACCGATGCACTCCATCTTGCCCGATTCTCTCCAAAAACTCTCACGACCTCCGGCGGGCCTTACGCCCGCCGGGGGAAGTGCCACCATCACATTTCCGCTCCTCTCTGGTGTTGCCAGGATGAAAAACAATAGACAATGCTATCGTGCCGCCTCATAGATTCCAGTTCTTACTTAAAACGACAATTAACCTATGTTTTATACATAACATGTTCATAAAATAAATAAAAATATAAATAAGTAAAAATAAATACTCATAAAATTACGATTAAAAAATGGGGGGGTGGGGGTAAGACAGTGAAAGTTTGGGATTGTATGTATTTTTTGATGCCAAATAGTAAAAATAAAAAAAAAAACAAAAACAAAAAAATAGGTCAAATATTCTACACCATAATCACTTAGCGGGATGAAATGTACTTGAAAACCAATTCTCATTCCTACCGAATATACCTACATAAAAAAATATCATAAAAATCGCTGCATCGGGGGGGTGCGACCACAAACCCCGTAACACGAGATTTTTACATATTAGAACATATTGTTGCAGCACACATAGGCCACTGAACTGGTATTGGTAGATCGTATTGGTATTGGTATTGGTATTGGTATTGGTATTGGTATTGGTATTGGTAATGGTATTGGTATTGGTATTGGTGTTGGTGTTGGTGTTGGTGTTGGTGTTGGCGTTGGCGTTGGCGTTGGCGTTGGCGTTGGCGTTGGCGTTGGCGTTGGCGTTGGCATTGGCATTGGCATTGGCATTGGCATTGGTATTGGTATTGGTATTGGTATTGGTATTGGTATTGGTATTGGTATTGGTATTGGTATTGGTATTGGTATTGGTATTGGTATTGGTATTGGTAATGGTATTGGTATTGGTGTTGGTGTTGGCGTTGGCGTTGGCGTTGGCGTTGGCGTTGGCATTGGCATTGGCATTGGTATTGGTATTGGTATTGGTATTGGTATTGGTATTGGTATTGGTATTGGTATTGGTATTGGTGTTGGTATTGGTATTGGTAATGGTATTGGTATTGGTGTTGGTGTTGGCGTTGGCGTTGGCGTTGGCGTTGGCGTTGGCGTTGGCGTTGGCGTTGGCGTTGGCGTTGGCGTTGGCGTTGGCGTTGGCGTTGGCGTTGGCGTTGGCGTTGGCGTTGGCGTTGGTGTTGGCGTTGGCGTTGGCGTTGGCGTTGGCGTTGGCGTTGGCGTTGGCGTTGGAGTTGGCGTTGGCGTTGGCGTTGGCGTTGGCGTTGGTTTTGGTGTTGGTGTTGGTGTTGGTGTTGGTATTGGTGTTGGTGTTGGTGTTGGTGTTGGTGTTGGTGTTGGCGTTGGCGTTGGCGTTGGAGTTGGCGTTGGCGTTGGCGTTGGCGTTGGCGTTGGCGTTGGCGTTGGCGTTGGCGTTGGAGTTGGCGTTGGCGTTGGCGTTGGCGTTGGCGTTGGCGTTGGCGTTGGCGTTGGCGTTGGATTTGGTGTTGGTGTTGGTATTGGTGTTGGTGTTGGTATTGGTGTTGGTGTTGGTGTTGGTGTTGGTGTTGGTGTTGGCGTTGGCGTTGGCGTTGGCATTGGCGTTGGCGTTGGCGTTGGCGTTGGCGTTGGCGTTGGCGTTGGCGTTGGCGTTGGCGTTGGCGTTGGCGTTGGCGTTGGCGTTGGCGTTGGCGTTGGCGTTGGTATTGGTATTGGTATTGGTATTGGTATTGGTATTGGTATTGGTATTGGTATTGGTATTGGTATTGGTATTGGTATTGGTATTGGTATTGGTATTGGTATTGGTATTGGTATTGGTATTGGTATTGGTATTGGTATTGGCATTGGTATTGGTATTGGTATTGGCGCAACACATCCCGGCTGACTCATGTTTAAATTTGAGCGCATGACAATGAGGACATTCTTTGTCCATAGCACCAATCAGCACTTTCGGATGAGCGGAAAATTCAATATCTGGCTTGTTGGATTTGTTGTTCCTCCTGTTCTAATATTTCGCATATTTGTTGCTTTATTCGTTTGACGGCCCAAATGGGCCCCAATGTGTCTTGGCATTGTAATCGTACAAAATTTTACACGCACTGCGTTGTGATTCAAACAAATGCCTAATGAAATATCAAGATGCGACGATTCTCATTTCGTTCTGATTGAAATAAAAAAGACGCGACGGTTAAATTTGTTCATAAAATAAATAAAAATATAAATTAGTAAAAATAAATACTCATAAAATTGCGATTAAAAAATGGGGGGGTGGGGGTAAGACAGTGAAAGTTTGGGATTGTATGTATTTTTTGATGCCAAATAATAAAAATAAAAAAAAATAAAAATAAAAATAGGTCAAATATTCTACACCATAATCACTTAGCGGTATGAAATGTACTTTAAAACCAATTCTCATTCCTACCGAATATACCTACATTAAAAAAAAATCATAAAAATCGCTGCTTCGGGGGGGTGCGACCACAAACCCCGTAACACGAGATTTTTATATATTAGAACATATTGTTGCAGCACACATAGGCCACTGAACTGGTATTGGTAGATCGTATTGGTATTGGTATTGGTATTGGTATTGGTATTGGTAATGGTATTGGTATTGGTATTGGTGTTGGTGTTGGTGTTGGTGTTGGTGTTGGCGTTGGCGTTGGCGTTGGCGTTGGCGTTGGCGTTGGCGTTGGAGTTGGCGTTGGCGTTGGTGTTGGCGTTGGTTTTGGTTTTGGTGTTGGTGTTGGTGTTGGTGTTGGTGTTGGTGTTGGTGTTGGTGTTGGTGTTGGTGTTGGTGTTGGTGTTGGTGTTGGTGTTGGTGTTGGTGTTGGTGTTGGTGTTGGTGTTGGTGTTGGTGTTGGTGTTGGTGTTGGTGTTGGTGTTGGTGTTGGTGTTGGTGTTGGTGTTGGTGTTGGTGTTGGTGTTGGTGTTGGTGTTGGTGTTGGTGTTGGTGTTGGTGTTGGTGTTGGTGTTGGTGTTGGTGTTGGTGTTGGTGTTGGTGTTGGCGTTGGCGTTGGCGTTGGCGTTGGCGTTGGCGTTGGCGTTGGCGTTGGCGTTGGCGTTGGCGTTGGCGTTGGCGTTGGCGTTGGCGTTGGCGTTGGCGTTGGCGTTGGCGTTGGCGTTGGCGTTGGTATTGGTATTGGTATTGGTATTGGTATTGGTATTGGTATTGGTATTGGTATTGGTATTGGTATTGGCATTGGTATTGGTATTGGTATTGGCGCAACACATCCCGGCTGACTCATGTTTAAATTTGAGCGCATGACAATGAGGACATTCTTTGTCCATAGCACCAATCAGCACTTTCGGATGAGCGGAATATTCAATATCTGGCTTGTTGGATTTGTTGTTCCTCCTGTTCTAATATTTCGCATATTTGTTGCTTTATTCGTTTGACGGCCCAAATGGGCCCCAATGTGTCTTGGCATTGTAATCGTACAACATTTTACACGCACTGCGTTGTGATTCAAACAAATGCCTAATGAAATGTCAAGATGCGACGATTCTCATTTCGTTCTGATTGAAATACAAAAGACGCGACGGTTAAATTTGTTCATAAAATAAATAAAAATATAAATTAGTAAAAATAAATACTCATAAAATTACGATTAAAAAATGGGGGGGTGGGGGTAAGACAGTGAAAGTTTGGGATTGTATATATTTTTTGATGCCAAATAATAAAATTAAAATAAAAACAAAAACAAAAAAATAGGTCAAATATTCTACACCATAATCACTTAGCGGTATGAAATGTACTTTTAAACCATTTCTCATTCCTACCAATTATACCTACATAAAAAAAAAATCATAAAAATCGCTGCTTCGGGGGGGTGCGACCACAAACCCCGTAACACGAGATTTTTATATATTAGAACATATTGTTGCAGCACACATAGGCCACTGAACTGGTATTGGTAGATCGTATTGGTATTGGTATTGGTATTGGTATTGGTATTGGAAATGGTATTGGTATTGGTATTGGTGTTGGTGTTGGTGTTGGTGTTGGTGTTGGTGTTGGTGTTGGTGTTGGCGTTGGCGTTGGCGTTGGCGTTGGCGTTGGCGTTGGCGTTGGCATTGGCATTGGCATTGGCATTGGCATTGGCATTGGTATTGGTATTGGTATTGGTATTGGTATTGGTATTGGTATTGGTATTGGTATTGGTATTGGTATTGGTAATGGTATTGGTATTGGTGTTGGTGTTGGTGTTGGCGTTGGCGTTGGCGTTGGCGTTGGCGTTGGCGTTGGCGTTGGCGTTGGCGTTGGCGTTGGCGTTGGCGTTGGCGTTGGCGTTGGCGTTGGCGTTGGCGTTGGCGTTGGCGTTGGCGTTGGCGTTGGCGTTGGCGTTGGCGTTGGCGTTGGCGTTGGCGTTGGCGTTGGCGTTGGCGTTGGCGTTGGCGTTGGCGTTGGCGTTGGCGTTGGCGTTGGCGTTGGCGTTGGTGTTGGTGTTGGTGTTGGCGTTGGTGTTGGCGTTGGTTTTGGTTTTGGTGTTGGTGTTGGTGTTGGTGTTGGTGTTGGTGTTGGTGTTGGTGTTGGTGTTGGTGTTGGTGTTGGTGTTGGTGTTGGTGTTGGTGTTGGTGTTGGTGTTGGTGTTGGTGTTGGTGTTGGTGTTGGTGTTGGTGTTGGTGTTGGTGTTGGTGTTGGTGTTGGTGTTGGTGTTGGTGTTGGTGTTGGTGTTGGTGTTGGTGTTGGTGTTGGTGTTGGTGTTGGCGTTGGCGTTGGCGTTGGCGTTGGCGTTGGCGTTGGCGTTGGCGTTGGCGTTGGCGTTGGCGTTGGCGTTGGCGTTGGCGTTGGCGTTGGCGTTGGCGTTGGCGTTGGCGTTGGCGTTGGTATTGGTATTGGTATTGGTATTGGTATTGGTATTGGTATTGGTATTGGTATTGGTATTGGCATTGGTATTGGTATTGGTATTGGCGCAACACATCCCGGCTGACTCATGTTTAAATTTGAGCGCATGACAATGAGGACATTCTTTGTCCATAGCACCAATCAGCACTTTCGGATGAGCGGAATATTCAATATCTGGCTTGTTGGATTTGTTGTTCCTCCTGTTCTAATATTTCGCATATTTGTTGCTTTATTCGTTTGACGGCCCAAATGGGCCCCAATGTGTCTTGGCATTGTAATCGTACAACATTTTACACGCACTGCGTTGTGATTCAAACAAATGCCTAATGAAATGTCAAGATGCGACGATTCTCATTTCGTTCTGATTGAAATACAAAAGACGCGACGGTTAAATTTGTTCTTAAAATAAATAAAAATATAAATTAGTAAAAATAAATACTCATAAAATTACGATTAAAAAATGGGGGGGTGGGGGTAAGACAGTGAAAGTTTGGGATTGTATGTATTTTTTGATGCCAAATAATAAAATTAAAATAAAAACAAAAACAAAAAAATAGGTCAAATATTCTACACCATAATCACTTAGCGGTATGAAATGTACTTTTAAACCATTTCTCATTCCTACCAATTATACCTACATAAAAAAAAAAATCATAAAAATCGCTGCTTCGGGGGGGTGCGACCACAAACCCCGTAACACGAGATTTTTATATATTAGAACATATTGTTGCAGCACACATAGGCCACTGAACTGGTATTGGTAGATCGTATTGGTATTGGTATTGGTATTGGTATTGGTATTGGAAATGGTATTGGTATTGGTATTGGTGTTGGTGTTGGTGTTGGTGTTGGTGTTGGTGTTGGTGTTGGTGTTGGCGTTGGCGTTGGCGTTGGCGTTGGCGTTGGCGTTGGCGTTGGCGTTGGCATTGGCATTGGCATTGGCATTGGCATTGGCATTGGTATTGGTATTGGTATTGGTATTGGTATTGGTATTGGTATTGGTATTGGTATTGGTATTGGTATTGGTATTGGTATTGGTAATGGTATTGGTATTGGTGTTGGTGTTGGTGTTGGCGTTGGCGTTGGCGTTGGCGTTGGCGTTGGCGTTGGCGTTGGCGTTGGCGTTGGCGTTGGCGTTGGCGTTGGCGTTGGCGTTGGCGTTGGCGTTGGCGTTGGCGTTGGCGTTGGCGTTGGCGTTGGCGTTGGCGTTGGCGTTGGCGTTGGCGTTGGCGTTGGCGTTGGCGTTGGCGTTGGCGTTGGCGTTGGCGTTGGCGTTGGCGTTGGCGTTGGCGTTGGCGTTGGCGTTGGCGTTGGAGTTGGCGTTGGCGTTGGCGTTGGCGTTGGCGTTGGTTTTGGTGTTGGTGTTGGTGTTGGTGTTGGTGTTGGTGTTGGTGTTGGTGTTGGTGTTGGTGTTGGTGTTGGTGTTGGTGTTGGTGTTGGTGTTGGTGTTGGTGTTGGTGTTGGTGTTGGTGTTGGTGTTGGTGTTGGTGTTGGTGTTGGTGTTGGTGTTGGTGTTGGCGTTGGTGTTGGTGTTGGCGTTGGCGTTGGCGTTGGCGTTGGCGTTGGCGTTGGCGTTGGCGTTGGCGTTGGCGTTGGCGTTGGCGTTGGCGTTGGCGTTGGCGTTGGCGTTGGCGTTGGCGTTGGCGTTGGCGTTGGCGTTGGCGTTGGCGTTGGCGTTGGCGTTGGCGTTGGCGTTGGCGTTGGCGTTGGCGTTGGCGTTGGCGTTGGCGTTGGTATTGGTATTGGTATTGGTATTGGTATTGGTATTGGTATTGGTATTGGTATTGGTATTGGTATTGGTATTGGTATTGGTATTGGTATTGGTATTGGTATTGGTATTGGTATTGGTATTGGCATTGGTATTGGTATTGGTATTGGCGCAACACATCCCGGCTGACTCATGTTTAAATTTGAGCGCATGACAATGAGGACATTCTTTGTCCATAGCACCAATCAGCACTTTCGGATGAGCGGAATATTCAATATCTGGCTTGTTGGATTTGTTGTTCCTCCTGTTCTAATATTTCGCATATTTGTTGCTTTATTCGTTTGACGGCCCAAATGGGCCCCAATGTGTCTTGGCATTGTAATCGTACAAAATTTTACACGCACTGCGTTGTGATTCAAACAAATGCCTAATGAAATGTCAAGATGCGACGATTCTCATTTCGTTCTGATTGAAATACAAAAGACGCGACGGTTAAATTTGTTCATAAAATAAATAAAAATATAAATTAGTAAAAATAAATACTCATAAAATTACGATTAAAAAATGGGGGGGTGGGGGTAAGACAGTGAAAGTTTGGGATTGTATGTATTTTTTGATGCCAAATAATAAAATTAAAATAAAAACAAAAACAAAAAAATAGGTCAAATATTCTACACCATAATCACTTAGCGGTATGAAATGTACTTTAAAACCATTTCTCATTCCTACCGAATATACCTACATAAAAAAAAAATCATAAAAATCGCTGCTTCGGGGGGGTGCGACCACAAACCCCGTAACACGAGATTTTTATATATTAGAACATATTGTTGCAGCACACATAGGCCACTGAACTGGTATTGGTAGATCGTATTGGTATTGGTATTGGTATTGGTATTGGTATTGGTAATGGTATTGGTATTGGTATTGGTGTTGGTGTTTGTGTTTGTGTTGGTGTTGGTGTTGGTGTTGTTGTTGGCGTTGGCGTTGGCGTTGGCGTTGGTGTTGGCGTTGGCGTTGGCGTTGGCGTTGGTGTTGGTGTTGGCGTTGGCGTTGGCGTTGGCGTTGGCGTTGGCGTTGGCGTTGGCATTGGCATTGGCATTGGTATTGGTATTGGTATTGGTATTGGTATTGGTATTGGTATTGGTATTGGTATTGGTATTGGTATTGGTATTGGTATTGGTAATGGTATTGGTATTGGTATTGGTGTTGGTGTTGGCGTTGGCGTTGGCGTTGGCGTTGGCGTTGGCGTTGGCGTTGGCGTTGGCGTTGGCGTTGGCGTTGGCATTGGCGTTGGCGTTGGCGTTGGCGTTGGCGTTGGAGTTGGCGTTGGCGTTGGCGTTGGCGTTGGCGTTGGTTTTGGTGTTGGTGTTGGTGTTGGTGTTGGTGTTGGTGTTGGTGTTGGTGTTGGTGTTGGTGTTGGTGTTGGTGTTGGTGTTGGTGTTGGTGTTGGTGTTGGTGTTGGTGTTGGTGTTGTGTTGGTGTTGGTGTTGGTGTTGGTGTTGGTGTTGGTGTTGGTGTTGGTGTTGGTGTTGGTGTTGGTGTTGGTGTTGGTGTTGGTGTTGGTGTTGGTGTTGGTGTTGGTGTTGGTGTTGGTGTTGGTGTTGGTGTTGGCGTTGGCGTTGGCGTTGGCGTTGGCGTTGGCGTTGGCGTTGGCGTTGGCGTTGGCGTTGGCGTTGGCGTTGGCGTTGGCGTTGGCGTTGGCGTTGGCGTTGTCGTTGGCGTTGGCGTTGGCGTTGGCGTTGGCGTTGGCGTTGGCGTTGGCGTTGGCGTTGGCGTTGGCGTTGGCGTTGGCGTTGGCGTTGGCGTTGGTGTTGGTGTTGGTGTTGGTATTGGTATTGGTATTGGTATTGGTATTGGTATTGGTATTGGTATTGGTATTGGTATTGGTATTGGTATTGGTATTGGTATTGGTATTGGTATTGGTATTGGTATTGGTATTGGTATTGGTATTGGTATTGGTATTGGTATTGGTATTGGTATTGGTATTGGTATTGGCATTGGTATTGGTATTGGTATTGGCGCAACACATCCCGGCTGACTCATGTTTAAATTTGAGCGCATGACAATGAGGACATTCTTTGTCCATAGCACCAATCAGCACTTTCGGATGAGCGGAATATTCAATATCTGGCTTGTTGGATTTGTTGTTCCTCCTGTTCTAATATTTCGCATATTTGTTGCTTTATTCGTTTGACGGCCCAAATGGGCCCCAATGTGTCTTGGCATTGTAATCGTACAAAATTTTACACGCACTGCGTTGTGATTCAAACAAATGCCTAATGAAATGTCAAGATGCGACGATTCTCATTTCGTTCTGATTGAAATACAAAAGACGCGACGGTTAAACTTGTTCATAAAATAAATAAAAATATAAATTAGTAAAAATAAATACTCATAAAATTACGATTAAAAAATGGGGGGGTGGGGGTAAGACAGTGAAAGTTTGGGATTGTATGTATTTTTTGATGCCAAATAATAAAATTAAAATAAAAACAAAAACAAAAAAATAGGTCAAATATTCTACACCATAATCACTTAGCGGTATGAAATGTACTTTAAAACCATTTCTCATTCCTACCGAATATACCTACATAAAAAAAAAATCATAAAAATCGCTGCTTCGGGGGGGTGCGACCACAAACCCCGTAACACGAGATTTTTACATATTAGAACATATTGTTGCAGCACACATAGGCCACTGAACTGGTATTGGTAGATCGTATTGGTATTGGTATTGGTATTGGTATTGGTATTGGTATTGGTAATGGTATTGGTATTGGTATTGGTGTTGGTGTTGGTGTTGGTGTTGGTGTTGGCGTTGGCGTTGGCGTTGGCGTTGGCGTTGGCGTTGGCGTTGGCGTTGGCGTTGGCGTTGGAATTGGCATTGGCATTGGTATTGGTATTGGTATTGGTATTGGTATTGGTATTGGTATTGGTATTGGTATTGGTATTGGTAATGGTATTGGTATTGGTATTGGTGTTGGTGTTGGTGTTGGTGTTGGTATTGGTATTGGTGTTGGTGTTGGCGTTGGCGTTGGCGTTGGCGTTGGCGTTGGCGTTGGCATTGGCGTTGGCGTTGGCGTTGGCATTGGCGTTGGCGTTGGCGGTGGCGTTGGCGTTGGCGTTGGCGTTGGCGTTGGCGTTGGCGTTGGCGTTGGCGTTGGTGTTGGTATTGGTATTGGTATTGGTATTGGTATTGGTATTGGTATTGGTATTGGTATTGGTATTGGTATTGGTATTGGTATTGGTATTGGTATTGGTATTGGTATTGGTATTGGTATTGGTATTGGTATTGGTATTGGTATTGGTATTGGTATTGGTATTGGTATTGGTATTGGTATTGGTATTGGTATTGGTATTGGTATTGGTATTGGTATTGGTATTGGTATTGGTATTGGTATTGGTATTGGTATTGGTATTGGTATTGGTATTGGTATTGGTATTGGTATTGGTATTGGTATTGGTATTGGTATTGGTATTGGTATTGGCATTGGTATTGGTATTGGTATTGGCGCAACACATCCCGGCTGACTCATGTTTAAATTTGAGCGCATGACAATGAGGACATTCTTTGTCCATAGCACCAATCAGCACTTTCGGATGAGCGGAATATTCAATATCTGGCTTGTTGGATTTGTTGTTCCTCCTGTTCTAATATTTCGCATATTTGTTGCTTTATTCGTTTGACGGCCCAAATGGGCCCCAATGTGTCTTGGCATTGTAATCGTACAAAATTTTACACGCACTGCGTTGTGATTCAAACAAATGCCTAATGAAATGTCAAGATGCGACGATTCTCATTTCGTTCTGATTGAAATACAAAAGACGCGACGGTTAAATTTGTTCATAAAATAAATAAAAATATAAATTAGTAAAAATAAATACTCATAAAATTACGATTAAAAAATGGGGGGGTGGGGGTAAGACAGTGAAAGTTTGGGATTGTATGTATTTTTTGATGCCAAATAATAAAATTAAAATAAAAACAAAAACAAAAAAATTGGTCAAATATTCTACACCATAATCACTTAGCGGTATGAAATGTACTTTAAAAGCATTTCTCATTCCTACCGAATATACCTACATAAAAAAAAAATCATAAAAATCGCTGCTTCGGGGGGGTGCGACCACAAACCCCGTAACACGAGATTTTTACATATTAGAACATATTGTTGCAGCACACATAGGCCACTGAACTGGTATTGGTAGATCGTATTGGTATTGGTATTGGTATTGGTATTGGTATTGGTATTGGTAATGGTATTGGTATTGGTATTGGTGTTGGTGTTGGTGTTGGTGTTGGTGTTGGTGTTGGCGTTGGCGTTGGCGTTGGCGTTGGCGTTGGCGTTGGCGTTGGCGTTGGCGTTGGCATTGGCATTGGCATTGGTATTGGTATTGGTATTGGTATTAGTATTGGTATTGGTATTGGTATTGGTATTGGTAATGGTATTTATTTTTTTTAATTTTTTTTTATTTTATTTATTTATTTATTTATTATAGATACAAAATTACAAATTACAATTAGTAAGCTTTGCCTGTCCAACTAGGAAAGTTTCCCGTTCCAGGATAGGCAAATTGACATGTTTAGTTCATATTATACCTGAATTGGTATTGGTATTGGTATTGGTGTTGGTGTTGGTGTTGGTGTTGGTATTGGTATTGGTGTTGGTATTGGCGTTGGCGTTGGCGTTGGCGTTGGCGTTGGCGTTGGCGTTGGCGTTGGCGTTGGCGTTGGCGTTGGCGTTGGCGTTGGCGTTGGCGTTGGCGTTGGCGTTGGCGTTGGCGTTGGCGTTGGCGTTGGAGTTGGCGTTGGCGTTGGCGTTGGCGTTGGCGTTGGCGTTGGAGTTGGCGTTGGCGTTGGCGTTGGCGTTGGCGTTGGCGTTGGCGTTGGCGTTGGCGTTGGCGTTGGCGTTGGCGTTGGCGTTGGCGTTGGCGTTGGCGTTGGCGTTGGCGTTGGCGTTGGCGTTGGTGTTGGTGTTGGTGTTGGTGTTGGTGTTGGTGTTGGTGTTGGTGTTGGTGTTGGTGTTGGTGTTGGTGTTGGTGTTGGTGCTGGTGTTGGTGTTGGTGTTGGTGTTGGTGTTGGTGTTGGTGTTGGTGTTGGTGTTGGTGTTGGTGTTGGCGTTGGCGTTGGCGTTGGCGTTGGAGTTGGCGTTGGCGTTGGCGTTGGCTTTGGCGTTGGCGTTGGCGTTGGCGTTGGCGTTGGCGTTGGCGTTGGCGTTGGCGTTGGCGTTGGCGTTGGCGTTGGCGTTGGCATTGGCATTGGCATTGGCATTGGCGTTGGCGTTGGCGTTGGCGTTGGCGTTGGCATTGGCATTGGCATTGGCATTGGCATTGGCATTGGCATTGGCATTGGCATTGGTATTGGTATTGGTATTGGTATTGGTATTGGTATTGGTAATGGTATTGGTGTTGGTGTTGGTGTTGGTGTTGGCGTTGGCGTTGGCGTTGGCGTTGGCGTTGGCGTTGGCGTTGGCGTTGGCGTTGGCGTTGGCGTTGGCGTTGGCGTTGGCGTTGGCGTTGGCGTTGGCGTTGGCGTTGGCGTTGGCGTTGGCGTTGGCGTTGGCATTGGCATTGGCATTGGCATTGGCATTGGCATTGGCATTGGCATTGGCATTGGCATTGGCATTGGCATTGGCATTGGCATTGGTTTTGGTATTGGTAGTGGTATTGGTATTGGTATTGGTATTGGTATTGGTATTGGTATTGGTATTGGTATTGGTATTGGTATTGGTATTGGTATTGGTATTGGTATTGGTATTGGTATTGGTATTGGTATTGGTATTGGTATTGGTATTGGTATTGGTATTGGTATTGGTATTGGTATTGGTATTGGTATTGGTATTGGTATTCGTATTCGTATTCGTTTTCGTATAACTCACTAACTAACCATCACGCCGTTTCTCCGCAGGGGTAGGCAGAGAGAACGAACCGCCAAACAACTCGGTCTTGGCACACACTCTTTGCCTCACTCACATTCATACATCGTCTCATACATACTCTTCTATTATTCTGACTTTTGCCATGGCCCGTCTCAAGTATCTGATTTACTTGATCGTGCCATGTCTTCCCCGGGCGTCCCCGACTTCTTCTACCATTCACATTTGCATCATATATTCTTTTAACACTACTTTCTTCGTTCATTCGCTCTACGTGCCCAAACCATCTGAGGGTCCCTTTCTTAATTTTGCTCATTATACCTACATCAGCCTTACATTCTTTGCGGATATCCACATTTCTAACACGATCATACATGGTTTTACCACACATACGTCTCAGGGATCTCATTTCAACAGCATTCAGTTTACTTTCATCCTTCCTCTGCCAGTTCCATGCCTCACTGCCATACATCAGGATAGGTACTAGGACTCCATTGTGGACTGCTAGTTTCCTTTTATTGAAAGTTTTTTATTAGCTCCAACTTCATTCAGTCCTCCATTAATTATTCGTATTCGTATTCGTATTCGTATTCGTATTGTTATTCGTATTGGTATTGGTATTGGTATTGGTATTGGTATTGGTATTGGTATTGGTATTGGTATTGGTATTGGTATTGGTATTGGTATTGGTATTGGTATTGGTGTTGGTATTGGTATTGGTATTGGTATTGGTATTGGTATTGGTATTGGTATTGGTATTGGTATTGGTATTGGTATTGGTATTGGTATTGGTATTGGTATTGGTATTGGTATTGGTATTGGTATTGGTATTGGTATTGGTATTGGTATTGGTATTGGTATTGGTATTGGTATTGGTATTGGTATTGGTATTGGTATTGGTATTGGTATTGGTATTGGTATTGGTATTGGTATTGGTATTGGTATTGGTATTGGTATTGGTATTGGTATTGGTATTGGTATTGGTATTGGTATTGGTATTGGTATTGGTATTGGTATTGGTATTGGTATTGGTATTGGTATTGGTATTGGTATTGGTATTGGTATTGGTATTGGTATTGGTATTGGTATTGGTATTGGTATTGGTATTGGTATTGGTATTGGTATTGGTATTGGTATTGGTATTGGTATTGGTATTGGTATTGGTATTGGTATTGGTATTGGTATTGGTATTGGTATTGGTATTGGTATTGGTATTGGTATTGGTATTGGTATTGGTATTGGTATTGGTATTGGTATTGGTATTGGTATTGGTATTGGTATTGGTATTGGTATTGGTATTGGTATTGGTATTGGTATTGGTATTGGTATTGGTATTGGTATTGGTATTGGTATTGGTATTGGTATTGGTATTGGTATTGGTATTGGTATTGGTATTGGTATTGGTATTGGTATTGGTATTGGTATTGGTATTGGTATTGGTATTGGTATTGGTATTGGTATTGGTATTGGTATTGGTATTGGTATTGGTATTGGTATTGGTATTGGTATTGGTATTGGTATTGGTATTGGTATTGGTATTGGTATTGGTATTGGTATTGGTATTGGTATTGGTATTGGTATTGGTATTGGTATTTGCGATGCGAAGTGATGTCCCAAGAAGTGATGTCATTGCGATGCGAAGTGATGTCCCAAGAAACCCCTGCCGTAGAAGTCAAAAAATTTTCCTCAACCAGTCTCTCCCGATCTGGTCTGCCATGCAGTCGGCTGGGAGATGCAGCCACCGCCAAGACCCGAAAAACCTTACCCCATGAACCCGGGCACCCGTGCTAAGTCACCAAACGTAGCGAACTTACTAGGAGTGACCTACTGCAGAGGTGTTGGTTATCCAGGTTGGTTCCCGTGGCGGCGGTAATATCATGGCGCTGAAACTTAATAAATAGATAAAATAAATAAATTCTTAAAACTAAGCAATTATTTAATTTATACACCTAATTATATTTTTACACACTTAATATTTTACTACCATAATACGGGCAAGTGTCTAGTTTGGTAGTCGAAAACCCCGTAAAAAACCTTATAACTAAGTTTTATTATTATATTAAGAATAAATAAATAAAAAAAAATGTATGGCTCTAGCGATTAGATATACAAGTATGTACCTTTTTAGAATTAAAAATAATGTATCTTAAACCTATTAGAAGTGTAGGTTAAAATGTACATTTGACCACGTGAAGTGAAGTGAAAGATCTATTTTAAGAGTAATAGGTATAATAATTAATAATAAACATAAGCAAATTAGTTTTGTTAGGGTAATAAAAATAACGAATGCAAACATTATCATTGGGTTTTAAATGATTTCGATTCGAATAATTAGGAAGTTCGCTATCATCATCATTACATAGTATAAAATGAAGTCGCTCAAAATGTCTTCTTCTTTCTTCTTCCTTGCGCTGTTCCAACTCATTGCCTAGGTAGGCTGTTGGGGTCGGCTCTTCTCGTTCTCAGGTTGTAATATCTTCTGTTCTGGGTATCGCCTTCATCCAAGTCGATGCGAAGTGATATCCCAAGAAACCCCTGCCGGAGAAGTCAAAAGGTTTCCCTCAACCAGTATCTCCCGATCTGGCCTGCCATGCAGTTGCAGTTGAAGTCGCTCAAAATGTATGTGCGCGTTAATCTTTTAAACTATGCAACGGATTTTCATACGGTTTCACCAATAGATAGAGTGATTGAAGAGGAATGTTTATAAGTATAATACATTTAAATTTTATTAGAGAAAAGCCGAGAAATTTAAAGAAAACATATATTTGTGTGATTTAAAACGGCTGGCGGGCCGTACTATAGTCACTTTGGAAATTCATTCTACGGAAGAAATTGGAAAATAGCTGTCCTAGAGTAAGTAGGTATTTGATTTGAATTATTTTATTTGATGAAGTCGCTCAAAATATATAGATCTTTTAAACTGAGCTACGGATATTCATGCGGTTTTCACCAATAAATAGAGTGATTCAAGAGGAAGGTTTATATGATGTATAAACACATGCTTATTATAATAGAGAAAAGTCGAGAAATTCAAATATTCAATTCAGGCAGCGGGCAGCGGGCAGCTGGCAAGCGGGTGGGGTGGATTTTATAAAGTTTGGGTAATGGCGTTGTGTTTCGTTAGCCACAGCAAAGTGTGGCCGGGTCTGCTAGTTACATAGTATAAAATGAAGTCGCTCAAAATGTATGTGCGCGTTAATCTTTTAAACTACGCAACGAATTTTCATACGGTTTTCACCAATAGATAGAGTGATTGAAGAGGAATGTTTATATGTATAATATATCCAGTGTTGCATTGCAAGCATTGTATAATTAGTGGCGAGTTAATTAGTTTATATGTATAATACATGCTTATTATAGTAGAGAAAAGCCGATAAATTCAAATATTCAATTCAGGCAGCGGGCAGCGGGTAGCTGGCAAGCGGGTGGTGTGGATTTTATAAAGATTAGGTAATGGCGTTGTGTTTCGTTAGCCACAGCAACGTGTGGCCGGGTCTGCTAGTGATAAATAAAACAAATGTATGCATGAAACTGAAAATAAATGGATACCGTAAGCTGGGGATACTTTTCATCTCTCTGGGGAACTTTGCAATAAAAAAAGTTTTGAACGCATCTGTGGTCATTAATATTAATCAAAACGTTTGGAATCCTTTAATATTCGATAGATATCGCCAACCAAAGATTAGGAGAGGACGTGCCGTTTTTTTCAAAATCTTCGAATGAAAATAATCTGTCTGCATCTTCGACTGAGTAAATCATTCTACGGTTAGTAAAGTTGTTAAATTTCATTGTGAAAATAAATGTATAAAAATATATTTTACCAAATGTAAAGATTATTATTTTTACCGATTTATTTCTTGATACGCTCACGTTTTCAGTAAATTTGGGGTTATATTGCACCAGGCCCCAATCCCTTTTTATTTCTGTTATGTATTTTTTTAAATTAAATTTTGTTTTTAGGTATGGGTAGAGTTTACAAGAGGAGGGCTGCCGGAAGGAAATCAATGTTGCAAACAAAGTAAATCAATGCCAGAGTGACTCGAGTGAAGAAGAAGCCACAAAGGAAATGATATAGCAAGACTCCTCAGATGACAACCAAGGAACTTACGTAAGAACGCTGTCCCAAGAAGAATCGAGACAAGGAAAACGAGGAGCTACCCGTTAAGTACGCCTTTAAGCGCATATTAATCGATAAATTGGCACATTTCTAGTATACCCATGTGAAAAAGGATTGTATCCTGGCGTCAGAAGATTTTAATGATGGTGGTACAATTGCAAGTGCGATGATGAAATCTGTAAAAGCTTGGAAGTGGGCAAACATAAAAGATTGGACTGATATACTTGGAGGTATTAATCAAAGCGCGGTTTGCCACAACCCCAGAATTACAAAATATTGGCAGCGGAAACTATCAACTATAGTTTTGTTTTCCTTATTATTTAATTTTATTAGTTCAATATTTTGAGAAACTATCACAATATTTAGCTGGTGGCAGATAGCTACACTAATTTATTTTATTTTATCCTTGGAAGGGTAGTAAAAAAAACCTGAGATGTATAATTACCATGCAAATACCATGTAAAACATAATATTTAAAAAAAAACATTAGTAAAAAATATATATATATATGTATATATACAAAATTTCTTTTTTAAATAAATCAAAACTCAAATTGCAGTAATATGCGATATCCAATGCAAAATTAGTGAAATATATTAATGATGCAGTCACCCCCTCATTGGACTTACTTTTTAAAAATGAACAAATAATTTTTGAAAATGATACTCGTAAGAACACTTAAATACACAAAAATATATTATTTACAATTCGTATGACCTAGCCACTTAATTTCCCCCTTAAAAGATATTTAGTTTTTTATGAAAAATAATTCAAAAAAGACTGGTTTAGGGAGACCTTTAGACCTCTCCGACAGAACTCTCTAGGAACATCGACTTGCACCGCAGGGGTAGGGATAGATTTATCCGTCCGTCACTCCTTGACATGCTGTCCCGAGATTCCTACCCACCCCTCATGCCCCTTACCTTCCTAGAACTTCCTCTCCTTTCCTTCCTAAAAAGAACCTCCACACAGCTTCCCCAAATATGACGTGGGCCCGGAGGAGAATTATTTTCCTTTGGGCGTCTGGAGATCAAGCATCTCTTTTCTGCTAAGATAATCTTTCTTGAGCAGTGTGTGACACTTTTTTCAATAAAAATTATTTTGAAACTTTGTTTTTGTTAAAAACTAGCTTTTTCCCGCGGTTTCGCTCGCATGGTATTAGGGGTTTCCCACTCCGTCACCTCCACCTTCCCTCTCCCCACTTTACCCCCCCCCCCCCTTCCCCTCGTTCCACGAACCCCCCTCTCGAATTCTCCTCCCCCCTGCCAGGTTCCACTCCCCCTCCCTGGTTCCCCTCCCCCATCTCTCCCTCCCTCCCGCTTTCCATAGCAATAGCCGCTTCCTCGCGTACCACCAATAGCAATTTTTTTATACAAATTTCATAATGCCAGAGCTCACCGGAAGTTTTATAAAAACCTTGTCCTGACAATAACGAACACATAAAAAAATAATTATCCAACTTGGTGCAGTCGTTCGGAAGTTATGCGAGTACATACATTTCGGCGATTCATTTTTATTTATATATATTGTTCGGGCATATTTGTACCTACACCTATGTTTTCCTCCCGTCTTACCTACCTATCCTGATATATCCATTTTTCCATTGTCACCGGTTCAAGATTGATTCCTAACCGCGAAGTCAGTACAATTTCAACACCCGCGCGGTACTGACAGCCAAGTACTTTGGTCTCGTCGCCATATATTCGAAACCCGGATCCGCGCAAGATACGTGTCTACAACTGTGGAGTTTTCTTTAGTGCATGAGTGGAGACCCCGGGACATCACCAGCAAGGTAGGGTCATCTTGTTTTCGGTGGACATCTCATTTTTCCCCTTCATCCCTTTTCATTCCAACAGTGGTAGGTAGAGATTTCGAACTCCGCGGAAGAAAATAACAACTTCCAATAGCTATCGAAACATTGGTCCTTCGGCGGATGTAGAATTTACCTTGATTCTTTACAGATTAGTTAATTTACATGATTAGAAATTGTACTCAAACTAGTGTCATTGCAAGACTATTATCAATAGTAGGTAGTTTCGGCAGGTACGGCTTATCAGTTCAGCTGGTAGGTAGATAATATTGGGTGCAAATAGAATACTTTATTTGTTGCAAGTAGATACCTACTATTATAATTGTTAATTTACGTATTTAATACATTTAAAAATGGATAAAGTTGCAACCAAAATTGGTTCGTTAAAATTAAAACGCCAGAGATTGTTCGGTCGTATACAGGCGGCTTATGATCTTGTAAAAGATTTGGATAAAAAGGCTAAGCTATGTCAATTCAGAGCCCGAATGGATAAATTAGAGTCCACATATGAGGAATTTCAAAGTATTCAATGTGAGCTGTCAGATCTGGTTTCACTTCCCGAGTTTGAGTCGAAAAATGATATATTGGAGGTGTCGCGTGTATTTGAGGAATTGTTCTTCGAAGTTACATCGGCACGTGATGCTTGCGAAGCGAGTCAGAATAATCGTCATGACGTGTCAGGCGAAGAAGTACAACGCTCTGGGCCCGCTCGTAGTTTTCTGGCTCCAGAGATAAAAATTCCTTCGTTTAGTGGACATATTAAAGATTGGCCCCCCTTTTTTAATATATTCAGAAGTATTGTGCATGAGAACAGTTCTCTGAGTAAAATTGAAAAATTTCATTACCTACTTAGCTGTTTAAAAGACAAGGCCTTATCTCTGGTGAGAACTATTCCTCTGATACAAGAGAATTATGATTTGGCCTGGGAAACGTTATTAAATCATTATTCCGAGTCCAGGGCATTATTTATATATTACGTTAACTCTATTTTAAATTGTAACTTCTCTAATAATGTAGACATTTTGAATATTTTACGGGAAAATCTTTCTGGACTTCACGAATTACGTAGGGAAAACTTATTTGGAGAATTTTTATGTCATTTAGTTTTGCAAAAAATAGATTCAAATACACGGCGGGCATTTGAAACTAGAGTGGAAAAGGATGAAATTCCCGACGTAGAAATGTTAATCAAGTTCTTAGCAACTCAAAACCGTATAAATATGTTATCGGATATTAAAGATAAAAGAGTAAAAAGGGTTCTTGTTGTATCCAACGACAACACTAATAAAATTAGTTGCCGAAAATGTGGAGCTTCGCATCATATTACAAAGTGCCAGGAGTTTCTGTCGTTGAATATGGTCAGTAGAAGAGACTTCGTTAAAAGGGAACGGTTATGTTTCAACTGTTTAAATCCGCACCTTATTAAAAATTGCCGTTCAAAGTTTCGATGCAAAAGGTGCAACCGAACGCACAATACTCTGCTACATACTGATGAAAGATCTCCTTCGCCAAACAACCGTGATACTGGAAGTGATAACCCAGTAATATGCAACGTAGCGTTTGGATTGAGTAAGCGATCTATATTGCCTACCGCGCTGGCAGAATTCCTTGATAATTCAGGACGTAAACATAGTGCGAGGATGTTAATCGATACGGGAAGCGAAATTTCGTTAATTTCGGAAAGATTATTTAATATATTGGGCTTGAAATCGAAAACATGGAACGGTAATATACAAGGAATCAATAACGCAACAGTAAGTAATGTGCAAGGTTTAGTTAATTGTCAAATATTTTCCTTGCAAAACAGCTCTTGGGTTTCAGGGCAGGCAGTAATAATCTCCAATATTACGTCAAAACTCCCATATATAAACTTTCAAGATACTTCTGAAGAATTTAAAGGTCTAAATCTTGCAGATCCAGAATTTAGAAATCCGGGAGAGATAGATTTCCTATTGGGGTCTGACTTGATTGCAAAAATATGGAGGCAAGGTTATATTTCAAATCGTGATTTAATAGCTGTTAATACAATATTCGGATACATAGTAATGGGATCATGTTTACAAGGTTATAATTCAGCACAACCCTTGGTGACGTCAGCGTTAACTGCGGTTGAAAATAGTGACTTAAACCACGCGGTAAGTCGTTTCTGGGAAATTGAAGAGGTTTCTAACAAAATTATTCAGAATAAGGACGATAATGAATGCGAAACCATATTTCAATCAACAGTCAACCGGGAAGGGTGCGGCAGGTATATCGTGGCACTACCTTTCAAGAGCAGAGATCATGTGGATATCGGATGCACATATGATATCGCCCTTAAGAGATTTTATAATCTTGAAAAACGCTTGTCATTAAATCCAACATTGGCGGAACGTTACGGTAAATATATGGATGATTTCTTAGGGCAAGGCTTCATGACAAGAGTTTCCCCATCGACTGAGATACCGAATACTTATTACATTCCACATCATGCGGTTGTTCAAAAAATAGGAAATGATATTAAAATTCGGGTGGTCTTTGACGCTTCATGTAAATCTGATAAACAAATTTCGCTAAACGATTGTTTATATTCGGGTCCAAAATTACAAAATGAAATAAGTCACATACTTTTAAAATTCCGTATATACCCGATAGTACTTACTACGGATATTCAGAAGATGTTTCTTCAAATTAGAATCAGAGAAGAGGATACTTCCTTTCAAAGGATTTTTTGGCGTTTTTCTCCCTTAGAGCCAGTAGGGCAATATACACTTGGCACGGTCACGTTCGGGGTGACTTCTTCGCCGTACCTGGCTATAAGGACATTACATCAGCTAGTGAAAGATGAAGGTGCACAATTTCCAAAGGCCTCTAAGGCACTGTTGTCGGATACATACGTTGACGACATTGTTACCGGTGAATGGGAACCGGAAAGCGCCGCTCAGCTGCAGACGGAGCTAAAAGAACTCCTTACAAAAGGAGGCTTTCAATTGAGAAAATGGATGAGCAATTCACAATCAGTTTTAAATAACATTCCAATTGAGCACCGGAGCCACACGAGTGGTAAAGTTGCATTTGATGATAGAACATCTTTCTCGTTGAAAATTTTAGGTTTAATTTGGAATCCTGATAAAGATACATTTTCGTACTCGGTAGAAGAAAAAGAAAAGGTTTTTACAAAACGTGCAATACTGAGCTGTGTTGCACGTATTTTCGATCCGATTGGATTAATAACACCTGTTGTTTTTAAGGTGAAATGCATTCTACAGGAACTATGGAAATTAAAGCTAGGTTGGGATGACTCCCTCCCGGAAAACATTGTTAGTTTATGGGAAAATTTCTTGGATGAATTACCTAGGTTATGTTATTTACAAATACCGAGACATTGCAGTACAATAAAAAACTCAAATTGTACTTTAGTAGGATTTTCAGATGCGAGCGAATTAGGTTACGCGGCTTGCATATATTTGGTTACGAACGAAGCACAGCCTCAAGTCACATTACTTACGAGTAAATCTAAAGTTGCACCGCTGAAAATATTATCAATACCACGTCTCGAGCTTATGGGAGCTTACCTACTTTCAAAGCTGGTAAAAATGACGAAGTCATCGATAGAAACTCTCGTGAAAATAACAGAAATAATATTGTTTTGCGATTCCACCATAGTTTTATCATGGATTAAGACACCACCTCATACTTTGAAAACTTTTGTCGCGAACCGCGTTATCAAAATTATTGATGGAATCGAGGACGCAAAGTGGTACCACGTTGCGTCAAAAGAAAATCCAGCCGATTTTGCTTCTCGCGGTTTATGTCCATCGCAAATAATAGATAACCAATTGTGGTTTAAAGGGCCTCCTTGGTTGGCTCAGCCAAGTCAGAAGTGGCCATTGTCTTTACCGGAAAAATTAAAGGTTGAAGAGCTACCGGAAGTAAAATCCCACGTCTCAACAATTCACAGGCCGCTTGATTACTATGAGGGCCTACAATTTTTCCGATTTTCTTCTTGGAATCGTCTTCGGAATGTGGTCGCTTGGTTGCTTAGGTTTATTTACAATACGCAGCAACGGACCAAGGATGCTCGTAGATCTGGAATTCTGACCGGTGCAGAAATAAATCGCGCGGTCACCCTAATAGTGAAATGCGACCAGCAGTTTCATTTTCCCGAGGAATTCAGAATGCTGCAAAATGATGCGGTCAACTCAGTGGCATTTCAAAAATTAAATGTGTTTATTGACCACGAAAACATACTTCGCGTTGGCGGGCGGCTCCACAACTCTCATTTAAAATATAATACTAAGTTCCCAATAATCTTGGCAAAAAACAGTAAGATTGCGGAACTGTTAATATCTTATTACCATAAGGCCTATCTACACGCTGGTTCGCGAACTCTGCAATTCCTGATTCAGCAAAATTATTGGATTGTATCGGCACGTAATAAAATCAAGAAAATGGTGTCCAAATGTGTGAGATGCGCGAGATTGCGAGCGTCCCCGCAAAATCCCCTCATGGCCAGTCTGCCAGAAGCGCGTGTTACGCCCAAACGTGTATTCAGTGGTGTGGGGGTGGATTTGGCCGGCCCATACGTCCTAAAGGAAGGAAAACGCAGAGGTGCTAAGACATACAAGGCTTACTTTGCGATTTTTGTTTGCATGGCAACGAAGGCGATACATCTCGAGGTCCTTTCGGATCTCTCGTCTGAAGCCTTTATCGCTACCCTCGATAGGTTTGTTTCACGACGGGGTATTTGTCAGGCCATTTATTCGGATTGCGGTACAAACTTTGTTGGGGCGAAACGCCATTTGATAGGAACACAATTTTTTTTAAATAATTGTCGTAATGATGAACAAGTCAGGCGTACATGTTCAGAAAAGGGAATAGTGTGGAACTTTAACCCTCCCTCCAGTCCTCACTTCGGAGGACTATGGGAAGGGAACATTCGAGTCGTAAAAAATCATTTAAAACGAGTAATAGGGGACACTTCATTGACGTTTGAGGAATTTACAACTATATTACATAAAATAGAAGCCATACTAAATTCTCGTCCTCTCTGTCCTCTAACCTCAGACCCTGAGGACATTCAGGCCCTTACTCCAGGTCACTTTTTAATTGGAGAACCGTTAATTTCGATTCCAGAATATAACTATTCGGAGGTTAAAATAAATCGTCTCAATCGGTGGGAACATTTAAAGAAAATGACACAACATTTTTGGCAGCGCTGGAATACAGAATATTTACAAGCGTTACAAAATCGCGTCAAATGGTATAAGGCTACCCGTAACCTTCAAGGAAACGACCTAGTGGTCATCAAAGATACTAGGAGTCCTCCTTTGAAATGGCCGCTCGGCAGGATAAGGGAGGTGAAGCCGGGCTCTGACGGGGTCGTAAGATTAGCCTCAGTACAAACCAGCGATGGTGTATATCTACGGCCTGTGGCAAAGCTTTGTCTTTTACCTGTAGAATAAGAGAGTAACGTTTTTTTTTTTCTCTTTTATATGAATCTTGGTATAGGTTCATATAATTTTTGTTTTTTTTTTTTTGTTTTTTTTTGCCTTCAATGGTTTCGCATTGATTGCGATTCAGCTATCTTTTGTTTTAGTTATGTTTTTCGAGTTATTATTTTTTCTTTACATTCTGCACGTATAGTCTTTAGTTTCACGTGCATCTAGTTTGTAAGGAATAGATTAAATGTTAGGAGTAGGTTTCTTTTCATACATTTGTATTTTTCAAAATTGGCCGGTTTCGATGGGTATTGGAAAAATGTTATTTTTGGCGGGCGGTATATGTTCGGGCATATTTGTACCTACACCTATGTTTTCCTCCCGTCTTACCTACCTATCCTGATATATCCATTTTTCCATTGTCACCGGTTCAAGATTGATTCCTAACCGCGAAGTCAGTACAATTTCAACACCCGCGCGGTACTGACAGCCAAGTACTTTGGTCTCGTCGCCATATATTCGAAACCCGGATCCGCGCAAGATACGTGTCTACAACCGTGGAGTTTTCTTTAGTGCATGAGTGGAGACCCCGGGACATCACCAGCAAGGTAGGGTCATCTTGTTTTCGGTGGACATCCCATTTTTTCCCCTTCATCCCTTTTCATTCCAACAGTGGTAGGTAGAGATTTCGAACTCCGCGGAAGAAAATAACAACTTCCAATAGCTATCGAAACATATATATATACATATATAAAAATAAAAATACGAAAAATATATATATATATATATATATATATATATATATATATATATATATATATATATATATATATATATATATATATATATATATATATAAGGTTCTTACGTTAAGATTACGAAACCTGTTTATCATCGTATCGTATTTACAATAAATATCCAACGGGACTTAATGTCACTTCTATGGGTGTTCTGTGTTAATCTGCGGCGGATAAACCCCTCACTGAAAGTGCCCGCCTGTAGATCGTATATAACCGAATATTAGACCCAAACGTCCGACAGTTGTCTCTATCATGTGATGTTAATATTACCAATGACATCTATTGATACACCTTAAAACCACGTACAACCAATAATGCCTTAACATGGATCAAAAATTATCTATTTCATAGAGAGCAATTTGTCAAGTTAAATGGTTTTCTGAGTGATTCACAGACCAGTAAATTTGGAATCCCGCAAGGGACAGCACTAGGACCAATTCTTTTTATCATTTACTTGAATGATATTTTTAAACTCACCATAAAGTCAAAAATAATATCATATGCTGACGACACAGCGATTTTAACCCAGGGACTCAACTGGAGTGAAACTCAGAAAACGACTGAATTAGATATAAATTTAATAAAAAAATGGTTTGATCAAAATTTATTATCTCTAAATACAGAAAAAACTTTTGTAATACCATTCACTTTGAATAAAAATACTACCCCTGAGAATCTAAACATATGTATACACTTATATAATTGTAATCCAAAGTCATATATCTATGTAAACCTAACTGCTCTATACTCACTGTTAAAACTAATGTAAAATACCTCGGTGTAATTATAGATAGTAACATAAAATGGAAATTACAAATCAATACAACAGTAGAACGTTTAAGAAAACTAATTAACGTTTTTATTAGAATACGAAACATATTAAATATTGGATTATTAAGAACCATATATTTTTCCCTAATTCAATCAGTATTACAATATGGAATTGTTGGCTGGGGTGGTGCTTTCAAAACTTCTATTTTGCCTTTAAAAAAAAGTACGCTCTTACAAATACACAAAGATTGTTTCAATAATGTGAGCTTAACTCTTTTTTCGAACATCGATAGAACAAATATCCTTGGTTCTTTAACGATACCACGCTGTAACACTACCACAGCCCAACAATTCTACAAATATATTGGAGTTAAATGGTTTAACGAATTACCCTTGAAATTAAGATTGGAAACAAATTACAAAAAATACAAAAATTCAATAAAAACTCTTTTTATATAACTTATCAACACAACAACTGAATTATTATATTAGATATCCTTTTTCTCTCATTATTTTTTTCCTTTCTCTTTATCTCCTCCTCTTCAGTCAATTGTATTTCTTATCTATTATTTAGTTTAAAAAATATATATTTATATATTTTTTTCTTTTTTACTGTTAATTATCTATTTTTTGTTTAATACATATATGTATATAAAAAAATATATATATACATATTTTTCCTTTGCTAAACTGTGGTTAACCTGCGTTTATCCGCCTTTTTAACTCGAGCTCTGCTCTTAAAAAGGGTGTAATACGTATTATTATTTAATGTATTTTAATAGAAAAACTTTATTTCTTGTATATAAACATGTAATTGATACCATTATAATATATTAAATAAAAATATAAAATAACGTCATCTTTTGAGACACATTGAAAATACATGTTCTAACTACATCTGTCGGGAGACATCGAAACTACATTTATATTTACAATATAATACTACAGATATGATTTGAAGAATTGGCATTTCAAAAATTCTCTGGTCACTTGAATAAAGCGAGAGCTTGTTGCCTGTTTAAATTCTTTCCTCAAATTACGAGGCGAGTTTTACTTAATAATTTAGCAGGAATAACTCGTTAATATCTTTTGGTGGCAGTATAAGTAATAGACCTTCTTAATCCTAAATTTGCTGACTGGCCCGAAGTGAGGATTATGTGGGAGATTCACCGATAGGACCGCTCATTAAACGAGGGGGTTTTTGTGCCACACAAAGGAAAGGTGGCTGGTTGCTAGGGTTAAACTAGGATTAAGTTAGAAATGCAAGGAAATGAGTTCAAGCAATTAGAACGAACTTCTAAATTTGTTTTTTTGAAGTGAATGTTCTTTAGCCCTGTTGTGATTTGAAATTCGGGTGAAACGGAAGTGCGTCACTAAATTTATTATTTGACGGGTCCTTGATTCTAATATAATGCGGTAAATGCACAGCTCCACGCGAGCCTCCGATAGCGTAGCGGCGTAAAGCGCCTGACAAATATCAGCGGCCAGAGAGACATCCAGCGAACAGAGGTTCGTATCCTTCGAAATCCAAAATAAACTAACATTTTCATTTTTGTAAAATGAATATCCAATCTTCAAACCACTTTAAAATAAATAGGAAAAAGAAAAGAAAGCGACATCTAGCGACTTTCTAGTTTCACTTCTACCGCGTGTTAATTGCACACTCTGATTTTTTTTATACCGCACAAGAGTGTCAGTTACCGGAGCTGATGGGACTGCGAAATTCCCAATATATGTAATTTTGAGATAAAAACACAAGAACTAGTTTCTTCTTTGGTGAGATTGCAATTTTAAATAATTTGTGTACCGATATGTAATTTATATAAAACCACTGTACTATATATCTATATTAAATAAAAAATAATAAAAAAATCTACTGATGGAAGGAAGTGGGGTAAAAATGTAGATGGATATGCAAATGTTTATTTATTTAAGAAACATAAATAGTTTAGTAACATAATATATACAAGACGATGACAAAAAACAGACCAAATATTAATATTCACAGATAGGTATTTAGAAACATAAAAGTAACTGAATGTAAACTAGAATATTTAAGAAAAGAAAAAAACAGGACCAAGCAGCAATTAAAAAATATATAATAGATTCAACAAGTGATAAACCTAAATATAAAAACACAGCAATAAAATAAATGCGATTATAACTAAACTTAAATAGGGAAACTTAATAAACTTAATAAGGGAAAGTTGCCAAGCAGGTAATTAAAAAATATTAGGTGCAATCAATTTAATCATCATGACGTCAAGACCTTGATTTTTTTGGTATTAACTTAAATGATTTCTGTCGCTCTTTAAACAAATGAAGATATGTAATATTCACCCTAATTTTTGCAAGGTCTTGACGTGACTTGACACTTATTTTTCTTCTATTTTCACTGTTTGTCTTTGCTTTCATGTACCATCCGAATCCTTACATTGTTCATTTCTATACTTCGTGATGCTTTGTTTTAAATTGGACGTAAGTCCGTAAATAAATAAAAAAAATAATATATATATATATATATACAGGGTGTTAAGGGACGTACTTGACTTATTTTAACCAGTGATTCCTGACATTATTTGGAGTAAAAAATGTAAATGAAATTTTGGTCTCCGTTGACATTTTTGATGTTTTTTTTTTTTTTTTTTTCTACAAAAACATAAAAAAATAGTAGTTGTTGAACAGTTGGAGGCGGGGTAAGGGGTTCTTCGGACACCCGGCTAAGTGACCAGTGACGACATGCGGAAGAATTTTTTTTTTGTTTGATTTTGAAGAAAAAATTTTTGAAAAAAAAAAAAAAAATCGTCAAAAAAAGTCACCGGAGACCAAAATTTCATTTACATTTTTTACTCAAAATAACGTCAGGAATCACTGGTTAAAGTAAGTCAAGTACGTCCCTTAACACCCTGTATATGTGTTATGTGTTATTCGCACCTAGAATATGATATAATGAAATTCTGTAGCGAAAGTAACTAGCAGTGAATATGTCAGCAAGTGTTTCTATACGTGCAAATTTAATATTATAGTTGTTACATGTCCTTTGCATAAATTCATTTTGGTTGGAATTGATTGCTTATAGTCTAGCAAATTCATGCTTTAGGCAAACGTTTTGAATTTACGGATGTATCAAAGATACCTTCTGACTGCTGACTTCAGCGATCGGCTGCTGCCTCAGCAATATTAAGGAATACAAAATAACACACGTCTATTTAGCGATAAGTCCGTTTATAAACTGTTTTGGTATTTTACACCTTAAGTTCAGCCAGTCCATTTGCTTACATATTACTATAAACATTGGCAATGAGGGTGTGGCTAATGCAGATGCATACAAAATTGTCCTCGTTGGCCTCCAACCCTCGTTGGCATGTTTAAAGTAATATATGTATAAGCAAATGTTTTTTACAATAGCTCCATACACGAGGCACTCAGGTAAAATCCCTCAGGGCCTATGTCATCTTTGGGGATGCTGTGTGAAGAGTCTTTTTAAGGAAAGGAAAGAGAAGAAGCTCTGTGAAGGAAAAAGGTAAGAGTGAGAAAAGTACAGGAGTGAGAGAGGTATTAATCCACCCCTCCCACGCAGTACTAGAGAAAACGCATTCGCTAAAAAGTCCTAGATAAACCTCACTCCAAGAACCCGGGCACCACTGCTAAATTACCAAACGTTGCGAACCACTTATGGCAGTAGTTCCTAACCTTTATAATACTGCTACCCCTGTAACCTGTTAGGAAAACAGATTTTACCCCAACTTAAAAATAATGGTTTATATATATATATAATAACAAGGTTTGATGAGATCCACTCCTATAGTATGCGGTGGGGGGCGGGGGGTTATCGGATAATAATAATAAAAGACTTGGAAAGTGGTATTTCTTTTATGTCTGTAATTATTATTTTTTGTATTTCTTGGGCAACTGTAAAAATTTCTAGACAATTTTTGTTTTAGAAAGTTTTATTTTCTTTGTACATTGGTAACTTAATTTTTTTTTTAATTTCAAAATAAATTAAATAAAATTTTAGTAACAAATGTACATAGAAAATAAAACTTTTCAAAACATAATAACTTTACTTGCGTTAATTACGTAAATTGATAGGTTTTACGATGTTTTCGTTAAGTAACACGCATTTGACTTTGACAGAAAGAATTTCGGCAAATTTGACATTTCGATGCCACAGATAAAATCATTTAAAAATATTCTGGGGTTGCCGGGTGAATGAAATGTTTGCCTATATCATAGGCAAATATTGGCGCAAGCGATTCTGACCTTGTCCTTCATACAAATTCTGTACATAGAAGGGTCAAAATCGCATACAAATATATTTTTTTCGAATTTTTTTCCGCGCGCACAAACCGCGCGTGGATTCGCGCCTCCGGCCCATGACCGGTTAACAATACCCGGTTAACAGCACCCTGCGATTTCGCTAGCAAGAAAGAGCACTTGCCACTGTGACCATGTGCGTTTGTGTACTGTATTTTTTTATTATTACCAACAATACAAAAGGTATCCAATAAAATTTAGTGCATACCTTTTTACCCCTGAAGAATAGTGTGTTTACCCATGGGGGGTAATTACCCCCAGGTTCGGAACCCCTGACTTAGGGTGACCTATGGCAGGGGTGTTGGTTATCCAGTAAATGGTTCCTGGGGCGGAGGTACCCATAACCGCCTCTCAAATTGAGAATGTGTAAGCATATTTTCATTAATTATGATTAAGTATTTCACTTCGTTAGCTGACAAAAGTGTGAATAAAAAGATTTTCTATTCTGAAAGACTAATTATGCAGCGCCACGTAGTAGAGCTATTTATGTGCGGAATTATTAAAATTTAATTTGCGTTCGTGCTTGAGAAAACCCTTCCCAAATCGTCGTTGCAGAATTTTCTTGTTCCCTCTTCCCGCGGATTCAAAACCTGGTGACGTCCGTGAAAATATTGTATTCGTTTAAAAAATATAACTTTTAATTCTGAATAAATTTCCAATAAACAAGAGTGTCAAAATATGTAGAATGAAAAAAATATCATATTATTTGTTCAAATACAGAAAACTTATTTTTTGGCAACAACTTAATTCAAAATTAATAGTTTAATTTACTTAATTTTAACCGCTTGTATCGTTTAAAAAATCAATATATTCCGTAAGCAATGCTCACTTTACCAGGGTTTTTTTAACCCTTCAAAATTTGGGCGTATTTTGTCGTTGGGTAAAAAATTTTATTATTATAAATGGAAAAATTAGAAAAATTTTGGGTAAAAGATTTTATTATAAAAAATTTTATTATTAGAAATAAGCGTGGAATTTTAAGAAAAAGCAAACTTTAAAAAAGAATTTAATTGCTTGCCTAACGTTTTTTCTAACTAAAATTACTGATAACGAAAAAAAAAATAAAAACACGTGCATATTTTATTAGGCAGACGAATTCTAAACGTTATTTTTGCCTCACTTTTTAATCTTTTCACGTAAAAATAATGTCGTGATGGAGGACTTAGCCAGTCGAGGAATCGAACACGCGACGCCCGGGTGGCACCCAAACGCGATGCCAACTCAGCCCCACTGACCGGTCTAATTAGGTATGCAAAGCAATCGGTAGAAGTTTCCAGGCATATATTTATTATACATTTTTTAGATTTTCACTGTTAAAAGTATTTTCGTTATTTGTTTTTGGGGTGTTATGCCGTATTGCGCTACCTCCTTCTTTAGCCAACGTTTCGGACGTTACTATGCTATTCTGCTATTCGGGGCGAAGACAAACCCAACGAATCAATTAATCATAAAAATCGGTCTAGCCGTTCTTGAGTTATAATTTTCACGGCATAACACCCAAAAAAACAAATAACGAAAATACTTTTTGGCCGTGAAAATCTAAAAACGAATCCAAAATCTAAAAACGTAACCCCCTATAAATGGTGTGACTAACCCGACTTTGATATTACAAATTTGTTTTTTTACTAATTAATTAAAATAAGCTGATTGTTATGTACCTATGACTTATTTGAATCATTGTAGTATTCGAAATTTATTTGTACTTTCTTTTACTGTGAAAATTCTGTAACAGTGGTTGAAATAAAATAATTAAATTTATTAATTATTATTTTTAATTGTTAAACTAACGTTTAAGACAAGATTTTTTATGCATAGCACAAAGGGTAACAATTATTATAAGTAATAATTTTTATTTTTTTTATTTTTTTTTTCGTTATCAGTAATTTTAGTTAGAAAAAACGTTAGGCAAGCAATTTAATTCTTTTACTGTTTGCTTTTTCTTAAAATTACACGCTTATTTCTAATAATAAAATTATTGCTTATAATAATTGTTACCCTTTGTGCTATGCATAAAAAATCTTGTCTTAAACGTTAGTTTAACAATTAAAAATAATAATTAATATTTGACAAGTTTAAGTATTTCCCCAATAAATGAAGACATAATTTGTCTCGACGCCACCTAGCTACGGATTTAACACTAACAGTGTCTGTCGCAAAAATAAAGTTGGTTGTTTTCAGGTGAAAAAATATAATAAGCAGTAATTGTTGAATGAAACACTAGTATATATTGAATCATTTGGCGGGTTTAAGATAAGCCGCCATAGCTCAATTGGGAGAGCAGCTGACCGGCAATCAGAAGGGCACGGGTTCATGTCCCGTTGGCGTCATGTATTTTTTCTCGGAAGATTTTTTCAATGTGGATGAGTGTTTCAGGCTGATAATTATTGCTTATAATAATTGTTATTAAATTTATTATTCAGCATATATTTACCCCGCAGTATAAAGAGAAATCAGAACATAAATACAGCACTAGATTCACGCGCAACGACGGGTTAATAGTTCCGAAATTTAACAATAAGTACGGACAGAGAACGTTTGAATACATCACACCGAAGATATTTAATTTATTACCTGACACTATAAAGAAATGTAATTCTATGAATAAGGTTCAATATATGGTGAAAAATTGGATATGGGAAAAAAAATATTTATATTGATATTGAAAAAATGTTGAATCTGTAGATGTAAATTTTAAATTTTAAAATTGGATATGTAACTAAAATATAAGCACCTGTTGACAAGCCAATTGAATTGGCTTAGCAGGACTTGTTTGTTGATTATATGTATTATCTTTTCTTTCAATAAAAATAAATAAATAAAAATAAATAAAATAAAATGCACCCTTTTGCATCACGTGCCGTGGAAAATTTTGTTGTCAATCTAGATTGGAATTTGGGACCACTGTGCACCTGTTTCTGTTAGAGGTTTTTTTTCAGGTATTTTGGGGCTCCAGACCAGAAATGGCTGTAATATAAAAAATATAATTTGAACTGTAATTTCGTATTGTGTAGGTACTTCATTTCCGCAAGGACACAAAAAACCTATATTCACGGTTTAACATCACTGCATGAGAACGGGTCGTTTACCGGTAAACAGTTATGCTAGCAAGACCTGCCTTATTTGAAATTTTGCGTGAAATTACATAAAAAAATATTTTTTAATTGTCTTGGATGTTGAGGATTGATAGAACAGTAAACCAAGTACATCCGTAAATGTTTAATCGTGATTAATTTTTGGATTAATATGCTGTATCTAAGGGCGTTAGGGTGTTTAGTTTTGATGTAGCCGTAAGTGCCGGATACTAGAATTATTAAGCTTAGCCACGTCGAATCTATTTTAACTAATAATGAGGTTTTTGTAAATTTCAATTACCTCTGCAATAAGGCGTGCTCGATGCGTTTTGGGTCTTCAGGACTTCGGGAAAAAATCCAAAATAATGGCCGGTTGGCTAAAGAAGAAGGAATGCCTAGTTACACAAAAACACTGCATAATTACCCAAAAATGAATCAAGATAATATGTACGTGAAAATCTCAAATCATATTACCCACATTGTAAATCTATTCCATGCCTAAGTTCATGTTTGTGCCAGAAAAGTAAGTTTTAATCCCGTAAAAATACTACGAAACATCGTAGACGTGTGTTAAAGTAATCGAGAGGCCATTGTTTACCAACTCGTATCGAACCTATTTAACAAGAGTTTATTTGCCCACTAAACCAATCAAACGCACCCACTCTGTTGTGCAAACAAGAACGAGAGTTCCCTGTATGAAGTGCACTTCGTTCTGTTGCAACAGGACTGTATTGCATTACCTGTTTGCTAACGAGATTGACACAAACCCTTTTCAAACCAGCAATCAGTTTTCTCTTTTAAACTGCTTCCTTTTCCATGGTATTTTTACCTCTCAATTTCAAAACATTATTTGTTTACAAGGCTTGGTTCATTATATTTGTTGGCAGTGCCGAATTATCAAATTTCGAGCCGAGAAGCTAGTAGACTGTAATTTTGAATTAATAATTAATCCATTATAACTTATTTCTATTAACATATTTTCTGTATCACCTTGAATATAGTATCAGAAATACAGGTATGCAGTTCACACGCGGTAGAATTGAAACCTTCAGAAAATTAGAGTAGGCAAGAGTGGGGAGGCTACGAAGCACCGCGCAAAGAGGAGACTGATTATTCTATCTCAACCTCTTGCTCAATTCTATAGATGATGATCACTTTGTATTATATTTATTTAACGCCCAATGGGCTTTTACATTTTGGTAGTACAAACAATTCATGACAGATTATTTAACATATACAGAAATAGTAAAAATAAAATTTGATAAAAAAGCACACAAGTCATAAAAATACAAAAATACAGCGATTTTATAGGTTTTCAAAAAAACATTTAGGTTTAGGTATATTTTTGGAATAAGTTTTTTACAAGATCAACAAATTTTGCCAAGTTTATGTTAAATATGTCAATATCACCTAAGTACTGATTTCCCATAGTGTGAAATCGTTGTATCGGAGAGTGGGCAATGTAGTTCCGCTTATGAATGCTACAGTAGAATAGTGTATTTTGTCGTGTAGTTACTGTCGGTATTCGTAAGTTTATGAGTTGCAGTAGTTCGCAACAGTCAAATTTAGAGTTAAGTATTTTGAATAAAAATGTTAAGTCGTTTATTTTACGTCTGTCTTCTAGTGTGTGTATTTTTAAAACATTTAATAATAAATTATATTTCAAGTCTTCTAGTGGGATATTTAATTTAAAATTTATAAAACGCAGAATTTTTTTTGTATTCGCTCAATGTTATTAATGTGATTTTTGTAAGATGGAGACCAAACTACCGAGTTATATTCCATTAGGCTTCTAACTAGAGATACATATAATAATTTAATGACTTGTATGGAATTAAAGTTTTTGGTTGTTCTTAATACGAAGCCTAGTGTTTTCATACCTATGTTTACAATTTGGTGGATATTATTGGCAAAACTTAGTTTTTCATCCAATGTATGTATGTGTTTATATCTTTTATCCAGTTTTCATTTAAAAAACAATGTATTGTTAAAAATATTTCTTTAATAAATAGGAAATACTCGTAATTTGAATTGAAATGCTGACAATGTATGCGTATATATACATTTTTTTTTTGTACGACAGAATATTATTCCAGGTGACCCGTCAAAAATAGTTTTAAGGCATTAAAAGGACAGTCACTCACATCCAAATGGTTTGCAAGTTGGTTTGCAAGACAGAAGAATCCCTTCATCATGCTATGTTTTTCCGGGACATCGGTTCTGCCGTCCGAATGCCGCTCGTCATTTTGAACAGGTCGTGGTATCGACTCCGGCCGTAGTGGTCTGTTACACATAAATCATAGCATCCCAAGAGGAATTGATAAAATTGTTCCTTATTTTGACAAACTTAATAGCTAGGCTTGCTTCCCGCCTAGTTTCCAGACTCACTGAATCAGTTTCATCTAGAAAGTCAATATGATGCATTGGATGGGTTCCAGGCGTCAAATAATAGATATCACATGCATGCGAAACTAGTAGATCCATGTACGAATAAAAATAACAGATAAGGATTAAAGGAATAGGAATATTATTTGGGAAAATCAACAGATTATTTACATTTATAACAATAAGATTAATAGCACACGTAAAATCCAACAACAGATTTTCACATAACTTAAAATTATAATAAAATAACTAAGGGTCTCCTATACCCGTGAGCTAACAAGTTTACAAAAAAAAACAACGTGGTAAATCTATATACATAAAAATGAAAAAAATTGCGCCGAAAATTGGATAATTTAAGAAAACTTAACGACTATTTTAACTTCGCACGTTTGACAATTCGCGCGTTTGATGAATGTGAATTTAGCAGGCAGCTGTTTTGTTTTTTTTTTTTGTAAATAAAGAATTGTCTATGGATTTTTTAAATTATGGATATTTTAAATAGGCACCTATGTTAGATACCAAATTAGATTGATTGTTTTTATAATATACGAAAATGAATATTTGAAATATGTGAAAAAAGAAAATTTGAGCTCGATACGTTTTAAGATTCTCACGGCCAAAAGTATTTTGGTTATTTGTTTTTGGGGTGTTATGCCGTGTTGCGCTACCTCCCTCTTTAGCCAACGTTTCGGACAGCGTTGCAGTGTCCATCATCAGGGCAGATTCGGCACATCTACCGGATCTGCCCTGATGATGGGCACTGCAACGCTGTCCGAAACGTTGGCTAAAGAGGGAGGTAGCGTAACACGGCATAACACCCCAAAAACAAATAACGAAAAAAAAATTGAGCTTTTTGAAAACTGAATGTACTGGGACTGAATATATGGAACGCGGCAGGGAGGTTGGCGGGAAGGGAGAGCGGAAAAGGGGAATGGGTAGGCGGGGAAGGTTGAAGGGGAACGCGGGAGGGGAAGGGGATACGTGAGGGAAACGGGGACGCACGGGAAAGATCATGCAGTGAGAAACAATGTATGTCTTTGAATGTGGTATTGCAACGCATGCCGGGAACCAGCTAGTGTTAAATAAAGATTAAAGAAGAAGTAAGAACACAAATATAAACTAATAACCTGCTTAATAAATTTCAAAACAAAGTATTCAGAAATTTATTCTCACTACACAACAGCAATACAGTAAATCGAATGGCATGCTCTGAATATAAAAGCATTTTGTCTGAGATTAGTAGGACATGAATATTTTTGAAAATATTCATGTCCTACTAAGATGAAAACTAGTTCTAATGAATAAATACCTTGGAAAATTAATCTCGGACAAAAGGGGCGAACAATCAATAAAACCATTAATTTTATGGAGATTTCATAATATAAAAATAAAAATAATCGTTTCATTCAACTCATTAGTACACTGTCCGTCTCTAAAGGCAATAAAGTGTGTTCAAAGGTAATTTTATCTATTTGGTTAGAGCCAATGTTTTTTTTTCTAGCACAGCTGTTGTACCTATATGATTGTACACGACAGATAATGGAATATTTCACAACAACTGTAACATCTCTTACGTTCTCTCCAGAGACCATATATTAAACTAAATTTTGAAAAAAAGTCACGTTTATATTTAATAAGTCAATATGATGCCTGGAACCTATCCAAGGATCCGCGAGAGAATGTTTGTACAATTGCACGCCATATCTTTATGCTGTTTGGAATCGGAGAAAAAAAGCAGCACCTTCATCAGCTTATCGGTGAATCCGGTCCTGTCTAATGTTCGTTCAACCGCCTATTCATGGCCATTCTATTGCCCCATCAAAGGGAATAGGTTGTAGAATTCTTGCAATCACGGCGTCAAAGATTCTCGTGTGTTGATTATCTCTTTACCATGAAATTGTATGTACACCTTGGAATTAATGTCATTAGCTTTGCTTAATGACATGATCTTTGTACCTGCGTCTGATTTTTGTCGGATGATATTATTTCTCCTCTAATGGGAACTAATGGGTTCATGGGGTGAGTTATGTCCAGGTCTTAGCGGCGGATGCGTCTGCCCACCAGCTGCGTGGCAAGCCGGATTAGGAGAGAATGGTTGAGGGTTTCTTTAACTTCTCCAGCTGTACTGTCTCTGAAAATTGCGTTGCACCGCAGTGGGAGGGATGGATTCATACGCCCTTCCCTCCTGGACACACTGGCCCCCCGATTCCTACCCACCCCTAATACCCTTTTCCTTCCCAGAAATTCCTCTGCTTCCTTTCCTAAAAGACCCTCCACACTGCATCCCCAAAGATAGTCTTTTGAGTTTATCGCGAACAGACAGACGCGAAGGACTTTAATTTATTATATGTTGAGAAGTAGAGATGCGTGTCGGCATCTACACAACAGGCCACCTAAATACAACTTTACGGGCATGTGTTTTTGTATCTTGTACACGGTTGACATTTGTAACTTGTACGCTGTTGACATTTGTCACATGAGAACAGGTCGCTTCTTCGAATCGTTCTCGTGTTCAACAGCTCGGAGATGGAATGATTTGCCGGCCTTTGTGTTTCCTCCTTCCTACAACATGGGTCTCTTCAAGACCAATGTTCATTCCTTCCTCTCCTCAAAAAGACCCTCCCCACTGCATCCCCAAAGATGACATAGGCCCTGCGGACCTGAAATTATTTTCCCCAGGACCTCCTGTGTGGAGTTAATGTAAAAAAAAACTATCTGTGTGAAAGTATGATAAAAATGCTCGTGTATAGTAAAGATTTTTCATACAGTTTTTTGTTTGTTTTTTTTTTTTATTATTTTAATGACAATATAAGAAAAGTAAAATTACAAAATAAGTAAAAATACAAAGTAAAGTGGTTTGTTTACAGTCCTCTTCACTCCTCACTCCTCACTCCTCACTAGGTACTCCTGTTCCGAGGCGAACTGTATGTTGCTGAATGGGTGTTGATTTTATTTCCTCGTCTTCTAGTTTCTTGATTTTCACAAAATAACAATAAATAAAATAAAAGTATTTATGTTTGTTGTCTGCAGGTTGTATTGGGATTACTTCATAATTTAAATGATTTCCTTACCTTTGTGTTTACTTAACCATAATTTGATTTCTTTTTTCAACATTTGTATCTCTGTTATAAATGGGTAATTGAGCAGAAAGACTTCAATAAAAACATGGATTCACGTAGGAAATCTTCTAGTTTATTTCACGGCACATTTTACAATAACTTTGTTCCCGACCCGAACAAAAACACTTAAATTGGCCACTTTGACCACTCGCTAGATAATGCTAGCTGTTTACAGGAGATCCACGTTATTAAGAGAGCATGTTTTTAACTGAAATTGTCTTATTTATAACTGCACGTTTCCACACATAAACAAAACAACCACCATTGTTAAATCTAAATAATATACAGATTCCAGAAATCTGCTTTATCGTCTATCCTTAAAAACAGTGCGGCCCTATGGCCGTAGCTTGTAATCTGTAATTCAAACAGTCAAGTTACAAAATATACCGCTAGGTGGCAATAACCTTCACTTTTTGAACAATCTCCATGGTGTTCTTAATTTTAATTGGAAGGGCATTATATAATTTTGTAGCATGGAAATTATGGTTTTTCTGGCCAAAAGATGTATTTAATTGCGGGATGTTCAGTAGTTTTGAGGATTTTGACATTGTAGTGTAGGTGTGTTGGTCAGCAAGGTATTCATATTTTTCGTTAAATTTGATAAGTGCATTTTTTTAGTATAATTTTTTAGTATAATAATCCTGAACACATTAAAGTTTTTAAAAATTTCTTTTGATGGAGTTTTTATGTGTACTTTTAGGATTATTTTTATTATTGCCTTTTGCGTTTTAGCTAGCTGCTTGACGTGAATGTTTGAGGCAGTTCCCCATCCTATAATCCCATATTCTATGCGTGATTGGCAAACTTTATATAGATCATTTTTATTAAGTATATTGCGTATGTTTCTAAAGTAGTACATGAGCTTTGTAAGTTTCTTTGTGATGCTATTCATGTGGGAGTCCCATCGAAGATTTTCATCGATTTCAATCAAGAGATATTTTATGTTTTTAAAATGTGTTATGGTGCAGTTACCAATATAGTTTCCATATGGGGATCGGTATGAAAAAAGCATCTTGTAAAATGCCCATAAAACCATCACGGTTAAAAACTTTGGCATTAAAAGGAAGGGGAGAAAATTTGAATAACAGGTATTTTGCAAAAATCGTCGCTCTTACTCACCTAAATACAGGGCGAAAGGGACAACTGCACGTCAGTCTGATAATACAATACCTAAACAAAATCATCAAAATCGAGGTTTTGAATTCCCCATTTTTCTCCTCCAAAACTAGACCGATTTTTTTTACTAACAGCATTAGAAGAATATACTATATTTCCGTACGTTTTTCTTTTTTATAAAATTCAGGTCTACTTCGTATACTGAACGTCTGTTGATGGCGTTGAATACGGGCAATTTTAATGATTTTTAGAGGGTTCTAACTCCTATAAGAAGTAACTTACTGTGGTGTATCGTAAAAGCTTCCGCCTTGTAGACACAGATGGCGGTGATATCATCTATCGGTAGATTCCGCTAGATGGCAGGCAGCGTAGTGCTTAAGTTCTCCGGCAGGGGATCGGAAAAGTTGAGAGGGTGTGTTTGAGTTATCACTCGCCAGAACCATTATAGCTAGCTTCTAGTTAGGTAGACTACCGCAGTTCCAATTGTATACGCGAAGTATAAATAAATCCAGATAACAACAAGAATCTATTCATTCCCACAAGTAATCTCCATCCAAGTATTTGGAGAGTCTGTTAGTGTGTCCACTAAATAACAGAACACTACACCAAAAAAGTAAAACCGACACGCTTGTGGTCGATTTCTACATTTAAAAATCTACATTTTAAAAATCAGTGTGCAATTCACACGCGGTAGAAGCGAAACCTTCAGAAAACTAAAGTAAACAAGAGTGGGGAGAGTACGAAGCACCGTTTGATTTTTTTACATATTTTTGTCGTCGAATTCCAGTGCACCTTTTCCTATACATTTGGTCATATTTGTGTTTTTTCTTCGGATTTGTATTTTCCTAGCCACTTCATTTTGGAGTGGTTGATTATACAAAAAAAAATTGATATCGTAGGATTCGACCCTTGGTCTGCTAAATGTCTGGCAGCTAAGGTTCGTCAGTTGCTTTGTACCCTTCGGTCAAATGAAACTTGCGTGGAAAATAAATAAATATTTTATTGCCATCTCATTCTCTCACAGGCTAAATCATATGGGTGTGTGCGCACACAGCGCCCTTGAGGTGATTTTTCACAAAAACGGCGAATAATAATTACAGGCTTCAGATTTTATGTCCTGGTTAAATCTTTCCCACAGGAAAAACTAAACCATTTCACACACTTTACCACAAATGATCCTCTAGTCAATCCACGCTATGCAATTGCACTATATAAGTATAATAAATACAAAATAATACAAGAACAACATGTCAAAGAGACCAAATGGGAAAATAAATCACCGACTCCAGGTTGGACCTACAAATCCTACTGATCCCTCAATATAAATATTTTTTTTAAATCTTTTGTAATCCTACATGTATTTAAAATGGCCGATTTTTGCATTTTTATGTATAAATTCTTTAACAAATCTAATAATATGCCTAAATTTTTAATGAGAGACCTAGGTATAATGCCAGTAGCCGATATAGGAAATGGTAATATTTTTATATTCTGAGAATGCCAAATTCTTTTAATCTCATTTTCTAAATCTATAAAAATATTTTCTTATTTTTTCAGGCACAGATTTTTGAATATTACAGGAATTTGGAATAGCGACATTAATGATATTTACACGCTTCGGATTTTATGTCCGGTTTAAATCGTTCCCGCAGGAAAAACTTAACCCTTTCACGCACTTTTCCATAAATGATCACCTAGTCAATCCATGTTATGCACTCGCACGATTTAAGTATAATAAATACAAAATAATACAAGAACAACTCGTCAAAGAGACCAAATTGGAAAATAATTCACCGACTTCAGATATTTTCATATCAGAGGGTTCGGCTCGGTGGAACTCCTAATTGGACCTATAAATCCTACTGGTCCCTCAATATAAATATTTTAAAAATCTTTTGTAATCCTACATGTATTTAAAATGACTGATTTTTGCATTTTTATATATAAATTTTTTGACAAATATAATATGCCTAAATTTTGAATGAGAGAGCTAGGTATAATGCCAGTTGCCGAAATAACAAATGGTAATATTTTTATAGTCTGAGAATGCCAAATTCTTTTAATCTCGTTTCCTAAATCTGTATATTTTCTTATTTTTCAGAAACAGATTTTTTAATATTACAGGAATTTGAAATAGCTTCATAAGTCTTTTTTTTTTTAATTTTTAATGTAAAACTACATCGGGTCTATTATGACTAATTGTTCTGACTGTTAGTGTAGTTTTATCATAACATATTTTATAAAATTCATTTTCTAAAAATGAATTCGATTCATATTCATAATATGGTACTATGTTACGGCGGTCAATGAAGTTATGTTTAATTACCAAATTTTGGTGGATTATTTTTATAACCTGATTGTGCCTAAATGTATACTCGGACGGCGCTAATACAGAACATCCCGATATAATATGTTCTATAGTTTTCGGAAAAGTCAAACATTTTCTACATAAATCATCAATTTGATTTATATCTTTGATTACATGCTTCCTATAATGTTTAGTATTAATGACTATATTGAATGGCAAACATAAATCCTTCTATTTCTGCGCTCAACTCTCCAATACGAATAATTTTATTTGACCAGGAATCTAATAATTCCTGGTTAGTATTTATAAGAATATTGGCATTCTCGTCATAAAAATTTAAAGGTGTAATGTTTCCATCTGCCTTGCAAATTATTTTGTGCATTTCTGAGCTATTAGCTTTCCTATGGAAAAAAATTCCTATCATTTCTACCTGATTGTCGTTCAAAGATGTTATTTTAACTACACCTCTACCTCCTAAATTTCTAGCTAAATTAATTCGTTCTACTGCTGAATTTGGATGATGGCAATTAAACTTTGTTGACGTAGTTCTAATTAATCGTTCTAAGCTATCTAAATCTGTATTGGACCATTTAATTATGCCAAGTGAGTACGTTAATAGAGGTATTGCCCAAATATTTATTGCTTTTACTAAATTTTTAGCAGATAAATTGCATTTTAAATTTTTTCTGATCCTAGTTTGAAATTTAATCCTAATATCATTATTTATACTAGTATGATCTTATCTATTCGATTGCGAAAATTATTATTATTATTATTTCTTATTATTGTTATTGTTATATGTGTTAGTCTCTTTCTAGTGACGCTTTTTCGTTTCATCGAGTTTCAAATCACAACGGTGCTAACGAAGTTTTCGCTTCAAAAATATTTGCAGTACTGTCAAAATCCAGAGAGGAAATTGGGGAAAACCTTTGTATGAACAAAACGCCGCCCGGTTTTCCCGGATATCACTAACAAGGATGCATATTGCATAATACGACAGAAATTTTCTACGTAGGTAAATGAATATGTATGACTTCCCCTAATATGTTGAGATTACGACCATTGTTCCGTAAAATGTGTTACTATTCAAGCATGTTTGTGGAAACGACCCGACCAGTTAATCATAATTAGTCCCTTTATAATAGGTATCACCGCGTTGGCTTCGTGAATGTTTCAAATTCCATTCGGGGAATTCGTGAAACTTTGCTTTGTGGCTATTCAGTCGGACAGCTAATATTTTTTTGCCATTCCAATTAAAATAATAATCATTTTTTGGTGAATATTTGTGTTGTGCGAGTTCTGGATACACAGCAATAACAGGGAAACTTTCCAGGTTGAATTGAAGCGAATTGTGAAAGTTTTTTATTATTATATAAAATATAAACATTTATTCATCATTCAGGATCTATGCAGGTATGCATGCATTCAGGATTTATACTGGAATTTAGCTGATTTTCAGCAATGTCTCTAATATAATACACAAAACCCATTGTTAAATTAAAATAAAAGAAAATTAAATTAAATTACATAATGAATAAAAATATACCTGACATCCTTTTTTATTTTTACGGTAACTCCACACAGGAGGCCCTGAGGAAAATGATGAAGTGGCTTTGTCATCAATGAAAATGGTGTGTGGAGGGTCTTTTCGAGAAGAGGAAGGAAGGGTCTTGAAGGGTCGGCAAATCGTTTCACAGCCGAGCTGTTGAACTCAAGAATGAGTCGTAGAAGCGGCCCGTTCTCATGTGTTATAAATGTCAAGCATGTACATATATTGGGCGCGCGTTAATGCACCGGTGCCGAGGAGATCAATGACTTTCGGAGCATCTTCCATTGAAATGCCGGTAAAACAAGGACAGCATTCCCACCGGACGCCTGTGCTCGAAAGATTGCAATTTCATTTTTGGAGGCGGGTATGGGTACCGCCGCCCCTGGAACCATTTATTGGATAACCAATACCTTTGCCATAGATCACCCCAAGTGGTTTTCTACGTTTGGTGACTTAGCAGGGGTGCCCGGGTTCATGGGGTGATTCATACATCCGTCACTCCTTGACACACTAGCCCCCAGATTCCTACCCACCCCTCACACCCATTTCCTTCCCAAAACTTTATCTTCTTCCTTTCCATAAAAAACACCCTCCAAACAGCACCCCTAAGATGACACAGGCCCTGAGGGAAATTATATTAATTAATGTAAAAAAAAAATCCGTTCGTTAAAATGGGAGAATCAATCAAACATGCCGCCCGTTTCTGCACAGATTCGAGGATTTTTTTCAGGTATTTTGGGGCTCCAGACCAGAGGTGACTGCCAAATTCTACCGTGGGGCGTACTTGCAGTTTGTACAGGATTAGCCGTGTCTTATCGTCACGCGATACTGAAAGTTTCGTTGTTAATTCTTTCTCTGTTTTATAATATGTTGTTTATGAGAAAAGTGGAGAGATTACAGCAGAACTTTTAGTCTTTACAAAAAACATGCCAAATATCCAAATTTAACCCGGATTGCCGGCATTTGGCAACCCGTGCAAATTCTGCACTTCTTGGATCTTGGCAAAAACAATTTTGTTTGCCGATTATAAGATGGTGCTGCGTATTGAAAATAAAGCAAAATGATAAAACAATTAGATCAGTGGTGTAATTGAAATTAATGTTTGATCGAACGATTTTTTGTCAAAAAAAATCCGGTGTTTGTTATGATTAGAATAAGGAACTCCAGTGAAAAATATTATGGCTTTAAAAAATATGTTCATATAGACCAATAAACGCTGATTTTGAATATATAAAATTTATTTAATAATATTAAACGCAGAGTTTTTAAAAAATTATTAAATAGTCCATTTTTAATCGGGTCGTAAAAATCCGCCGTCAAGTTGGCATTATTGAAATTTTAGTGGTGAAGTCAGTGTTCGGGTAATTGTATGGGAATGTATGATATGTCACAAGCCATCGTATTAATTTATTAGTTTACTTACATATTGTTTATGGAGATTTAGTTGTTGTGTTTATTGAAACATTATTTAGACCTAAATGATGTTTCAAAAATAAAGGTATCTCTTATTAGTTTATCTCTATTATTAAAAATATTCAAAAACTACTGCACAAAAAAAATAGTAATGCTATTTCTATGGAGAATACTTCGAACAACGGAATTCAACATGGCGGCAGTTGATCAGCTGATTGCCCGATCCTATAGTAATTTTTCAGGAGTGATGACGTCACACGATTCATCATACATACGGTGGTTTTCGGGGGGTCTTGAAAAATTAAAACTTTGACAATTATTTTAACCATTAAAACTAACTCTAAAAATAAAAATAAAAATGCAGTTATTTAAGTTAAAAGGTCATTACTCATTAAAAAAAATTTAAAAAATTGGACTGGAGTTCCCTATTATGTTTTGATTTCACATATTATGGAAGAAAAAAAAATTAAAATTTACTTCACACAGGAGGCCCAAAGAAAATATTTTCTCTCAGGGCTTTTACATCATCTTTTGGGATGCTGTGTAGAGGGTCTGTTTGATGAGAGGAAGGAGTAAACATGGATCTTTACTCTTATGATTATTTACAGCGCCCGTGAGGTGATTTTTGATCAAATATTATTATATAAAGTCATACAAATCTTATCTTAAAAATTATTCGACATTATAGTACATTAAAATTTTGTTTACTTAACTCAAAATGGAATAAGTTTAATTTATTTTCTCGATTCTCCGTTTTTAACCAATCCGAGCCGAGAAGGACATTGAATACCCTCATGGCCTAAGTTTCTTTTAAAATTTGCAGTCTTTACTGTGTTAGTGTCCAAGTTATCATGTTGTGAGGTCTTTATGAATTATTAGGTCTTGAAGAGACCCATGTTTGAAGATGGGGGAAATTCTGAGGTCGTCAAATCATTCCACAGTCGATTTTTTTTTAAATTAGCTCCACACGGGAAGCCCCGAAAATAATTCCCCGCAGTGAAAATTTCGTCTATGAGAATGCTGTGCGGAGGAGCTTTTTATGAAAGGAAGGAGAGGAGGATCTGGGAAGGAAGGATATGAGAGGTGCGTAAGAATCTGGGAGTCAGTGTGTCCAGGAATGACGGACGTATGAATCCCACTGCGGTGCAAGGCAATGTTCCGAGAGAGTAGATACGGAATTTCGCCCAGGAGTTTACCGCACTACACCACTGTTACAAATCATAAAGTGATATTTTATTTCTAATTCATATGTTCCATGAACTCATCTCCTCATTAAATTGGATTTCGCCAGCGAAAAACAACCCTAATTCAGTTATGGCGTAGGCCTCAATGAGGAGTAAGGTAGTAAGGTCCATTACCTTACTTGCTTCAAAACCAGCGCTGATCTACCTATATTTTCACGTGTTTTCCGTACTTAATAAATCGATAAAATTCACTAACCCGCAGAGAAAATAAGATCAAAGACAGAAGCCTGTTAATTACCGCCTCCTGCTCGGTCCATGGGAGAATTTGGCTCATTTGGAATTCAGGAAGGCTGCCAAATGGTAGTAAGAGTTCACCGGAATGCTGTCGCGTCTCGTTCATAGGAATTCTCAAAACTTTTCAATAACTTGGAACTTTATTTGATTCGTGATGTCATTTATTTTATTCCTTTTCTTTTTGTGTTTTGGACGGTCCCTTCGATTCGAAAAGTTGCTCGTTGGATCTCGTAGCGGCTCAAAATGGTTTGCAATGCTTTCTAGAGGAATTGTTTTCCTGATAATTTAAAATCAAATAGTGACAAACAAACATCTGTTGATATTTTATTTTAAATATACCGACAGAAGGACGACCTACATGGTCGAGTGGTTAAAAAGCTCTGCTAATAGTCCAGAAATTACGAGTTCGACACCCGAAATGCACAAATATATTTCAAGTCTTATGAAATAACTAACGAAAGTCCCGGGCGTTGTCTGAGCTTTAAAGTGAGTTTTTCAAAATCAGATTTAGACAGTAATTGTCCTCTTAATTTGCAATTTGCTTAAGTGAGCAAAATTTCATCAAGAAGTATCAAAATTCTGCTTCACAGGGCACTATTTTTAGAGTGAATTGCCTATTTACAAAAAAAAAACATTCTGCTTTAAGGAAAACGAAAACAGGGTAATTAATTCCTGAAGTTTTGATTCCAGTCACCTTCTAAAATCTAAAATAAACAGTCACCTTACCTTGATTTTGAAGAATAAGTGCGCAAAATATTATCGATCTTGAAATAAGACTGTAGAAAAAAATTACTAAAAAACTTTAAAAAATTATAAAAAACAAAGCCACGCCACCCGCCACTTTTATTTATATAAATAATGTAAACAGAAGATAAATAGTAAAACAATAAATATCTATTTTAAGGAAGTTTTTTTATATATTTTAGTCTCTTTTTACTCCTGATTCTTACCTCCTCTTCCTTTTTTAATTTTTTGTATTAGTACCCGTCTCAGAACAAACATCGACTAAGAAGTCGGGTGACTTTCTTGCTTTTTAAGATTATTGAATACTATTCTGAATCAAAACATTACTTGAAATAGCTTTGGCAGTATTTGGTGGCCAGATTTGAATAACCAGGTACTTTCCAACTTTCCTCTGCCACATATCTTTCTCTTCCCTACTGCCTCCTGCTTCACAACATACTCCAATAGGGGATAACAGTTCAACTGGCTACGGACAGTTGGGAGTAGTTGGAACTCTTGTGCTGTTTTCGCATGCAAGTTATTTTCAACGTTTTCCCATTTAATAATATAGCCTGATGTGTAAAGTATTTTTTTCTTGTATGGAGTTAATGCACTTTATCACTCTGTTGTCTGTGCAGCAACTCATAAATTTACTAATACCCACAGTAACAACACACAAAATACACTATTCTACTACAGCATTCATAAGCATAACTACATTGCCCACTCTTCGATACAATGATTTCACACTATGGTAAATCAATACTTAGGTGATGTTGACATATTTAATATCAACTTGGCGAGTTTTGTGAATCATGTAAAATATTTATTCTAACACTATTCCTAAACACATCTTGTATTTTGTACACCTATCTAATCACTGTATTTTTCAGTTCGTTTTTTGTATTTGTATGGCTTGTGCCTATTTTTTATCGAACGTAAATTAAATTTTATTATTTATTTCTTATGTTTCAAAATTATCCGTCAAATTAAAATCGTAATACCAACAAGTAAAAGCCCTTAAGGCGTTAAATAAAGAAATAAAAAAATATGTATTTTAATTACGTTAAAAATTAAACAAAGCGAAAAAATTCCAAACATTATTTTTTATCAAACTCGCAAAAAAGCATCAATAGCATGACTGTATACACGTATGTCCATAATATTATGTCCATTAACATTAAACCGATAAATTATTGCCATAAATTCGGTTCGACCATAAAAACACACGCTTTCCATGAATATGAATTTTTACTGGTTGTGTGCTTTATGAAAATTTTCCAAGAACTTTACCTTTTTTAATGTGATATTCCCTACGGTCGAAAAAGGATTGTATTATTTAAAACCGGGTTTAATCGATTCCCAATATGATTAAATTCCCTTCACGTTTTGCCGGTAATAGCGTCGGTCACTAAGGGCTGAAATCTTAGAAGCATCGGGAAAATTCATCCCCTAAGGGAATTAGGCCTTTATATATTTATTTTAACATAACCGATACTAGGAAATGGCCGGCTACTATTTTGAATAGATACATCTTTTTGAAAATATTTTAAAATGTTGCTTCATCAAAATAATAATGTAATCCACAAAAAGTTTATTATTTTGTAATTTTTTCTAATGTCTCTTTTTTAACCCACAAAGAATCTTAATTGAGCCTTCCATTAATCTTGACAGCCACCTCTGGTTTAGAACATCTCGATAAAATACGTGAAAAAACCATCTTTGTAAAAACGGGCAATCCATCTGATTCAGGTGACTTGAAGGTTTTTTTTGTCCGTTAGCTCCACACACGAGGCCCCGAGGAAAATAATTTCCCTGAGGGCCTGTGTCATCATATGGAATGTACATTGGTCACCAAGACCTTAACAAATCTCATCCCATGAACCCGGGCACCCCTGCTAAGCCACCAAATATAGCGAACCACTTGGGGTGACCTATGGCAGAGGTGTTGGTTATTCGATGAATGGTTCCCAGGGCGGCGGTACCCACACCCACCTCCCAAATTGAATGTTTAGAATTTTTGGAAAATAGACGTCAGTTTAGAGTAGTCTGTGTCTGTTCTAGTAGTATTTCAAAATAAGCTGCACAATGTCTACTGCAAGTCGTTTGTCGCTTCAGAACACGGTTCAAAGCCAAGGGACATGTCAATTATTCGTACATGACGAATAAAAATTTAAAAAATATATATTTCATCACCAGAACAAGTCGCTTTTACTACTCGTTATTGTGGTTGTTACCTCTCTGTTACAACCATGGTCTCATCAAGAATCAGATTCATGCCTTCCTCTGATTTGAATGGCTCTCCGTCCAGCATTACCAAAAAGGGACTCCTTTTTATTTAATCAACCTAAATATGCATTAAAAAGGCAATTATTTTTTTCGCTTGATGGACATTGAATATTTTCTTCTAATACAGTTAGTGAAAAAAAAAAAAAATCGGTCCAGTTTTGGAGAAGAAAAATGGGGAATACAAAACATCGATTTTGACGATTTTATTTAGGTATTTTCGGCCCGATATGCAGTTGTCCCTTTCGCTCAGTTCCCCTGAGGGGAGCGCGGAGGGGAACAGGAGACATTGGTTACAATACCTATCGACGATATTTTTAAATGACCGGCATAGCTCTTAAACAACTCACAGACTCAACCATCACTGTATCAAATTATCACCAATGTACTCACTGTACTTTTGAAGTGAAAATTTCTTTAGCACCGTTGTAATTTGAAACTCGATGAAACGAAAACTAAAAAGAGACAAACACATGCATCTATAGGATTTTTCCTGTGAGATAATGAGATAGTATAATCGGTCTCCTCTTTATACGGTGCTTCGTAGCCTTCCCACTCTTGTGTACTTTAGTTTTCTGAAGGTTTCACTTCTACCGCGTGTGAACTGCACACATGTAATTTTTTTAATTTATCGGAAAATACAGGGTTAATAAATACTTTTGGAGCGGACTCTACGTTTCAACGCAAAATACATTAAACAGACTCGATTTATTAGAAAAGTAAAGCTCAAATCAAAAAAATAAATGTACCACAAAATCGACCCCGAATGTGATGTAGTTTAAACCGGTGTTCTACGAGATTCTGGATACCGTGTATAATATTGAAAGTAAACGAGCAAATGAAAGATTACAAGCATGTTAAAGTAAATCACTTCCTACAGTTTGCGTTAATATAGCAATTAAAAAATACATATATTTTTTTTTAACCCAAGAAGCCCATTCATATTTTGCCATGTAAAATTCCCAATCATAGGTCAAATTTACCTACATGAATAAATTCACTTGTAACATAGTTTATTCTGAGTAATTTATAATTTTTTATCATTATTTATTCGTATTAACTATTTAGGAAATGAAAAAAACACGTAATCAGAATAATATTTATTTATTAGACTTACTAATTAATACAAAAATTTGGTACAAAATGAGATCCTTTTGGTTTGCTTCTTTTAAACTAAAAATATATTTTTTTAAACTAAGCAAAATCTTCTTTTTTCTACTAACCAATAAATGTTTTATAACAATTAAACAGTTTCATATAATTATTTTTTCTTCATAAACACTTTTCACACACATCATCAAATTACAAAAAGGTAATAAGGTTGTAGGTCAAATCGACCTACAACCATACGATAACTCCAATCGAAGGGACTTACCAAGGCAATACCGCCGTCTCCTTTGGGCTCTTGGTGGGTACTAAGTTGGTTCGATCAATCAGGGCAATCGAAAGAAGTGTGCGAAAGGGAGGGCAGATATTTGTTTGCGTGTAGGTAAAAATGACCTAGATTGGGCTTCTAGGGTTAATGTTCTGCTGCAAATTTGAGAATATAGGTAGGTACGTATGTATTTTCATTTACTGTATATTGATTAAATGGAGGAAAACAAATAAAAGTTACATAAAATTATGACTGTAATGAAGAGAAGTGATGATGATGAAAGAAAAGAAGATAATGCAGATATAAATATTCAGCTTCAATGGACCTACGTTAATGGAACAAAAGACTTCTACTGTAGGTACTCACTCCCCTTTTGCACTCACATCAGCATTAATACTATCAGTACATTCATACCAGAGGTGTATGGAATAACGTGAAATCGTAATTTATCGTAAGCATTTTAGTTCCGAAACGGTTGCAAAAGTTTAGCTGATTTTGGGATGACCGTTTTAAAAAAGTGTGACTACGCCCGCAATACGTCCGCGTGAAGTTATTCCAACGATTTTTTTTATAGTTTTTGGGGTATTATGCCGTGTTGCGCTACCTCCTTCTTTAGCCAACGTTTCGGACATTGGAGGACCCACCACTCACCCGCCCTGGTATTGGTAACAGATATTTACCCCTTCAAGGCTCTTGCAAGGACTCTAATTTTTTTGATAAAAACGACTCTACATTTGATAACGAAACTAAACCTCCAATGTCCCTGCATACGTTGTTAGCAAGCAGTATGCAAGTGCTTAGCGGGAAATACAGATACAATATGTGTTAGTATGACAAAAGATAGACAAGACAATGGGACAGGTTGGTGAAAGTCCACGAGGTGGCAAGCGCTGGGTGATTGTATCCAGCGTATCCTACAAGCACCTGTTTGGGAGGAAGACACAGTAGATAAGTAATAAGGGTATGGCAAACGGTTGAGAGTCCTCTACAATCGATTGGCAGTCCCAGCAAGAATGCGCGTGACGTTCGGTCTAGTCGTGAACCACACTCAGCTTCCGCGCCCCTTAGCCGGTTCCTCGGTGATGCCTCAAAGAAAAGTAAATGGGAGATTGGGGGGAAATACCCGACCCAAAGGAATTCAGCGTCGAGTAGCCGGAGGTAAGGCGAAGGAGAACGTTTCGGACAGGGTTGCAGTGTCCATCATCAGGGCAGATGTGTAATAGTTAGGGGTGATGTTTGTACTTATCTACTTAGGAGCGATACCGTGTCGCCAGCTCCATTCCTCTACGAGCTGGCGCTACAGTATACTTCAACATGTTTTTTTTGCGTTTAGCCTTGATGTAACCGTCAATAACCGGATACCAAGAACTATTGAGCTTTGCTCCGTCGTCTCTATTAATATTTATCGGATTTTTGTGAATTTCAATTGCCTCCGTAATCATGCGTGCTCTATAAGTTTTGGGTCTTCCCAGGACCTCAGGGACAAATCCAAAGTAATGGCCGGTTTCGATTAAGTGCTCGGCGATTGCCGATTTGTCAGGGTGGCCAAGTTTACAGGCATGGAAGTGTTCTGATATCCTTTTGGAGATCGTCCGCTCTGTTTGGCCTACATAAACCTTGTCACATACAGAAAAGCTGAGTTTGTACAATCCATCTGTTTTTCCAGAGGAAACTTGGTCTTTGCAGGCCTCAAAAAGTCTCGTATTTTTGTCGTGGTTCCGAAGACAGTCTTGATGCTTTCTTTTTTCAACAGCCTGGCAGTTCTGTCTGTCACATTGTGAACGTAAGGCAGGAAAGCGCAGCCCTTAGACTCTTGTTCAATTCTGTCTTCGTTTGGTGCAGATTTGGCTCTTATGATTTGCCTTGTCTGCCTTGCTGGGTAACTGTTACGCTCCAGTGCATCGGCCAGTTTTGTAAGTTCTGCTCCGAGTTTTGTTTCTTCACATATTCTGGTCGCTCGGGTCACCAATCAATGAATGAATAAGTCCTCTCTTCTGCGCTCGGTGGTAGAGTAGAGTCGCTGAGTAGCTGTAAAACAACTTAGGTACCAGGTGTATTTTGCTTCTGAATTCACGGACACTCTTCATGATTGCTTTACATTTACCGCTTGGATTTAATTGTTATGATTTATGTGTTTTGTGTTTCTGTAATATGTTATTTATTTTATTTTATTAACATTTATTTTATTATATATTATGATTTGTGTTATATTTTACATTTGCGTTATTATATTATTTTGTTCACTATGTTTTAAAAAAATGTTTATAATTGCCTTGCGATTTGTTTTGTTAATAATTACTGTACTACCTTTTAATTTATGCCATGTTCCTTGTTTTGTTTTGTTTGTCTTTAACTGTTTCAATGTTTTACTGGATGAACTGAACTCCAATTTTTTTTTTTTCCCCTATCCCCATACGGGGGTGTGCTGGACCTCGTCCCTGCTTCATCTTTAGTTACATTACTAATTCTGCAGATCCTTCTCAAATCTATCTGCGCCTCCCCCAATGACATGTGCAGGCTTGAAGCTTGATCAGACGACCTTGACTATCCTTTGTCCTGCCTCTGACTACCCAACGCTGAATTTTCTTTTAGTCTTCGGGTATTTTACCCCAAATATTCAGTTAACATTCTTTGAGGCTGCACTGAGTGGTTGCCTAAGGGACACGGAAGCTAAGTGTAGTTTATGATCAGACCGAAAGCCATTCACATTTTTTGTTGGTACTTGCCAATTGATTTGAGATTTATTGTATTACTTATGTTCTCTATTTTATGAGGGTGCATGCGGGTTTTTACAGATGCAATGCCGCCTCATGGAGCCTCATGAATGAGTTTTTCTTTTGCCCTATTTAATTTATCTTTGTCTTAATAACCTATTTTTTGCATTTTGTTTTTCCTGTTAAGCACTTGCGTACTGCTAACTAACAACGTATGCATGGACACTGGAGGTCTAGATTCGTTCAAAATAAATAAATGTAGCTTCGTTTAACAAAGAAATTAGAATCTTGCGAGAGCCTTGAAGGAGTAACCATCAGTTACTTATACCAGGGCGGGTAAGAGGTGGATTACCTCCACTGCGCTGGGTGGTGATGGGAATCAGCATGTAGATACCTATTTTATATGAGTTGGTTTTCTATACACTGTGTGTCCTAGACTACCATCTTCTTTTCGCATCACCTCCACATCTAGAAAAGGTAGGATCTTAGAGTCATTTTCCAGCTCCATTGTGAACTTAATTTTAACGGGGAGTGAGTTGAGATGGTCCAGAAATTCGTTCAGTTTCTCTGTTCCATGAGGCCAAATGGCGAAGACATCGTCGACATACCGCCACCATACTTTGGGAACAGCCGAAGCTGTGTCGAGTGCCACTCGTGACAATACGCCAAACGCGAAACGCCGTAACCAGTTGAGACGAAACTCTTTCACGTGAGACGCACCCGCAGAAAGATTGCATTTTAATAATTTTAAACATTTTAATAACTTTTTTGTAAACAGTCGCGAGTAACCGATCATTTTGAGAAACCGAAACGCTTTCAATTATTTTTTAAAATTAAATAAAAAAATACCGAATCTAATTCGTACCGTGTTTGCTACGTAAACGTACTATCATTTCTCATTAAAACACCGCACCTTAGCGTGATTCTATTCAAAGGGGTCTGGTCTCCAGTTTCCGAACGTTTGAAATGTTTGATTGCGAAGCTCTGGCACACTGTCAGAATAGAACCCTTGAAGAGAATACCCAGAAAGTCTCGCTGTATAAATGGTTAAAATATAGAGTAAATTTGAGTGGCAATATTTGTAACTTTCAAGTTAAAAACTATGCTTATGTGAATTTGTAAGTGTTTTATTGGCTTCAGACATCGCTTGTGAAATTGAAGCTCTCCAACATTGCAAAAGCATCATTTTCCGCTTTGCGATTAGATTATTTAATATATATTGTGATTAGATTATTTAATAAGAAAAGCTTCTCAAAAATACATTTCTTCAGGGCTATTTAATTATTTGTAGTGCTTTTCTTTAAATTCCAGGCAATACCAATTAAAAAAATAAATAAAATTACAAAATCTTACTACAGGTTTTCTCTAACAATAAAAATACTGAATTGATTAAAATAAAACAAGTTCTGTCCTATTCATAAACAATGCAAATGCGTTCGATTCGACTCAATGAAATAATTAAATACTTTGGGGGCAGTGGGGCTAAGGGGAAACAAACTCGGACAGAAACTGTTCAAATAAATGTCAAAACCGGAGTTCCCCATGGTTTAATTTTAGAACCAACACTTTTTTCCTTTTGGTACTGTTTTTTGTATTTCATAACTTATTATTTGATATTTACTGATATATTAATAATTATCTAATTTTATATTATTATTCTGGGGTGTGTTCTAACAATATTATTAAATTTATTCTTGTGTTTACGTTGTAGGTATATATGATATTGTCGAACTAACTCTTGCTGACAACCTACTTGCAATAGCGTAGCGGGTGTGAATTATCGTTGTGAAATATATATATTTTTGAATTTGAATACCTCACAAGCGGCCCATCTGTTCCCGTCTGGAGCTAGTGAGACTACGGCATCCCCAATTGGGGTGTATTGTGAGGCTGAAAGTAAGTGGGGAAGGGATGGAGATGGAGATGGGTAAGAGGAAGGTGAGGGAGTACCTTGATATTCGGATCTTGTCACAGCTCAAGTTATTTTAAGTGACGTTTCAATAGTGATTTCACTAAAGAAAACACTCATAGAACATTACAAATGCATTCACTCTGAATGCATTTATTTATGTTCTCCAAATTGACCTTGAAAAAATCACATCTTTGCGATTGTGTTAAAGACATAAAGAAACCATCCCTTAATTATATACAATTCTTAATGTTCTCAAAAGTTGTCTTGACAGAAGTAAATTCCCGTGATATCTTGAACCAAACCATTCCTTTGTTAAGAATATTATGAACTAAATATACAATTTGGCTGTCCTGAAACGGGTATTCTGCCCAGTTGGACAGACAAAATATCACATTATAATGTATTGTAATATGTATGCATATGTAAATAAAAAAAAAATAAAAAAAAATTAAAATTAAAAAAAATCTGAATAATAATAATAATAATAATGATTAACTGTCTTCCTTTCTTAGTAACACGTGGAGATAATGATATCCTCACTGGGATCTCCCGTGCTGAGGATTTCATTTACATATTAAATTTAAATATAAGAAATTAATATTAAATTATAATTCAGTTCACTAGATTCGGTTTTAGTCTGTATTTGATACAAGTATATTTTCTATTTCTGATCTCCCTATATTTAGTATCCAGCTTTTTATTTGAGATTTAAATGTTATTGTAACAGACGTATCAGCGTCTTCACAAGACTGTAAAAAAGTATCGGGTTTTTAGTGCACGTTCAGGATGATGGGATGATAAAAAATAATAAAGGGCTGACCTCCCTAGCACCCAGTGCCTGATGGGTGAAGGACACTGGATGTGCCGATTCTTCTGCCTGAGCCTGGCGCCTGGCGGTTGCCAAAAGTAGGGCCAGCTTGTCTGGAGGAGGTAAGCACCAGGACTGAAGACAGGCAGAAGTCGGCGGGAGGCAGCTGGTTGATGAAAAACTTTGTAGAAATAAATAAGACGAGTTTGTTGAGTAGTGATGAACTGATTTATTTTCAAAAATGTGGGTCCTTTTATACCCAAATTTGGGATAAAATGTGATCACGTGGTACAAATTTGTGGTGGGAGGTTTGACCTTGCCCGTAAGTATAAATAGGGCGGCGTTTCTGTCACACCTTATTTTGTCGGTGTCGCCCATGAAAGTGGTCGCTTAAAATTGCGAATTAGAAATAATTCTACACGGTAACATTGGTATATACAATATACAGGTACATATCTTAATTCTAACATATTTATATAGGCATGATTTATCCGTAGATTTTTGTTTTGGTGAGTTTGTGGCAATTTTAAGGCAAGTTTACAATTTGGTGATAGGTTTTTACTGTTTGGCTAACTGTGGGAAGTTAAATTAAGAATCTAGTATTTTTTCCAGGTCCCTCGCAAGACTAGCTACTGAAACCTGTTTGTTTCATCGTCTTGCGAGGTCCCTGGATTTTTGAAATGGGAAAAAAACGGATTTTGCAAGGAATTTTTTTCTGGGCAAAAAACGCCCTAGCATTGCAAGTTTAAGGGTCAGAGGCTTAAACTTTCTTTCCCTGAATGCCCTGCAGGACTCTGGAATGAAATATGTTTATTTCATTGTCCTGCGGGGTGTGTAAGTTAAATTAATTGAAAAAATATACATATTAAGGTTGGCTTCCCTGCAGGTGCCACCACCTTGCCCAGTGGGAAAGGCGCCTGCCATAGAAAAATAGCAAGTATGTAAATTATAAGACTTTAAAATGTCTCCCGGTGGCAACCTTAGCACGCAAGCATTTATTTGTTGCACCGGGGCATTGTACATAATAAAAAGGATAATAAATGATAAAATTTTTACATAAATATTTCGGCGAAAAGATCGTCGCTGGCGGCACGGTACTAACGAGCTTAGTGGCCAGAAATTTCGGAATAAATTTCAAAGAAATGACCACTAAATGTAGAGGATGCCGCCAGCGATGACTTTTGCTGAAAAAACAAACGAGGGTACGTAACACGTCGGTTACAGTTATAATGTTGCGGTTTTTGAGTGAGAGTAATATTATTATCATATTACATAAGAAGTTTTTTTGCCCAAACGTTGTGTTAGTAGTTGCTTCTTGGATATGTTTTTGACCATAAGATCTAGTGTTTCTAATGTACGTGTTGGTTGTTATTTCTTGGGTTTTGTACTTATGAATGTAAATGAGTATAGTTTTAGAATATAGTTGTTTGATTGACATGATGTTAAGATTGTTGAAGATTACGTCAGTGATATTATATGATACTAGTTCTTACAGGAACTTTCAGTATAATTTTCATTTTGGCTTTTGAGTTTTAATTAGTGGATTTAGTATCTTTTTATTTGCACTGCCCCATCCGATAATACCGTATTCTAACAGTGATTGGCAGAGAGCCATGTAAATCAAGTATTTTTTTATGAGGACATTCAGAATAGTGGTCTTACACCAGAGCGATACTAAGAGCCAGAGCGATAATCAAATGTTGTCAGACAAGCACTAGCTTACAAAATAAAATAATAATATTGCAAAATTTTTACTATATTAACAACTATTAGTTAATGTAAAACATACATTTAATACAAATACTTACCAATTTAAAAAAATTAATATGAAATTTTTAATTTGTGTACCTGGAAATGTTTGTCTTTCATTAAAAAAAATGTACGGAGATTGCATGCAGTTGGCAATACTTTCTCAGAAGTGATAATAGAAAACAAGGCTACCAAAACGTCTCCCATAAATAAATACTAATGTTAGAAATATTATTCTTCAGCATGGGTTTTACATAATTTCAACAGTAAATTTTGCTTCATGATTACTGTTCCACTAAAGTATTATTCATTAGATGTTTGTAAAAGCCCGTACGGGCGAGTAATATAAATAAAATGAAAATAAATCAAATTAAAACATGAATATATGTATTGTAATAGTATCAGTATCTATTCAGTATCTTTCAACATTACCATATTATGTCTGTGTGTGGATATTTCACACATTTTTTTGGAATCATTGTCATAATCGCTAAACGCTGATATAACTAGTATCTTCAATATAGTCGCCAGCCCCTGGGTACTCGATACAAAGTCTCTTCTCGTAATAATAAAAAAAACCTTCAGCCTCACAACACATAACACAAAAAAATATTTCTTCAAACACTCAAACTTATTTTTTTACAACATTTTAATTCAAAATGAATGGAATACTTAGTTTTGACCACGTTTATTATTTAAAAAACCAACTTGTTTTGTAAGCAATGCTTACTTCATCAGGGTTTACTTATATCATATATTATTAAGTAAATCAATTTTTACTTATATCGGATTTTAACCTGTTGGTTATTTAAACAATAAACGTGGTTAAAACTAAGTATTCTGTTAATTTTGAATTTTTTTAAAACCACCTATCTTGTATCTAATTATTTTAGATTTTTACGGCCAAAAGTATTTTCCTTAATTATATTTGGGGTGTTAAGACGTGTTGCGCTACGTTTAGCCATCGTTTGTGATGATGGACACCGTAATGCGGTTCGAAATGTTAGCTAAAGAAGCACAACACGGCATAACATTCCAAAAATGAATAATGAAAATATCTTGTACTCGTAGATTAGAGCAATATCTATCATATAATAGGAATGGTATATTTACGTTCTACCTGTGTTTCAATGAATGGCGGTCACTTCGTTATTACATTTTTAAGTGTAGTATTTTCTTCACCATTCGATTTCTAGAAGAATTTTAAAATTTCAGATGTTTCAATAGCGAATTGAGAAAGCAAACGAATAAAGAAACCCGTCTGAAAGCGTTTTGAAGGATCTATTGCCGCACCTTCCGTCCGGGAGAGGCTCGTTCACGGATACGGCAAATACTTTATGTTCTTGCTGGGGCTATATACCCAGTACTGAGCGAGCTACGAAATCATGAATTTCTCTATTACTTAAAACCCGTTTAATCATAGAAGACCATATTTGTCCCAGTTCACACAGGTCTTATAAAAATCGTTATCTCCCTTACTATCATAATGAGATATATGATCTAAAGTTAACATTTTTTTGAGTCATCTACATGTATTTCCCCCCTAAGTCTGTAATCATATTATTTTAATAAATAGAACACAAGAAAATATACATTTTTTTCTTTTTATTTATACGCCTCCGAATTCAGGGTTGCAACTCAGCCGCGATGCAAATTTCCATCGTTGGATCTAATATTCACATTTTTTGACGAGTTTTGGGAATACAGTAGAAATGTAGCAGCAGGGGTCCACCGAAATCAGTAAAACTTTGAAAGGGGTCAACGAGAAAAATAAGTTTGGGAACCTCTGATCTAAACGATATTGGAAAGAGAAAACAACATGCTATATATTCAGATCTAAAACTTAACCCCAAAATAATTCAAATATACTTCTTTATGAAATAAGTTTTCAACCGCAATTTGTAAAAAAATTCTGAATCTTTGTGAACTTTCAAAGATCTTAAGTTTTTTAAATGATAGAAGTTATCTTTATTTTATTTTTAAGAACAACAAAAATAATGAGGTGATTATAGAGTGTGTAATTCACTTTACGAATGTGTTTTTAATTTTGTTTTCTTTGTCAGTAATTTTATTTAGAAAAAACTTAAACTTAAACTTATTAAAACATTTTAAAGTTTGCATCCAAAGTATTTATATTTAAAAAAATACATAATTATTACAAATGGAAAGCGTATTTCATCACCTTTCAAAAACAGGTTTTTGTTTTTAGGTTTGTTTAAAAATATTCCATTTATTAGGATTTTATTAAACTAATAATAACGGATATGAACCGAGTTTAATTGATAACATCCTAAATAAAAACTTTGCAAAATTTCAAAAAATAAATATCTTTACAATTCTAATAATATAAATGATAAAGAATGGCGTAAAATTTTGTATATTAATAATTTTTCAGTTCAATGTTGCAAAAATCTCCCTTCTAATATTAAACCAGCTTTTTATACAAGAAATGATATTAGTAATTTTTTGAGAAATACTAAAGATAAAGACCATAAATTGACTAATTCCGGAATATATAAACTCAAATGCAATGATTGTCCCTCATTTTATATTGGAAAAACAACTCGTAATTTTGAAATCAGAATCAAAGAACATTTAAGGTGTCCTGAAAATCTTTAGATAACTTAGAAGCCTTGGAAATTAAAAAATCCCTTAAAAATAATTATTCTATTATCAACAAACAAAAAATATTGTTTATTATTTTTTTAATTTATAAACTAACGTTTAGACAAGATTTTTATGCATAGCACAAAGGGTAACAATTATTACAAGCAATAATTGTCAGCCTGAAACACTCATTTACATTGAAAAATCTTCCGAGAAAAGATACTTGCCGCCAACGGGACTTGAACCCGTGTCCTTCCGATTGCCGGTCGAATGCTCTGACCACTGAGCTATGGGGGCTTATCAAATACCCGCCAAATAATTCAATATATACTAGTGTTTCATTCAACAATTACTGCTTGTTATATTTTTTCCACCTGAAAACAACCAACTTTATTTTTGCGAGGAAGACGTTGTTAGTGTTAAATCCCTCGCTAGGTGGCGTCGAGACAAATTATGTCTGCATTTATTGGGGAAATACTTAAACTTGTTAAATATTAATTATTATTTTTTTAATTTATAAACTAACGTTTAGACAAGATTTTTATGCATAGCACAAAGGGTAACAATTATTACAAGCAATAATTGTCAGCCTGAAACACTCATTTACATTGAAAAATCTTCCGAGAAAAGATACTTGCCGCCAACGGGACTTGAACCCGTGTCCTTCCGATTGCCGGTCGAATGCTCTGACCACTGAGCTATGGGGGCTTATCAAATACCCGCCAAATAATTCAATATATACTAGTGTTTCATTCAACAATTACTGCTTGTTATATTTTTTCCACCTGAAAACAACCAACTTTATTTTTGCGAGGAAGACATTGTTAGTGTTAAATCCCTCGCTAGGTGGCGTCGAGACAAATTATGTCTGCATTTATTGGGGAAATACTTAAACTTGTTAAATATTAATTATTATTTTTTTAATTTATAAACTAACGTTTAGACAAGATTTTTATGCATAGCACAAAGGGTAACAATTATTACAAGCAATAATTGTCAGCCTGAAACACTCATTTACATTGAAAAATCTTCCGAGAAAAGATACTTGCCGCCAACGGGACTTGAACCCGTGTCCTTCCGATTGCCGGTCGAATGCTCTGACCACTGAGCTATGGGTAAATAAAGTTGGTTTTTTTCAGGTGGAAAAAATATAACAAGCAGTAATTGTTGAATGAAACACTAGTATATATTGAATTATTTGGCGGGTATTTGATAAGCCCCCATAGCTCAGTGGTCAGAGCATTCGACCGGCAATCGGAAGGACACGGGTTCAAGTCCCGTTGGCGGCAAGTATCTTTTCTCGCAAGATTTTTCAATGTAAATGAGTGTTTCAGGCTGACAATTATTGCTTGTAATAATTGTTACCCTTTGTGCTATGCATAAAAATCTTGTCTAAACGTTAGTTTATAAATTAAAAAAATAATAATTAATATTTAACAAGTTTAAGTATTTCCCCAATAAATGCAGACATAATTTGTCTCGACGCCACCTAGCGAGGGATTTAACACTAACAATGTCTTCCTCGCAAAAATAAAGTTGGTTGTTTTCAGGTGGAAAAAATATAACAAGCAGTAATTGTTGAATGAAACACTAGTATATATTGAATTATTTGGCGGGTATTTGATAAGCCCCCATAGCTCAGTGGTCAGAGCATTCGACCGGCAATCGGAAGGACACGGGTTCAAGTCCCGTTGGCGGCAAGTATCTTTTCTCGGAAGATTTTTCAATGTAAATGAGTGTTTCAGGCTGACAATTATTGCTTGTAATAATTGTTAAAAAATATTGTCTTATAGCCCAATCATGGATTTGTTCCCCTACCCACCCAATCTACATTAATACCTACCCACCCACTGTACATTAATAACTAGCAACCAATAATAAAACATTACCACCACCCCTACAATAATAAAACATTGTTCCCATCCATATTTCGAAACTGTCAAATTATTATACGCTTGCCCTGAAGAAGGGACGTTTGTTCTGAAACCGGTCGGATTTACTCATTATATAAGTGGTTCAAACAAAGTTGAATTGTTTCATTTATCTAATATTATACCTATTCCGATTTTTTAATGGGAAAAGATATTTTACTTCTGAGAAAATAATATCACGTAATATGAGGTTGATATTTTTGTACTGCGAAGGAAATTTTTCTAATAGTACTTATATTTTATGAGGAATGCAGAAGACAAAAATGTTGGTATGTCTTATAACATCACGAATATTATAGATAAAATTCGCCTGGCAAAGGAATCTGGTAACGGTCAATTGAGCAGAAGAAGTCATAATGAAACGATTCGTGATAAAAATTAATCGAAAAGAGTTATTTCATTGTTTTTTTTCTTTATCCTCTTCTTTCATAGCGCACATATATCCACTTTCTCGTTCATTTATATATTTAATATCATAAAAATATTCAAAATAAAAAGTCCAAAGAAGTGAGGCTAGAGGTCTCACGGTTCTGAAACCAATCCTAATGTATGACAATGAGGCGTGGAAATGGCAGAGAACTATCAGGCATTGGTTTTATACCAACTATTTAATCTATGTAAAAACTCTATTATCAACCCCCCAACAACACGGTTTTTTCAAAGGCAGATCTGTTGAGTCAAACTTGGGACAGTTCACTGATTTCGTTCTTAATTCAATGGACAAAAAAAAGCAGGTTGATTCTATCTATACTGATTTTTCCAAGGCTTTTGACAAGGTGAATCATGACATACTCTTAAATAAACTCAAAAAATTGGTATAAGCAGGAATCTTCTCAGATGGTTCTCATCTTACATTAAAAACAGAAGTCAAGCTATTGCCCTAAAAGGATACATGTCACAAATAATAATTATTCCCTCAGGAGTGCCTCAAGGTTCTCATTTAGGGCCCCTACTCTTTACTTTGTATATTAATGACATCAAACATGTCATCAGATATTCTGATTTCATTCTTTACGCGACGATATGAAAATATACAAATGCATAAGCTCAACAGATGATTTCAATAAATTGCAAGAAGATTTTAATGGAATTAATGAGTATTGCAAAGAAAACCAATTATTCCTAAACATAGATAAATGTAATTCAATAACATTTTCACGTAAATGTCACCCAATCATCCATACTTACCATCTAAAACATGTCCCTCTCCAACGAGTAGAAAAAATCAGAGACCTTGGAGTTAATTCTAAATTACTTTTTAAAGATCATATTGAAAACATTGTAGAAAAAGCCTACAAACAAATGGGCTTCATTTTACGAATCACAAAACCATTCAATAAACCTTTTACACTTGAACTACTTTATATGGCATATGTAAGATCTCATCTCGAATTCGCATCTGTCATTTGGAATCCACAATACCAAACTTATATTAACCGAATTGAAAATATTCAAACAAAATTCCTTAAACACCTGTCGTATCGTTTTGAAAATCATCAATTTAATCCTATTACTCTTTACAAACGAAGAAAAAAATTTGACGTACTGTTTCTGCACAAAATTGTGAACTACCTTATTGACTCCCCAGCCCTGTTAGAAAGGATTGCATTTCATTACCCTGAACGCAATACCAGATCAAATACCTTATTTTATATACAACATTTCATATCGAAATACGCACAAAATTCCTTGCTCGGGCGTATCTGCAAATCTTATAATGCCTTAAGCGATATCGACATTTTCCACTGTACCCTTAAATCGTTTAAAATCAAATAAACCTTACTATGTACCTAAGTTAAAAATATTACTTCTCTTTTGTTTAGTATTCTCTTTTTAATAATTTTTCACACTCACTATGTACTTTATTACTTTTAATTAATTTCTAGCTTTTATAAATATTATAAATGGAACTTAATTGGTTTAAATCATGTTCTATATTTTATGTTCAATTATTTTTTTTGTAAAACTATATGTTTCAAATCAACTAAATCAACTAAAATAAAAATAAAATAAAAATATCATATTAGCTGACCCTGCCACGCGTTGCTGTGGCTAATATAACACAACGTCATCTACTGGATGGTTATCCAACCTTTATAACCACCGCCGTCTTTGAATTTATCGCGAAGAGATAGACAGATGCCGCGGAGGACTTTAATTTATGATACGTAGAGATGGTGTGAAAGATTATAATAATGTGCATGAAATACTTGGGGTACCTAACGTATTTAAGTTACTAAAGATTAATACTGTATCCGTCTAAATAACTTTTCAATTACCGCAATGTACGTGACCATTTTTTTAGAAGATAAAATGGGTTTAGTAAGCTATCCGTAAAAGATAGATATATGCCTTCTCAGACTTTTTTGTAGATCTATAAAAGAGGAATATCCCACCATGCATTGTTTTGTTATATCCCAAAAGGATTAGGCAGCGTTTTCGATGAAAGCTACCAGGCGGCTCGACTTTTTCCGACACTTTTAATAATTATCGTTATGTTTCAACCAATTTACACAAATTCTTGACAAATTACATACCTAAACCTTCCTCACAAAACACTCTATCTATTGAAAACTGCATGAAAATCCGTTCAGTAGTTTTCGAGTTTATCGCGAACAGACAAACAGACAAACGACGCGGGGGACTTTAATTTATACTATGTAGAGATAGAGATGTAGAGATAGAGATGTAGAGATAGAGATGTAGAGATAGAGAAGAGATAAAACAATTAACGCATCTTTTTTACGTTTAATAAATTTTTCAAATGTGATCGTCTCGAAGGCAATAAAGGTATACACTTTTCTTCTAACATACTAGAAAGCACAAGCAGTGAAATTATTAAATGGGGCTTTACTTGTATTATTTCCCAACGAGTTTTAGAACTACCGTCAAAGAACGTTTACCTTTTCGCAAAATAATAATATTTGGTACGTGTTTCACCTTGCCTTGGTGTGATTCTTAGAAAACCTCCAAGCTTAAAACTATTTATTTTTATACTGGGTATTTAGAGCCGTTTAGCACACCGTAACTGTAGAGTATTTTTGTGTACTTTACGGCACAAACTGAGAAAGACTCATAAAAGTCGTTATATCTTCTTTTGTATTACTGTGAGACATATATAATATTAGGTCCCTACATATGAAATTGGCATTTTGCCGAACTGGCAAGTTTGATCTCAAATATCTTCTCTTTGGTTAGGAATTCCAAATTCAAATTTATACAGCTATTTACTCATGTATTTGTGTTTCGAAAATTATAATTCATTTGTTTTTCCTTAATTGTTTTTTTTTTCTTTGCGTCACTTAGTTTACAAAATAGAAAACTTGAAATATCGCGTTATTTACGTGTACGAGTTCCACCGTGGCACCAGTGCTACAGAAACGGTTCGAAGGATTAATGATGTGTATGGCGACGGTGCCGCAAAAGAAAACACAGTTGTGTTTTCTTTTGTTGTGTCGTTCACTACAGCTTTCTTAAATCTGGCCAGACGATTACCGCAGATTTCTATTGTCAGCAACTGCAAACCATGATCGAAAAGCTAGCAGCTAAACAACCGAGGCTGGTTAATCGCTCTAGGCCACTGCTGCTTCATGACAACGCTAGACCACACACTGCACAACAGACGACTACCAAATTAGAGGAGCTTCAATTGGACATCCACCGTACTCTCCGAACCTTGCCCCAACAGATGATTACCATTTTTTCCGAAATTTGGATAACTTCTTGCAAGGGAAAAAATTCAACTCCGATGGGGCAGTCCAAACCTCCTTCAAAGATTTTATTGATTCCCGTCCGAATGGTTTTTTTAGTAAACTACCTATGAGATGGCAAAAGTGCATATATAGCAATGGTACATACTTTGATTAAATAAATATATTATATTTAAAAAAATCGACTTCATGTTCCTCCCATACAAAACGCCAATTTCATAACTAAGGACCTAATATTTAGGCAGTTTTAGAAAGTTTCTCTTAGAATATGTAAAACTTTAATACTTTTTACTACGATTATATCGAGTGATTTCCGAATTCAAAAGACTAAATTAATTACCAATATTTAGAGTAAGTTCCTTCCCATAATAATCTAAAGTATATCATTTATTATCAATGCACCTGTTTGGTCATAATATTCCATCAATAAAACGTGTGTAGTGGCTTTAATGGCTAAATGATAAATTGAATCAGCGCTTTTCAAAAGTCGATAATTCTAAAAACTAATACTTGATTATATAAGCAGAATAAACGTCAAAAGCAGCAAAAAATGTTGCAAACATCAAAAGAATGGTGTTCGATGCATACTGCACATCGCTGCGTGTATGAGTCAGAACCGTGACTGATTAAAAGGCATCCCAATGATCAAATACCATCCAAATATTTGTAAATGCTTCGTCGTGCGCTTTACCAGAAATAAAAACGTATTTTTCCATGAATACTCAATTAACCATCTACCGTTATCTGCCAAATTAGAAAGTAAGGACCTTGGTGTTGTACTTAAAATTAAACTGAATTTCAATTTCGTCCGGCCGACAGTTCGTCCGGCCGGCAGTTCGTCCGGCTGATATTTGGTCCGGCGACAATTGGTCCAGCCGAAAGTTTAGAAGGTGTTTTCTTCAAGTAAGTATGCAAAGAGGATATACGGCCGTACAACCAAAGTCGATATACTTATATCTAAAGGGATCTTGAGTGAAAATCCGCTGTAAAATTACTTTTACTAATAATTACGACTCTCCGAAGTAGTATTATCGTCAGTATTCATTCAGAATTGTAACGTTACTTGAAACGGCTTTAGCCGTGTTTGATGACTATATCTGAATAGCCAGGTACATTTTCCACATCTCTTTCCTCTCCCCACTATCTTTAGCATCACACCGTACCAAAATTGGGGATGCCATAGTCTCACTGGCTCGAGACGATTGGGAGCAGTTGGGACTCTTGTATTATATTCAGATATAAAAGTTATATTATATGCAAGTAGGAATCTTTAGCGTATTTTTACTAAGCCGACTGCACGTATAAGTATGTCGTATTTTGTAAATGCCGCATACTACTTCGGAGAGTCGTAATTATTAGTAAAAATAATTTTACAGCGGATTTTCACTCAAGATGCCTTCAGATATAAGTATATCGACTTTGGTTGTACGGCCGTATAACATCTTCTAAACTTTCGGCCGGACCAATTGTCGCCGGACCAAATGTCAGCCGGACGAACTGTCGGCCGGACCAAATGTCGCCGGACAAACTGTCGCTGGACCAATCGTCGGGTCACCTCAATAAACATATCGACCACGTAGGCCCTAACGCATCTTCTGTGCTTGGTTCCGTAATCCCCTCCTGTAAAAAATTAAAAGTTCTTTTTACTTCCAAAATACTGTATTTCTCATATTTTCGTAGTATTTTTGAATATACATCTCAGGTGTGTAACCCAGGCCATGCTATATGATTTCTAAGGTACCTCAATTTCTGCTCTTTTCGATTTCATTTTAGCAATTAAAACTCTTCAAAGTTCTTCAATATTCAGACATTAACTTGCCGAATCGGTAATGTTATTTAAAATCTCAGTTAACCCTCCGCCCGTCGCGTCTTTTTTTTAACGCGAAGTGTCGCGTGGGGTCGCTGAGGACCCGAAATTAAATATGATTAAAGTGTTGTTATAGCTTACATTTTAAGTGTTATTTTAACCGATTATGGTCAGGTGATAATGACTGCATTGAAATGAAAGAAATATTAAAAATAAGATATTTATATTCAATTTTAGAGCTTAAAAAATCAACAAGGAAATTTTTCTCATGATTTTGAATCATACTTTTTTAAAGGAAAAGTTTTTAAAAAATCTAACCATTTTCTATCAAATTTATAACTATTTGAGATTGATACAGACTTATTAATATTATAAAAAAATGAACAAAATAAAATGAAAAAATGTATAAACTGGTTTTTCATTATATTTTGTTGATTTTTTTGAGCCTCACGCCGAAACACGAGTCTGTATCTCACATCACATATGCGCAGACTGAATGTTGGTGGCGCTATCGTCAAGCATAGTGCCTTTTAGGACGCAACCTAAAGTAAGGTCTCAGTGGGAACATTTAAAATGAACATAATTAGCATTCCTGTAAAACCTGGGCTTTTAAAGACCCCATGCGACGGGTCGAGGGTTAACTTAAATGATAGTCCTGATCTTCTTCAATGCCTATCATTCCCCATTCCACTATCTCCGAGACCAACTCTAAACAAAATTTCTTTATCGACAGATCCACAAATTCATTTTACTTAAATTATTGCCACATTGATATTTTTAACTCGACTTTACCCGGACATAAAAAGAAAACTCATTAAACAATATGACTCAAACTTGATCACTCAATCTACTCTCCCAAACCACCCTACCCTTCGGCTCTCCTCCCCTTTTGGTATTAACTCTTGTAACTAAAAAATAAGTTAATTAAAAACACATACTTATAATGTCACACTTTCATCATCCACTATCATCAGTGGAAAATTAACTATTTTGTTAGGCCTAGTTAGGCCTATCTCATCTTTGCTGATAGTCTGTGGAGGAAAGGAAGGAGATGAAGTTCTGGGAAAGAAAAAGTATGATAAGTAAGTAGGAATCTAAAGGAATCTAAGTAAGTAGGCCAAAAGATCTCTCTCAACCAGTCTCTCCCGAGCCGGCCTGCCACCAGCTGGTAGGCAGATGCATCCACCACCAAGATCCGGACAAAACTCACCCATGAACCTGGGCACTCCTGCTAAATCACCAAACTTGTCACCAGTCGAATCACTTGGGTTGACCAACGGCAGATTTGTTGAATGAAATTTAAGAACCCGACTTCGAGTACATCTCTGACGCCTCGCCGTATGCAAACCATCTTCGTCCGTGAAGTTTGTTACAAAGCTACTGTCGTGATATGTGAACAGTCAGTATACGGATTCCGCGAAAAACATATTATTTTTACGTGATCTCAACACAGGAGGCCCGAAGGAAAATAATTTCCATTAGGGTCTATGTCATCTTTGGGAAGGGTTTTCTTTAGGAAAGGAAGGGGGGGAGAGTTCTGGGAAGGAAAAGGGTTAAAGGGGTGGGTACGAATCTGGGGTTCAGTGTGTCCTGGTCATCCGCCTCCTGAACCTAGACAAACCTCACCCCATGAATCCGAGCACCCCTGCTAAATCCCCAAACGTAGCGAACCACTTGGGTGTTTTTGGGAACAATTTTATTTGAAATTAATTTTCTGAGAAACCGGCTCCTTTTGGAACCAGTTCTGTATTTATAAAATGGGAAAATTGATTTTTTTTCGTTAGCTCCACACAGAGGGCCGTGAGAAAAATAATTTCCCACAGGGCCTATATCATCTTAAGGAATACTGTGTGGAGGGTATTTTTAGGGAAAGGAAGGAGAGGAAGTTCTGGAAGGGAAAAAAGTATGAGGGGTGGGTAGAAATCCGAGGGTCAATATGTCCAGTACCAACGTATGAATCCATCCCTCCCGCTGCGGTGAAAACCAATGGATTCCGTCCGGATGAAGAGATCTACGTTAGGTCTCCCTCAACCAGTCTCTTCCGATCCGGCCCGCCACACAGTAGGTGTAGGCAAATGCGTATGCCGCCAAAACCTACACAAACCTCACCACCATGAACTCGGGCGCAGCAGCGAACTACTTGGGGTGACTTACGGAAGGGGTGTCCGTTATCTAATATATACTTTTATCATTACATAGTATAAAATGAAGTCGCTCAAAATGTATGTGCGCCTTAATCTTTTAAACTACGGAACGGATTTTCATACGGTTTTCACCAATAGATAGAGTGATTGAAGAGGAATGTTTATATGTATAATACATGTACATTATATTAGAGAAAAGCCGAGAAATTCAAAGAAAACATATTTTGCCTGCGAGAGTACATGTTTATAGTCACTTTTGAAATTCGTTCTACGGAAGAAATTGGAAAATAGATTTCTTAGAATAAGTAGGTATCATTACATAGTATAAAATGAAGTCGCTCAAAATGTATGTGCGCATAGATCTTTTAAACTCCGCAACGGATTTTCATGCGGTTTTCACCAATTGATAGAGTGATTCAAGAGGAAGGTTTATATGTATAATATATGCTTATTATAATAGAGAAAAGCCGAGAAATTGCAGCGGGCAGCGGACAGCTGGCAAGCGGGTGGTGTGGATTTTATAAAGGTTGGGTTAGGTTAGGTTAGTTGTGTTTCGTTAGCCACAGCAACGTGTGTCCGGGTCTGCTAGTATATCTATATAAATATGAGTGTTCTGGAGTTTTATGTTCAAGTGTATAAATAGTCACCAACAATTAAACTGGGCTAAGCAGAACCAAAGCCGCCCGCAGGTCCTAGATTCTTTAGGCCTAGGTTTTTAACTGCTTGTACCTAATTAATGATATTCTTGAAGTTGATTTTAGGTTTGAAATCTATACTAATATTATAAATGCGAAAGTGGGCGAGTGTTTTTGTTATCAGATCACGCCTAAACCACTGAACCGATTTTAAACATTCTTTCACCAATACAAAGCTAATTATATGCGAGTAAAATAGGCTACATATAATGGTAAGCTCTGGCGTTATGAAATTATAAGTATTAATATATTATATGTTTATTGTCAAATAAATTTCCTAACTAAAGCAAAAAGCAAAACAAATCGGTTGTTAATCGGTTGAAACGATGTTGATATAGTTGCGGGAAATTTTATTTCAGGCATCTATAATATCTATCTATCTATCGAAAATGTATAAATAAAAATGAATTTCCGAAATGTTTGTACGCGCATAACTTCCGAACGACTGCACCAAATTGTAAAATGATTTTTTTTTTCAAGATTTGTATTAAACTACTGGTGAGCTCTAGCATTATGAAATTTGTATAAAAAACTTGAAATAGGTGGTACGCGAGCTGTTTGAGAACTGAATGATCGGTAATAAATGTATGGAATGCGGGAGGGGGAAGGTGAACTCGGGTAGGGGGTTCGCGGGAGTGGAGGAGGACAACCCGTGAGCGGGGAGGGGAACCTGTGCGGGGGGGGGGGGGGGAACTCGGGAGGGGGCTTCACGGGACGGGGGAAGGGGGGAGTGTAGTGGGATAGTGAAGATGGAGGAGGCGGAGTGGGAACGCAAGGGGGGAAGGGGACGCGGGAGAGGAAGGGGAGGCGGAAGTGGAATGGGAAAGGACACTCAGAGAAAAACAATTTCTTTATTAAATGGCATAGCAACGCATGCCAGGTACCAGCTAGTTGGTAAATAATTAACAAAAAATTATGAAAATTATATTTTCGGTGGGGATCAACTGTTGGGTCACCTAAACGAACATGTAATTTTGGGGGCAAATCTAAAATGGCAGATTTTAAATCTTTATAGAAAACTAGCTGACCCGACAAACGTTGTTCTGCCATATAAATTATTTCTAGTGAATATTTTGGTTGTTAAATAAAAAATAACGAATGTATTGTAAGTGTGTGGGGATGGGATCTATGACAGGAAGAGGAATTGAGCGCTGTAAACGATGACTGCCGATAAAAACAAAAAAAAAACACCAATTAAAGTAAGAAAATGAAATTTAAAAAATCAATATGAATTTCGAAGAGCAATTGAGTGTACGATATTTTTGTCAGTCCGTCTTTAGCCAACATGAATAAGCTCAATGGTTTGCCCACACGGGAACATGATGCCGAATGAAATATGCCGATGAGGCGGACGTAGCGCCATCTATCATTCAACAACACAAATAATTTCGTTCTGTTAGAAATACGAAAGACGGTTAAATTTGTTCATACAAAAACACTAAAATCGCGATTTAAAATGGGACGGTGGGGGTAGGAGGATTAAAATTTGGGGTTATAGGTATTTTTAATGCCAAAAAAATATATATATAAAACAAAAATTTTGTCAAAAAAATTGTTTTTTTTTTCTGGATAGAGACACCCTAATCACCTAGCGGTATGAAATATACTTTAAAACTTATTATCATGCCTTCCAAATATACAATTTTAAAAAAACAATCGGTCAAGCCGTTTCGGAGAAGTGCGACCACAAACACCGTGACACGAGATTTTTATATGTAAGATGTATTCGTGAACAACAAATATAATAAAAATTAAATCACTAAGGTATTTTTTTCTTAAAATATTTAAACAATAGTAATATTTAAACAATTTTACATACATGTTGTTTTTATTTTATTTTTTCATAAATACGCTCATGGTAGCATCAATTAAACATATATCAAAATATCAATTGTGTTAGTACTCCCTCCCTAAACACGAGAAATTCTCAATTAGAGAGGTATTACCACCATTAAAAAATATTTGCATTACATGTACATAATTAAAAAAATAATTGTACTTATACTTACTTTGTAAAATTGTAAAAATGGAATAAATAAATAAAAAAAAAAAAAAAAAAATAGAATTAAAAGTGAAAATACAGTATTATTTTGACCAAAATGGAGCCCTAGCAATACGTCGCACAAAGCAGCATTCTCCAATTGATCCTGCCTGAGTGCAAATATATTAACAGTCAAATGACAAAAATCGCCAGTTAGGCTGTTATCAATACAGTACTTTCAAACCATAAACCGGATAATTTGCAATATGCAAAAGGCTTTGATGGATTGCCGGTAATGGTTTTATAATTGTTTCCGCTTAACCCTTACGACGCCATAGCGCCTGTTTATACAGCCTTATCGATTTCCCATTAGAACCACCAGGTATCAATGAAGACATCAACATTTAACTAACTCAAGAATCCAAAAGTTGGTGGGACATATTGGTAAAATATTAAAAAATAATAATAATAATTTTAAAAAATTGTATGTGATGCTGCAGAAGAGATTGGTAAAATTTGAGAGGTGGGTATGGGTGGATTTGGAGAGACTGGTTGAGGGTAACCTTTTTACTTCTCCAGCAGGACACTCCCGACCCATCGCCTTGCAAAGCAGTGGGAGGGATGAAATCGAATGTCCTCCACTCCTGGATACACTGACCCCCAGATTATTACCCACCCCTCATACCTTTTTCCTTCCCAGCTCTTCATCTCCTTTCTTTCCTAAAAAAACCCTCCAGACGGCATCCCTAAAGATGACATAGGAAAATTATTTTCCTCGGGGGCTCCTGTATGGAGCTAGCCTGTGGAACTATGGCATCCTCCTCCTCAGATGTACCGCACAAGAGTCCCAACAGTCTGGAATCAGTGAGTCTGGTGTTACCCGCAGTGTTAATCTCAAGTGACCTCCCAGGTAAGTATGGTCCTGTATGTTTTCTGCCTGTACACTATATTTTTGCGCAGCATCGCGTTCATTGGTTGATCTTTGTACATATAGTTTCGTATCGGTGATCGATGAACTGGTCGATGAAATTTTTAGCCATAAGTTGGTTATAATGGTTTGTCTAGTTTGTTGTTATAAGTAAGATTGTAGAAATGTATTTTTTTGTGCATTACAGATTAATATAATCCTATTACAATACACATAGAATATTAGATTGAATTATGTACACGTACGTACATTGTACATACAACATAAATACATTATTGTGTATCACATCATCTGATTGCATAAATAAAATTACAATAATACATATTTTAGAGCTAATAATTTTAAGCTAATTTTATTATAAGTTTATACTGCGCCCTTGAGGTGATTTTTCACAAAAACGGCGCTGTACAAGTCATCCAAATATTAGTATTATTATTAGTTGGAGTATTTTATGAGGCCGAAGGCAGTGAGAAGAGAAGGTGTAAGGTGAAGGAGATGCAGAAGAGAAAGGTGGGAAACATTTCAAGTAACCTACATTTCGATTATGTGTAGTGGTCTTCACCATGGCGATACTGAAAGTGTCTACCGTTTTGGAATCTGAAACAAATATAATATCGATTAAATTTAATAAATTAAAAAATTATGGAATCACACAAATCAATCAAATAATGTGCTTTGAAGTGATTTGAAGCCGCGACCTCCGGATTTCGTAGTCAAGGATCGAAACCACTGACCTCAGTGAACGTGAATTATTACTGAAACCCATTTTCCTGCTGAACAAAAACTCAAAAATCTATTTTTACTTGTTTTCCAAGTGGGAACGCAATATTTTAATCATGAATTTGTAGTAGGTAATCGAAATTTAAAATGAGAAACAAATTCTGTCGCATTCGTGAGTTGTTTACCATTTTTGACAGCACGTGTATTTTTTTTTTCTAAATTAACTGTGAAACAATAAACTTCTGATAAAAATGAAGGTTTATTAGTAAAATATTCAAATTTCTCCTAAAAAAATCGCAAAAAGAATAGACATCGTTTGATCTCTCAATAAAAAATGCGAAACCTTTGAAGTAAAAAAAAAATGGGTAATCCTAATGAAGAAATAAATTTAAGCATACTGAGAAATGGCATTTGTGTCATCCCTCTCGTATTGCAGTTTTACAAGAAGTCAGATTCTTCGATAGGCGTTCACGTCGCTGGACCACGTCGATTGAGAAAAGAAACGAGAGGAAAGGGCAATTTTAAGCACCATAAAGAAACATATCCACGAACAAACTTAAGTGGCGAGGAAAGGAAACTTAGGAACACGGAAGGGCATGATTCAGAAGTATTATATCGTCGATCTAGTTCTAGAAACATGAGACGGAGATCCGGATACGAGGAAAATCTAGAGAAAGAACCGACTGAATACCGGCGTATGAGTTTGGGAGATAAGAAAACGAATATCAGAAATACAAATACTGGAGAAGAGCATCGATTTAGTCCTCTAGAATTCCAAATAAAACTCAAGAACGGGGAATCGCGGGACATGGAGATCATTGAATATCAATTTTGCTCTCGTGATTCTATCGTAAATGATGAACACAATATTAATATATTCGAAAAAGATCTAAATTACTCTTGTCCGAACTCTAGGGATTTGAAAAGAAAACCTGGAAATACGGAAAGTTGTGAAAGGGATTCCTTTGAATCGAAATTTATATCAACTCAGTCGTCAGTCACATCCAAGCGTAATAAGAGTGTGGAAAGTGACCTTCTCAAGCATTTGTCTATTTTGAGAGAGATGCAAAGGAAATCCGGAACCAAGGAAAGTCTTCAGAGCCGATCAAATCTTAAAGATCTTAAACAAAGCTCTGCATGTCTTGAAAAGGAATTCCTCGACTGTCAACTTAGTGAAAGTAACTCAACAAGGTTGCCCGAAAATGAGAGAAGTCTTGAAAATGAATTAGATGAACAACAATCAGTTTTTAATTATTCAAAAATTAATGACGTAAATTCTAAAAGTTTTGAGAGCGAATTCATCGGTTCTCAATTTTGTTCAAGAGACTCCACAAGAATGGATAACAACGAAAAAAGCTGTGAAAAAGATTTACTTGGACAACGATCTAATTCTAGAGATTTAAAAAAGAAAGTAAGACATTCAGAAATTTACGAAAAGGAGGTACCTGAAAATGAAAACGGCGAAAAGAGTTTTGGATACACGAAGAGTGAAGAAAAGGAGATACTTGAAATTCTTTCATATTTCAGTGCTTTGCAAGACAAAAACATTAGTGTGAGTCGGGAAAAGGACCTCAACGATACTAAATCTAATTCAACAGAATCAAATTTAAAACAAAAAAGTCTTCAAGATCATCACAATCAATCGTCTGACAGCCAAAGCAAATCAAAAGTTTTTAAAATTATTTCCAAAAGCCAAAAAAGTTTACAAAATGGAGAACGAACTAACCCGCCAAGTATAGTAGGTTTAAACCACCGACCTAAAATCGATGGCAACTACGAAAAGGAACTTCTTCATGTTCTTCAAGCAAGTACATTAGACGTGGGATTCACTGCGACAGGTGCTTGTGATTCGGATGACACTTCAATACCGATGAATAATGATAGCGCAAATACATCTCAGGAAGAAATTTGCGTGAAAAAATGTGTAAAACGAGAAACTCTTAGTCATCAGTCCAGTTCTGGAGAAAACAACAGAGAACCAAGGATTGAAGAAAGTCGTAGAAGAGAAAGATCTCCCCAACAGATCAACACCAGTAACCCGGGAAGGAGATTCGAAATTGAAGAAAGGAGTTATCGCGATGATAATGGAGCAAAATACTTACACAGAAAGGCTGGGAGAGAATATGGCCGGATGAAGTCTGATCCGATTCCAATTTGGGAGAAGTACGGAATACGCCTGGAAATCTGTTCAACCAAGTTCTTCAACTATTCAAATGAAGGTATGCACGCAATACTCATATTATAACGTAACTATCTTCAGTCAGTTCGATCACATGACCAACTGACTCAGTTGGTCATGTAATCCAGCTTGCTAGTGGGGAACATTGCTTATAATGGATTATTATTTTATTATCATGATGTGACATTTGTAATACGTTTTCACAAAAACATACTGCCTTTTTGTCGTTTTTTTGCTTTAACCTGAAAATCACCTTTATTAAATTCACTTTTAAAACAATCAACGGTCACACTTCGAGAGTGCTCGCTTATTAAAATGCCATTCAATTAATCATTTGAAATTCGATCCACGTTCTGCCACCGACATTGAAACATGGGCAGTACCTTATTGACTCCACTGGGGTAAGGTGTTAGACCAGATCTGTAATTAATTGATTGGTTTAAATATTTTATCTAAAAAAACTGCAATAATCAGAAATATTTCAACAGTATTAAACTTTTCCCAAGCTCATTTGTTTAATATTTTTTTCCCTTGACCGTATGATAACGTTATTATTATTTACACTCCCCAGTCTCTTATTCCAATATTTTCGCTTGTTAACCTTTCTGAACCGAATGTGTTCCGTAAAAAAATAGGTTACATTTTTTTCCAGCTTATTTTGACTGAAACTTCAAAATGAGTAACTTCAACAACACCTCGAAGTCGTACTTTGCCAGGAATCCAAATCAAAAGCAATTCTTGGAAAATCACAGAAGATGTCAGGAAAATGTCTTTATTCGTCAAAAGGAAAGCATTGGTGGGTACATATATTATTAATTAATTGTAAGTCTCACTATGAATAGAATAGTTCTTCTTTTGTCGTTGTTTTTCTTATTAGTTACTAGAGTAGACCCGTGTGAAATCACGGGATATTATATTTGTAGGATTTTTGACTCTCATTGCCTTTCAAAAATTATTATTGTCAGTTTTCTTAATAATAATAATATCATTAGAAATGCAGGATAAAATGGCAATTGTAAATCATGCTATATATAACTTTTTAATAATATAGTGTCCTCTGCGTGTAAAATTGTATCTTCTCCAACCTTAAAGTGTCTAATAAAAGTGTATTTATCTGAATTGATTTTCCAGGTAATTCTCTCAAATTTTAATCGAAAAAAAATACACATTTCAAGACAAGAATTATCAATAAATAAATAAAACTGTATCTGCTTTGGTGACCGGACAACTCAGAATGAATTCAATTAAACTCCTCCTTTGAAAAGTCATTAGAGGTGAAGAAAAAAATATGTGAAAAGTTGGTTAAGTAGGTTACGTTAGGTTAGGTTATGGGCTATTTTTCAAAAAAAAAATCATAACCATTAACGACTTTTCAAAGAGGTGTTCAGTTGAGTTGATTCTGAGTTGTCATTGAATCATCTGCTTTATCGCTTGTTCGATATGATATATACTTATCGGTTTCAATTGTGAAAATTGGAAATTCATTGGACTTGAATAATTTAACGCATTACGCAGAAATACAATTTCAAATCACAGATGCAACCATGCACCAACAACCGAAATTAGTACGTTTAATGATTAAATGAGGATCCATTACAACTCCACAAAGTGGCATTTTAACACCCCGCTGGAATTAAAAGTGATGAAAAAAATAGCCCTTAACCTAACCTGACGTACCCTATTTAACCTAGTTTTTTTCATAACTTTAATGACTTTTCAGAGGGGTATTGAAATGCCACTTTTTATGATAATAATAATTTTGTAGCTGGTATTTCGGTGCATCCATACGCCAAACCTGATGTAACTGAACAGGACGGAAGTCTGCTTGATGAACATGATAGTTTCTATTTCACAACCAGGAGTTTGCTGATTCTTTTCCAGCTAATGGGGATCATGCCCATCATGAGAGTGCCAAAGGGTAGGATTATCTCATATTTATTACTACGTATATCTGAAATAAGGGTCCTAGAGTGTTTGGAAAAGCGCAAACCTATAGTTTTTTTGTCGTTTTACAGAAGAACAAACTAGATGCAGAACCACGTTCAAGTGGATATCGACGGCTACTTTCTGGGCTTACTTCATCTGGGGCTTGGAATCCATCATAGTGGTCATGGGTAAGAACCTAATTTTACGAACCGTAATATGAGGCGACTTATAATTCTGGGGCAACTTAGATCACCGCGGATATCTGAATTATTCTTGCCACCAGCTTATATTCAGCTTATTTTTTATATTTATTTCGGTGAACGTGGATACAAAGACGCTTCTAAAATTAGTGTAATTCGTTTTTTTCTAGTCTTATTCAAACACATTGATGGCTGAAATTTGATGCTGTTATTTTAGGCATTTTCAGAGAGAAAAAAATGTTAAGATATATTTTTTTAAGTTAGCTCGACCCAAGTGGCCCTGAGGAAAAAAAATTCTTATTTATCATTTAGAGGCCATTCATTTATTACGTAAGACGAATTTTGCTAGTTTTGACCCCCTCCTTCCCTATTATAAGAAAAAATAAGAATAGACGACTCCCCCTGTTTTATATTTATTACGCAAGAATCTAAAGAAAAAAATAAATACACGTTTGGTTTGTTTTAATGTTTATTTTTCAAAGTAACAATTTTTAGAAATATTTATTTGTACTTACAAAGGTACTAATAATTTTAACTTTGCGCATTTTTGTGATCTTTTTTTTTTTTTTTTACAGTGAATACCGCACATGAATCTCAACTGCTCCCGTCTGGAGCCAGTGAGACTATGGCATCCCCAATTGGGGTATGTTGTGAGGCTGAAGGTAGTGGGGAGGGGAAGGAGGTGGGGGGAAGAGGAAGGTTGGGAAGTACCTGGCTATTCAGATCTGGTCACTAAACACGGCTAAAGCCATTTTCAAGCAACGTTTCAATTCTGAATGGTGGTCTTACACCAGGGCGATACTGATAGTATCTTCCACTCTGGAACATGCCGCAAATATACTGTATATTATTTTAAATGAATTAATTGTGAAATAACACAAATTAATCAAATAAAATATATTTGCGCATGCCGGGTTCGAACCCGCGACCTCCGGATTGTGAGTCAAGAGTCTTACCCACTGGGCTACGGAGATCTTACGTAAGAACTATCGAGACACCCTCCCGCCCCCTTGTAAGAAAAAATAAGATATGGTCGATCCCCCTCACCACCTAAATCGTCTTACGTAATAAATGAATGGCCCCTTACGAAAATTGCATTCCATACTTATTATTATATAAAAGGCACAAAGTGATTTTTCTTGTTAAAAGTGCGTATTTACCATCGTAATTAATAACAACGGTCCTTGAAAAATGACATTTCGCATTTTTGAAGTTAACAAAATAACCATTAAAATGCATTGTTTTTCAGTTCCGGTAACTGAATTACTTACTGTTAACTATTATCTAACTACTAAAAAAAAAAAAATTAAGGTGTAAATTAAGCGTGTCCCTATTTTTTAAACATTTACCATAAGTTTAAATATACATTTAATATTTTCCGACACAAATGATTTCATAAAAAAATATATTTTAATTCAAAATTGAAAATTGATAAAGTCACCCCATTTTACGGCAATTAATCTCTTTGTACAAGTACATGGATTCACACATAGCTTCTACAAATTACTTTAGTATTTGTGTTTGATATTCAAATATGCCCGAATAACTAACGTCAAAATGATACTAATTGAAAAATCATTTCCAGTTGGCAAGGATCGCTTGGCCCTCTTTCTCCGCAACTCGGACAAGCGTTTCGACGAGATAATCTACAACATCATCTTCCTCAGCATCCTGATTCCGCACTTCCTGCTTCCGGTGGCCTCTTGGCGCCATGGACCCCAAGTCGCCATCTTCAAAAACATGTGGACACACTATCAGGTACTATCAGGATAACAACTATTCAATTTAAACTCAAAGCAGAACGGAATTTTCAAAAACAATTCTCAAATGGCGTTATTTATAAAAACGTCACAAGTACACGAACATTATACTAGACAACATAATAAATTGTACACAAATACTGTCAAGACTGAAAGTGGCAAGAGAAGCATTGGCCACGAGGGCGTACACATATAGAAGAATATAAAAACCTTTTTAAAAAAAGTACTTAAACTGGAGTTGTTAGAATAAAATTAAAAATATTATTACTATACTATACAATACTTTATAATATATATATACTACTATACTATTCTCTATCCGCGTTTAGAACAACCCGCGGTGGTACAAAATTTGGTTTGTACTGCGCATACCACTCCCCCCGCTACGGTCCCTTCACCGGCCCTCGGCTGCCGCCAATCACTTCGCCCAAAATTCAGTATGCCGTTGACCGTCGTACTGTGCATAAATAAACCAGTCATTAGATTGATAACTTCGTGGTTTTTCTATGGACCAAGTGTCAACGCTATTTGACCATATACATACCTATATTTGACGACTTTTTATTCGATATGCGCAACTCTGTCGTCACACATACCATAGACAAGGGGATAGAGGAAAAAAAATAAAAGGCTCGACCATAGACAATATAATTATCTTTCAGTACCTACCCAATTTATTAGCCTAAAATATTATTTTAAGAATAAAATTAAATGTCAAAATGTTCCCCAGGGAACAGAGCTGGATCTGACAGATCGCTGCCTTGAGAAAATGAGCTTACTTTTCTTTCCTGCTCATTTTCTCCGGACAGAGCTTTGTCAGATTGAAACCCGTTGCCCTACGAAGAAACCAACTGTCGTAAAAATAACCTAAAATTACTTAAAATTTCAATCCCTTCAAAAGGGGAAGAACAATTTCAAATAAGACTTAGCTTTCCTACGATAGTATCGACTTTGACATTTCTCTGGTTTTAACAGAAAAATGAAAAACGCAATTAAACGTTTTAGTATTTTATTAAAAACAGGAAATACAAGAAAAACTAACTAAACATCACGCCGTTTCCCCGCAGGGGTGGGCCGATAGGACGGACCGTCAAACAACTTGGTCTTGGCACACACTCTTTGCCTCATTCACACTCACACATCGACTCATACATACTATTTCTGACTCTTGACGTGGCCCGATGCAAGTATCGGATTCCGTTGATCGTGTCAGGTTTTCCTCTGGCGTCCCTGAGTTCATCTACCACTCACATCTGCGTCATATATTCTACTTACACCCCACGCTTCGTTCATTCGCTCTACATGCCCAAACCATCTGAGGGTCCCTTTCAATCTTACTCATTATGATCAGCCTTGCATTGCATTGCTTGATCATAAATAATAATATTTGGATGATTTGTATAGCGCCATTTTTTGTAAAAAAAATACCTCAAAGGTGCTCTGCACAAGCTTATATTTCTGCAATCTAATTCCAACTACAAAGTAGACAATCCATTATAACAACTTATGGATAAAACTTGCATCCACCGGTTCATCGATCATTGACATGAAACTACCTATACGTACAACGATTTGACCGATGAACGCTTTGCTGCATATAAAATGTACATATTATATTATTTATACTCTGTACAGGCAGAAAATATACAGTATCATACGTAGTTTTACCACACATCCTCAGGGGTGTCATTTCTACAGCATTCAGTCCACTTTCCTCTGCCAGTTCCATGCCTCACTGCCATACATCAGGGTGGGTACCAGCATTCCGTTGTGGACTGCTAGTTTCACTTTAGACAGTTTTTTGTTAGCGCCAACAGCATTCAGTCCTCCATTAATAGAATTACCTACATTTACCCTTCTTTCAATATCTCTATCAGCCTTCCCGTCTCTCATACACATACTTCTCACGATATACAAACTCATCCACCTGCTCCAAGTTCACAACTATATTGCACAATGTGTTCGTAGTCTCTTTAACGATAAAAATAGAACAAATTTAGAAAAGCTAAGCGTACTGAGAATATATTGCTCCTGCTGCATCCTGGTCCAGTCCATGGAGTACTCTTCCTCCTTCTTATGTTCGCTCAAGAACAGCGGTGCAAGACAGTGGTGGAACACGTCAGCCCCATCTCCTGACATGACACCACAACGTTACTGTCCCACATACCTACCTACAACAATCATATGTCATTATTAAGGTGCTAAATTAATGCTTTTATATGTATTATTATAATAAGGTAAAATGCAAACAAACACAGAGATCAGTAGGCGCAGGCCGTCGTTCGTGGAACGTGCTCACTTCTCTAGGGGAATGACACCAGTAATCTCCACCGACCTGTCAGCTGTAAGGATAGGATTTGGTGTTTCGAGCTGAAAATATTAAAGAAAACATCTCATGAGATACATCAAGCATCAAGCCGACCGACAGATAAAAACAAAACAAGATAAATGCAGAAATGTTTCATATAAATGTTTGTACCTTTGTTTGCAGGTTATAATGGTTTTAACGAGCATAATCATATCGCGAAATGAGACGTTTTGCGATACTAGTAACCACAAACATATGCACGACTTCTCAAAATTGGATAATAAACGTATTCAATTCTATTTCACTTGTTTAGGAAGCAAATTTTGAATTCCCGTCGCATGTAAATAAACCGTTGAGAGCAATCGAGCAACCATTTCGATATATTATTTCACCCAGCTGTCAAAAGCTTAAATTCAAAGTTTTTCCATTGGCATCACTGGATGGACTGTGCAACTCTGTCGTCACACAGTCTATACATATACATATACATATTATCTATCTTTTGTGTTGGTTGAAAATTTTGATCGGAGTTATACCCCCTGGTACTGTGTGTCCGCGTTACAAAAAATAACCCATTCATACCCAGTGGTAAAATGGGTAATCAGCCGATATGTTCAAATACATTATCACTAATTACAAAGAACAAAAGAGGACAGCTCTCACAGAGGGTTATATGATAAATAATAAGTATATGGTAAATGTCACTGCTAGCGAATTCAATAAAACTACGCTACGATTACTTCCTTGACATTGCGAATTAAACACGAGCGAATTGGTATGGTCGATGATAAAATAACATGTTAAAGTGAACAATTTCTCCTTCAAAATAAATACCTAAGAACACCTACGTATAAAGGTATCGGAAAAGTTACATCAGAGTATTTGAGTAATTTTATTCGACATATTATTGGTATTAAGCGATAATTTTGGAATGTCCATCATATTATTGTTCATGACCTCGGAGACAATGATGATTCACTGGCTTTCGATGTTTCAAGTGTTTTTTTTTAAATGACAATGATGGTATTTTTAGTTTCGAATCAATTCCTCAGCCAATTTGGTAAATATCATGCCACATAAAGTACAATATGTATTTGGTAATACTACTGCTACTATTATTTAAAGGTATAAATTGTTGTCATTTTTTGTCAGATAAATAATATAAAATTTAATAAAATAATTCAATGTATTTAAATAGTGGAATTGAATGTGTTAGCGTTCGTCTAGCAAGCAGTGGGAAGAAGGGGCGGAGACATGCGCGTCCACGGGTTGATCTTATTTTGGATCGAAAATATATAGTTATACTCTGTACCTAAGTTAAGAAAGCGAAATATTTTATTTCTTTTAACTTAATATAATTATAATTATAAAAATTGTGGGGTATTAGACTTACTGCTTGAAATGGCTTTAGCCGTCTTTGGTGACCATATCTGAAAGGCCATTTCAAGCAACTTTTCAATTCTGAATGGTGGTCTTACACCTGGGCGATACTGAGAGTATCTTCCACTCTGGAACGTGACGCAAATATACTATATATTATTTTAAATGAATAAATTGTAAAATAACACAAATTAATCAAATAAAATTTATTTGCCACGCCGGGATTCGATCCCGTGACCTTCGGTGTGCGAGTCAAGAGTCTTACCGCTGAACTACGCCGGCCGGAAATATTCTGACCTACTGGCAGAATATGGCCGAGGTCCGAGGAGTTAAGGAAGCGCTTGGAATCTGAAATGTTTTGATGATACTGGCAGTAAATCAAACATTTTTTTTATTAAACAATTCTGAGAAGACATCACATATCACGAAAAAATGTTTTCCTTCTGCACCCCGCGGCGTGTTTTTTACTGTAGCCTTATCAAGTTTTCCGATTTTCTTTTCGGCTTTCATTTCTTATCTACCATAAACCTAAAGCAGGGTCTTCGTGTATTATCGCCTGTTATCAAAGAGCATTATAGGGGTTTTCAACTCTTGCGCCTCAGGCTTTTAAATAGGTCGCTACTGAGTATGGCGGGTTGGGAATTTACCCGGGAGTTTATTAAATAAATAAAAAATGTCATTAAATATTTAACGTAGAGCATGCTTTCTGCTGGAACCCTTAAACAAAATACAATGACTTGAATAGAAAATCTCGATTTGAAAGAAAACTTTTGTCGCCATTTGAATCAGCCCATAACCTAACCTAGCCGAACCTATTTTACCATTTTTTTATATATTTTTTCATTACTTTTAATAACTTTTCAAGGTAGGTGTTGAGTTCAGTTCATTCTGATTTGTCCGGTCACTATTGTGACTATGGTATGTAAGTTTCACAAATAACTTTATTATTTCAGGAACATTTTATCAGAAAAGTGAATTATATGCAGAACGCTAATAAATAAAATAAAATAAATAGTCGCCTCATATTTCGGTATAGGCCAGTGCAATTAGCGATCCCAATTTTTTTATATGTTTTATACACTCATCTTGCGATGTAAAATCTGAGTTTTCGACCTTGGGTCACTTGAGCTTTCGCCGCCATTTTGAAAAAACCTGCCGAAATCGAGCCAAAATCAAATTTTTCTCAAATATCTCGTTTCCAATAAAAATTTCGGCTAAAGAAGCTTTACACGTTAAGTAGAACATAAAATTACCTACAATTTTAATTTAATCAATTTTCTTCTATCTCTAATAAATATCGAGATATGGAAGCGTAAAAACGTATATACGTTTATAAAAATCCGTAAATTGCTCGACTTGGTACGGTTTTTTGTGTGTATCTCATTTCCAGTACAATTTTGTGAAAAATTACTAATATCAATTTTGTAGAAAATAAAATTTCATAAAAAACGTAGGAATATGTTTAATGTTTTTATCGCAATTAGGTATCCCGGTTGAGCAATAAGTTGACTCTGCTTCCCTTAATTAATTAAATTTCCTTTTCTTTTAAAATGTGATTTTATTGATTCTTTCTTTCTACATCGTTCGTAGACCCTGCAACGTAAGCTCTGTACGTAGAGTTCGAGTTCGTAGCCTCGAATTCGTAGCCTTGTAGCTCCGTCGATCACGCTTCTCTCCCCATCATTTCTTTTGCAGCGCCTCGACACCCCTTTACGTAATACGTTTTAGGTATACGTGGCGAGATGCTCTCAATTAATCAATTTGTAATTAACCCCATAACGTTGTGTGACTTTTTTGTTTTAAAGGGTTGATGTGGTTAATCCAATTTAATTAATAATTTGTTTGTGGTAAACCCTTTGTTCTTTTAGGTATGGCGTGTTACAATTCGCAAGGACCTGTTTACAATGACTGACTCTAGCTAACTTCACAATAACTCATTCTACTCTTCGTTCAGCTTCCTCCCCTAATAACGCCCGTTCTATACTTATGTTTGTTGGTGATTATCTTTCTTGAATTAACCCGCGTCATCCTCCCTAGTACCTAATGCATAAATATATATTTATACAGTGGATTGGGAAGATCCTACCTTTGGTGTAACGCTGCGTATCCTCTGCTGTTCTTGGGATGCTATCATATAAAATAATTTGGCATTTGTACTTTAGTTACGGATTTTCAATCAAAATTCAACCAAATAGGTCCGGGGTGCACAAATTCTACAGTCACAGTTATTAGTTAGTTTTGGGATTGAGTAGGTATTTTTGGTAGATTACTGGGGATCAACATGAAACAAAATAAGTCTAGCTTCAATTGGGCTCCTCCATTTCCGCAACTGACTTGGTGAGGTTCAATAAAACCCGCCCGGTCAGTCCCCAATTCTAACCCCTCCGGAGAATATTTTGAATGTCGCAAGCGACGAATGAAAAATCGACATGTTTTGCTTCCTATCGGGTAAGGGTTTGATGTGTGTTTCCGGTTTGTAGGGTGATAGTGGGAGTGTTCTCAACCAATACGCCGCCAAACTATAAGGGTGATAATGCTGATGTTACTTGATGAAATGTCATCGTTTCGTGACATCCTCTCCCGAATTTATGACGATGAGGATGATATTGCTGTAAAAACCTTTCAGCATGTCGATGACTAGAGTTCCATTCACCCCTATAGCATCGAACATGAACATTAAACCAAAGTGGATTAGACAAACGGCAATGTCAGGAGATCGGTGGGGACCGCTCTCTCCACTGATCACGTGAAGTTTGAATTTACTTAAGATGGATTTTGATGTCACCGACCCTCGCTTCTGCAGTCACACAGCTCCTCAAGAATGGATCGTATCAAGTTCAGGTCGGCATTTAAGTTTAACGCGTACTATACCATAAAAATACTGATAATCTCTGAAACTATATGTTTATTGTACCGGTACTGAGCACAGTACCTACACATAACATTGTCGTGGCTACACTGTAGCCAGTGGCGGCCGCTGCCCTGAGAATGTGGTGGTTCACTGACAATCCGTACCTACCTACTTATGACAAAAAATTATTAATTAGGAATTTTTAATTATTAATTTATTTATTTTATTTTATTTTATTTTTTTATTTCATAAATTTTTTTATTAGTTACAGATATTTGTTTTTTTGGCTACCACCCTAGGCTAATGCCCGTGTTGTGGTAGTTGTACATTTAATATTTTAAATACGATTTACTTAAAACAGATGATTAAACATTAAAAAAAAATTAAGAAATACTTAAAAGTAAACAGAAAAAAAAGAACATATTTTAAAGAAAAGTAGAAATAAAAATGAAAATTCAAATTTTGAAATACAAAAATTAATAATAAAGATTAAATGTTAAAAACTCAAGTATTTTATATAAATTAAAACATATCTTTTTTAATATATAAAACAAAGTCGAGATAGTTACACTATTTATAACTCGAGAACGGCTGGGCTGATTTTGATGATCTTTGATTTGTTGGATTTGTCTCCGCCCCGGATAGGATAATAACTGTGATGAACTCGCCGTAATAATTATAATAATTATTATGCTAAATGATTTCTATGGCGCCGTTTTCTAAAGAGCGCTGTACAACTTAAAATAATTTCTGAAATCCAAATGACTACGGGGTTGATGAATTTATGAAGACCCCCGGCGAAGGCCATTCTGAATGCAAAAAAAGGGCTTGGAGCCACGTGTGACCGTGTAGTTTTGGGATACATTCTGGCCTTCAAGTACATGATAATTAATTACTATTTTGAAGTTCTGAAACTGCGACAAAAAACTTAAAAACATGGAACAACGTCAGAATTCTTCGAAAATGGTGATTAAATTTGACAAATTCGGTCATTAAGTTAAATAAATCGCTATGAGATCGAACAGTATTTTAAGGATTTTTAGAGAAGAAGATAATAAAAAAAGGGGGTTTGGACCGCACACACGGGCAGGGAAGGAAAAGAAGTGAAATCAAATTTTAAAGAACGACAGTCAGGAAAAATTCGCGGAGGAGGACGGTCATTTTGCAGTTATTCAGGGAATAATAACAGTAGTTCGGACGTGTAAACGTAAAATAATTAATTTATTGACAAAATTTAAAGGGAAAATTTTAAATAAGGACAGTCAGGGTAGTTTCGGTCTCGAAGACGGACGTGGAGAGTCGCGGTTATACAGGGAATAATAACAGTAGTTCGGACGTGTAAACGGAAAATAAGTCACTTATTGACAAAATTCAAAGGAAATCAAATTTTAAATAAAGACGGTCAGGGTAATTTCGGTCTCGAAGACGGACGTGTTTCAGAGTCGCGGTTATACAGGGAATAATAACAGTAGTTCGGACGTGTAAACGGAAAATAAGTCATTTATTGACAAAATTCAAAGGGATAATTAAATTTTAAATAAAGACAGTGAGGGTAGAATTGGCCGCGGGAACGGACGGATTAGAGGAGTGAGGGTAATTTCGGTTTCGAAGACGGACGTGTTTCAGAGTCGCGGTTATACAGGGAATAATAACAGTAGTTAGTTCGGTGCGGGTGAACCGGAGATAATTCGTTTATTGGCAGAATTTATTCAGGAAATTGAGTTTTATAAATGGGAAAGGTCATGAGACGGAGATTCTATTTGAACCTAGGCGCGAGAGTTGGTTTTGAAATGAGTAGTTGCATGACGGTTTGTGGAAATGGCTTGTGTTTTCAAGAGTGCTTTCAGTGTGTTGTGCAGCATGGGGGATTTGGTAAGTTTGAAAAAAAAATTACATATTTGCATTACGTATTTAGTACGGGCCTTGCGAAAAAAAGGAAACAAAAGCCAAGTTTAATTCTAGGTTTCGGGGAGTGTGCCTACCCAAGGTCATGCTGAGATACCTTATAGTGAGCGAATGTTTTGGGTTTTGGTCATAAATTTAGACTGCCTTTCTTTTGACACTTCGGGCAACAGCTAACATTTAATTTTGTGTGACTAGACACTTTAGGCGGGTTCCCTGTCTAGTCGATGGGGTGTGCGGAATCAGAGTGCAATCCGCATGCGGTAGAGGTGAAACCTTCTGAAAACTAAACTTCGGAAGAGTGACGAATTTAGGACTAATGTAGATTATCAGGAATACGTTAATTGTGAGGTTTATTTATTATAACATCGTACCAAGTGTTAAAATTATTTCACATTTTATTCTACGAAGCACCGCACGAAGAGAAGGTCGATGGGTTACGAAGCACTTCACAAAGAGGAGACCGATTAAAGTACCTCATTCTCTCGCAGGACAAATTCTATAGATGTGTTTAGTGGCGTTCGTTTCCGTTTCATCGAGTTTCAAATCACAATGGTGTTAAAGAAGTTTCATTTAAAAAAAAAAGCTGTCAGCATTTTAGAAACAAAGAAATTACAGTTGTGCAGTTTACATGCGGTAGAAGTGAAACCTTCAGAAAACCCAAGGAGACAGGAGTGGGGAGGCTACGAAGCACCTCCCAAAGAGGAGACCGATTAAAGTATCCCATTCTCTCGCAGGATAAATCTTATAGATGTGTTTAGTGTCGCACGTTTCCGTATCATCTAGTTTCAAATCACAACGGTGTTAAAGAAGTTTTCATAAAAACAAAAAAACAAAAAAAACAGCTGTCAGCATTTTAGAAACAAAGAATTTACAGTTGTGCAGTTTACATGCGGTAGAAGTGAAACCTTCAGAAAACCCAAGGAGACAGGAGTGGGGAGGCTACGAAGCGCCTCACAAAGAGGAGACCGATTACAGTATCTCATGCTCTCTCGGGATAAATTCTATAGATGTGTTTAGTGGCGTTCGTTTCCGTTTCATCTAGTTTCAAATCACAACGGTGTTAAAGAAGTTTTCATAAAAACAAAAATAAAAACAGCTGTCAGCATTTTAGAAACAAAGAATTTATAGTGGTGTAGTTTACACGCGGTAGAAGTGAAACCTTCAGAAAACCCAAGGAGACAGGAGTGGGGGGGCTACGAAGCACCTCACAAAGAGGAGACCGATTAGAGTATCTCATTCTCTCTCAGAGTAAATCCTACAGATGTGTTTAGTGTCGCACGTTTCGTTTTATCTAGCTTCAGATCACAACGGTGCTAAAGAAGTTTTCAAACCAATAACCATAATGGTGTCGCCGAGGTGCAAAGATTGTGAGGGGAGAAGGTCTTTTGAGGGATGTTTTGTAAATTTTAACGGACAAGAGGTATTTATGTATCTTACGATTGTGTTGCGAGACATTACATCAGAAATACTAGGTTAGGGGTCTATTTGGATATAATAAATTACATTACATTAGGAATACCTATTCTCAAATATACTTTAGAATTTACTCAGTAATTGAAGATATTTGTTAGGCGAGGTCTGTACGTACTAGGTACATTGATTTGGAAAAAGGATGCATTGCATGAGGCTTCTGTTTACTAACAAATGTATACAATAGAATTCCCATTCCCAAAAAAATAAAACCCCACGCCTTTTACCTCAAATTTCAGGGATCTCAGGAAAAATTGTTATGTAGAGACCTACATAAGTTAGCTTTTGACTTCGTTTAAACTCACGCTTGGAAGTGTGCATAGCACTTTACGTTAGGTATATTTTATACAAAATTTACATTCTAGCTAATATCCATAGTATTTGCGATTGAACGAGACGGTCAGTAGGTATTCAGGCATGGCGCGCTGCTATTATTATTTAGCAAATTTCCTTCCTTCAAATTTAACCGAACGAGTTACGGCGCTGAAGCTGGTGATTGCTGGAGTAATTTTTGAGTTAAGCTTCCCTATTCCATGTATGTAGGTTACACCTTATGCAGTTATGATCGGGGGCGAAGTGAACGATTTGCTGGCTTGGTCCAATTAAATTGGAATCCTTTGTGATGGAGGCTTGGAAACCTGTGTCTCTGGACGGGCCTGAAGGAAAAAAAATAGCGAAATCGACGCGCTTTTGATGTTTTAAATATCCCATAAAAAACATGATTTGGTTCGTTTGCGAAGCGAATGCACACCAATGCAGCCGATTAAAAGCCTTCTCCCTGATAATATCCGTAGCATTATATTGGTAACTAATATTTTGAAATAATTAAATTAGAAATTCCGTAGATTTAAATTAGAGATTTTATAGTCTTCAGTGAGTAAATAAAGTAAATTTAACCTTTTAACCGCTAAAAAAATATACCTAAGCAGTCGTCCCCACGTGGCACTTTCTTTTTCGAATGTCATTTTTACATAGACCCTTTTAGAAAACAAAATCATTGTCTGGATTAATCCTAAAAACATTAATAAATCTTGATAACATCATCCTCCAATATCGAAGTATCAATAAACATTAATTTGATATCAACTGAAATGAAGATAACGTTATAATTGCGTTAATATAAACACGCCGTGAATATCAACAAACAAAGCAATCTCTAACATGGCCGCTTCTAGCAACGTATGACGTAACATATAGCTACCTACTTGCTCGTGTAGTGAAATACGAGACGCGTCAAGAAGGGCCACTGCGCCGATGCTCTATTTTTATTAATTGTTTTTGTATTTAATTCGTAAAACTCCATTTAATTTTTTGTTTTTTTTTTTTTTAATTTAATTAAAATTTAATTTGATAATGTTATAATGTTTGCAAAACCATTTTCAAACTGTAAACTGAAACAGCTGTAACAAAAATACACACTAATATACTTGCAGAGCTTGATAATAACGTTATCAATTTTAATTTTATCGAATTTTAAAAGATGCTATGGTTTTAGTTTATAGATACTTCTACAGTTAACATTTTATTGATATTTATGTTGTGAAATTATTTTATATTGTTTTCACTGATAAATTTGCATTCGACATTTTACGGCAGTAAATCGCCGTAAAACGTTCATTTATGCGGTTGATATCGACCTAATTCGTATTATTATTTTATAAATCTAAATTGGTTTACACCGGAATGCCGTATTTTTACGAATTTACTTCGATTATATGGATTTAAAGAGCCGGCTGCGGCGGAAATCTATTCTAATTTCTATTTTCGCGGAAATTTACCGTATTTGTACAAATTTACTCGAAATATCTGAATTCACAGGGCCGGCCTCTATGGAAACGGCTACAAATGTTTGATTTAAACAGAAATGGTGGGTATTTTTACTAATACTATGAACATCTTAATTAGAATGGACGCCTGCAACGAAAATCTGCCGCGAAATTTCGATTTAAGCGGAAATATCGTATTTTCTGTGAATCAAACGGGTATCTAAATTTAGAGGGCCAGCCACGACGTGATTCGGCTGCGAAATTTCGATTTACGCAGAAATATTTTGTATTTTTACGAATTTACTTCTAATTCCCGAATTAGAATGGCCGCCTGCGAAGGAAATCCGGTGCGATATTTCGATTTTCGCGGAAATATGGTATTTTTGTGAATTTATTTCAAATAGGTATCTAAATTTGGTGGGGCGGCCGAGATGGGATTCGGTTTCGGAAATTTCGATTTACGTGGAAATATATTGTATTTTTACAAATTTACTACGAATATCTAAGTTTTAAGAACCGGTCACGGCGGCAATCAACCGCAAATATTTGGTTTACGCAGAAAATATTCGGTATTTTTGCGAATTTATTACGAATAGGTTTCTGAATTTAGAGGGCCGGCTAGGTTGAGATGGGAAAGTTAAAGGTTCAGCAGAAGAAGTTGTTGGCTGAACTGACGGGATTGAGACATAACTTTCATAATGCCCAACAAAAACAATATCTGTATCGTCATCAGTCATCACTTATTTCAAAAACACTTTCCGAATCTAACATTGCTTCAATATCAATTTCAGATAAGCCATGTGTCGACAATTTGAGTGTTGTTAAAAAAAAAGTTTTAAAATTCATACGTAAACACACAAAACAAGATGTTTTTAAAATTGAATTAGTCAATTTTTAAATAATACAACAATTAAATAATTATGTACACAAAAATAAAGTAGATTTCAAAGTGGATATCGACGCACAAGTATTATTACTTATACGCTACGGGGTCCGCTCGAAAGAGACAATCAGATTCGCGCGCATTTTCAAAACTGTGACTGGCGGCTGGGGCCGCGCTCTCGGTTTTATTCATTTACCAAGATAAACAATGAAGTAGTTGATAAACATTCTCAGAGAGGTCTCACCACAAATGAATATTCTTATTTTTAATATAAATTTCGATCGTATACGGCATACATGTGCTTAGAAAACGAAGTCGAAACTTGAAAATGACTGAAGTCAGCCGCCGCGCGGTGTGAGCCACTTGATGAAATGACTTTAGTCAGCCGCCGCGGTGAAAAGATTAAACATTATAATTTGCCAGTGCTGCACACGAACGCACTGTGCGACCAGCCGCCCTTGAGTAGCTACAGTAAATTTGGCGTATACAGTAAGCGGAAAAATGTTACTTACGTCATCATGGGGGAAATTAACTCACGACGCGCCGTGGAGCCCATACGCGATTCCAATTTAGTCACTGACCGGTCATTGTTTACCTTATCTGTCTATTCCATCAAATACGTATTTGAATTAATTACGTAATAATTAGAAGGCACGTACAACGTTATTTGTATTCGTAGGGTTATTTTCAAGAATTCGGTACTAAATTCAATGAAAATATAGGAATAGTATCCTAAACAATCTCTTAATAACAAAAGTAAACAAAACCCTCTTCCAATAAGGATCCCCTGTCAGCAATGAATGTTGACAATAATCTACCACAACAGCGTGTTCTGTAATATTAATGATCCCATGCATACAATTTCCAGCGAAATAAACGGGATAGACCGATAGACTCTTTCAAAATGACAAAATGTGGTACTGAAGAAAAATGCTCAGGCTGTCATGGATAGCCAGACGCATAAACTTGTCCATTCTAGTAGAGCTAGGAATCAACAAAAGGCTTTCAACTATCTGCCTACAACGTATTTTAAGATTCTTTGGACACGTTGCTCACCAACTTGGAGAAACTCTTAGTCACTGGCAAAGCGTTTGGCAGGAGAATCAGAGAAAGGTCACCAATGCCTTGAAGCGACCAAATAGCACGCGTGCCCGGTATGTCGGTGTCCTTTAGGAGTAGAGCAGCCTTATCCACAAAAAAAATTGGAGCGGGAATTAACAGCAATTAAAAGCCGGCAGAAGAGCATACAATTGAAATGCTTGTTACAAACTTATCATTTTTAAAGGTGCACTTATGTATTTATATGTAGTACTTTTGGGAGGTAATAATGCTTTCACTATATTTCCGTGTACATGTATTCCAAATCTTTCTTTTTTGTTCTAGAGTCCTTTTTTTCTAGAGTCCTTTTCTTCAAGAGAAACTCTCCCGAGGTAACCATTCACTGTCCATTTCAAAGTTCCCTGACCCGTTGGAGTTAATGATTTGTGTCGTTTATTAACATTTCCAGTTAAAATACTTCCGCATCACCGGCGAGCCAATCGTGTTCCCCAACCTGTACGTCATGACCTGGGGCCTTTGCGTCTTCTGTTGGACATTCAGCACCGTCATCATCATTTCGCAGTATTACCTGCAGCCCGACTTCGCGCTGTGGCACACCTTCGCCTACTACCACATCATAGCGATGCTGAATGGATTCTGCTCCCTATGGTGGGTAATTACTCCATAAGTCACTGCCTTAAGTGTTCTTCAGTTTTTACATTATGACCTTGGATCTCTGCGACTTCTGCTGGGCCTTCGGTTCCTCATCATCTCGCATTACCACCTGCAGCATGGCTTCGTGCTGTGGCACGCCTTCGGCCATTACTACAGCAGAGTCATGTTAACTGAATTCTGCTCCCTGTGGTACCTAATTGCTCATTATTCATAATCCCACATTCCGTTCAATGCAGAAGGACCAACTAACCATAGGGGAATCCCATGTCCAAAAAAACTTATTGTTGCTTGTGTCCAAATGGGTGGACCAGTGGAATCATCCAGTTTCTGTACCTTCGGTTTTCAATTTACGAATAATTGTGTTTTTTTTTTCAGAAATTACGTGCATTGCACTGATAACCGTTTTAACTAACTTTTTACTTAAAAAAATAGGAAAAACCATGGTTACATCTTTCGATATCAGGTTGTAACTGGTTTTATCCGTAAATTTTCCTGTAGTATATCTTATTCCAAAAATTGAGAACTAGGTACACCAATTTGAGAGGCGGGATTGGGTACCGCCGCCCCGGGAACCTTTATTGGATAACCAACACCTCTGCCACAGGTCACCCCAAGTGGTTCGCTACGTTTGGTGATTTAGCAGGGGTGCCCGGGTTCATGGGGTGAGGTTTGTCTAGGTATTGGAGGCGGATGACCAGGACACACTGAACCCCAGATTCCTACCCACCCCTTAAACCCTTTTCCTTCCTTTCCCCCAAAACCCCTCCACACAGCATCCCCAAAGATGACATAGGCCCTGAAGGAAATTATTTTCCTCAGGGCCTCCTGTGTGTAGCTCATGTAAAAAAAAAAAAAAACCTTAGCAATTACGAATGTTTGAAGACTTTTACTGGGCACCAAATGTCAATTGATTTATCCGCGAAGAATAGGTAATCGTTCTGTGCGCGATTCTATTAGGAATTACTTGTAAATTAATTAATTTGAGGTTTTTGTTCGTTACAACCATGCTTTCGTTATAAGCGCACTCTTTATATTCAAGTTCCACTTTATTAATTACATTTTATTCAAATTTCAACTATTATGCTAGGTTTCCATCAAAGACATTCAACTTATGTCTATAGATTCAGTGATTTATTAACTCCCGTTTGTTATTTCACATAGATCATCGTTGTTGGCGGTTGTGGGCGGTGGGAGGTTCTCTTTAACGTTAGCTCAAGATGTGGGAGGAATTGTAATACCTACCCTAAACCAACCATACAACTATGAACCTACAACAAGAGCATGTTACTAACTTTACCAATATCAAGAAGTTCTGTATGCATTCTAGCCAAAGTAATCTTAGAGATTCAAGATTGTCTTCATCGTCTGTCTGTATAATATTGTGTACCGATCTCTAGTGATCTCTGTGAAGGTAGGTAGGTGAATAGTATGTATAAACATTCTCGTACCTAGTGCCGGCAATATCGTCTTTGTAGAATTGGTGAATAATCTATTTTAGTTCAAGTTTGATTTCTTTTTTGCGTGTAATTTCAATAATTTGTCGATGCATACACAAAATCTACACTCACGACGCACCGAATTGCAACTTTAAGCGTGTCAAATTGCAGAATTAGTTTATTACAACGGCGCACAGTGTATCCACACAAGCTAGACGGAAAAAAAACCTCTGAAACATCAATAAATTACTTGTAACCCACCTTCGGAGAGTATTTAACCCTGATTTAAAAAAATTGGTATTTAAAAAAAAATAATTATGATTTTTTTTTTTTTTTCATTTTTATAACACGCGTACCTACATTTTCCAACCTTTCCAGGTACATAAACTGCAACGCTTTCGGCACGGCATCAAAGGGGCTGGCCCGCAATCTGCACAAAGCTCTGCAGAGCGATCACCCTTCCAAGAAGCTGGCAGAGTACCGCCATCTGTGGGTAGACCTCTCACACATGATGCAGCAACTTGGTTTGTGTCATCGCTAAATACTTTACTAGTACTGACTTCCTGCTTTCTTTGATTGGAGTAACAATAAAAATAAAAGAATGCCACAAAGTATTGCACAAAGACTAATATTCTGTGCAATATTTAAAACTTATAAGTAACTAGTTGGTTCCCGGCATGCATTGCAATGCCATATTTAAGTAAATAAATTGTTTCTCCCTGCATGTCCTTTCGCATGAGTCCCCGTTCCCCTACGCGTTCCCTTCCGCGCCTTCCCTCTCCCCTCTCCCACTCCCCCGTCCCACCAAACCCCCTCCCGCGTTCCAAATATAGTCCCAATACATTCAGTTTTCAAACAGCTCGCGTGCCTATTACAATTATTTTTAATTCAAATTTTAATTTTTCATATATTACAAATATTTATTTTTCTATATTATAAGAACAATCAATCAGATTTGGTACCTACCTAACATAGGTACCTATGTAAAATATCTATAAGTAATTATTCTTGATTCATTTCAAATTATTATGTACTTAAGTACTTCAAATTAATTCATTAATTTAAAGAGTTTTGAAAATTGAATTTTGATTTAACAATCATTGTTTTGAAAATGTCATTCTCAAATTTGTGAAAGTTTCGCAAGAATTTTTGTGATGATTAAAAAACTTTTCAGATGTCATGTGTTTGTAATAATCGGAGCGCGATTCTGGTTCTTTTTAACGACAATAATCCTCTCCTTCCCTTCAAATTAACGTCAATTGCAATTCACGTTCTCTCAATGCCAATTAAATCCTCTAATTTGAGTTTCGCAAAGGAAAGGATCTAAAGGAGACCGTACGGGCTGTCCATGGGCTGTCAGCTATCATTAGCGAGGTTATTATATTGACTGACATTAAAGTGTGACATTGACGACGATTGTCGATATTGGCGTATTTTAACAAAAGAAAACTTGGTAAATATGCAGTTAGTCCACCTCACGGATAATGCGGAACGTTCGTGTTGTCGTCGTCAAACATTTCCTATGCTTAATATAGCAATATGTAGGGGGACCCAAAAGTAATGAGAATCGGGCGGTAGAGTGGAGAAGTGGAGGAGGAACGGATTTTTTATGGTTGGCTGTTGTATGGAAACTCTTTCTCGGTCAGTGTGCGAAGCCGCATTGCTGTGGGTCCACGCGTTCGTCCAAAGTTTAATTTTAATTAAATCAAGAATTCGTCTTTCGGCGAAAATGCGAAAATCTCCTCTCTGAGGATCAAAGAGAGCCTTCGCCTTCAAGCCTGCTACGAATTGAAAAATCAGCTGGAAGAGGACCCAGATTTTTTCCAAGGTTATTTATTGGTGATGAGTGATGAGTCATGATGTTATGGGTACGTTCCCGAAACCAAGCAACAGTCAAGCCAATGGAAGAGTGCTCTCTCTCTCTCCTCTTCAGAAAAAAAGTCGGATGAAATCGAACTTCAGTTTTTTTCAGAGATGTGCACACAGAGTTTGTTCCTCCAGGCCAAACAGTTAACTGACAGTTGTACATGGAGGTACTAAAGAGGTTGCGAGAGAGCATCGGGACAACGCACATGCTCACACCGTGTTGTCTGTGAAGCAGTATTTAAGCAAAGCATGGAATGACCCCGATTTTCACCCGCCGTATTCACCCGACCTGTCTCCTTGTGACTTCTTTCTGCTCCCTAGGATGAAAAGGGACCTGAAAGGGAAATGTTTTCATCCTGTTGAAGAAGTGAAACAAAAATCGCTGGAGGCCATAAAGGTAAGGCGGCCAACTTTGTAAAATATTAATGCGGGACACAATGGTGTCGACAGGGGGGGGCTACGTTACAAATTTTCTCTCTCGGAAATCGAGAATTTGGCTCATTTAAACTACACTCAGAATATGAAAATAGTTTCTCTTTGATTCTGGCAGCACATACATAGTCCCAGCGGCGTAGCTAGGTAAGGGTGGCACCTGGGGCGGGAGGTGGTTTCACCCTCCCCTTTCGTCTATAAAAAGACGAAATAACACCGTATTCAATATTTTTGTGACAATATCCTTTGTAATTTTTTTACACGGTCGGGTGTCACCTCCCGTCGGGTGTAGTGTCACCTCCCCGTCGGGTGGCACCCGGGCGGTTCACCCTCCCCCCCCCTCGCTACGCTACTGCATAGTCCGCAACTAGAATTTTATACCTGCACTTCGAATAAATAAGAGAATGTTTTCCTTCGAAATATATCATCAGATTAATCCAGTTAAAATTTTACATTGTGAACACAAAACTGGTTTAAATTAAATCTGTATGCGGCGCATTAAATTTGGTAGGCGGGTATTGGTACCGCCACCCTGGGAACCATTTATTGGATGACCAACACCTCTGCCACAGGTCACCCCAAGTGGTTCGCTACGTTTGGTGACTTAGCAGGGGTGCCCGGGTTCTTGGGGTTATGTTTTGAGGGAGACCCTTTACAACCGGTTACCACTGTCCGGGCCGCTCGGTAGTACAGGGGCCCGATCCTCAGGCTCACTAATGAGGGTGGGCTGCCCCATCAACGAGTGTAAAAACCCCGCCGCTGCTGTTGTGCCAGTCCGTGACCGGAGGGGACCCAGCAGCAGCGTTTGGGGCGCATTGGGCGACCTCTCCAGCCGGATTCTCCCTGCCGGGTGGGTGGATTGGATTCATTCGTTCATCACTCTTGGACACTCTGATCCCCAGCTTCCTACCCACCCCTCATACCTTTTCCTTCCCAGACCTCCCTCCCCCCACATCCTATCATAAAAATAAAAAATCAAACAATAAAATCATGACAACACAACCAACACAAATTAACTGCATTACAGCTGCGAGTAGTAGGAGACCCCGGCGCAGGCCAAAAATGTTGATGAATTACACCAACATTCGCGGCCTGCATACCAATTTAACTCTGTCCACCACCACCTTTTTTCTCAACGCCCCAACCTACTATTCCTGTCTGAAACGCAGATAGCCGAGCCTGTAGACGCCTCCTATCTGGACTGCCCGGGCTTCACCCTCGCAAGCAAGTTCAGACCTAAAGGAGGTGTCCGTCTCTATAGTCGAGCTGACGTCAACTGTGTGCGACTGTTGAATCTAGAAAACTCCAGATTCGACATAATGTGGGTACGTGTCAATCTTGCCAGTACGGTAAGATTCTACGCATGTTTATACCGCTCACCGAACCTTAGCGAATCAGACACGTCCGAGCTCTTCAAACATTTAAACGACACTATCGATGACCTCTTACCCCGCTGCCCTACGGCAGAGTTTGTAGTCCTGGGGAACTTCAATGTTCATAACGAACCTTGGTTAAAGTTCTCAGGATCAACAGACTCGGCTGGACGACAATCGGAATCCTTTGCCCTTTGCTACGGATTGGAGCAAATGGTTCAGGAGCCTACAAGGGTTCCTGATGTCCAGACTCACCGTTCCAATCTGTTAGACCTATTTCTAACTACTGTGCCACACGGTTACAAGATTGAAGTCACAGCGCCTTTAGGATCGTCCGACCACTGCCTGGTGACGACATCAATCCCTGTAAACTTCAGACCGCCAAACGAGAGGCTGAAGAGAAAAGTGTGGCACTATAGGTCAGCTGATTGATTCGGTCAGCTGCCTGTTTTCGGACTTCGGATCCCTCAAGATGTGCCAAGGAAATTGGTGAAGTCATCACATCCGCGATGGATGGCTTCATCAAATCTACTGTTAAGGACACTGGTGTAGGCTCAAAGCCGTGGTTCAGTTGACAATGCGCTGAAGCAGTGCGACGAAAAAACGCAGCTTACCGAGCCTACAACACATCTAGAACATCCGAAGACAGAACAGCTTACAACAAAATGTGCAAAGGAAACCAAGAGAATCAAAAATAGGTCAAAATTCGAGCACGACCAGCAGATCTGTTAATAAAGAATACCTGCCCTGGTACTGCAGAGGTGCGCTGCAGAAGTAGCTCCAATTTTGACTAGGCTTTTTAAAATGTCGCTGAAGACTGGCTCTGTGCCCTCTGGTTGGAAAAAAGCGGTTATCCATCCTATTCCAAAGAAGGGTGACTGCTCCAACCCGGCCAACTACCGCCCCATAGCGATCACATCAGTTCTATCTAAGGTGATGGAACGTGTGATCAACGACAAACTGCTCACATACCTCGAGAAGAACAAAATTATTAACGAACGTCAATACGGATTCCGGCGGAATCGCTCGTGCGGTATGTTATAATCTTCTCGCGTATGTGACGCATGTTTGGGGGCGGTGCCTGGAACGTTTCGGTGAGACCCAAACGGTTGCACTGGACATTTCCAAGGCCTTTGACCGGGTTTGGCACCGAGGACTTGTCAACAAACTGCCTTCTTACGGACTTCCCGCATCCTTGGGTACGTGGATTGCCGACTTTTTGAGGGAGAGGTCGATTCAGACGGTAGCCGATGGTTTCACCTCTTCTTCACACTCGATAAATGCTGGCGTCCCACAAGGATCGATTCTGTCGCCGACTTTGTTTTTGTTGCACATCAACGACCTTTTGTCTTGTGCACCAATTCACTGTTACGCGGATGACAGTACAGTCCATGATAGCTTTTTGTTTGACAAGCCCCCAAAGGGCTCACAAACTCCAACGGCTCGGAGGGCTTTGAAGCAAAGAATGGACGGTTATCTCGAGAGTGTTTTCTCTTGGGGTAAAAATAATCTCGTTGAATTTAATGTTTCAAAGACCCAATCTTGTCTGATTACGTCTAAAAGGGATCGAAATGAAAATCTAATATCTTTCAACGGAAGCTATCTTCCGAACAGGCCCTCTGTTCACGCCTTTATTGTTACATGTTGCCTTTTGAAACTACCTATTTGGTGCCCTCTGCCTCAGTTGAATTTACCTCGCCGCACAGGACAGAAGTCCTAAAACCGCACCGCCTTTACAGTTTTTAGTAATCAAACCGCAAAGTGAACTTTTAAATCTCGCAGCTATTCGCAAGTACCATCGCCACGCGTCATCCATTCTCGCTTATTATTTCGCGATCACACGTTCATTCCCAATCGCCATTCCCTTCCATCTCTCCCATCTCACCCAAACTAACATACCTACCTTTCCAGTGAACACTGAACGAAGTGGGAAGCAGTCTGGGTAAGTGCGATGAAAATATAATAAAATAGGTAAATAAGAACCGCAATTTTACAGTCCACAAAACGCAGCATTTGATCCCTCGATCTTGAGAGGGATCATTTGCTACCCGCCGCAACATTTGGTCCTTCGAGCCGGATAACATCGATGTATTTATTTTATTATATTTACGGAAGGATTCAATGAGCAATATTCGTTTGAAATCATTATTACAATACCTACCCGCAATTTGAGATTGTCAGTGTCATATTGTCACACCTACCTGCCATTTGAACTTATAGTTTCTACCCGCTATCCAAAATTATCACAATATCTACAAGTTATTCATTTGATATTTTGGGTCATTATTTTATTCTTGTCAAGTATTGTTGTCGAAAATTTATACGCCGCATATCGCATAAACTTACCATTATTATTTATCTTTTCGATTTATTGTGGTATAGTTAACTAGGTACTATTGCTAACTGGTAACTACTTGCTCACTGGAATAGTCACAAATATCTACATAGATACCAACGTACGTATTTACTTATGAACATCGCGTATTTATGAGTCATTAAGATATTTACAATATAATTAATTATTTCGTAAATAACTTGTCCACTGTGTTGTATCACCGTTCAGTACACCAACTCAGTAAGGCAAAAACCGCACTGTTGCACATTATTTTCTAAATAATTAAAACTTTAGTTTACAAATATTTCTAAAAATGGAGGACCAATTAAAAAGACAATTAGTTTTACTAAAAGGTAAAAGCGAAATTATTCTAAAAAGGGTTAAAAATATAGCTGTGCTTGCAAAAAACTTGCCAGCTAGTTTCGAAGCATCGCGTTCATTTGAATTTTTTATGTCAGAATCTGAGAGTATAACGGAAATTAAAAATAAATTTGAATTAATTATTGATCAAATTAACGAGAATACGGTTACGTTAAACCCAAATTCTGAACCAGATTATTCGAGTTGGGAACAATTTGAAGAATTATACACACGTATTCTACGCACAAGAAACAATTTAAAAACAAATTTAGCTACAGAGCCGAAAGCGTCTACAAGTGCATGTGCTGCTAATAATAATAATTCTATTAAGCTACCTTGTATCGAGCTACCCACCTTTGACGGTCGCGCCGAAAATTGGAATCTGTTCTATGAGATGTTTAAAACAAATGTTCATTTAAATCAACAATTATCTGATTCCCAACGCGTTCAATATTTGATTGGAAAATTAACTGGAACCGCGAAAAATGTTACGTCAGGTTTAGTGCCAACTGGAGACACGTACAAAATAATCTGGGATACGCTAGTTAATAAATATCAAGATAAGCGATCACTTGCCACGCACTACCTGAATAATATATTTCATTCCAAAACCGTAAAACACAACGCAAATAGTTTGACAGCTTTTATAGAAAAATATTCAGCATCCATCGCCGCGCTAAAACAATTAGGAATAGAGGATCTTTCGGATTTTATATTACTGCAATTCGCTTTACAAAAATTAGAGTCGCAAACTGCTCAAGCATTTGAGCTCTCAGTTCGAGAAATTGAAATTCCCACCTGCAAGCAATTGGTATCGTTTGTACAAGATCAGGTCAAAATTCTGCAACGAACATCAACAACTCGTGGACCTAACACCGCTAATATAAATACAACCAGTTCCGGTGGAACTGCACGCACAACTCAACCCCGCACAAATCATACTTACGTAAGTACGCAATCGAAATGCTTTTATTGTCAAAATGAGAGCCATACGCAACTGTACACTTGTACACAATTTTTTAAATTATCACCAAAGGAAAGGTTTTCCTTTGTAAAGGAAAAATTTTTGTGTTTTAATTGTTTAAGCCCGCAACACACGTCTACAAGATGTAAATCAAAAGGCACTTGTCATAAGTGCCATGGCAAGCACCATACGCTCCTTCATTTTGAGAAATCCAGTCACGCGAACACCAACACATCCAAAGTAGAAACTCAACCTAACGAGTCAGAACCCTCGGTATGTACCATGTCAGCAACCACTCGACAAGGTGCAACTACTGAAGTACTTGCTACAGCCAAGGTTCACACTGTTGATCGAAACGGTGAAGAGAATACCGTTCGCTGTCTTTTAGACCCAGGCTCACAAAAGCATTACATAACATCACATTGTTGTGAACAATTAGGCCTGGCGGTTAGACCAGGAACGCGCCTCGCAGTCCAGGGCTTAGGTGGCAAAACGCAATCAATAAAAGGAAGTGTCACATTGACAATTCAATCTAGGATTGATCCCTATTTCAAATACTCCATAACCGCTCTAGTTTTAGATAAAATTACCGCTAATTTACCTACTTGCAAAGTGGACTTGACGTCATATAAGTTCATAAATATTCCGCTGGCAGACGACACCTGGGCAATGCCTGGTCCAATTGATTTGCTAATTGGCGTTAGTCTGTTCTCTCAACTGTTGTTACCAAATAAGGTAATCACCCCCGGTTTTCCAGTCGCAATTCAAACCACATTAGGCTATGTTTTCATGGGTGACGCTCCAGTAAATTCTCAATCAAACACCACTTTAACTTTCTGCGCTACGCACGAAATTGAGAATTTAATTAAAAAATTCTGGGAAATCGAAGATATCGGTTCGGAACCGGTTCACAGCCTTGAAGAAAAGGAAACTGAGAACATTTTTAAAAGCACCACAACTCGCCTTGAGGACGGTTCTTATGAAGTGGCTTTGCCATTCAAAGGCAACCCGTGTGACTTAGGTGATTCATTGCAAGCTGCGCAAAATCGGTTTTATGCACTAGAGAGAAAATTTAAGCATCTGCCAGAATTAAAACCGCTCTATGATGAAGTGATCAGAGAACATATTCACAAAGGTTATCTATCCCAGGTAGAAGCTTTACCGTCAGAAAACGCGTACTACATTCCAAATCACGCAGTTAGGCGTGAGGATAAAATGACCACGAAAGTGAGAGTGGTTCTTGACGCAAGCGCAAAAACAAAAAATGATTTATCTTTAAATGACATTTTACACACGGGACCAAGCCTACAAAATGATTTATTTTGCATTCTTCTGAATTTACGCCTTTTTCCTATCGCAATTTCCGCCGACGTTCGTCAAATGTATTTATGTATAAATGTTCGCAAAGAAGATCGTCGTTATCAACGAATTTTATATAGATTCGATCCGCAAAAGCCGCGTCAGGCTTATCAATACAATCGCGTGGCATTTGGCCTTAAGTGCAGCCCGTTCTTAGCCCTTCGAGCAATCAAACAGTTAACGTTAGATGAAGGCGCTCGCTTCCCTATGGCAAGGGATATTATCAATCGTGACGTTTATGTAGACGACATCGCTAGCTCTGCTTTAAATGAGCAAGAAGCTATCCGCGCGGCTGGAGAGTTGATTGAGCTCTTCCAGTCAGGAGGATTCCAACTCACTAAGTGGGCATCCAATTCCAGCAAAGTATTAGAAAACATTCCATTGGAACTTCGCTTGTCGCAAAGTGTAACTTTCGATAGTGATGCATCGCTAAAAATCCTTGGCCTACGCTGGCATCCTTCGGATGACATTTTCGCATTTGAAGTCACTCCAGACAATCGAACTTGTACCAAACGCAATATTTTATCATCTGTCGCTAGACTCTTTGACGTGATGGGTCTGGTGGCGCCTATAATTGTACAAGCCAAGCTTCTGATAAAGGAGCTGTGGATTTTAAAAATCGATTGGGACGAAACCCCACCCACGAGTATATCACGCCAGTGGCAGCAGTTCAACGCAGAATTGCCGTCAATATCGTCAATTCGGATTCCACGTCATGTAGGAGTCGCTGAAGGATGCACGTTAAAACTCGTTGGGTTTGCGGATGCGAGCGAAAAGGCATACGGAGCAGTGATATACGCTCAGGTGACCACTCCTGATAACCGAATTGAGGTTCAATTAGTTTGCGCCAAATCAAGGGTAGCACCGTTAAAGGTCGTCTCCTTAGCACGCTTAGAACTATGCGCAGCATTATTGTTATCGCAACTGTTGAAAAGGGTAATTAATAATTACTCCGCGAGGTTTATTGTTCATTCAATATTTGCCTTTTCTGATTCGACTGTAACTTTAAGTTGGATTCATTCATCACCTCACCGCTGGCAAACCTTTGTTGCCAATCGTGTAGCAAAAATACACGAAAATTTGCATAGTAGTCATTTTTATCATGTCGCAGGTGCTGAGAACCCTAGCGACTGTCTGTCGAGAGGTATGCTACCATCACAATTGATGGCAAATGATATTTGGTGGAATGGTCCAAAATGGCTTTGCCAGCCGTATTCCGAGTGGCCTATTGCGCCATTTAAGCACGCAAATTCGGAACAGTTACCGGAATTGAAAACCAATCAGTATGAACCGCCAATTACTTTTGGCATGTGTTCTCGCGTAGCTGATCCACCAGAAATCAAAACTCGCAACCTTGAAGCGCTTGTATCATCTCAAATTGTACCTAATTCAATTATTAGCAAATATTCTTCGTTTAATAAATTGCAACGCGTAGTCGCATGGATAATGCGTTTCGTTAACAATTGTCGTAAACTTCCTGGTACGGGTAATACAAACTCGAGTTATCTTAGCTCTCGTGAATTAAATGACTCGCTTTTGAAAATCATACGCATCGAACAGGAAACCTATTTTGCTGTCGATATACGTAACATGCGAAATAACGTTCCATGTTCAACTCGCATTCTAAACTTGAAACCGTTTCTTGATAGCCGCGGTATTATCAGGGTACGCGGTCGACTCAAATACTCAGATCTGTCATACGAAAACAAATTTCCCATCTTATTTCCGAAAATCTGTCATTTGGCTTATTTAATTATAGATTATAATCATATACTATATTCTCATGTTGACCCGCGAAGCCTTCAATTCACTATTCAGCGGAAGTTTTGGATAATAGCGTAACGAAATAAGATTCCTTCACAACTTTCGAAATGTATTGTTTATCATAAGATAAAATCTTCAGCATTACCACCTCCGTTAATGGTTGATTTACCACGTGTATATCTAAACAGATATACAGATATTTATCTAAAATAGAGATACCTACTCCAATTTTTTTTTGTTTTTTTTTTTGTTTTTCTTGGCGACCATTGGGGTCTATGCCTTCTATTGTTGTTATTATATTTCTTTATATTTTTGGATGCTTATGCTCAATTTGTTTTATTTTCAAACGGCAATTGTTCATTGAATCCTATCGCATCGCGTTTCCTTTTTTGTATTTGTCTTTTTCTTTTGACCACTTGGTCAAGGCGGGGGGGCATGTTCACGCCTTTATTGTTACATGTTGCCTTTTGAAACTACCTATTTGGTGCCCTCTGCCTCAGTTGAATTTACCTCGCCGCACAGGACAGAAGTCCTAAAACCGCACCGCCTTTACAGTTTTTAGTAATCAAACCGCAAAGTGAACTTTTAAATCTCGCAGCTATTCGCAAGTACCATCGCCAAGCGTCATCCATTCTCGCTTATTATTTCGCGATCACACGTTCATTCCCAATCGCCATTCCCTTCCATCTCTCCCATCTCTCCCAAACTAACATACCTACCTTTCCAGTGAACACTGAACGAAGTGGGAAGCAGTCTGGGTAAGTGCGATGAAAATATAATAAAATAGGTAAATAAGAACCGCAATTTTACAGTCCACAAAACGTAGCATTTGATCCCTCGATCTTGAGAGGGATCATTTGCTACCCGCCGCAACATTTGGCCATTCGAGCCACATAACATCGATGTATTTATTTTATTATATTTACGGAAGGATTCAATGAGCAATATTCGTTTGAAATCATTATTACAATACCTACCCGCAATTTGAGATTGTCAGTGTCATATTGTCACACCTACCTGCCATTTGAACTTATAGTTTCTACCCGCTATCCAAAATTATCAAATGAATGACATGCTTGGTGTAACCCTAAGTGACCAGCTCAGGTATGGGGGCTCCATCGAAGCCAGAGTAAAATTAGCCTCCCAAAAACTGGGCGTACTGTACAGGGCCCGCAGATACTTTAATAGTACACAACTGCTAACCCTGTACAAATCACAAGTGCGCCCCATGGTTGAATTTGGCAGCCACCTCTGGTTTGGAGCTCCAAAATACCTGAAAAATACCCTCGACTCTGTGCAGAAACGGGCAGTCCATTTGATAAATTCTCCCATCTTAACAGACGGATTGCAATCTTTAGAGCACAGGCGTCGGGTGGCAATGCTATCCTTGACCAGACAACTCAGAATGAAACCAACTCAGAAGCACCTCAAAAAGGTCATAAGAGTGATGATAAAAAAGTATAAAAAATTGGTTGAATAGGTTAAGTTAGGTTAGGGTTACCGGCTATTTTAAAATTATTTTTTCGCAACTTTTAATGACCTTTCTGAGGTGTTTCTGAGTTGATTTCATTCTGAGTTGCCATGGAACCGTTCTAGCGGTATTACAATGGAAGATGCTCCGAGGAACTAGCATCATTGATCCTTTCGGCACCGGTGCATAATCGGGAAACATGCCAAACGCGTGCCCAACATTTGTACATGGTTGACATTTGTCACACAGCTCGGCTGTGGAATGATTTGCCGGCCTCTGTGTTTCCTCCTTCCTATAACATGGGTCTCTTCAAGACCAATGTTCATTCCTTCCTCTCCTCAAAAAGACCCTCCACACAGCATCCCAGATGACATAGGCCCTGAGGGAAATAATTTTCCTTAGGGCCTCCTGTGTGGAGTTAATGTAAAAAAAAAAAATTAAAACTACACTCAAAACACAAAAATGGTTACTCTTTGATTCTGGCAGCACTTACAACTGCAACTAGAATTTTATAACTGCACTTCGAATAAGAGAATTTTTTCCGTCGAAATATGTCATCAGATGAATCCAACTGGAATTTTACATTGTGAACACAAAACTGGTTATTTAAATTTCAAAGGGAAATTCTTTTTGAAATTAAGTGAAATAGAACTTCACTTTTTCGCGGTCGGCGACATGGTCGGCATGGTAAACAAATTATTTGATTTGATTTAAATGACAAATACGGGTTATCAATAGGCCACTTGCATCACATTTAAAAAAAAAATCCGGTTTAGGCAAATATTCTAAGACATTCTGTAATTTTTTTTTTATTCTGTTTTTGAAACCCTGGCGATATTTTGAAAATTTCAATCCTAAAAATCAGACCATTTTTTATAAACCGGAAAGACGGGACATAATTTTAGGGGTTCTAAAAAACGATAATTACATAGCCGAAAATCATTTTTAAAGAAAAGAACGTTTTCCACACGAATGGCACAGTAGAATATCGAGGCATACCAAATTAAATCTCTTAAATATTTTTTTCCTTGATACATCTTATTGCTCATAAATCATTATAATGTTGAACGTCTATATTACTAAATCATATGTAATATACTTGTACTTGTAAATTATAATAATAATAAGATTTCATTAAAATCCGCACCATAATCATTATACTTCTAAAACACGAACGGACAGCATAAATGTACGGGGTTCTCTTCAGAACATCTGTCAAAAAGTCAAACCAAATGATAAGTTCGAACAAACAATAAATCTAGTGAACGTTAAATGTCAAATTCAAAAATTCGTCTGAATTCAAAGTGATGCCATATAAAAAAAATAAATCAGTGTGAAATTTTATAAAATTAATAGGAACATTTTCGGAGACGGGACATTTTCATATAGTGACGTCACGAGCCCAAATAATGGATTTATTTATTTAAAAATAAAAAAAACTGTACATTTCTAAAAATTTTTACTAACATTTTCGTAATCTTAGTAAAAAAATCTATCCACACGATTTTTTTCCAAGTCGTTATGAAATCCATGCAAGTGGCCTATTACGTGCAACGGATTGCACTTATTCAATACTACACTGGCGCTCTTTGGCTTACCTAAATAAACTAATCCCTAGATCGATATCTTCGGGCCTTTTCTAGGGACAAATATTGTCATCAACTTAACCACAGAGCAACGGAAATGGTTAAAATAGACTAAACATAGAGAAAGTTTATTTGTCTACCATAGACAATATTACAAAAATATACGAATGCTGCCGGACATGCGGGACGCTTTAGACGATTTGCAGGACTATTTCATTAAATATTTCAATGCGGGACTACGACCGTCTATGCGGGAAGGTTGGCCGCCTTACATAAAGGACATTCCAATCAATGAGTGTCAAAATTGTTTTGAACAGCGGAAAAAAAGTTTGGACAAGTGCATACATTCTAAAGGTGAACGCTTAAGACCACCAAATGTTGGTGTAAAAATATTAAAAAATAAAAAAAGTTTTAAAGAAATTTTCTACTTTTGGGTCCCCGTAGTACATAGACATCTCGCTAATACCCAAATATATTTTGATTTTTATATAGTTAAACAGATTTCATTAAATAAATGACAAAATATACGAATTTTTATGGTTTCAAGAGATATTTGTTTCGTAAAATTATTCAACCTAAAAGACAACTCGACAATGCACAACTTCATCACTCCTTTGAAAAATCAAAAAGTGATGAAAAAACGCTTAATAGGTTATGTTGGGTTAGGTTATGGGCTATTGTTTTAATTTTTTTTTCGTGACTTTTCAAAGGGGTGAAATGCCACTTTGTTAAGTTGTTGTTGGAATCTCCAAAAGTTATCAATTGAAAACAAATTTTAACAGGTAATATTTGGAGCAATTATTTGTATGTGGGGTGTAAGGATTCTACGTGGAGAAGTAGTGAACCTGCAAATTAAAGAAACCCCTGCTATAGGAAGGAGCTGCTGGGCTGTTAAGCACAATAAATTATTATATAATATCATATATGTGTAACTTATTTTCATGTGATAATGGTGTGTAAATACTGGGTGCGTATTTGATGTCTCCCTGCTCAGTACAGAAGAGATGAATGACGCTAGTTTTATTGAAGGATAATAATATGATTAAGGGGTATTCCGCCATCCTCTTGATAGTGTTAGTAATGACAGGAAGAGAGACAATGAAAGATATTTGGAGCAAATCCAGAAGAAATTCCTCATGTTTATATATTGAAGCATGGAACCTATCAAAGGTTCATGCACCATATTGATTTACTCGAGGAAACTGATCCTGTGAGTCTTGAAACTAGGCGGAAAGCAAGTCTTGCTATTCTGTCTTTCAAAATTTGGAACTATAAATAACAGACCGTGTTCATGTGTATGCCATATCTTGGTCGAGTGGCACCCCCCTTCGCGTGGCACCCGGGACGGTCCGCCCCCCCTCGCTACGCTACTGACCAGACCACTATAGCCGGAGTCGACATCATGATTTGTTTAAGGTACCGAACGGCAGAACCGATGTCCTGGCAAAGCATAGCATGACGAGGGGGGTGGTGCTGTTAAATTAATTTGCAAAACACCATTTAGATACAAGCGACTGTTTTCTATATGCCTTAAAACTATTATTGAAGAGTCACCTGCCTAAATGCTGAAATGGTAACTAATGTGTACTCTAATTGGAATAATTCTGTTGTACAATAATAATAAAATAAAATGTTATGTATTATCACTGTGTCTATTGTGCAGACATATCTGTGTATGTATCACTCTGGGATACATAAAACGTAGGTCACATCATGGCTTCAGATGATGTTGTATTTTTACATTTTGGTGTGCAACATGATGGGAAGCATATCATGTAGGTCACATCCATGGTGGGATGTGGATCTGTGCTTGATGCGCGGAGACCTCTGATGTTGTTGTGGCCAACTGGTGGTTAAGATCACGGATCTTCCTAGTCTTCCAGTGAGATGTGGTTCGGTTCTCGATGCCATGCGGGTTGAGGCTGGACGGTACGCTAAGCTGGAGACATAAGTCAGTCTTTATATCAATTTTCAAGTGTGCTAATTTTTAATGACTTTATATCAAATTTCGGCTTACAAACTTAGACATTTCCGAGCACAAAACACATTGACTGCTCCTAATTATGGAGGCAATTGAAATTCACAAAAACCCCATGAATATTAATAAGGACGACAGGGCTAAGCTTAATAGTTCTTAGTAGTATCTGGTATTAGACGACTACACCAAAACTAAACACAGAAAACCAACTTGACGGGAATAATGCTTGCAACATTGTGTCACTTCTACATACGTATAAACACGCACTTCACTATGATCTACACAACTGCCCTGATTATGTACAATGACAGAAGAAGGAAGCTATGTAACATAGCGTAACCGAAAAATTAATCACGATAATACTTTTCAAATATTCTGATTTGTCAAGGAACCGATTTAATGTATTTAATTATTTACACCAGGGCGTGCCTACTCCAACATGTACGGCATCTACTGCCTCGTCATCTTCTTCACAACTATAATCTCGCTGTACGGATCCCTATCGGAGATCTTGGAGCACGGACTCAGCTACAAGGAGATTGGACTCTTCGTTCTGGGAGGCTACTGCATGGGGCTGCTCTTCATCATATGTAATGAGGCTTATCATGCTTCCATGAAGGTATAGATCTATTATATCGGTGACCGGACAACTCAAAATGAACTCAACTCAATACCTCCTTTAAAAAGTCATTAAAATTATATTAAAAAAATAGGTTATGTTAGATTAGGTTTATAGGCTATTTTATCCAAAAAAAAATTCACATCTTTTAAAACTCGTCAAAGAGTTGTTGAGTTAAATTGATTCTGAGTTGTCGTGGAACCATTTTATCATATTATTGCGGCACCTTCTTTGTTGCAGCTCAAAAAAGATACATTCTTTTATACTTATTCAAATATATTCTTGAAAAAGAAGATAATACAAATAATCTAAACGAAAATATGAAAGAGAACAAGACATAGAAAAATATAAAAAGATGATGGTCGCAACCGGGACACGAACCCAGAACCTCTCGTCTAACCGGGACGTGCACTTTTACCAATTCAGCCATTGCCATCTTCCATCAAACAGTCACAATTGTCGATCTATATTTTCAAATTTTTAGAAGTAAAATATTATCTTCGACTAATTTTTTCATGTCGTAGGCAACTAACTACCTTTTTCATTGGAAACAATCATATATTATTTATTAGTCTTATCTTCAGGTTTCTGAAAAATTCCTGAGTGGGTTTTGCATCTCCACGATTCATTCATGGATGATTCCCATTTCCAGGTCGGTTTGGAGTTCCAAGAAAGACTGCTGAATGTGAACCTTTCGGTGGTGGACCACAGCACTCAGCGCGAGGTGGAGATGTTCCTGGTGGCTATTTCCAAGAACCCCCCCATCATGAATCTGGATGGGTACACCAACATCAACAGGGAGTTGTTTACTACTGTAAGAATCAATCATTTGGTTTAGTTATCGTTAATCGGTGTAATTAAATGCAACTCTCTGGTGAATAGCAGGTTGGAGACTGAATCTACTATATTGGCATCCATCCAAGGTGAGATTCTATACTAACATCTATTGTTTGAAAAAATTTCTCTTTGTTTTTGTAGGGTTTTCAATGAGAAATGGTGATTTCTTGAATAAATTTTGTTGTACAATGGGACAATTTTCTGTTTCAATCTTACCCATGTGGCGGTCACATAATAATCAATAATAATCAAGCTATCCCCTTACGTAAATGTGATCCAAGTAGATTCACTAAAACACTATGTCAAAATGTACCTTGGGATGGGATTATTGAAGCAGCCAGCATTGTCAAGGTTAAAAGAATCATAAATATGCATTGTTTTATTATATTACTAGCCCGGCATGCGTTGCTATGCCAGTTAATAAAGAAATTGTTTCTCCCTGCGGGTCCTTTCCCATTCGTCCAGTTCACCTTCCTCCTCCACTTCGTCCCCCAAGTCCCCTTCTCCTCTCGCGTTTGCAATTTTGTTATTCGGAACGAACACAATGTCACCAATCAAAATATTAAAATTTAAATACGCGATAATCCTAGTAATGTGGATATATGTTGTCGATTCAAAACCTTTAATTTAATTTGTGCTTCAATTCGAGTAGACCCGAGTATACCGTACCGAAGGGACGAACGTCAAATGATTGACAGCAAAGTATGTAGAACAGTTTGTATGGGAAAATGAAATTGTTGTTTATACTATCTTCCCCCCCATTTTTCCATATTTTCTCACCTTTTAAACCTTCCCTGGACTACGACAAACATTTCAAAACCAAAATCAGCTAAATCGGCCCAGCCGTTCTCGAGTTTTAGCGAGACAAACGAACAGCAATAGATTTTTATATATATATATAGATTAAAATGGAATAAGAACACGACATGTCAGTATCAAAAATAGAAATAATAAGCACGCAAAGCACCAATAACCGCAGAAATTGGGAAGAGGATAAAGAAACTCCAAATCAATATTCCATCTGGTGGGAAGAAGGCCCAGACACCTTATGGAATCAAAGGGGCGATTACAGTTCTATGGATAACGAATTGGCCCTGAAATTAATTACTTTTTATATCCAATTACATTCACGTCAAAAATTGTTTTAAAATCTCAACTACAGATAACAGTGGGAGGCCTGTAGTGACGGCCGGTAGTGCGCTCTAAATGCAAGTCAGCCACGGCCATTTGAAACTGGTATTTTTTGCGATCGGCGCTTGGCATATTAGTCATTATTATGGTGACAAAGTTTTATTTCTGCGCTGTATTATTGAAGTTAACACCTCTTTAGAACCGTTGTGATTTGCAAACTCGATGACATGTAGGTATTTACCTATTATCTATCGCTATTTAGCGACACTAAAAAGATACAAACACCTACATCTACAGGATTTAGCCTGCGAGAGAATGAGATAGTATAATATTGGTCTCCTCTTTGTGTGGTACTTCGTAGCCTCTCCACTCTTGTCTACTTTAGTTTTCTGAAGGTTTCACTTCTACCACATGTGAATTGCACTCTGTTTTTTTGTTTGTTAATTATGTTGTAACTTGTCTGGAATATTTAATTTTCAAATTTCATAGACATTTTTGTCAGTAAAACGGAAAAATATGTTGATTTATGGAAAAATGGCATTATTTTTCTCTTTTTTTTATTTCTGTTGTACAATTTTACTTAGAATACATGAGGTGTGTAGATGCAAAGGCAGCTATCTCCCACTTTTGTGTTTTTGAGAAAAAGGCAAAAAACTTATAAATATTTATTTATTTATTTTATTTATTTATTGTTTCTTTACACTGTAGGTAAAAATGTTTACAATACAATTTGTTACCTCACTAGGACAAGCCTGTGTTGAGGTTAACAATAATTATACAAGTTAACAAAATAACACAAAATGGGATTTCGCAGAATGCTGAAAAAATTACATTAAATAGCATTTTGATATCATGGATTATTTGCACCATCGGATTTTGTTTAAAAAGCAACCCCATAAAAAGATAAATAACTTTTTAATCCGGAGATTGCTGCTTTTGCTTCATACAACATTGGAGATTGCTGTGTTTGCTACAAACCTTCCCAAAAAACCGCCATCTTTGTTTTGTGTCGATTGGCTTCAAGGAATACTTTATTGCTCAATAAAGGGTAATTGCAAAAAAAACTTTTTGAAGATATTATTGAACAAATTTTTTTAGAAAACAGGTGTTTATTATGCGTGGAGCAAAAAATATGAGAAAAGATGATATATAATATAATAATTAATAATTCAGATGGTGAAGCAAAAATATGAGAAAGAAAAGAATTTTGCATGAAAAACTATTTTAATATTATTATGTCAAAACATTTTTTTTTTATATGAATACCGTACAAGAGTCACCAACTGCTCCCGTCTGGAGTCAGTGAGACTATGGCATCCCCAATTGGGGTATGTTGTGAGGCTGAAGGTAGTGGGAGGGGAAGGAGATGTGGAAGAGGAAGGTAGAGAAGTACCTGGCTATTCAGATCTGGTCACCAAACATGGCTAAAACCATTTCAAGAAAACATTTCAATTCTGAATGGTGGTCTTACACTAGGGTGATACTGAATGTATCTAGACAATCCAATTTATTTCATTTGCCCTCATATCAAACTAACATTAGAAAAAATTCCCCGATTCCCCGTATATGTGCGCAATATAATACAAAATTTTACAATATAGACATTTTTAACAATACCCTTCAAGTAACGCGTACGATAGAAAATTAATACAAGAGTGTGGAATGCATCGGGATCATCTCCTATCCTATTTTCCTCCTCCTCTCCTCCTCACCAAAAAAATAATTTTAAGATATAATAAAACTCCATCTCCAAGTAACTTCATAGAGACCATTTTTGGCTTGACTTAACACTTTGAATAATAAGAAAATAATATTTATAAACTTTCACCGGTTAAGGTTTCCGCGCAAAATTACCATTTCTTACCATGCATTTCAAATGTTCCTTTTTGTTGGTTATTTTTTAATTTAACTTTGCGTATACGTTTATCTATATTTATGTATAAATAAGCTGTTTGTCTCTTACAAATAAATAAATTATCCCATAGAGACATAGCCATAACATATAAGGACTGGACTACTGTCAGGGGAAAAAGATAAACTTGGGAGGTTTATACAGCCAGTGGCGAAGCTAGGAGAAGGCGGAGGGGGGGGGGCAGCCCACCCCGGGTGCCACCCGACCGAGTGTCACTCCTCAAGAGCACCACAATTTTAATAGGGGGGGGGGGGGAGTGAAACCACTTTATCCGCCCCGAGTGCCACCCATGCTAGCTACGCCACTGCAGACAGCACAATGGTCCTATGTCCTATGCTTACTCCTTATCAGAGGCGGCCTGTGACAAAATTTGCCAGCAGTGCATTTCACAAAAAATGGTAACATTAATACGGGAAAATATAATTGATTGATTCACAGATTCGCGAAAACCAACATCAAGTTGTAATTGTGTACCTATCAACTCGATCTAACAAACTAAATTGCAATACGTTATGTAGAGATGTGTACTGGGAGTATGAATGTTTATTAACTTTTCAGTAAAATAAAGGCTTTCATTTACACAACTTTCACTCCACAGTTCACCCACGAAAATTGTTCACAGAAAACAAAAAAAAATGTGTTCAAACGATCACATTCACAAAGCCAAGATGCTTTTGAATATTTAATACTTTGTTTTTCATAGTTTTTTTTCCCTTAACCTTACTTCTATTATACAGGGTGCGGCAGAGAGGACGGACGGTCCTTCAATTCGTCCAGAGTTCGGGGCTTGTTCTCGTATACTCTAACCTTGAGGTGTCCCCATAATCGTCTAATCGTCATCATCGCCCTACGCTACGCTACGCCCCTGACTGTGTAACTAATTAAGTGCCTTTGTTTCAGAATATTTCATTCATCGCTACTTATTTGGTGGTGCTGATGCAGTTCAAGTTAACCCTACTGAGGCAGGCCGGCAAAGGGAACAAAACCATTTTTATTCCAGGGAATGTCACTATTGCCGATATTGCTGAATAGGAAATATTATTATAACACCAGATATTCTAGCAATTGAATAATACTACGAACAAACAAGCTTCATCATTAATTTGTAGACATGTATATGTAGAGCAAATATTTTTTTGCAGAATAATAAAATCAAATATGCAACTTAACATTTTTCAATAAAATAAAATATTATGCATATTGTAGCATATCGTATAGCAGTGGCAGAGTGGTGGCAGTCTGGCATGTGGCAGATGGCAGATGGCATCTGGAGAAAAGTGGCCAACACTTTGATTTTGGTACCGCCGCACAGTGGGCTGAAAATCGCCTTTCATAGACGTAGAGACTTGAATTTTTCAGGGGTCTTTTTTTTGCTAGAAATGGATTCTGCTGATCATTACTATGCTATAAAATTTCGTATGAAGCAATTGCGTGTACAAATGAAGGAGTTAGTGCCTCCGTTCACGGAGATACTTACAAGCTACTCGATCCTCGTGTGCGTATCATACGCGCCGATCGTAAGTACCCCCCGTACGATTTAGCTGGTGCCCGTTCACGGCGCTAAGCGGTGGCCGTCGGTTTCCAATCAGTATCACGATACCGACAGTGCTGATCGCACGCGACGGTCGCATCATTTTTGTCTGATACTTATTCGTTTGACGTTTGACAGAAATGGCGTCGGAACATGATAGTAATGTTAGATTAGTTCTGGAAGTGGAAAAAATGCATGTTTACATAACTATACTTTACCAGAATACGTAAGAAACGATTTAGTGGAGAAGGCATGGATTGATGTTGGAAAAAAAGTCATATGACATCGCATGACAGCGTGTTCACTCCACGGCTGCACGTGAAAAATGATGAAGTTCAGTATATTTCGGATTAGGATTAATTTTAAGTTTATTATAATTAAGCGCACTTGAAGTGAAATATCACAAAACTGCGCTATATAAATACTACGTTATTATTATTATTATTATAGCGCCGTGTACGGAGACTAGCATTAAAAAGTGGTATATCAGCAGGGTACTTGTGGTTTCGTCACAATTACGTAGATTGTAAGTATCTCCATGAACCGAGGACCTTATAATTTTTTTAAGAAAAATTTGTATGGCACTGACATTAAAAATGAGGATATCTCTGGAATCATAAGGTTGGCCATTCCATCCTTACACACAGATTTACTACTATTTATTTGTATTTTTTGACATACTTCGTATTGGTCCTGCTTGGCTTATCTCTTCTTTGCTATCCTTGTCCCTTCTTATCTCTTCTTGCTTCTTCTTGTTTCTTGTGATCTTCTCGTCTCTTCTTGGCTCTTCTGAATTTTCCTTGCATCTTATTATCTTTTCTTTTCTATTATTGTCTCTTAATGGCTCTTCTTGCTTCTTCTTGGATGTTCTTGTCTCTTCTTATCTCTTTTTGTCTCAGCTTGTCTTGTCTCTGGTTATCTCTTCTCGAATATTCTCATCTCTTCTTGTTTCCTCTTGAATGTTCTTGTCGCTTTTTCGATCTTATTGGATCTTCTCGTCTCTTTTTGGTTCTGCTTGCTACTTCTCGTCTCTTATGTCTCTTATAAATGTTATCAAATTCTTCATATTATTGAAAAAAAAACTTTTTTATGTTGATAATAATAAAATTTGGATGATTTATATAGTGCCATTTTTGTGAAAAATCACCTCAAGGGCGCTATTCATGATTCATTTTAATGCTTAAATGCATTATCACCCTCTTCTACAATATTTATCATGATTACTGATTAATAAATCAATGTTGAAGCACCCATTTCAGTACACTAATTCCACCAGAACTGTCAACGGCCTTTTGTTTTTAACTTTAAAAGTAAAAGTTAAACAAAAGGCCGTTACTATAGTTAAATTTTACCAAAATACGTTTTTCAATCAATTTGACTGCTTGTTGTACATTACTTTTAACTTTTGTACTTACTTTCCGAAAACCGATAGTTACTCTAGAGTTACTCCGCCATATTGGCATCATTGGCATGTTTGACAGTTCTGGTCGAAGTTATGTATGGAAATGGGTGCTTCAACATTGATTAATAATCAGTAATCATGATAAATATTGTAGAAGAAGATGGTAATGCATTTAAGCATTAAAATGAATCATCAACATAAAAAAGTTTTTTTTTCAACTTTGAAGATTTAAAAAAAAAAATCGTAAGTTGCGCCAATACGAAGTATGTCAAAAAATACAAATAAATAGTAGTAAACCTGTGTGTAAGGATGGAATGGCCAACCTTATGATTCCAGAGATATCCTCATTTTTAATGTCGGTGCCATACAAATTTTTCTTAAAAAAATGATAACTCCTTCATTTGTACACGCAATTGCTTCATACGAAATTTTATAGCATAGTAATGATCAGCAAAATCCATTTCTAGCGAAAAAAATACCCTTGAAAATTCGAGTCTCTAGGTCTATGAAAGGCGATTTTCAGCCCACTGTGCGCCGCCCTGGGAACCATTTATTGGATAATAAACACCCCTGCCACAGTTCACCCCAAGTGGTTCGCTACATTTGGTGAATTAACAGGGATGCCTGGGTTCGTGAGGTGAGGTGGGCGGCGAATGCTATTGCCCACCTACTGCGTGGCGTGACATTTCGACCTCTCTGGCCGGACTCCCTCCACCCATCGCCTTGCGCCGCAGTGGGAGGGATGGATTCATACTTCTGTCACACATGGACACACTGACCCCCAGATTCCTACCTACCCGCCATACCTTTTCCTTCCCAGAACTCCCTCTCCTTCCTTTTCCTAAAAAGACCCTCCACCCAGAAATTGTTTTCCTCAGTGCCTCCTGTGTGGAGCGATTGTAAAAAAAAAACATAGTGACATTTACTTTCTTCTTTAACTAACTATTAGAGGCTAGTAATATTCTAAGGCAAATTGAATGTAATGGTCACCCCTGCATTTGCAGGGCTTTGTACCACAGGCCCGATTCTTCAACTGCAATTGCACGCTCTGGCTCCTCCAGGTTAAATAATATATTTTCGTAATATAGCTTTTAAACATAGGTGCCAACACAGAGCAATGAAATAACAGAGCGTTGAAATGGTAGGCAGATTTGGATTTAGGGCAGGTCTATTTATTCTGCCGACAGTGGATGCCAATATATTTGCACCTCAACCAGAGTGGATGATACTGGTGAGAGAATGCCAGAGTTTAATGGTCAGGTACTCCCCAATCTTCCTCTTCCTCCTCCTCTAGTTTACTCAGAACAATCCCAAATTCTGATCTACGGAACGTGAAATTATTAATAAATATAAAATAAAAACAAACATTTTTAAACTTTATTATTTATTCCAGTTTAAAGCACACACAAGATTTAGAATGTTTATAGTAGCAGCTTTTATAATATTTATACAGGTACAATGATTGAAATTTTCCACTGGAACTTTCCAGAAACTGTACCAAACAGAATGTTTACAATTAACATAAATAAAAATAAGTAATCCTGCAATATAAATAACATACATAAATCTTGGTACAAAATCGATATTATTAATGTAAGGTAAAGTATCGTTCTGAAAATAGGATAAAATAAAGTAATTCCCTGGTTTCTATATTACAGTATAGTCCAAATAATTCGAAAAATTAAAAAATGTGCGATTTTGGTTTAACGAATTTTCTGAATATTCAAGGGAACATCTGCGTGACCCATTTCATATAAATCTTAATTTTGGATTTGAGATCAAACTACCCAACCAAACTGAAAAATTATTTTTGTAATCAAAAGGTATATCAAAAATCTAGGACGGATGTGAGCTACTTTATTTATTTATGCTTTAAATTATAAGATATAAGCCATTAATAATTTTGATATTTCATAACTTTAGAGTCAACTTGGACATTTATTTGCGAGCAAATGAAAAACATTTTAAAAAATAATTTCACCATATTTATTTTTAAAATATGATGAAAAATAAAACATCGCTTTTAATACACAAACGACAAATTTTTGTTACAGGTAATTTGTAATTTAAATTTATACCCATCAAAATGATTTCTTTGATTATTATTTTTTTTTTCATCATATTTTTATAATAAATATAGTAAAATTATTTTTATAAATGTTTTTCGTTTACTCACAAAATTGCCCAAGTTGCCTCTAAAATCATGAAAAATTAAAATCTTTAATGGCCTACATCTTACAATTTAACTTAAAAATAAATAAAGTAGCTCTTATAAGATATATTATGGATATTTTATATACTATTTGATTACGAAAATATTTTTTCAGTTTGGTTGGGTATTTTGATCTCAAGTACGAAAATAAGATTTGTATAAAACGGGCCATAACGGGCTGTTCAAACGATCCTCTTAACATCTTGTGTTCTCCACTCGCCCACCTCGTCACCCGATTTTTTGAATTATAATGATTTTCGATTACAGAGAACTATACTGTGTCGTGAACAGCAATTTAATTACAGGGTTTTATTTTAAATATTACATTGAATGTAAAAATGCAAATATATGTACTTAGGTACGCACATACAGGTGTCAGGGGGTAAAGTGCATTAACTTTGGGAGGTGATTCTACATGATGGTAGGAGTAAAAAAGATTAACAACTTTTTCCTAAATTCCAACATTTTTTTTCCTGTACAAAAAGAAGTACCCACTAAAAATCCTTAGTGTGAGGTACGATGTTACTTGCTGAGAGCCTGCTGGGCACGATTGTGGCAACAATACTTGGTTGTAACTGGCCCGTATCGTAACAGCGGAAAATAATAAAGCTGACTGCACACGCCGGTCTAATTTTATCTTTTTACCACAAAACTACCCCTAAAAGTTGGAATTTCGAAAAAAGTTATTTATCTTTTTTACTTATATTATGGTGTAGAATCACCTCCCGAAGTTAATGCACTTTACCCCGGACACCCTGTATTTTAAAATGTCAAATCAGCCAATAAAAACTTCAGTTTATCCATAAAAAATAACAGCCTTGTGCATATGAATGGTAGGTATCTTGAACAGATAATTCCTTAAAGTGTGATCTATAGGTACTGATTTGAAAGAGAACTGATGTCAACAATTTACATAATAAGAGCTTTCGAGTCCTAGGCAGGCCAATGAAAATTATTTTCTGTTCAAGAAATAATTTTAGTATTGAAAATGTTTTCTCAATTTCACCCCGAAGTTAAGAAAAATTGAGATTATCTCGGGCACATAGACACGCTTACAACATATTTGTATTGGTTTATCGATTCAGCGGGTAGATAGGTATGTAAAATGCTAACAAAAAATACTAAAAACAAAATATAAAAATTAAAAAAGGGAATGTGTCCCTCACAAGTCGGTAAGGAATTGACATAAACCAGGTGCAGTAAAAATGCAGACAGTGAAAGTATGCAACACCACTCCCGTGCCGCACATTCCGGTGTGCAGGCGACAATAGAAATATATGGAATGTGTAACGGTTGATTTCCGTTATATAGAACTTCCTACCCCAGTTCCTTACAACACAACGTGAATAGCAATTGATTCAGACATCCCTACGCAGTTTTGTCAAGCTTGAAGGAACGGACTGAGCTCGTGGCTGACATCAGTTGAATTCAGACAGGCACGAGCAGAGGTTGTGACTCACGTCTCCCAGGGTAAACCATAATGGCGGAAACTTCGTTAAGTAAATCCTTCAACTTATTTATTAGATTCATAATATAGTTTACCATTAACATCCTTGTTTTAGATTACTTGTTCGTAATGTATAAAAGATCTGGCGCCCGTAAAAGCATTACATATTTAACAAGTGACATTAAATTTAAATCCGGAAGATTTATTCTCTGAGATATTTAATAATTTCATGTAGTCATAGTCAATCAATTTAGTTAACTACCATGTACATCTTTAGATTCAATAAAACTTTATATTCTATTAACAGTTTGACTTTCATTTCATTTGGAGGTTGACATTCTTTAATTCATGCTCCTTTTGTTTCTAAATAATAAGAAACTTATTATTATGGCCTTTTTTATGCAGTTGCAGTACCATAATTGTAGATCGTTACGGTAATAATAAAAGCGCTCATTTTCTGCACAGATAGTTACCAATACTTGCGTATCCGTGTGGATGAAAGTCTTTACTGCACTCGGTTTATGTTGATCCTTACCGAACCATGAGGAAGCCGTTTAAATCGAAATTGGGAATAAGGGCGCAATTAATTAAATTAGTTCGATGCTACTATAAATACTTTATTGGGAATGCAAAAAAATTTATGCATATTAAAAATTGTTCATTGGTTCCTCTTTTGGCAGCCATGGTTTGTAAATACGCTAAGTCAGTTCTTGGTAAAAAATTTGCAAACTTATAATAATATAATATCACTTCATTTATTTAAATATTACAATTTGAGGTTTTACTCATAAAGTTAAAATAAAAATAAAATTTTAAAAAAATTATAATTATATTTTTGTAACTACAATAATAATAATAAAACAAATTAAACAAATTACACTTGCAGATAATTTATAAAAAATAAAAGTTTACAATGCTTTATTTATATTTAGGGCAGTCTGTTTCCGCTTGCTAGAGTGTAAGTAAGAGTAAAAGAAATTGTTAAATAAAAATTTTATTATTATAGAAAGCAATCACTTTGTGGTTTGACATATTTAATAAAATAAAATACGTTTTTGTTTAAAACCACGAGATTTATTAATTTATGAACCGATCGGTTTCGCTTTATTAAAGCTTCATCAGGGTACAAATTAATACTAAACAAGAAGTGCATAATGTGTGCTTATATATGTAGCAGCCGTACCACCGCTGCTAAATACTTTTGCAGAATGCCGGCCCGAAAACCATAAAATCAACAAGAGCGGGAATGCGAAGAAAGCTGAATCAACAATCAGACATCAATGTATTACGAAACACGAATTTAAATATCGATCAATGACACCCGAGACGAAAACCGCTGACCAGGCAAAGGCATTGCAAAACATTCATTCAATAACCGGGTAGACGAAATACTCTACCCGTGCTAAAATAATAAATAAAATGAACAATGCAGCCCACCGTCAGCGATCCTGCGGGTTCGAGGTCCGGACGCTTCACTCCCACCCATGGAAACGAGAACAAAGGAATCATCACCTATATAAACGGAGGAGAACCTACTCAAGCAAGCCACTCGCTCCGACCAGACCGACTCGCCAGAACATAACTCTACTCGCGCGAACACGCTGTACTTAATCTTATCGACTTTTGCATTTACGGGTATTTAATTTGATTCACCAATAAATATATTAAATCTTCTGCTGAGTTTGCTGTCCATCCTCTCCACGGCGTGGTACCTGAATACCTACGTATATAACAAAATATAGAGGGAGACAACATGATACAAATATTACTAACACATCGACGGCCATAAAATACATTAACATAAGTACTCAAGTAATGGGAAAAACCGAAAGATAATTATGTAGACTAATGGGTTATAATAATAAATTTGGAGAAACAAAGCATCAACTGGCATGGTGGTAAGGAACTCTGGGAATTTTTTTTTAAGGGTTTATTGGAAACAGACCTAATATAGGACTACTTGATATGTCTATTTGATTATTTAGTATATGACTTTTGGTTTTTACAGCTTTTTTGATTTCTAGCGCCTCTAGATTGTTTAGTCTGTTACCATGCCCGTTTTTATGTAAGATGTTAGCACTGGTGCTATGACAGAACGTATGATCTTTATCGATCAAATGATTGGCGAATTCTGAAAAACCGTTATTATTGAGGCAACGGAGAGGTTCCTTTATCCTAACATTGACATTACGTGTTGTCTTACCGATATAGAAAGCCGAACAATTATTACAATTTAATTTATAAATTCCCGAATGACTTAATTTGTCATCCTTATCTTTAGAATTAATTAGAAATTTACCTAGATTGTTATTGGTATAAAAGGCCGGTCTGACTTGAGAAGGAAGGTATTTTACACTTCAGGTAAAAAAAATTCATAATCAGATTAAATTCACATTAGAGATAGGCAAAATTCAACATTAAATTTTTTAGACCTTATCGATCGTTAATAACAAAATTAATTTTAACATCTTTCGTAAACCCTTTTATGCTGACATTGTCATACACAGCACCTCCAATCACCCTATTTCACATAAGCACTCCGCATTCCATTCAATGGACCATCGTTTAGTCACAATTCCAATGTCCGATAATAATTTTGCTAATGAACTAAAAATAATTAAAAAAAATAGCGGTAAATAATGGCTATGAATCACATTTTATAGATTTAATCTTAAATAAAAAAACTAAAACAAATAGCCATTAATCGCTTCTTATTTGCTAGTCCTTGTCCTCAAATCAATGATAATAATATTAATCATCAATGGCGGCGAATTTTATTCATTAATAATTTTTCTACCTTAAGTGTAAAAAACCTTCTTTCTGAAGTCAGACCGGCCTTTTATACCAATAACAATCTAGGTAAATTTCTAATTAATTCTAAAGATAAGGACGACAAATTAAGTCATTCGGGAATTTGTAAATTAAATTGTAATAATTGTTCGGCTTTCTATATCGGTAAGACAACACGTAATGTCAATGTTAGGATAAAGGAACATCTCCGTTGCCTCAATAATAACGGTTTTTCAGAATTCGCCAATCATTTAATCGATAAAGATCATACGTTCTGTCATAGCACCGGTGCTAACATCTTACATAAAAACGGGCATGGTAACAGACTAAACAATCTAGAGGCTCTAGAAATCAAAAAAGCTATAAAAACCAAAAGTCATATACTTAATAATCAATTAGACATATCAAGTAGTCCTATATTAGGTCTGTTTCCAATAAACCCTTAAAAATAAAAATTCCCAGTGCTCCTTACCACCATGCCAGTTGGTGCTTTGTTTCTCCAAATTTATTATTATAACCCATTAGTCTACATCAGGGTTTCCCAACCAGTGGTCCGCGAGAGGCTAGAAGACGGTCCGCGATGGTTCGCCGGCCAATAAGCGAGCCAACGCGCGGGCGGTCCCTAGTCGAGAAGTCTGAATAACAAAAAATCTGAACAATATTCAGTTTATCATTATTGTACCTTGTGGTCAGTGGCCATTATGGTATTTCGTTTCGCCCCTCCCCATCCTACCCTGTTCTACCCCCTCGGTTGTGGTAAATATTCTGCAAGAACCCGTCCCACCTTATCCCATTACGCCCCTCCCGTTGTGCTATCCGTTCTGGGTGCCACCCATGCTAGGCTTAAGCCAGCATGGGTGGCACGTGGGACGGGTAGGGCGGACAACGTGGTGTCACCCTCCTCCCCTCCCAATAAAGATGACAAACACAACAAATTTCAACTTCATAAAAAAATTGGTCTGTGTCCTGGGAGGGGGGGGGGGTGGCTAGAGATAATTGTGATCTAGAAGGTGAAAGTGGGGCACCGGGGGCGCGGCCCCCCCCCCCCCCCCTCTCGCTATACCACTGCTTGTGGTCCCTGCCGAAAATATAAACGTACAAGTGGTCCCGGGTCAGAAAAAGGTTGGGAACCACTGATGATGCTTTAATAAAGCGAAACTGGTCGGTTCATAAATTAATAAATCTCGTGGTTTTAAACAAAAAAAAGTATTTTAAGTATTTAATTTTATTTAGTAAATAAAATTTTTACAAAAATGCGTCTTTCAATCAATTTAACCGCCTGTTTTATGTCACTTTTAACTTTTGCTTTTACTTTCCGAAAAACGATAGTTACTCTGCCATTTTGACATATTTGACAGTTCTGTTGGAGGTATAGTACGAAATTGCGTGCTTCAGCATTGATTATTAATCATGATATTATAGAAGACGATGATAGTGACGATGAATTACTCATCCAATATGGCTTGCAGCAAAAACCAAAACATTTTGACCCCTTGTTGTTTACACATAATATGTTTATTCGGGACGATCCCGAAATTTAGCGCAGTATCGCATGTCGAAAGATCTCATAAATTTTGTAACATCAAATTCAAGGAGATATTTCAACTACTTGAAAGGAAATAATATTTTTTTTTTCTGTGTAATATCGTAGGTATAATAGGTCGTAAGTTATTTTTAATCATAAAAGCTGTCAAATCCTACAATTCAGACGGACATTTCGACAGTTGTTCTGGTTTTCAAATTTAATGTATGGGGTTGCTGCACCAAAAAATAATGCGATGCGTTTTTTCACATAATTTCAAGGAATATTCTGCATTTTAGACTGGCCACACTAACAATTATTACTTTAGCAGAAGTACATTTGAAAAACCGCGCGGTCCTATTTAACATCCTTTTTACTTTAATTGACGGTTAAAATTGCAATTTAGTTCACGATTTAGAAACAGACGGCCCTCAATAACCACAACTTACTTTGGCTAAGTTTTAGAAAATTTTATTTGGCCTAAATAGCTTGAAGACATTGCGTATAAAGTGACTTCCTAAAATTACAACAATTCAGTATAATTAAGTTTTCAGTCATCAATTAATTAATAAGTTTTTTCATTAAGGTGATGCACCACGTCGTGTAACATTCAGAATCAGGCCAGTAACAATAACACTCCTTACGTAGATGGAAATAAGGTTGAGACTCCTTTTTAACACCAGCCGCCTGTTCTAATTTTATGCGATAAAAAATGTCATCAAAAAGCCTGTTTTTTTTTATTTTGTGAGGTTCGGGCACAAATATTAAAATGTTTTCTGATAATTTTCTAAAGAACTTAATTTGCCATATTATATGATATACAACAACTGTAAGTCGGAGATTTTGCCGTTTGAAGCAGTTTTTTATAGAGCCGATATTTTATTTTTTCTGAGCTTATAAAAAGATTTATCAAAAACATTCTCAATTATTTTAAAGGCCCAGATGTATCCTACTCGCAGTATTTAATTAAAGCATCTATATTACGAAAACATGATTTTGCAGTGCATCACCTTAAATAAATATTTTACAAATTTTAATAAAAAAACTAATAATGCAGGTAAAATTAAAAAATATCATAGTAAGTATTTTATAAAGTAATCAACAATTATTGCTTTTGTGATTGCTATAAAGATGATCCAGTTATAAGAACAATGCAGCAGGTTCAAAACTGTAAATAAATTAGCGGAAAAGCAAATTCGACGAAATATAGTTAACAATTTATTGAGCATCTGACATGATGATATTATGAATGAACATTATAGCGAATAAATAAAATTGAAATCAAATACCGTGCACAATTCTTTCAGTGCATTATTATCTTCGGTTAAGAGCGACAAGTGGTCAACACCTACAGACCGTGTGTTTATATGAAAATGCATAGATTTCAGAAATTTTTCCTTCCTACAATCATAATAATAATATTTGGATGATTTATATTTGTCCAATGATGCAACATCCTTGATCATTAAAAAAAGTGGAGAAATGATAATCTGAAAATTTAATATTCAAATTATTATTATACCATTTTTTTTCAAATGGATTCACGATAAACGACATTGTAAAGAAAACTCGATTATTTAAAAACTCATTTTGGAAAAATGCTAGTCAGCCATTTCATCGCCTTAGTAATAATTGTCCAAACAACCATTAGAAAATTTTACAGGAGGAGAAGGTTTTCTTTCATTATTTCTACGAAACATCACTATAGGTGTTTATGATAAAGCTATTTCCGTAAAGGTAAGGGTCTCATTAGTTTAAATAATTCTTAGTTAAGTGATTAACCATCATTTTTTATATTTTATTTATTATTTTTAATTTTAAAGTGGAGTTTGAACAAAAACTAAAATGGTCGTTTGGACAATTAAGAACCAAGGTAACGAATTGTCTCTCTTAACTGACGATATCAGCAAACAAACAAAATTGATAATCAAATACCAAGAATGAATCCTCCAGTATTTATATTAGCGAAGAAAACCTTTATGAAAATATAAAGCTAACGAATAAAGTTGATATTAAAATACCATGCACGATTCTTTCAGTTTGTAAAAATAAGCGAATGACAATACCTCTACGAATTACACAAACATTGTTCTAGAATTCGACACTTGATCGCTCATTCAGCTTTCTTATTGGTTTCCTTCTCACGTCGACACCTCAGCACGATAGAAGCAAAATGGAATTGATAAGCAGCATACACTAGTCGAATAATTCCAATGGTAGATGCTTGCCAAAGCGAGGATATGGCTCCGCCAAAGGACATGATGCACAGGTTCGCCAGCATCCAGCTCTCAAAGCCCAGAACGGAATAGGTTTTGCCATCCTGGAAAGAAAATCACAATATAACAATACGTAAGGCGTGTGAAAGAATTGTACCTTTCAATGGACAGTCACATAAATATTTACTGCAATACTTTGATGGTTAAAAATGATTTAAACACAACTTTTTTTTACTATAATACATCTACATATTTTCAAATGGCTTTTAAAATTTAAAAATTTAAAAAAAAATTTGCTTTGACTGAGAGTAGAGCCTTCCTACCCAAGTAGAATGAACCATCCTCCCAACTGAGTCAAATGCCAAATGGATAAGAATGTAGAGAAAACGCAGTCGCTGAGAAATTTCAATGCAGGTATTTTTAAAAACTCTTGCGGTCTGGCTGGCCTTAGCGAGCGAGCTATCGATGTGTGGGTAAGCGTGTAGCGAGCCTGGTTATAGACCTGAATGGTTATGGAAATTACCTCAAGACTATCTCCTTATCAACAAAATAAATAATACTTACAAGAGCGTCTACAATCAATTTCTTGGCTACTTCCTCAGAAGTGACCAATCCGCCACTCTCTGAAATCAGTCTGGTCTCCACCGGTTTAGTCTGCTCCTCGATCTTGAACCCGGGAGTGTCCGTGTCGGGGGGATAGCTAATGGTCACTGAGACTCCAGTGCCGATGACTTCCATGAGCAGAGCCTCTCCGAGGCCCCGCACCGCCCATTTGGAGGCTCCGTATGCTCCCATGCCATAAACTCCTGGAATAAAATATTTTAGTGTCATGTATAAGAAGTGATTGAATAAATCATCGTTTCTCAACACGGGAGTTGCAATCTGTCAAAAAAATAAGACCCGTATAGGAAAAATAAATTTTTGGTTTGGTAAATAATGAATTTTACGTTAGGGAACGTACCCATACTACGTGACACGTTTAGGGGGGGGGGGGTCTTCAAAATGTCACGCTCCATACAAATGAGAGGCGGGTTGCTTAGGTTTTTGGTCACCGGGGGGGGGGGGGGGGGGGTTAAAAATTGCAAAAAATTGGTCACGTAGTATGGGTACGTTCCCATTATAATCAAGCACTACATCTTAATAAACTAATAAATAAGACGTTTTAATTAATTGGCCGGTCAGTGGCAGAGTGAGCATCGCGTTTGGGTCCCACCCGGGCGTCGCGTGTTCGATTCCTCGGCTGGCTAAGACCTCCATCTTTTTTTTTTTTAAATAATCGGAGACGGTTTACATATATATATAGTTCCCGTGAGCACTTAGGCCATAGACCCATTGTACTATCTCCCATTTTACCTCATTCCTTTGACAGTAACCCAGTCCCTTTTATAAAGTTCACCAGGATTGTTAATGGAAATGAAGCTATATCTTCTGGTTCAATAATGTGTCCTCCCAGGTCTCATTTCCCCTCTCCTCTCCACTCCTTAGTTCCCCGAAGGCTCCACGACGGAGAGTCCACCTCCCCTTGGTTCCCTAAAGGCCCCACAAGGGAAGAGTCCACTCTACCTTAGTTCCCTGAGGACCCCAGGAGGGAAGAGAACTTCATCTCTCCTCCTTGGTTCCTTAAAGGCCCCACAGAGGAAGAGTTCACCAAGATGGCCTCATTTCTCCTCTTCACTCCTACATGGTTCCTCGAAGGCCCCACATGGGAAGAGGACATCATCTCTCCACTTCACTCCTTGGTTCCACAAAGGCCCCGCGCTAGAAGGGTGCCCTTCCCCCTTGGTTCCTTGAAGGCCCCACAAGGGAAGAGTTCATGGAGGTGGCCTCAGCTCACCTCTCCACGGTTTCTCCTCTTGGTTCCTCCTACGGCCCCAGGAACGAAATCCACATACGGAAAAGCACCGTTCGTGACGCAGTTCCCCAGGACATTCAGCCTGAGCACGGTAGCTCACACCTTGGCTTGGGATGGCTATTGCAGGTTTGTTTCCACTCCCTGAGCGATGGGTTCGCTACACTCCCTACGCTATAAGACAACTATACTAACTCCCTACCCTATCACAACACAAGCAACATTTTCCGCTTAGTGTGGTGGTAGTAGGAGATTTTCAAACATTGTTGGGTTATTCGTAACCCAAATGTTTGTCTTTCTTTTAAAAAAATAAAATAAATGAACAATGAAAAATTAATGGTGGAGTATTTTTTTCACTAAAGGTTAAACATCACGCACGTTATAATGTATGCATTCACAGATGGCGCCAATTAAATTATTTTATGTTTTTAATACTTTTTGCGCGTTTTGCTTTAAAATATTGAGGTGATTTAATGGTTTGCGCCCCTACATATTTAATACGAGTATAAATAAATAGTTTTTTTCATAAACAAACCCAAATCTATCAAGAAAGGCTGATAAATACGATATTGGATTGAGTCACCGATACAAAATTGAATTTTTCAGCGTCTCTTGAAAGATTTGGGTTTGTTTATGGACAAAACTATTTATTTATATTTGTATTAAATATGTACGGGCGTAAACCATTAATTCACCTCAATATTTTAAAGCAAAACATGCAAAAAGTATTAAAAACATAAAATAATTTAATTGGCGCCATCTGTGAATGCGTAGATTATAATGTAAGTGACGTTTAAGCTTAAAAGGTTTTCTTGACATTTATACGAGGATCACACGTAATAGTCAATTTAGCAAAATTATTTCTGGTAGTTTTAAATTTTTGATATATCGTTTTGGTTGCTACAGTGATGTTAAAACCAAGTTTTCGACATCATCACCATGAGCTTTGATCATTTTTCCGCACTTTAAAAAAAATTACTGTTCTTTTTAAATGTTGTATCTTGGGAATCGTCATACTCTGTATAGCTCTTATCCTCAAATTGTAGCAAATTAAAGGTAAGTACATACTGGGTCGACGTAAGCTATGTAAGCAACACATTACGATATCTAGATTACTTACAATTCAAACGTTTTCTATGGAAATAATTGCTTCAGAATCACGAATAATTGCTCGAATAATTGCTCGAATAATTGCTTCACGCATCGCAACGAGTGGCCAGTGTGATTTTGAAGCATTTATTACCATAGAAAATATATAAGTAGTCCAGATAGATAGACAGAGCATAATATGTCAACCCAGTATGTTCTTATCTTTACTCTACTTTCAAAAAGGTATAAATGATTTTTTCTACAAACATTTATTTTCTTAAATATACGGCCGAAGTGAAAACAAATGCCTAAATTTTGCTGATTTTGCTGGGTAAAGCCGGGCGCGGGTGTTCGCTGAGGTCGAAAACTAGGTTTTAACATCACTGTAGTAAACCAAATGACATATCAAAAATCCAAAACTACCCGACCTTTTGCAAGGAATTGTCATTTTTTGACCGGACAACTAAATTATTTTGAAGCGATGACAGACTATTTCTATTATTTAGTTTTTCAGCCACCATAGACGAAAATCCTTTTTCACATGCAAAAAGTGATAAATGGGATCAATCTTTTCAAAGCATCCATCACTAAGCTTCCGTATTCACATTGTTGTGCAAGTCAAAACTTACCTAAATCTAGTTGTCGAGTTTGTCAACCGATATTTCGATTAGTTGGTTGCGGTGGGTGGTTTGGTATATGTATTTATGGTTGGTTGCAATTTTCAAGTAATCTGCTAAATTAATAAGGTTGAGAAACGATGGACTAAGCAAGTTTATATCAACTCCACCCCACAGTAGGGAAGCAATGTGGGTCTTTCTAGAGAACAATGATAATGACAAAACCAATAATGTAACAGGGAGTTTGCATTATGAAAATGTTTTAATAATAAATAATGACTCTAATAAATTGTTAAGATAATACCGTGTAGCTGTTCAGTTTCATAAATAATGTTGAAACCAGTGGCATAATATTCCAAGTAACCGATGGTCAGTTATATAGTTATAGTTTCATAAATAATGTTGAAACCAGTGGCATAATATTCCAAGTAACCGGTAGTCGATGGTTTCACCTCTTCCTCTCACTCGATAAATGCCGGCGTCCCGCAGGGATCGGTTCTGTCTCCAACTCTGTTTTTGTTGCACATCAACGACCTTTTGTCATGTGCACCAATTCACTGTTACGCGGATGACAGTACAGTTCATGATAGCTTTTTGTTTGACAAGCCCCCAAAGGGCTCACAAACTCCAACAGCTCGTAAGGCTTTGAAGCAAAGAATGGACGGTTACCTCGAGAGTGTTTTCTCTTGGGGTAAAAATAATCTCGTTGAATTTAATGTTTCAAAGACCCAATCTTGTCTGATTACGTCTAAAAGGGATCGCAATGAAAATCTAGTCTCTTTCAACGGAAGCAATCTTCCGAACAGGCCCTCCATTGATATGCTTGGTGTAACCCTAAGTGACCAGCTCAGGTATGGGGGCTCCATCGAAGCCAGAGTAAAGTTAGCCTCCCAAAAACTGGGCGTACTGTACAGGGCCCGCAGATACTTTAAAAGTACACAACTGCTAACCCTGTACAAATCGCAAGTGCGCCCCACGGTTGAATTTGGCAGCCACCTCTGGTCTGGAGCTCCAAAATACCTGAAAAATACCCTCGACTCTGTGCAGAAACGGGCGGTCCGTTTGATAGATTCTCCCATCTTAACAGACGGATTGCAATCTTTAGAGCACAGGCGTCGGGTGGGAATGCTATCCTTGTTCTACCGGTATTACAATGGAAGATGCTCCGAGGAACTAGCATCATTGATCCCTTCGGCACCGGTGCATAGTCGGGAAACACGCCAAACGCGTGCCCAACATTTGTACACAGTTGACATTTGTCACATGAGAACGGGTCGTTTCTTCGACTCGTTCTTGTGTTCAACAGCTCGGCTGTGGAATGATTTGCCGGCCTCTGTGTTTCCTCCTTCCTACAACATGGGTCTCTTCAAGACCAATGTTCATTCCTTCCTCTCCTCAAAAAGACCCTCCACACAGCATCCCAGATGACATAGGCCCTGAGGGAAATTATTTTCCTCAGGGCCTCCTGTGTGGAGTTAATGTAAAAAAAAAAAAAAAAAAAAAAAAAAAAAACCGTGAGTTGATGATTTATGAAAAATGTGATGATTGCATATTCTTTGTAATGATGAATAATTACTATAAAATAATCGATTTACAAATAGTCTCTATGTTATAAAACGTTGGTTCTATTCGTTGTGTTATGAGAACATATCATTTTCCTTTAGTAATTTTGCTGTCGGTTTAGATGTGTTTTTGATTAAAAAAGGAATGAGAATGTAAGGAAAAAATGGTAAATTTTTGGGATTGGTGGCCAAGGCTATTACGAATAATTTTTAGAAAAAAACTTATTATCTATGCATTAAACCGCTTACTCGTTAATACGGAAAACTTTTTATCCAAACAGTTAGATTTAGCTTTATTATTACGAAAAGTGAGTATTTATGTCGAGGGAGACCAAAAAACATGCAAAAAATATGCATTTAACATTTTAATTTTGTTAAAATTAATTCACTCGCGCGGGTAACGCCATGTTTATTCATCGTTTTTATTTTAACATTTCATCAATGCTGCCAATCATAGAAAAAATATTTTTGCGTAAAACAAAGTGAATGCATCATTGACAAGTTTGTACCTGTATTTATAACAGTAGAACATGGAAAGAAATGTATTAAAATAATTACACAAACCCTCTACACAAACCCTGCGTAGCCAAAAAAACCATTCAAAACCTGGGATGTTTTTTAAAAGTATGATGAAAAGCGAGTTTATTTTAGAGAATTTATTTTATAAGATTGGTACTTCCGACAAATGTCATATTTGGTTGTCTATTAATTAAAAAAGGAACATTCCGTATTATCCGTGCATCAAACTTCGACAACACGAACGTTCCGTATTATCCGTGAGGTGGACTAACTGCATATTTACCAAAAACTTTAGATTCGCCTTAATCACTATAAAAGGAAACTTATTGCATCACGGCTGGCGGAAAATAATGCATTTTAATTTTCAATGTCGTTAACTAAAATTACTTCGCGAACCGAAACTATGACAGCCCGCCCGCCATTTTATGGCTGTCAAAATACGTTTTTGAATGGTTTGTTTGGCTACGCAGGGTTTGTGTAGCGGGCTTGTGTATGTTATCTTTACTTTAAAAAACAGCCTACGTTTTTGAATGGTTTGTTTGTCTACGCAGGGTTTGTGTAGCGGGCTTGTGTATGTGACAAATGGCGGGCGGCAGTGGGCGGGCTGTCGTAGTTCGGAAGTGAAATTTTATTTAACGACATTGAAAATTAAAATGCATTATTTTCCGCCAGCCGTGATGCAATAAGTTTCCTTGGTAATTATCGGTTCGGACTGGCCACGCTTATTACGAATAATTTTTAGAAAAAAACTTTAGATTCTCCTTAATTACTATAAAAGGAAACTTTTTGGCTTTGGGGCGGCGGAAAATAATGCATTTTAATTTTCAATTGCATAAAACCAAAATTCACTTCGCGAACCGACGCAGCGAAAATCCGCGGCCGTAGCTGTCACTTGCTGTCACTGTTATGGACTGTAGCTGACTTCGTGGGATACCTACATGAAATACCGCGAATCACAAACCATGTTACACAAACCTAGCGTAGCCGCTAAGCCACTTGAAAACTGGGATGTTTTTCTTGCCTTGACGCGAGTAGGCGTTATAAAGGGGCACTTTCTTTTGTATCACAAACCATGTTACACAAACAAGCCCGCTAGACAAATTTCATAATTACGCGCCTTATCCCACGAAGTCGGCTACAGTCGTATTAGCTCTTGTTAATTTATCAAGGATACCAACATCACAGTGACATGTACGGCCGCGGATTTTCGCTGTGTCAGTCGCGAAGCGAATTTTGGTTTTATGCAATTGAAAATTAAAATGCATTATTTTCCGCCGCCCCAAAGCCAAAAAGTTTCCTTTTATAGTAATTAAGGCGAATCTAAAGTTTTTTTCTAAAAATTATTCGTAATAAGCGTGGCCAGTCCGAACCGATATTTACCGTTTCCTTTTATAGTGATGGCAAATCTTAAGTTTTTTTCTAAAAATTATTCGTAATAGCCTTGGCCACCAATCCCAAAAAATTACCGAAAAAATTACTAACCTATAAGACCAGCTCCACTAGAAACTAGAACAATGATGCCTTCTCCTCTTGATTTCATGCTACCCAATATAGCCTTTGTAGGATACGCCGTACCAAAGTAATTTAAATCTATCATAAATTTCACATCGTCCGCACTCATGTCTTCCAACCGCCCACAAACCGCTTGCCCGGCGCAGTTGATGAGCATATAAATAGGTCCCACATTTTCCTCAAGCGTCGTCAGTTCCTTCTTAATATTGTCGTAGTCTCCTGTAACATCCAAGGATAGGTATTGAATCTTCTGTTTCTGGCGATCCTTGCAGTGCTTCAACACTTCCGAGACAGTTTTCTCCAGGTTTCCTACATTCCTACTGATGACTGTCACATGAGCTCCTAGGGCGGCCGCCTCAAAAGCCGCAGATTTTCCAATCCCACTAGAACCTCCAGTTATTACTACATGTCTTCCATCCAAAGTTTTAGATTTTTGTTTTAAAAGCCTCACGAAAATTGCATAACATACTAGCAGAATCACCGGTGCGAGAAAAAAGTATAATAACATTTTGAAGTAACGAGCGACCAAACCCACTAATAACTAACGCTCATTTAACACTGCACAGGACGTCAATTTATAAATGGTGACGGTTCACGGGCCGGATAACGATAAATATAAATACTAAATAAAACAAATCACAATTTTAACCAGAAAGGCGAACTATCCGCGAACGTGATTTGAATTTGATGTCGCTTGTCAATTGTCAACTCCGAATTTTCGGCAGGCCCACAGCGGAGTGATGCCATGTCCCAAAAATTAAAAACCATATTTCAGGGATAAAAAAAACATGATTAGAAGGAAAAAACATCTTTTTGTAGAGAAATTACGTAAGGAAACTATGTTAATATCTATAATGCTTTTAAAAAAATCAATCATTTACGATTTTCCTTGGGGTAAAAGGAAAAAATAATGTTTTTGAACAACAACAAAAAAACACCACGCAAATAAAACTAAAAAGTTTTTTACTTTTGAATGAAGCTATAATTTTGTGGTTATCCATTATAGATAAATTAATGAAAAAATGATACTTTGTTTGAACCACTTAAATAAACGTGCACGTTTGCCCTGAAGAAGGAACGGTCGTTCCGAAACCGGTCGGCTTTACTCAAATATATAAGTGTTTCAAACAAAGTATCATTGTTTCATTTATCTAAAAAGTTTTTTTTTTCATGTTTTTAATGTAATGAAGTTTAATTTGTAGAACTGCATTTTAAATTATGTATGTTATAATTTATAATATTAAAATGCATGTATATTTTTTTCAAATCCATGAGAAGAAAGTCTCCCACAAGTCCAATATTTTTAGTTTTGTATGTTCTAAAGTGATTAGTGTAAGTACATAATTATAGTTACACAATGTTATAATCATTTGCTTAAATTAATGTATTCATTTTATTTTTTACAAATAAAATAATGAAATGAAGAGACAACGAACCCGTACTGAAATTCTAAAACGACATTTCAGACTCAAAAGTACATATTTTTGGTGACCGGTAAAAAAAAATCCTTCGACATGGTTTTTTTTTCTAAAAATACCATATATTACCCAAAAAACATGTAAACATGGTAAAAAAAACATGCATCTGGCAACACTGCTGGCAACTGTCACAATATGTTAAGGGTGTACTACGATTTAACCGATATTTTCACGAATCGATATTATTAGCGAAACCACACCCCGCAAGTTATGTCCAAGTCCAAATCTATTATGGCAAGCAAAAGAACTACACCTTTGAAAATGTTCGAAGTAACAAGTTTTTTATATTTTAAATACCAAAATAACTTAAAAAAATTTCATCGGTAAAGTTCGGCTTTTATAAATAATGGTCCTTCTTTCTAAATAATGCCTGAAAAATATATGTATAGTATACACAAGTAGTGCAAGGCCACCGGTGTACTATAAAAAATGTTCCATACAAAAACGAAAAATGTCCCGCCACCTTACAAAATGTATTCGTACCAACTTTTTTGTTGTGTTGGATGGAGTTTTTTTATTTTTATTTTTATATGAGTACCGCACAAGAGTCCCAACTGCTCGCAAGGTAGAGTGGTTGAGGGAGTGTTGACATAAGGTGGCATAGGTTGATGGATGGAGTGTGGGAGAGGGGAGGGTGAGGGGGTAGGTCATTTTTGTAAAAAATTATTTTATCTTTTATCATGTGAATAAGGCACAAGAGTACCAACTGCTCCCAATCGTCTGGAACCAATTAGAGATTCAACATTACGCATACAACAGTAATGCACACACTTGTGTGAGGTGACTGTAGTCACTTAAATACCTAAGTACTACCGTTATTTCTTATGGGTAAGGTATACAATGAACTCAACACAAATTGAATGACGTGTTTATTTTTTGATTACGTGAAAAGGTATTTACGCAAAATTATTTTTCACTAGCGGACCACTATTATACCTGCAATGTGAATTTTGAAATAAACTTCTAGTTCTTTTTTCGTTATTTGTTTTTGGGGTGTTATGCCGTGTTGCGCTACCTCCTTCTTTAGCCAACGTTGGCTAAAGAAGGCGAAAATGCTTTTGGCCGTGAAAATCTTAAAACTTATCAAACTTCTAGTTATTCACTTTTCCAAAAACGTTAACTTTATCCGAGCAGTTTCAAACGTTTAATAGATTAAACTTACTAACGTGGAGAATGTTTGTCAATATTTTTTCAATCTGCGTTACACATATACTTATATAATTTATTATACCACTTACAATACCTAAATCAATTTATCTAAACAATACAAATCCATAATATTTATAACACTATTGGCCGTGAGAATCACATATCCATTTTAAGTATTACAAAAATAACAAACAAACAGTAAATATCGTACCGACCCGAGGGTCCCCACACAAACTCATTCGATTCGATATCGCGTCTACCCAAAAATACACCAAATACAACTACTCATGCGATGCAAAAAATATTAACGCCAGCTTATTATGTTTTATTCGGAAAACAAATAATTTGTTAACAAAAATTTTGATTTCGCTGTAAGGATGACATATAGGAAAAAAAGTACGAACAATAATTATTAACATTGTACGATGCCGATTATGCCGATAGCGCAAAAAAAACCTTCAACGAGAACACGTTGATCCATGTGAAGTATTTTTATATTACGTCGGTAAAGCAGATTTCTCAATTTTCCTCTCTTTCTGCGTACTGCTGCCCCTGGTGGCGAAAATTCAAATCACCAAAATATAAACAAAAACATCGCGAAAAATCATTTTTAAATTATTTGTCAATGATATTGTGTGCTGCAATGAAGCCTGGAATGTTAGTTTGACCCATTATCTCCCTCGGAGAAGAAAAAACATTGAAATATTGAAGAAAATCCCTCTCGAAGAAATTATTATATTTGCGGCTTTTCTCTTCTCTCGCAGCTGATTGACAGTCGGAGTCACATCTGTGGTGTAAAGTGGTACGTCAACTGAATGTTTTCATTTTCGGCTTTATCACTACTTTATTAATTTAGCTTAGTTTATTTAATAACATGTTTATTTAGTACTAAAAGAGATCGTAATAATTATAAAATAACTTTTATCTTTGTCTTTTTGACGAGATAAGTTAGTTTTCCATTCAGTACAATGATATTTTTTGCAGTACCAACCATTATTGCGAATCGAATTACGTTTTTCTGAAATTCCTACTAAGCTATCTGTGTGTAATTATTGATGAATATGAGAGATACTTATATTCAATTGGTTGAATATTATATCCCTTCAGTCAGAAGTTTATTTTTAGAGACGACGAGTGACACTTCACATTAGTATCGAGAGGTTCGTCTCGAAAAAATTATAATCTTTATCTTATTCTATTTAGATTTTTACAATCGTTGTAGTTAATTAAAAGTTTATGGTGTATTTAGACTAATCATTATTGAAGTAGAGACCATGAAATAATACAATAGTACTAATAAATATGCATTTTTAGTAATAATAACCTATTTGATCAACACTAACACTGACAGGTATGCAAAAGGAACTAAATCACCTTTATCTCAATGAAATAATACTCTGCTGTGTAATAAAACATTTGTGGTTGGACATAAATAACATATTGTCTTATTTTTAAATGATAATCATTATGTGTAGATTTGTGCATTTACAAAAAATAATATTACATACATTTTAGTCCTGCTACTACTAACTAAGTATATCAAAACTATTTGCGTGCTCCATTGCCTTTAACAATGTGTAGTTGGCACAGCGGTGTGTTTGTTTAATTTTTTGTGATAAGACTCAAGAAGATAAGGATAATCTCCGATGGTTTTTGCTCGGAGGTTATTTCTCCTGCCAACATTGAAGTACATCAGTGCTGCATCATTTTGCAGCTTGAGCAAACGTGTCAGCGTGATCAAGATGGCAGATTCTGGTTACATGAGAGACTTCCTCCGCAGCCCCTCGGCCACCGGCCCTGATGGAGAGCTGGTCAGCAATGTAGCGAGAAAATGGTACCGGAAAGCTGCTCACAGGTAAGTCAGAGCATTCAGTAATATTCATAATGTGTTCAAACTTGATGTAACGGGTACTTCCAACGGAGAAATTCAATCAATCACATTTTATGTAGCAATCATATTAATATGAATCATATTAATATGATTGCGAATGATTGATAGATTTTGTACAGAATATTGATTTATTTGATAAGTTTACTGACTAAGTAAGAAGATTTATGGAAAATGATATTGATTCTTACACTGGATTGAAGTGTGATTTTACTTTGAAAGGCATAGAGCAAACAGATTTGAAAATGGAAATTGATTCATTATATTGTATCGAAGTGTGGTTTTACTTTGAATCGCACGGAACAAGCAGATTTGAAAATGGAAACTGATTTATATTGGATTGAAATACATAGAACAGGCAGATTTGAAGATGGTAACCGATTCATTACATTGGATTGAAGTGTGTTTTTACTTTGAAACGCATAGAACAAACAGATTGAAAATGGAAACTGATTCATTGTACAGGCTTGAAATGTGTTTTTAGTTTGAAATGCATATAACAGACAATTACAGAAACAGATCACAAAGAATAATATTATTCATAATATTATTTTTATGGATATCTGACCTTTTGGTCCTGACAACTACTTAGGATGCTAGTTAAAAATGAAAAATATGCTAGAAGCTAGAAAGCGCCCTTGAAGTAATATTAATTTAATTAAAATTACATTTTAAAAATTAGCAATGAAGTATTGTTATAATTTGGTACACGAGGACAGAATTACATTTCGGTTCAAAATTAAATGGGTATTCAAAGACCTAATTATTCCTAAGTAATTCGGTTCTGATGAGTTATAATAAACATTATTTTATTTCATATCTACAGTATTTTGTCGTAAAATATGTTTGAAGCGTTAGATTTTCTGAAATATTTCTGAACTCTTTGGGATGGAGCGTTGAGTGTGCTCCTCTGATAACACACTTAAGTAATAGATATGGTTAGTCTGTGATAACACATTACAATATATGGGTCAAGTTCTTTGATCTTTCCTTTGAGTAATTAAAACTCATTTACTCACAAGTAATAATACTTAACTAATTAACTAACTGTCACGCCATTTCCTCGTGGGAATAGGCAGGAAGGATGGAATCAGACACATTTCTTTATCTACATACATTCCTGCATTCAAAATTCTGACTCTAGACATTACTTGACTTAAGTGATTGCCATGTCTTCCAGGAACATTTCAGAGTTCACTTTTCCATGTACTGGAGCGTCATACAAATGGTTCCATGCCAACTCAGAATGAAACCATCTCAGAACCACCTCAGAAAGGTCATTAAAAGATATAATAATAATAATAATCTGGTGTTTATTCCAGAATGTATGCAGGGGAAGTGCAATCCCTATTTTTAAATAACAAAAGAAAGACAAATAATAAGATGAGGTAAAAAATTATTACATATTTTGTCCTTTCTAAATTATTAGCTAAATGATTATTTTTATAATAATTAATATTATTTTTGGTTAAACCTTTTTTATTAATTTTCGTCCTGCCAAATTTATAGCATATTATATTATATACATTTATTTATTATTTACATCTTCATCCTTTTTAAAATCAGATCACTAAACTATGGTCACCTAAAAGTCTACATGTTTACATTAATGTACTACCTAGCGCCATCAGTTTAGTAGGTACCCATAATCTCAACCTGTAAGAAATACAACAATATTATTCTTTCAATATCTGTATAATTTTGTGTTATTTTGTTAATTTGTATAATTGTTAACCTCAACACAGGCTTGTCCTAGTGAGGTGACAAATTGTATTGTAAACATTTTTACCTGTAGTGTAAAGAAACAATAAATAAATAAATATATATGTATATATTATATAATATTAAAAAAAATATTTTAAAATAGCCGGTAATCCTAACCTAACTTAACCTATTAAACCAAAAATTTTATATATTTTTTTATCATCACTCTTAATCCCCTTTCTGAGGTGGTTCTAAGTTGGTTTCATTCTGAGTTGACCGGTCACACATATAAATATATGAACATTAAACCTTTACATTCTATGTATCTAAGTATATTGTACATGTAGACTGAAAATTATTTTTTGATAGGAACATCGAACAAATATCAAAAACCTACAAGGTTTCCTATTAAGAATATGGTAAGTTTTCAGTAGTGCTAAGACTCTAGAAATGTTGTTTGGTTCATTGGTCAGAGGTCCACTGGAGTATGCTTCCACAATATGGAATCCTAATAGAAAGTATACAGAATAAATTTTCGAAACATTTACTCAAGAAATGCAACAGAACTATCGTTACTTTACAAAAAAGACTTACATTGTCAGATCAGTTGTTTTTACATAATTTAAATGTTCCAATCACGCGTGCCAGGCACACTTCACTTTTTCATATAGAACCCAACAACACGTATGCAGCAATACAATTTGTGAGCTATATAAATTCTTGATATCAAAATTTCTCCTTATCTCTCCACGCACTTTCTTCCTTTTTATTACTATTACTCATACATTCATTAGTTTTAAAAATCTCATACGAAATTACCTAATGATATTCCATGTAATAATTCTGGGATACGAGAGCTGTCCGTAAAATAAGGTCTCTAGGGTGCTGCGGTCGCGAGGAACAATTTTACGCGCAATCCGGCAATACTGGTATGTAGCCTGGTTTCCCCTTTTTCGTTATTTGTTTTTGGGGTGTTATGCCGTGTTGCGCTACCTCCTTCTTTAGCCAACGTTTCGGACATCGTTGCAGTGTCCATCATCAGGGCAGATCCGGCAGATCCGGCAGATCCGGCATAACACCCCAAAAACAAATAACGAAAATGCTTTTGGCCGTGAAAATCTTAAAACTTATCTGGTTTCCCCTTGCCAAATCCCCACCACGCTGCACCATCTGTGACCGGCTGCCACGCCGAGACTGTGTCGCAGAGAGCGCAGCGTGGTGAGGATTTAGCGTAGGGGAACCAGGCTACACGCCAGTGTTAACGGATCTCGCGTAAAATTGTTCCTCGCGACTGCAGCACCCTGGAGATTTTATTTTACGGACAGCCCTCGTACAATCCAAGTTTTCAAAGTGACCGATTGGGAAATAAATCATTTCTTAATTGTCATTTTTCGTTCATGGGTTTTGTATCAAAAGAGAAAAAAAAAATAAAAAAGATTAAAAAAAAAGAAAAAAGAGAAAAAAATAAATAAAAACAATTGGAGCTGACGACCTCGTTTTGGAGCTAAATCTAGCTCTAAAGGAGCTGAGTTGGCAACACTGATGACAACTGACCGGTCGATTCTATCGAGTATTTTTTTTTTACCCACTCTGGTCTCGACTTTCTTTAATTATAATGGTAATATTAAATTTGGATGATTTATACAGCGCCAATTTTGTTAAAACTCACCTCATCGTTAGATTGGCTTTAGATATACTCGTACTTTAGATTGTTACAATTCCGCCTTAGTTATTTTTTTTATCTCTTACACCAGCCGTATTTCTATAAATAGGGACTAAAGGGCAAGTTTCTTCCAAGAAGGTCGCCCTCTTTTATACTTTATTTGAATAGTGCTGAATAGCGATTTGCTCAGAAATTTTCCTTAGCCGAGGGGCAATAGGGTATCAAATTAGTAATAAACATAAAATTGTTTTTCATGCAGTAATTCTTTTGCTGACACTTGTGATAAATGTTGACGGGGGGTTATGAATATCCAATAATATGTGGTTGTATTGTGTTGTGAGTTATATTATTCAGTTATAATTCATTAAAGAATAATAATAATTACTTTGGTAGGGTTGTTTCACAAAATTTGAACAGTGCATCAAATTTAAAAGTTAAAATTTTTTTCGAAGAAAACTTCTTCGGAAAGGTTTTCACTCTGTGATGGCATTATTTACTTTAATGAAAAGACAAATAACTTTGTTTACATCACTTTTATTTATAAACAATCAACATGTTTCATGAACGATCATCATCAGAATCAAATGTATACTAAACTTAAAAATTAAACATAGATCGCATATGTGAGGAAAGGGTAGAAGGAAGGGGAAGGAGTAAGAGTGTGTAAGTTTATTAAAATTAGGGATTTCAAAGTAATTAGCAGGGAAAACCCGGTTAAGTGGGAAAAGGTTCAAAGTGCTTTATTATTTACATTTTTCCTAATTTCTAAAATCTCTAAATTATTTATCTGTGATGCCTTATAACCCGTATGTAATATTTTAAGTCCAGGGTTTTTGTCAAAATTATGATCATATTTTAATAAATGATCTGCGAACTCAGATTCGCTATTGCCATTTAATGCAATAAAGATTCATGAAACATGTTGATTGTATATAAATAAAAGTGATGTAAACAAAGTATTTTTCTTTTTATTTAAATTATAATTAAAGTTCTGTGAAAGCCCTACACAAGTTATGTTGTTATTCAAGTAGAAACTTGATTAGAACTTTCACAGAACTTGAATTTTATCTTTGAAATTTGACGATTTGTGTGAACAACTTAGAACTTGAACAACATTAGTTCGTATTTATAGGTTCATTTTAGTAAAAAAATCATTCGGAATTTATTAGTCAAATGCAAAAATGTATTTATTACAAGTTTTTTGTTTGTTTGTAATACTGAGCAAGAGTCCTAACTGTTAGATGAATTAATTTGCGGTATGTTGTGGGGGGCAGGGGGAAGAGAGTGGAGAGGGGAAAGAGATTGTACCTAGCTATTCATATTTTATCACCAAACACGGCTAAAGCCATTTCAAGCAACGATTCGATTCTGAATGATTCTTTGAAAGTATCTACTACCATTCTGGGCTCGTCCGTAGCTCATGATGAAAATAACGCTACGAGCTGCACTGATATAAACTGAAAACTTCATGATGCTAGTACACATCATTGGAGTGATTTTACTACTTCATATATTATAACGGATCCATTTACTGTCATATTATTTACTTAATATTTTTCAAAGAAAATGGTGTCGAAACTTGAAATCTCGGGTGAAGCCGGGTAATAAAGCTGGTTTAATCATTATGATAAATTTGTAATTAGTTCCATCATATGTATACATTCATTAATCATGATTCATTCAAATGTCAAAGCCAACATTATTATTTATGATTCGCTTTTGTCATAAATATTTTGCTTTAGTATTCTATGATCCGAGGTTGACAACGATTTTTTGATAGGCATATTTATAATACCAGTTAATATTATTATACTTTATTCAAAACACAACATGCATAAGACGAATAATTCCTTAATTCAGCGGAGAGAAGTTCCATATCGAATCGCCGTCTTCGGAAAATTCGTTATTCATCTGTCTGCAAAATTCGCGTTCCATCTTTGCAAAATTCGTGATTTGTCTGTCTGTAAAATTCGTGTTCCATCTTTAAAATTATTCGTGTTGCATTTGTCTGTAAAATTCGTGTTCCATCTTTGCAAAATTCGGGCCTCGTCTTTCTTTAAAATTCATGTTCCATTTTTGCAAAATTCGTGTTACATCTGTCTGTAAAATTCGTGTTCTATCTTTGCAAAATTAAATCTGTCTGTAAAATTCGTGTTTCATCTGTCTTTAAAATTCATCTTCCATCTTTGCAAAATTCGTGTGACATCTGTCTGTAAAATTTGTGTTCCATCTTTGCAAAATTCGAGCCTCGTCTGTCTTTAAAATTCATGTTCCATCTTTGCAAAATTCGTGTAACATCTGTCTGTAAAATTCGTGTTCTATCTTTGCAAAATTAAATCTGTCCGTAAAATTCGTGTTTCATCTGTCTTTAAAATTCATCTTCCATCTTTGAAAAAATTCGTGTAACATCTGTCTGTAATATTCGTATTTCATCTGTCTTTTAAATTCGTACTCCTAGGGAATGCAAATCTCGCGAGATTGGGGCTCAAGCGAGATCCCGCGAGATTATGAATAACAATACTGCGAGATCTCGCCAATTTCGAGATCTCGCGAGATTGGCAGTTTTGTGTGTTTTTTTGCAAATAACCACAATATTTGAATAAATTAGGAAAATAATAATAGTCTTTTTAAGTATTATAAGATAAACATTTATTTTCACGAATTTTTCAATAGACTTTTATGCATCAAACCTTGTTTGACGAATTTGTCTATAATTTTTTAATAAACTTCTAAGTAGTAAACTTTGACGTACGTATCTATCAAATAACTAATGAAAGAAACAACCAGTCTCCTCTTCTAATATCAAACAAAAATCTTTTAGTAATAAAACAGTTCTTTTATAACAAACAAAACAACGAGAAGTCAAAAAAATGAAACTTATTATCTAAGTTGAGTTGACTTGTTATCAATTAAATAAAACTATATCTACTCACTAGATCCATTAGATATTACAGATTAATTAACAAAATATACCAATTAGTCAGACTATTAGAAATTACAGAATAATTAACAAAATGTACCAATCAAAAAACGACCTTTAATTTAATATTTTGTAAAATATACGTGTATATAATGTAAACTCATATTTTTTATATTACAATATGAAAAAAATATAAAAATGAAAGATTTGTTCAGTTGAAATCACAAGCCATTATTACGAATTATTTTAAAATAGCTCCTTAAGAAGCACAAAATGTCCAAAGAATCGTCTGCTAAACGGCTTCTTATTTTGTTGGCCAGATAACCAGCCCTTTCGGATTCAACGTAAGTTGGAACCACAGATCTCAGGCTACCTCAGGCCGCCGCCTCACGCGCACCGAACGAAACCGACAGATCGCAACTTCGTCCGTGTCAGTCCGCGCTTCGAATAAGACGTTTTTATGCTCGTGTGTCATCTCGTTAAACTCGCGAGATCTCGCCCTTTTTTCGTCCGAGATCAATCTCGCTAAAAAAGGCCGAGATCTCGCGAGAACGAGATCTCGCGAGATCGAGATTGGATTCCCTACGTACTCCATCTTTGCAAAAATCGTGCTCCATCTGTCTATAAAATTCGTGTTATATCTTTCCAAAATTCGTGCTCTATATGTATTTTAAATTCGTGTTCCATCTTTGCAAAATTCGTGCTCCATCTTTGCAAAATTCGTGCTCCATCTGTCTATAAAATTCGTGTTATATCTTTGCAAAATTCGTTCTCTAAATGTATTTTAAATTCGTGTTCTATCTTTGCAAAATTCGTGTTCCATCACTCTGGAATGAAACATTTATTATTAATAAAGAGTACCTTTTTTCTGGACTAGATCCCAGTCTCCACATTAAAACATTCACATGCAATACCTTTCATCATTTATGCTCATTGCAATAAAATAAGTACGTTTACAAACCTACATGCTGCGTTAGCAAGGTCATAAATGTATAGTTTCTCGAACATTCTGTTAACATACAGATAATCACGCATGTTCTATATTCAGGTCATTAACGATATAATGTAAGTATTTATTCTGCTCTTGCATATCAACATAATATTAATATGATTGTATTAGAACGTAGTATGATTTTAGATCTCGTAGGAAACTGCCTTTTCATATAAACACAATATATTATTTCATCTCTCGCTTCTACGGTATCTTTTATTATAATAGATACGCTTACTCTTATTTCTTATCTTGGGAATTATAATCAGAAAACTATGACGTTGGGAAACAGATGTTTTTGTATTTATGTACTAGCGAGTACCCGCAGGCGTGTCTAGGCGATCTTTGAGAAACGAAAATTGTTGAAGTATGAATAAAGACCTTATTAACTAATTAACTCCCTTTTAGTATAAAAAAGTAAATAGTATGCAGTAGTTAGTATTTCTATTCAACTTTGCTAATTTATTAATATTTTTATGTAATTGCTGCGCATTCATTTCGTAGTGTCAATTCATAGAAAATACCTTCAGTGTTGCCAGCGTATATCGATTTCTTATTTATTCCCTGTCAATATCGGTTCGGCTGTCAACGGAAGTCGTGCTCGGGACATCGATATAAAATCATCTTCACGCCTGTCGATCCGATATCGTAAAATTATCGATTTCACCGTGCTACATCCGTAGATCCATAGATATATCCAGAACCAAACAATGTACGTATGTCTGCTTCCTCCAGAGAAAAAAAAACGAATTATTTTCTTGCTTCTCCCTCACTCGTTTAACGAAATAAGATGTAGCGAGCGTTGTAGTGCTTTGCCGTGGAAATTTTAAAAGCAGCTAATGAGCGTTTTTAGAATTACCGTGACGATTCACGGTTACGTGACGTCTCCGTAAACCCCTACAATACTAGTAGCCGTGACGATAATTTTGAAAAAATGGAATATTGTTACAATGATAATATTAAAGTGCGAGTGAATTCCAAAAATTCAAAAACGTCAAATGTCAATGCGCTGATGGTTTTGCTTTTTTTCTTACATTTAATATGTACATGTAAATAACAACAGTCGAAAATGAGACAAACGGTGAACGTATGTCTGCACCTCCCCAAAGGAATCATACAATCACTATCATACATCTCCCTCAAACGTATAAAGAAAATGAAACGCAATGCCCGTCGCCGAGGCCGAGCCGTAATAAGATTTGATATATCTGTTTCCTCCAAAGTAAAAAAAAATAGTATTTCAGAAGAAACGGACACACGTTTTTTCACATCTCATCTTTTGTCTCACCATTATAACGATTAGGAACGTATGTTTTTTGCCGTCACGATACCGTTTCCGTGAATCGTACGGCAAATATAAAAGCGTCCAATGTGTTTCTTAAAATTAATTGCCTTTACATTTTGATAAGCCGATAAAAGCGAAGCGTGACCCACAGACATATGTACAATTCACCCAAGTGTATTCATTAAAATGCATACAAACTGCAAACAGTGTGTGGGTGAATAGAATCTTTATGGCTTGGAGTTATCACGCATTGTTTCAAGCCGGTCGCGGTGCTTGGACGGCACTGTATTGGGTGTAGATAAAACCGCGCAAAAGCAATGTATGCTCTAAAAATAGTTCTACCGGGTGGTCAAAAAATCACTTCAAATAAGTAAAATTTTCAAAATTTTAAGCAACCCCCGACACAAAAAAGAGCTGATAACCTTGAAACGCCTGGACAGATTTTCGTAAATTGTAGCCAAGAACCATCTCGACCACGTTAGCTTTCAAACAAAAAACCGCATTTAATCAGTCAATTCGTTTAGGAGCTACGATGCCACAGACAGACACACAGATACACAAACACACAGACGGCGGTCAAACTTATAACACTGCTCCTTGCGTCGGGGGTTGTATGGATTGTTAGTATCTTCTATGGGTACCTTGCTTGTTACGCACAAGGTTTCTCCTAATTCTTTTTTCTTACTATATGTATCTTTAAGTTATTTATTTAGTTATCTATTGTTTCGTTAATTTCTTTTATTCTTTTGGTAATTTTTTCTAAGTACGCTATATATATTTCGCTTGGTTTTTTCTGATTCCAGATTTCTTGCCTATTTTCTTCTGTTATTCCATAGTTTTTTAGTTCAAAATTTAGTCTGAATCTCTCTGCATCAAAGATAGAGCATTTTTCTAGTACATGTACGCTGTCCTGTATTGATGTTTTGTCGCACGGGCATTTGTCATCATCTATTATTTTAAAACGTTTGAGATATTCTTTGAAGCACCCATGTCCTGTCAAGATTTGGGTTGCAGTAAAACTGTTTTTAACGTGTTTTCCTTTTTGAAGTGCCGTGCTTATATTTGGTAAGTATTTTTTTGTAATTTTTCCCGTGCTTTCCTCTATATATCTTTTGTTCCATTTATTTTCAGTTACTTTCTTTAAAGTTATTTTTGTGTAGCTTTGAGGTACCTTGCTATAGTCTGGTCTTTTTTTAAGTGTTCTTCCCCTTTTCGCTGCTGTATCTGCCCTTTCATTACCTTCTAAGCCGTTGTGCGCTCTTACCCATTGAAAATTTACCCTGTTTTTATTTTCTCTGCATGTTCCTAGTTTTTCTAAACATTCTCTTGCTATTTTATTTGTTGTTCTCTCTTTGCTCAGCGTTTCTAAAGATGATTTACTATCTGAATTTATAGTTATATCTTTCCCTTTTATATTGTTTATTTGTACCCATTCTATTGCTTTTTGAATTGCAATCATTTCCGCCTGGTATACAGTGCAGTAATCTTCTAACTTATAAGATTTTGATACCCAATCTTGTCCATCTACTTTTATAACTACCCCGGCGCCCACTTTACCTTCTTGTTTACTTCCGTCTGTATAAATTTGTATAGCATCTTCATTAATCTTATTTCCTTTATCTAGTTCAATTGTTATATTTTCTTTAACTGTTTTCCCTGGGTGCGGTAGTTCGTTAACACTGCACGTGGTCATTATTTCCCTGTCAGCCGGAAGGAAGTTAGCTGTTATTCCCCTTCTATTAATTCTGTACACATCTTTTACTTCGTCTATTTTTAGATCTATTGGTGGTGTTCCCGCTAAGGCTAAAGCTGAGGTGGTGGAGATTGTCCTGTACCCTTTACAAATTCTAATTGCATATTGTCGCTGAGCGCTGGCTAGTTTCTTCCTATTCTTAACTTTCTTACACGTGTCTCCCCAGACCCCTGATCCATACGTAAATATTGGTACGATTGCCCCGTCATAGATAGTTTTTAAAATTTCAGGCGATAGTCCCCACGTTGGTTTTGCCGCTCTACATAAGGCTTTGAATATTCTTGAGGTTTTACAGCAAATATAATCTATGTGTTTATCCCATCTAAGCTTATTGTCCATTACCATACCCAAAATTTTTACTTCCTTTACTGGTTTTATTTCTTTACCGTTCATTTTTATGTTAATTGTTTTATCCCGGAGCTTACTCATTACCATGATCTGCGTTTTTTTTTCTGAAAATTCTAATTTTACTTTTTTACCCCAACTGCTTACTTTTCCTAATGCTCTTTCCGCCGTTTCTTTAGTGGTTTGTAGGTTTTTTCCGTTTACAATCAGAAGGACATCGTCAGCGTACGCTTGGATGTAAACGTCTGGGCCAAGATCCATTTGCAGTAGTTCATCCAGTGATACGTTCCAAAAGATTGGCCCGCCAATCGATCCTTGAATGCAGCCCTTTGAGACATTTTTTTCGCTCGAATGGATTCCGTGTTTTATTCTTACTTTTCTATTTTCTGTGTAACTTCTTACTAATGTAACTAGGCTGGAAGGGCAATCTTTTTCTACGAGCTGTTTTAATAATTGTGGCCACCACGCGTTGTCGAAGGCTCCTTTGATGTCAAGAGATATGACAATTACTTCGTCATTTTCCTTCATTTTTCTTTTTATGACTTCGACTGCATCATAAATTGCATCTTCGGCTGATTTTTGCGCGGTGAAACCATATTGTTTTGAGCTTAATTTCTTCCCTTTGCCAAGGTTCCATTTTATTCTGTCTATTAGGATTTTTTCAAATAATTTCCCTAGAACCGGTAGAAGTCCAATCGGCCTATAGTTTTCCAGACTGCTGTAGTTGTCCTTTCCTGGCTTAGGTATGATTATGATTATGGCCTCCTTCCATATTTTTGGGAAATATCCTATGTCAAGACACTTCTGGAACAATTTTGTGAGTATCTCTGGGAAGCTATCATTGAAGTGAGTAAGAATGTCAGATGTGATCCCATCCGCCCCAGGGCACTTCTTCGGGTCAATTGATCTAAGGGCGTTTTTTAGCTCATCTTTTGAAATTTTTGGTTCCTGGTCGACTGTTGTCTTATGCGTTGCTTTTGTTCTTATTTCCATTTGTTCAGGAGTTTCATTTATCACATTGTCATCTGGGAAGAAGTGTTGAAGAATTTCTTTAGCAGTTTCTTCAGGGTTATTGCTTTTAAAAGTTGATGTGGGTGCCCTGTTTGGTGGGTTCGTGAGGACTCTATAGATATTGGACCAAGTTGTTTCCTTCGTTTGTTTTTGGCAGAAGTCTTTCCAGCTACTGGTTTTTGACTCTCTTAACTCGTTTTTAAAATTTTCTTTGGCTTCCAAGTATTTGGGTAAAGTCACCTCAGATCTTCTTTGTCCGCATGAATTTTGAAGTTTCCTTTTTGCAGAGACCAGTTCCGATTTTAATAGTGTCAGTGAGTCAGACCACCATGGGCAGTTTTTTCGTTTTCCTCCTGGTTTAGGGATAGACCTTTCGCAAGTTGTTTTGATGATTGAGGAGATAGTTTCTACCTGTTTTTCAAGATTTATTGGGTTACTGGAATAGACGGGGTCTTCAATTGTGATGTTTGCCTTTTGCAACATTTCTTTCGCGACTTTTTCGAACTTGGTCCAGTCTGCAAGCTTTGTTCTGTACCTTGGGGTTGTTGATTCAGGGGGCATTATTGTGTCTGATATACTCATCGTTATAACATTGTGATCAGATAGTCCTGTTTGTTCCACACCCCAGTTTGTGACTTTGTCCATAATATTGTTGGAGCAGAAGGTTACGTCTATGAATGAGGTTAAATGGTTGCCGGATCTCCAAGTTTCAAATGTTGGAGTGCTGCCGTCATTTAATATGTGAGCATCCAGCGTTGCTATCGTCTCTGCTAGTTCCTCGCCTCGTTTATCTGTTTTTGGACTACCCCACCACGAGCTTTTTGCGTTGAAATCACCGCCTATCAGAATGCTCTTGCCTTTTTTCTTGTTTTCTTCATTAAGTTTGGTGATTGTAAGTATCTGGGGTGCAAGAGGATTATTTGGTTCAACATATACTGATCCTAGAGTTATAGTTCCAACTCGTGTTTCTATTTCTATGTATGTTGAGTTCTCGGATGTGATTGAAGATATCATTGTTGCTTTAATACTATTGTTGACGAGAATTGCTGACTTGTTTGGGCTTTCTCTGGTTCCTTTAGTGGATTGGTAAACTTGCCATCTTTTCGTTTTCAGCTGCCCTGTGTTTCCTGTGTAAGGTTCCTGCAGCAGAATAATGTCCGATTTGTCCGTATTAACCACACTGTCTGTCGCGGATTGGCATCTTTGCGCGTTCCATTGTTTGATTTTAATTTTTCCTCCCATATTGAATTTGTGCTGTCCCGGTTTTTGCACGTATTTATTTGCATTTTTTTTCCTATTCATAATTTGTGTGGTCAATAGATCTTTCGATTTCTCTCCTGTAGAGTGGACATTCGTGCGTTCCTGATCTATGTCTTGACGGAGCTGAGGTTTTCCTCTTCCGGTTTTCATTAACACATGACCCGCATTTTACTTCGTCAGCTTTACCTTTATTTGGACATTGTGCAAGCGTGTGTTTCCCGGCGCAGTGCCAGCACCTCGTTTCCATATCACAATGCTTCTTTAGATGACCAAATCCCAGACAGTTCATGCATTGCATTGTTGAAATGAAGTTTTCAGCACAGATTCTTTGAAATGCGATATTTACTCTGCCTAGGTTAACCATTTTCTTCCATATTTTGGGGTTTGTTTCGATCACGACGTTTGTTAGGCACGGATTTTTATTTTTTTGGAAAAAGAGTATTTTTGAGTCTTCTTTTAGGCCAGCGAGGTCCTCGTTCTGCTCTTCCATTATTTCTATTAACTCTGCAGAGTTCAGATCCTTCTGAATACCTTTTAAGATAATTTTGGGATTTCTTTTCTTGGCGCAGATCGCAGATACTTTTTCCGACGACAGAGTTTTCATTATAAGTTCTGCGTCTTCTTTCTTCTCGCAGCTTATGATTGCTCTCCCGTTAGTAGATTGTCGGATATTTGTTATGCCCACCTTCAGTTTCCGTGGGTCTAGGGAATTTTTAACTCCTTTTAAAACCTCGGCACTGTCTTTCTCGTCTTTGTGGCTGACGACCACGGCGTGTCTTGGAGTAGGAAGTGGTGGAAACCTTCGATCCATTTCGCCATCCTCTTTTTCTTTTTCATTGTCAGGTTTTGTCCTGTTCCATGGTGAAGACGGCGCAGTAATTTTATCTTCTATCCTTCTGATTTGTTCCGCCATTGTATTTATAGCACTTAACATAATCGGACATTCTTTAGCTTGGGACGGATTATCAGTTTTAATAAGTTCCATTATTTTTTCGGTAGCACTGATGATGTCTTGGGATTTCGCTTTTCGAAGGATCGTTTCGCATAATTTTATTATTTTATCATCCCGATTTCCGATAACCATGGAGTCGTTTTGACTTTTGGTGAATTCCGGCATAAGGTCGTACGTTTTGTCGACATGTGCGCATGACTTGTTTGGTGAGCGCATCATTTTGGCGTAAGGATAAAGCTGCCGCGCAGCGGTAAATTTTTTTTTTTGATAAACTTGAGCCTAGAATGGCGTGAAATATTCTGCGGTCGCCGGAAGGACGCCGAACAAGGCTTTAAGATGATTCTACTGAATTTAAAAGAAACTGAGACAAAAACTCGTGAAAACTGAATTTAAGTTGAAATTTAAACGAATCTAAAACACGTCACTGAATTTAAATGAAATTAAAGAGATTCTGCGGTCGCCGGAAGGACGCCGAACAAGGCTTCTATGATGATGCTACTGAATTTAAGAAAAAAAAACTGAGACAAAAACCCGTAGAAGTGAATTTAAGTTGAAATTTGAACGATTCTAAACCACGGTCGCCGTGGGGGCACCGAGATCAAAAGGCGGTGAACACAAGCTAGAAAGCGTGCAAATAAGAGACACAAAAACACGAAACAAAGTAATGTGGTTAGTTAGACAGGAATTGGCTGTGTGAAATATTCTCACCGATAGCTGCACTCCCTTCGGAACTTCACTTGATACTCTGCGTCGGGGGTTAAAAATGTATCTATAAAATAGTAGTAAGTAGTAGAAAATAGAAGATGCAGTTGTGGCTGAAAATAGTTGCGCTGACCGAGGGATTACAAATAGAAAATGCGGTTGCGAAAATCAGAAAATCAGTCCATGGATCTATTGATTACAGATGGAAAATGTAGTTGCGGTTGAAAATAGTTGCGGTGACGTAGGGTTACAGAAGAACGGCTGAAAATCAGTGCGTTGACCTCCCAATTACAGGTGTAAAATGTAGTTGCGAGGGAAAATACTTACATTGACCTAGTGATTATGGATGGAAAATGCGGTTGCAGCTGAAAACAGTAGCATTGACGTAGGGAATGCAGATGGAAAATGCCGTTGCGGCAGCGTTACTATAAATCAAAACTGTGGATATTTAGTTAAAAAAAAAAGAAAGAACAGTAAAATTATACCGATAAAAGATTTTTTAAATATAGAATGTAATTAAACAAAAAAATAAATAAATATTATACTAAGCATGTATAGTAAGCATATGCATGACATCATAATATTTCACGTAGGCATGGGTTCGTGAGTTTTTTAATGCAGTTAAACTATACATTAAATTAGTAGAAAATTAATGTAAAGATAATACAAACCAAAAAAAGTTAATGTTCAGTTAGTTACTTATTTAATGTAATGTATAAATTATCAGGCACACTTTGTATGTGCGTCTTTTTTATTGTTATGTTTCTTCGTTCTTCTATTATCTTCTTAATTAAAAAAATAATGTTTCTTTGTTTGTCCCTTATGCGTTCATAAACCATTCAAACGATTGCGATGAAACTTTGGTGATTTGATGTGCGCATGCTCGCGATGGTTCATATATTGAAATGTGAGCTCTGGCGTTATGAAATTATTTCCTATACTATTCATCCGATTGCGATTAACCGTTGGTGATTTGTTGTGAGCACACTAGGGATGTGAAAAATAATCGATTATGAAAATAATGGATTAAATATCGATTTTTCTGCAACAAAAATCGATTTTATTTAGCGATTTTAATTTTCTAAAAAAATCGATTAATCAATAATCGATTTTTTTTACACTGTCGATTTTTTCATTCGCAGCCCTGCTACGCTTAGTCATTCCGGAATCGGGCGAACCTCTTTTATGTTTATAAACAAAACTTGAACAAGACTTTAACGCCATCTGTGCATCTACGATGACATTTATTTTGTGCTTTGAAAGCAGTTTAGTTGAAGTTTCTAATCAAATTTTTCACTAACAATTAACGAACAATTTGTAATTTGTATTTTTTATTTTAAAAAAAACTTTTAATTTCGGTTGATTATTTTAAAACTTTTAATTGCTGTTTATATTTTTTAATTAATAAAACTTAAAGATATTTTACGCGTTTATGTTAATTTGGAGAAAAATCGATTATTATAAGAAATTTTCAAGAAATATCGATTTTTAATTAATCGATTTTTCATGCTAAGAAAAGTAATCGATTATTTATGTAAAAGTCACATCCCTAGAGCACACCCGCGAAGGTTTCTTTAGATACTGGTGAACTGAAATTGAAAAAATGAGTAGATTGAATGTATTTCATATAGTTTAGCGGCATGGATAGAGGGAGGGGGAGGGGGGGGGTGAAAAGTGGGAAGGCGGGGAAGGTGGAAGGGGAACGCGGGATTTGGAAGGGGAATGCGGTAGGGAAGGGAACCGGTGAGGAGAAGGGGGCGGGAACGGGGAAAAATAATTTCTTTCTTTGAGTGGCATTGCAACGCATTCCGTTCTCATTAGTTAAAATAAACCTTTGATTGCTTAATTCGAAACTTTGTGCTGGGTACTTCCGCTTTTATGTTTTTCGTTTGGTTTTTTCATTTATTTATTTACACTTTTTATTCACATCATCTGAAAATTTGGAAATCTTATCCGTGTCACTAATCACGTCTACCAAATGAAAGAAAAGCTTTCGTACACCTCTCCAAAACCAACACACGGTATAATTATTACGAATTTATTTAGGTGCATAGTTTCAGACATAAAAGGCATGGGGCTCCAAAAGACCTCTGAAACTAGGTTAGGTTCAACACGTTTTTGTCACACCTTTGAACAAGTCTTCAACTGTTATCTCTGAGGAATGTCAAATTTCTAGTTTTGACAATCTTCACTGGTGCTTTGGTCGAGTCAACAAACCTACACTCAATTACTAAACTTTTCTACCGGTAAACCCGTACCTACTATGCTAATTAAATAAACTTAACCCTGAAGCATAAGTTTGTTTTCTTTAAGCAACAAAAACTCTCAAACGGTGAGCTCTGATGCTGTCATGAAATTGAAATATATCTTTCTGCCTGAAATTTCTAGGTCAACGCATCTATTTTCCGCTCGCAAGGTTATTTAAATCACGAGTCATGGAGATTTGAAATATCCACTTTAATTTTTTTACAATAATAATTTTTTAGTATTAGTTTGTTTTATATACATACTTTATTTATTTATTTTCGTAAAAAGTAACTTGTTTTTTGCGAAATGTTTTTTCTTGTAAATTGTACCGTCTTACCAGTTAATGTAGTATACAATCAATCCATCATAAGAATAGCTACATATATGTAGAGAAATGTTTTTTTATGCGACGCATGACAGGTTAAAACGGCCGTCATCTTTAATAAATTTGCAGATAAACGAAATGCATAACGCTTGAGTCGAGTTAAAACAGGACTTCGCTATACTCAGCCAAACAATTATTGTTGAAACTCAGATAATTTCTGGTTAAAACGGCCGCCATCTTTAATCGGAACCGGAACGTAACAAACAAATTTACAGAAAAACGAAATGGATAACGCTTGAGTACTTCGAGTTAACAGGACTTCGCTATGCTCAACCAAACAATTATTGTTGAAACTCAGATAATGTCAGGTAGTAACTTCTAGATACTATTCAAAAATAATTTCAAATACTGTCTTCAACTTTGACAGACATGATTAATCACAATAATCAATCCGCATGGAAACCAATTATTACTAATCTGTATCATTTACGTTGATTGCTTTATTGGGAAACTTAGACATTAAATCGTACCTGATAAGCATACGGATGCAAGTCCAAAAAGGTAAATGTTCAGGAGAGCCAAAAAAACTTTTTTTTCTGTAACTATGGTCTCAACTAACTATGATAACAAAAAAATAATTATTAAATCAATTATTTTTGTCCTAAAAGCGAGCAGATAAAACGAAATACTTTTTATGTAAAGCCTTTAAAAATATTGTTTAAAAAAAAAACGCTGACTCATCAAACAAAAACACGGACGTGAGTCCTTCTGCTTCAAAATGAAATGAAATATTTTGTTATGACATGTGGTGTATTATGAAAGGATCAATATTTGAAAATTGTTAACTTTAGAAAGCGTAGTAATGTTAGATGCAGAAGGATTTTATTTATTCATTTATAAGTACCTACATGTTACGTAATTAATACATTTACTTCAGAATATACGTTAGATCACCATACTAGGCAGCTGTCTGTTTCATGGTGACCAATGCAAATGGATTTTAGTCATAATACTCAAATGCAACTAAATCATAAAGATGCAAGTCCATGTGTACATCTTTCTGCTTCTAAGAAAGTTGTTGCATCAAAGTTAGTTGTATCCGTAAACATTTTTGAAAATCCTATTTTTCTTCATGATAAAACCTGTATCTTTCTGCCACTGATAAACATGATAATTTACTTCAAGTCTGCATCAAAAACTCATTTTTTCAAATTTTGGACTTGCATCCGTATGCTTCTCGGGTACAGAAATAGATATTGGTTTTTATTTAATTGCAGCACTTCTTGAAAACCCCACTGTTTTTCAGAAAAGAAGACATGTAAAAAGAAATAATCATCTAAAATGAGCAGAAAATCTTATCGTTTGCTTCAGCAAAAACTGTTGAACGGTGAGCTCAGTAAAAGGCAATTACATTCAAGTTGCAGTGTCATTTTACTATTTATCTGTATAATATAAATTAAAATTTAGTAATATATTTAGTATTTGAATCATATTTGGTATCCAATACCAGACGGTTGCACCAAAACTAAACGCCGAAAACCACATTAATTTCGTTAATCATTATACTGATATAACCGGCCCTAAGAGAATTTTTTTTATAGGTAATATTTATTTATTAAATAATCAGTTTGCAACACTATATCAGTTATACATATACAAGCTAACACATCACAATCGACACACCTGTCCTGAGGAGCGATTCTGTATTTTTTGTGGATATGGAAAATATTCCATACAGAATCGACTGTCAAATATGTATGATTTTCTATTGCTGTCAATCGCTTTTTCAATGGGTAATGTTAGCTATCGCCGATTTTAACCAGTCAGAAACACGAAATACTGGAAGTATACATGATTATTTATTCATTTAAGATGAAGCTATACTAAATAATGCAAAATCATTCAAAATCGTATGTTTTTGTTTTGAAAATTGAATAGCCTAGAAGTATTATAGAAGCTTCTATTAAATACTGCGTGTAGAACATACCTTGGCTCTTAAAAATATCGGTCAGTTTTTTTATAAGTCTTTTAATAAGCATATAAAAAAAATAAAATAGAACGTCTGTAAAAAACACTTCCAAACAGTCCAAACTCTCCTATTTATAAACCCCTTTTCGGATATGGTTTTATTGTTTAATGTAGCAAATTCAGTTTATTTTATAATAATCGCAAAAAAATTGATATTTACGCCCGAAGTTCCCAAAATAAAATAAAAGATGCATTTTCGCGTTGTTATTTTACTATACGGCCGGCAGTAGACGAGTTTGGATTTTTAAACTGAACTCTATGCCGTTTACCGAAGGGCTACATAACATGTCACACCCGTTTTTTTTTATCAGTTCGCCGGGTTCGCCCCCTAACGGAGCGGGAAACGGGCGTTAGGCTCCGCGTCGCTTTGTTCCATGAAATCAATTTTAAAATTCTGTTTTATTGCAATAAACAATGCGTAAAAAATGTTAAAAAAAATTTCTCAAATACCTTTTCCAACCTTTCCAAAAGCTTTTTCTCTAGTATTTTTAAACTCCTCCCATAAAAGGGCGTGAGTTCAGATTTCGATTTTTTCCTGGACTATTGGATCGCTTTAATGTATGTTTAACCCTTCGAATAATAAGAAAATAATTTTCTGTCAACTTTTGCCTGTCAAGGTTTGCGCGCAAAATTCCTAGTTCATCCCATGCATTTTAAATGTTCCTATTTATTTTCGTTATTTGTTTTTGGGGTGTTATGCCGTGTTGCGCTACCTCCTTCTTTAGCCAACGTTTCGGACATCGTTGCAGTGTCCATCATCAGGGCAGATCCGGCAGATCCGGTAGACAACCGGCAACACGGCATAACACCCCAAAAACAAATAACGAAAATGCTTTTGGCCGTGAAAATCTTAAAACTTATCGTTCCTATTTATTGTTTTTTTTTTAACGCTTTTGCAAAAACAAAAATTGTTCTAAAATGTAGATAAAATAATCTTTCCTACATGTATATTAGAAATCAACACTTTTGTTTCTAAATATTAAAATTTTAATATTGAAAATGTAAATTGGCCAAAAAATGCACACCTGCGAATATTTGAATTAAAGTAATTAAAATAGAATAAATCCAAAATTTTAAATACAGATTCTTTTTCTAAACAAAATTTGTAATAAAACTGTCACCTCACTTTATACCACTTTCATACAATTTTATTTTAAAATTAAATGTGTGATACGTCACAAATTGGCTCAAAATTAAACCGTCATTTTTGATCGGGTTTGTAAAATATCTGAACAACCTAGCTCATATAATTCTAAGACAATGAGAAGCATTATTTCATTCCGTTTCTACCATAAAAGAAATCACAAATATTCGCATGACAGGAAGAGAGATATCTAACTTTTAAAAATGCACGTTCGCTCTGGGACAATCTGGGTCTCCTGTTATTATAACGGCATATGATGTTTTGGGACAACTTGGGTCTCCTGTGATTAGACGGGTTAAAGATGTATTCCCTGGATTTGATATTTGCACAAAATAGGTTCTTAGTTTGTATGATGTTAGCTGTCGCCGATTATAACTAGTTAGAAACATGAAATACTGTAAGTATACATGATTATTTATTCATGTAAGGTACTCGTATCTTAAAAGTTGTATACCATGAATTTGTTTCTGTTTTATTACAATAAACAATGCGTAAAAAATGAGTTAATGTTTTTTGCAGGCCTATACGAAATCAATCTGTAAAAAAAATTTTATCAAATACCTTTTCCAACCTTTCCAAAAGCTTTTTCTCAAGTATTTTTAAACTCCTCCCATAAAAGGGCGTGAGTTCAGATTTCGATTTTTTCCTGGACTATTGGATCGCCTTAATGTATGTTTAAAGATGTATTCCCTGGATTTGACACTTGCACAAAATAGGTTCTTAGTTTGGGCAAACTATGTAGATAATTCGTGCGTATAGATTTAACTTTGCAAATATAAAATCCATGGTATTAAAACGTTAATTAAATGAATAAATAATCATCTACCTATACTTACAGTAATTCGTATTTTAAACGCTCTAAACTGAAATTGGGGACAGCTGACATCTGACATCGGCTCACGTTACCCATAGAAATTTAAAAGCCGATTCCATGTGTGTGGTCTTTCCTGTTTCTGAAAAACATACGGAATCGCTCCTACGATGATGGGCATTGTAACGCTGTCCAAAACGTTGGCTAAAGAAGGAGTAAGCCCTACACGGCTTAACACCCCAAACATTAATCACAGTAATTATTTAAGCATTTTATAATATCTATGGTACGTTTGTTGACAGAAGTGTCCAAGTGTTCACGTTAGTTTTTTTTAAATTTAAAAGCAAAATACAATCGGTACAAGTCAAATAAGTGTCAGTACAAGTTAAAGTGATTATCGTGCACTGCATGAACGTATTTTTACGAGCTGAAATGAAACCTGTGATTGTTTTTTTCAATATCTAAAAAAACAACATTCAAATTTTATCAGATAATCGTTAGTGTTTCTAGATATCTTCTCTCAGTTAATTATCTTAAAAGATAACATTGATTGATAACGATACAATTGTGATCTTCTAATATAAACCTAAGAACGTGCTTAAATCTGTGTTTAAAGAAATATTCTAACATTTAAATAATTGAAGTGGTGAATTGCATGAATCATTAATGTAGGTAACTCTAACTGTAACATCATTTTGCCATAGTACCAGAAAGGTGTCGTGAAGTTTGCCTACTAACAGGCGCTATTAATACATAGTACTAGAAATAGTAAGGTGTCGTGGAGTTTGCCTACTAACAGGCGCTACAAATATAATGCATCTTTGTGAGGAATGTAAGCTGAACGCGAAGGCCGACGAGATAATGACTTGCAGTAAATGTTCCCAAAGCTATCATTTTAAATGTGTAGGAACTACCAAAGAAAATTACACAAAGCAATCTAAACAATATAGAACTACTTGGAAATGTGTCCCTTGCAAAGGAAAACAGAAATTTACTGGAAATAACGCAGAAACTCTGGTTCTTCAATCCCCCACCATATTGCACGGACAACCAACAGGTTCCAAACAAAAGACTAATGACACCTCTATATCCACCCCACAAACTGCGAGTTCAAGCGACTTATCTAAAATAATCTTAGAACACATAGACGAAAAATTAGACCAGGTACTGAAAACCCTAAAACATGAATTATTTCAATACCTTAACTCCAAAATAATGGACGAACTAGGGGATATAAAAAACAAGCTGTCCCATATGGAAGACTTTCAATCATCTCTTGAATACTTCGCTGCAGAATATGATAGATTAAATTCTACATGCAAGGCTAATGAGACGAAAATATCCAAACTGAGTTCTGAAAATGAAATCTTGCAGCGGAACTACGACATACTATCCCAAAAAATGAACGCAATCGAACAAACTAACCGGAACTGCAATCTGGAGATTCAGATGGTCCCGGAGAAGAGGAACGAAGACATCATGATTGCAATACAAAACCTGTGTACATCAGTAAGCTATCCTGTAAAGGACGAGCAAATAATTTCCTGTCATCGTACACCACGCCACCCTGACGCAACTCCCAACTCAAGACCAAAAAATATTGTACTGACTCTGCCCAGCCCTCGAATCCGTGACGAATTGCTGTCTGCAGTTAAGGTATTCAACAAGAGGAACGTGGATAGGAAACTGAATAGTCAACACCTTGGTTTCACAGATTCTTCTCCGATATACGTATGTGAACATCTGTCACCTTATAACAAGGAACTTCATGCAGCAGCTAGGCGAGCAGCAAAGGACCTGAACTTCAAGTACGTATGGATTAAAAATGGGCGCGTCTTCTTAAGGAAGAATGACATGTCTCCACCACTGCTCGTGAAGAACAAGGCCGTACTACAGAATCTTACCGACAAATCACCCTCAAACCCGTCTTCCTCCGTCCTTTAAACCTAATGTATACGTCTTGTCAAAAATTACAAAATGGATCTGAAAATTTTCTACCAAAATGTTAGGGGAGTTAGAACCAAAACAAATGACATAAAAAACGAAGTTATTATCAATAACTATGATATAATCTGCTTCACCGAAACTTGGTTGTGTTCATCAGTATTCAGTAATGAATTGTTTGATGAGCGTTACCTGGTCTTTCGGAGAGATCGCGAATCAACTAATTCTACATCTAAAAAAGGTGGGGGGGTATTAGCGGCAGTCAACAAGAATCTAATAACAACTAGAAAATCATCTTGGGAAAGTGACGGTGAAGATTTATGGTTAGCTATAAAACTGCATGAATATTCAAACTCGTTCATCTATATATGTGTTCTGTACATTCCCCCCAATTTATCTGTTGATGATTACTGTAATCGAATCAAAAATATTCAGGATATTTATTTGCAACATATTAATTCCAAATCTCAATTTATAATCATTGGTGATTTTAATATACCTGAAATTAAATGGACACCTGACATAACATATAATAACATAATACTAGCTCCATCCAATTATTTTAGTCACAAAGCTCATTCCCTTGTCAATTTGGCCTCAATGTGCAACCTTCACCAATTTAATTATTTACCTAACAAAAATTTTAATATTCTTGACCTTGTTCTTTCCGATAAAACCAATATTAATATTTCAACGACAGCTAACTTATCAAAAATTGATCACCATCATCCCTGTTTTGAAATAAATGTAAGTCTAGAAAAAATGCAATTCCTACAAGAAAATCACTCTCCCGTAAAATACAACTTCAAAAAAGGTAATTATGAAGGATGTTGTCATGATCTAACAAATGTAAACTGGATCTCACTTTTTAACAACTGTCATCTCAATAATAAGGTACAGTTATTCTACAATACACTATGGGATATTATAGACAAGCACATTCCAAAAAAAAAAACATACGTAAGAAATCACTATCCCAATTGGTTTAGCGAATCTCTAATAATGCTCCTCAAAGAGAAAAATAAAGTAAGACTTCGGGCTAAAAAATATAACAACCCGATAGACTATTCCGAGTTTGCTACTCTTAGAAAAAGATCAAAAAAAATGCTAAAAGAATGCTACACATCCTACATCAATCTAGTTGAGCGTGGGATAAAAGATAATGTTAAGGCTTTCTGGGCTTATTCTAAATCATTGCGTAATTCAAATTCGATTCCAAAAACAATGCGTATGGATTCTATGATTGCAAACAATGGACAGCAGATTGCCAATATGTTCTCTAATTATTTTGGATCGGTTTATACTCAGTCGAATCCCACATCAAATACTTCCGGACTGAATGTTCCTCAATTCAACCAATTTAATCTTAGTAAACTTAACGTAAGCATGGGAACTATCAAATCTTGTTTAGAAAGCATTGATATACATAAAGGCCCAGGACCAGATAAAATACCTCCTTTGTTTTTAAGATGTTGCTCTAGCGCGTTGATCAAGCCACTTTTCATTATATTTAACGAATCATTATCTACGGGAACTTTCCCAGATTTGTGGAAAAATGCACATATTGTCCCAATACATAAATCTGGCGATCAATCTTCTGTGAAAAATTATCGACCAATTAGTATATTATCATGTTTTGCAAAAGCCTTTGAATCTATAATCTATAGTTCCATATTCGCACACTTTAAACCACAATTATGCATCAATCAACATGGATTTGTTCCTAACAGATCCACAAATTCCAATCTTCTCGATTTCTGTGATTATGTTTGCAATGCGTTTAATGAAAGAACTCAGGTAGATGCTATTTACACAGATTTTCAAAAGGCTTTTGATAAAGTAAATCATTTTATTTTACTACAGAAGCTTGGTCGTATAGGTATTCACGGTGATCTATTTAGGTGGCTTAAATCCTATTTGGAAAACAGAACACAGCTCGTTCTTATAAATGGGTATGAGTCACCTCCCGTAATTGTAACCTCTGGTGTACCCCAAGGGTCCAATCTTGGCCCTCTGCTTTTCTTAATTTTCATTAATGACCTAGGCCCCATGTTACGCTGTGATTTTGTTTTATTTGCCGATGATTTAAAGATTTATCGTAAAATTTCCAATGATTCTGACCAAGTTATGCTTCAAGAAGACCTTTTCACACTACATAACTGGTGTATTCAGAATGATATGTTTTTGAATATTGAAAAATGTTACATTATGACTTTCAGCCGTAACAGAATGCAAAAAGATTATGCATATTCCATAAATAATGCTCGATTAAATGCAGTTACAACCATCAGAGATTTAGGAATCATTCTTGATTCAAAATTTAAATTTGATGTACACGTCAGTGATATCACGACTAAATCCTTGAAAATGATGGGGTTTATACATAGAATATCTAAACCATTTAAAAAACCCCAATCCATTATAACCCTATACAACTCATTGGTCAGAAGCAAATTAGAATATGGTAGTGTTATCTGGAATCCACACTACTTAAAATATTCAAAAACTATTGAATCTGTGCAAAAAAAATTTCTGAGATTGTTATCATTTAAACTTGGACTAAATGCCTTACTCCAATCTTACGAGGAACGACTCCAATATTTTAAGTTTACAACTCTGGAAAAAAGAAGAAAAGTTGCTGACTTAATGAGTCTATACAAAATCATTCATGATAAGCTTGAAACAACTCACTGCCTGAGCAATATTCTTATTAAGGTCCCCAATAGACGTAATTTAAGGAATCAGAATATATTTTATCTTGAATTATTTAAAAACAATATTGCATACTTCAATCCACTGTCTCGGATGTGTCGACTGTATAATTCCATTGAATGTAACCATATAGACATCTATGCAAATAGTCTCGCTTACTTTAAAAAGCAAATTAACAATAGACTAACCTAACATGTAATTGAGAATTGAAAATACTTATCTTAATACTTATCTTGAACTTGAATGTGAATGGCTGTTCTTCACTCTATTTGTACTTTACTTTTTTTGTTTTTCTGTTTTTTTACATCGTATATCGATCTTTTTTTATCTTTGTTATCTCTATATTGTATCATCACTATTTTTGTTATCTCTTTTTATACCTCCGTTTATATTTTGATATTCCTAATTTCTGTTAACAACTATTAAACTGTGCATTCTGTGAACATTTTTAAGTGGACTATTAACATGTACGCTTTTTACAATGCTAATCCAATGACTTTTTTCTGTTAATACTCTGTAAATGTTCCAAAACAATAAATAAATAAATAAATAAATAATGGAGTGGTAAGAATTCAGTATTTTCATTTTATTGAAAACTTTTTCATAGATTGCCTATAATCTGGAATGAATCTCTTGCGTTAATTATATTTATTTATATAATATATAATTGCAGTAGAAGATAACAATAATAAATTAAACGATAACATGAAAGAGAATAAGACATAGAAAAATAGAAAAAGATAATGGTCGCAACTGGGATACGAACCCATCGATCTCGGAATTGGTAAACGCGCACGTCCCAGTTAGACGAGAGGTTCTGGGTTTTAGTCATAGTTGCGACCATTATCCTTTTCTGTTTTTCTGTGTCTTGTTCTTCTTCATATTTTCGTTTAGATTATTATTGTTATCTTCTTCTTCAATGATATATTTCATTGATGGGAAATATTTATTTCTGTTAAAAAAATGAACACTTCGCAACCATCCTGTACTACGCATGTTAAATATTTACCTTGCTGTTTACCCAGCGCCGATGATTTGTTTATAGTAATCTTGGTAGGGGGGGTTGGTCACAGAAAAATGGGGAGGGGATCACTTATTTGTTATTGTTTCCGTTTCCGATAAGACCTGCTGCAGATTTGCAGATCATTCAAATTCTCTGAAATCACTCCCACGGTAGCCGCCACGCAGAGCGGTCGCGGTAATAAGTTTTCTGGCCCAGCATTTTGTGAATCCTTATCAAATATCACACGAATTGTGCATTAATTCCATGTGACGCAGTTGTGATGTGTTGACGCTGTTGTTTTGTGCTGAATTTTGCAACGTGTTTCTATTAAACATTATTCGTTGTTTATCATTCATTGAATGCAGTTGATAAAACAATATTTTTTTATTATTGTTAGTTCAAACGATTCATTGAACTGCACGCGCTATAAAAATAATAATAATAACAGGGTTTTAATTAAAGAATGTCCAGTTTTCTGTCAACGTGAACAGTGGAATCTTTTGTGGAATTTTTCTCGCGAGAGAGTGCATTTTCTTTAAACCTTGGTTGCGAATTTTTGTCATCAGACTTTTCTTGAGTGCAGATTTTCCTGCTAGACTTTATTTTCAAGTGCGGTTTTTTGCCACTATACTTTTCTTGAGTGCTTATTTGTCGTCAGATTTTCCGCTACACTTTTCTTGAGTGCGGTCTTTTGCAACTATACTTTTCTCGAGTGCGGATTTTTGTCCTTAAAACTTTTCTTGAGTGCGAATTTTCATCACGCGCATAGAAATATACCCTGTAAGATGTCGGTATACCCCGTGACGCCGCCCATCTCCGCCGAGGAGTTGAGGGCCCGGGCCAACTCTTCCTCCAAGAAGCGTCCCTCGGTGAGCTTCTCCTTCAATGGGGAGGTGGTGATCCCTCCCGCGCTGGAGGAGGGTGCGTGCCCCTTCCTACACCGGAGGAGGCTGTCCTCAAACAGCAGTATGACGGGGGAAGGGAGATCTTCGATTGATCTCGATGGATTTGCTGAAGGAGTCGCCACTGAGCATCTCTGGCTTGATTCAAGAGACATTGGACACAGGTAAAAATTACAATTATTTTGATCATATGAAAATGCAACAGGAACCAATCGCACTACAAAATATCATCGTTCCTTTTATGTAAAAAAAACTTATATCATGCATCTGGAAGTTATATGTAAGCAGAAATTTCGTGTCCTCGAATTCTGTTATAAAAAATAAAGAAGAAAATATTATTTAATTCATTTTCAATTTTAATTATTTAAAAAATGAAATATCGAGGGCAGAAGTAATTCTCATGCTTATCCATTTTTAGAAAGGCCGGAGAATCAATGGATCTTCTGTCTCTCATTTTGTTTTGTTTATTTTTTATTGCCTAAATACTTTGTTATTATAACGTTGAATCTTCCATCTGTTAAAATAGTATGTTTTCTAGGTGACCGTAAAACCGTAATGTAATGAAAGAATGAAATCAACTCGACATCTCCTTTGAAAAATCATTAAAAGTGATAAAAAAAATTGGTTAAATAGGTTACGTTAAGCTAGGGTTAGGGTTAGGGCTATTTTTCATTTTTTTTTTCATAGCTTTAACTTTTCAAAGGGGTAAAGGGGTTTTGAGTTAACTTGATTCTAAGTTGGCATGGAACCGTTTTTCAAGTAGCTTGTACGAGCATTGAGACAAACATATTATTAAATTGGTGACATAAATATTAGTGACTTATTTTTATCTTGTTATTGTTTTTGTATAAACTGCGTATTTTTATGTCTTGTTATTTTACTAATAAATATTGTAAGGAGCAATATTACGAAAATAGCTACTTAACTCTTAACTGGCGTCGTGGTAAAAACTTATGTAAATGGCGTCAAGCCCCATTGGAAAAGCCCCATTTTAAAAATTCATTAGTAAAATCATCGGCTTCTTAAATTTTTATTTTATGATTAAATATTTCCTATGTTGGTAGGTAAATAAAATAAAAATTGTGAAATACAAAAAAGTGTTTATCTTGTCTTCGACTACATTATCGAAAACACAAACATCCTTTAAAACATAAACTGAGACAATAATTTTCCTCATATTTTGCGTCAAATGTGGAAAATAATATCAAGAAATTTCAGATTCTGCTTTAAGGGGTCGAGAAAAGGGGATGGGGTTGTTTTTTTTTTTAAATCTCGCGATTACAGTGACCATTGTCATTTTCCGAATACCTAAAGCTGTAGATTTGTATAAAAATCAAAGTCAAATTTTTCAAAAAATCAAAGTCACGCCGCCCGCCCGCAACAGACACTCCTTTATATGCAGATTATTATAAAGTTTGGACATTGAAGACTGCCTTGCCTTATCGGGGCTTTGCTCTGAACAAAGCCCCGGTAAGGCTGATCTGGGTTTTTTTAATAAATGCGACCTAATTTTTTCCGATTTTCTGTTTAATTTTTTTCATTTGAGAGTCGTTAACATTGACCCTCGAAACAGCAACTCTAAAGATGACATATCCATACATTACATTATTATACCAAATAACACCTCAGGCTAATTTGTTCGCTTTTCGGAACATATAACATATATAGGTCTCGTAAAAAATCGTTGTCTCCCTTACTGTCATGGTTAGAAAAATGATCTAAACGGTTTTAGAAAAGAAAACTCACCACGCTTTATATTCAAATCCAAAAGTTAACCATAAAATAATTAAAATGTACACCTTTATGAAACCAAGATTCCGACCGCAATTAAAAAAATATTAAACTTTGGGAATTTTTTTAATAATTATTTTTTCATGAAACGACAGAAAAGTGAATTTACGATAACGTTATAATACATTTGCCTCGTTTTTATGTTTTCGTTATCAGTAATTTTAGTTACAAAAAACGAAAGGTGAGTTGCATTCAATAATTTTATATTTAAAAAATTATGTTGAATTATAAAATTTCAAAACGTATTTCATCACCTTTAAAAGATAGTTTTTAGTTTTCGGGTTCGTTCGGAAATATTCCATTTATTTCGATTTTATTGCAAAGCGGATATATTTTGAATTTTTAAGTAAATTGTTATGGAAGATAACTGCTATATTCAATGGTGCGCTAACCAATTTTTTATTTGAATAATTACATTGTTTCTGACATTCCTCCATTTCATGTGAATCACGAATTGTGTGCATAGTGATAAAATTTTTGCCAATAAGGTGTTTTATAGTCAAAACATATTATACATCAAAATAGTGTTACACTTTAAGTCAAAGTCCTTTGTTCTTCACTGGCGTTATTCTTCTTCCTATGATTGAAGAGTTGATAGTGGACAGGAAAGATATTACTATGGTTTTTCTAGAATTAATTAAATCCAGCGTTCTATCTTGCAGTACCTATCTCTTGTGTTCTGGGGAACTAGTAAATTGTAGATACACGTCGATCATCTTTAGGTGACTTCGTCACAGTACTCCCACAGATACATAACGTACGTACAGCGCGTTTCGTTAAAACTTTAATAAAAATACAAACACTTACGTAATGATTATTATTGCACAATTCGTTACAAGTTACAATTACAAACCAAAACGTTTTAAAAGTCGGTTTTAAGGAATGTTTTTGGGCATGCATCAGCTATCATCTTTATTCTATATTATTTATTAGTAGTAGTCCAATGAAAAAATACGATGAACATTGTAGCAAAAGTACTGACTGAAATTAATCTATTATGTACAAACATAGAAAGCTAGATCGATATTAAGTACCTTGGCATAATAATAGACCAGCGTTTAAAATGGTCCCCACACATAAATATTGTGAACAACAGAATAAGGAAACTAACATATATATTTAGATGCTTAAGAGATATTTTAAACGTAAAATTACTTAGAACCACATACTTCGCTTTCTGTCAATCAATTATACAATACGGCATTATAGGATGGGGCGGTACATATACAAATCAAACACAAACAATTTACATATCACAAAAACTAATAATAAAAACAATTTAAAAAAAACCCTACTCGTATTCATCAGAACTGTTATCCAAACAATTTAAAGTCAGAAAATTAAGTGCATTATACTTTTATCACGCAACATTACAAATTTATAAAGATAATATTCAAAATAAAGTTGCACCCTTTAAAAATAACAGATTATTTTTTATTTATTTATTTATTCTTAGTACATTTACATTACAAAGGTATAATATATTGTCCTCCACACTAGGAGTTCACCTGTGTTGTAGAGGACATATTTCAGTTGTAAATTATAAATTATAAATTTTGAATAGTAAAACAAAAGAGTGTTAATAGCTAATATAAAAAGAAAAACAATAAAAATCAAAATATAAAATCGACTTCAATTCGACAAAAATTATAAATTAAAAGTTAAAAAGATTGTAGCCAGTTTCTTGTGTTTTTTTGTATTCAATTATATTAGTTGTTTTATATTGTGTAGGAAGAGAATTGTATAGTTTTATAGTCTGGTATTTGTAGTGTTTTTGTCCAAAGGTTGTGTTTGTTTTTGGTATTTTTAGTTGGTGAGCATGTCTTGTTCTAGTATTGCGAGAATTTTGTGAAGTGTTAAATGTGGATAAGTTCTTGTAAATGAAAGTAAGTATTTGTTTTGAATATAATTTTTGAATTTTCAGCACTGGGAATTTTTCGAATATGATTGAAGTGGGTGTTAGTATTGGTAACTTAAGTATTACTTTTATTAGTGTTTTCTGAGCTTTAAACAGTGTATTAATGTATTTTTTACTGGCACAGCCCCAGGCAGTAATGCCTTATTCCATTATGGATTGAGCAAGTGCGAGGTATATATTTTTTATATCACATATGCTTAAAATATTTCTCAAGTTTTTAAAAAAGAAATCTTAGACAAACATCAATACTACCTATTCCAAAATGTAAAACAAAAAATGGATGGACAGGGTTACAAACGAAGATGTTATGGTTCGGATGAATAAAGAAAAGGAAGTAATTAAAACTATAAAAATCCGAAAACTTCAATATCTTGGACATGTGATGAGACATCCAGAGAAGTATGAGATCCTGCATCTCATATTGCAGGGAAAGATTGCCGGAAGACGGGGCCCTGGAAGAAGGAGAACCTCATGGTTGAAAAACCTGAGACAGTGGTTTGGCTAGTCTACCGTGGAGCTGTTCCGGGCTGCAGTAAACAAAGTCCGCATAGCCAACATGATAGCCAACGTCCGTTGAACGGACAGGGCACAAGAAGAAGAAGAAAAAAAACAATAGGAGAGTTAAATCATAAATATCTCGGAGTTAATTTTTTTAATTCACTACCTGAAAACATCAGAAACATGAACAGTAACATAAAAAAATTTAAAACTCAGCTTAAAAATTATACTGAAAATTTGAACTGAATAAAAAATAATAAATTGAACCAATATAATAACACCCCCCCATACACACAAGCCCTGCTTATTTATGAGGGTACATCAAATACATAATTATGTAATTAATTATTGTATAAAATTTATTATAATTTATATATCTTTTTGTAAAAAAAAAAAAAAAAATCAATAACGAAGCGAACTAAAATAATGAAAACTGAAATTATATCACTCGCGATATCATGCACCATGCACCCGATCGAAATGGAACCGATATGAATAGAACACTCTGTAAGTTTCATAATATTATTATTTTACGAGCATTACTTGTTGTCCCTTTTCCACCAGTGACAATAAGTAGTCAAGTCAAAGGGCTGTAACAAAAGCTTCTTCAAAATATTATTTTACGAGCATCGTATACACTTGGTGTCCCTCTTTCGCCAGTGACGATAAGTAGGCAAGAAGAAGTGCTGTAACAAAAGCTTCCTCAAAATATTATTTTACGAGCATCGTAGGTATACACTTTTTAATATTAATATTGAAAGGCAAGGTAGTGGGTCGCCGAGGGCCTGGTAGGAGACAAATGTCTTGGCTTTTGAAATATACGAGAGTGGACCGGTATTAGAAGTGTGGAGGAGCTATTCCGGGCAGCGCAAGACAGAGAGACATTTTCAAGAGTGATCGCCAACGTCGGGGGGACCTGATACGGCACACAAAGAAGAAGAAGAAGTATACACTTGTTGTACCAAAAAAAAATATTGCTTCCAATTCTCGCTGCGTTATACACCATTAGCGTGTTTTTTGGTCTTTTTAGATCATGTTTTTTACTTACACCCTCACTGTGACATCTCTACGCCCTCTAATTTTCTTTTTTTCTTTGGGTCCTCTACTGCCCCCCTGAAAGTCTCAAACGACAATATAAATATATGTAAATAATAAAACGGCAGATCTTTGTGAGGGCCGCAAAAAAAGGGATAATATGATTACGCATGAAAAAAATATATTATAATAGAAAACGGTGTGTGGGAGTTTTTTGTGGGTTTTTTGTGCGAGCCGCCAAAAAAAACGGATAATATAATTAATTGTACATGAAAAAAAATATATTTAAAAATAAAACAGCAGATATTTGTGCGGGCCGCAAAAAACGGATAGTATAATTTATTTACATTGAGTTTATGCTTTACTTGTGTATTTTGTAATCTTTTTTTATTTATGTCATACTGCTGTTATAAATAAAATTTGTATTTGATATGTAAAAGCCCGATAGGACGTCAATAAATAAATAATTGTACTCGTACATGAAAAAAAATATGATTAAAAAGAAAACGGCAGATATTTGTGCGCCCGCAAAAAAACGGATAGTATTTGTATCCGTACGTGAGAAAAATATGATTTAAAAGAAAACGGCAGATATTTGTGCGGGCCGCAAAAAAACGGATATGATAATTAATTGTACTTACATGAAAAAAATATATTTAAAAAGAAAACGGCAGATATTTGTGCGGGCCGCAAAAAAATGGATAGTATAATTTATACATGAAAAAATATATAGTTAAAAAACGGCAGATAATTGTGCGGGCCGCAAAAAAACGGATAGTTTAATTTTACATGAAAAAAAATATATTTAAAAAGAAAACGCAAGCCATTTGTGCGGGTCGCACAAATATCCGCCGCGGGCCGCAGTTTGACGACCACGGATATAGACTCTTCAACAATTTACTGCACAAATTTAAAATTGTCCATATTAACACAATATACTTACTACACATTCACACAGAGTTATTTAGTCCCCATTTGTGCAGCATGCATAAGTTGCGTGACGTGCATGACTATAATTGCATAGTATGCGGTTTCATATTGTTTATATGACCTGACCATGACATCTAGGAGTATGGGGAGAAGAACAAAAATGATAACTCCGGTTACTATTAGATTCTTCAAATTGTGTCGTAAGTCGCAAGTCATTAAGTTCGAATTATTCAATCGTTTATAAAAGGTTTATTCTAACAACCTTACTAATAAACGTGGTGTAAATTGATAAACAACCATGTATGTTAGAAACTAAGATAGTTCATGGATAGATATACATTGTTTATACAGCCAAAGAGGGTTCTATATCTGTTGTGTATGCTGTTAAGAGTAACCCAGTCGCCGAGAAATTTGAGCAATAGGTATTTTCCCAAACTGTTGCTAACGCTGTCGCTCTTACTCCTCCGAATACTGAGCGAAAGGAACAACTGCACCTCAGGCTGATAATACCCAAATTGTCTAAATCGAAGTTTTGTATTCCACATTTTTCTCCTCTAAAACTGAACCAATTTTAAAGTTTTTTTTAATAACTGTATTAGAAGAAAATACTCTACGTCTGTAAGTTTTGCTTTTTAAAAAAGTACCTACATTGCCTAGTTTGTAACTGGACGTCTGTTGATTTAAACGATTTTAACGATTTTTGGAGGTTCCTAACTCCTACAAGAAATAACTTTTCGAAAAAAGCTAAAAGTACCGACACGCTAGTAGTCGATATCTATATTATATTTATTAAAAAATGGCACTAGGTTAAAACCGAGTTCATGGGGTGAGGTTTGTCCGGGTCTTGGCGTCAGTAGTGTCAAAATCCAGAGAGGAAATTGGGGATACGTTTTTATGGACGATACGCCGCCCGTTTTCCTATTAATAACAGTAATTTCTCATCGAATTTCTTGCTTCCCCACCTTCTTCTTCCCACCTTTTCTTCCCTTCCCTTCTACCTCAGATGCGGTAGGTACTCACATAAAAAAATGACATAAAAATTGTCTATTGTGAAATCAACAAAAATGTAATATTATGTCGCACTAATAGCAGTACCTACATTATACTCCAAGCAGGCGCGGCCGGTCCTAAAGTGCACTCGTGCGTCGAACCGCCAACAAAATTGAACAACATTTTGCAGCTCATCGTATTCCTTCATAATATTTTTAATTAGAAAATTCTGCCGAATCCTTAAAAAATATAATAATTAACTACCAATCTAAATATACATACATTTGGTAGAGAATAATTAATACAGCGGCCAAAAGCGATGCTTCCCGCGCGCAAGTTATATCGGCTAGGTTCCGCGCGTTTCAGTGAAGCGCCCCGTTTGGGAATTATCATTTGTATGAAGTCCCCAGCAACATGTTCAGACCGTCAGAATACACAATCGTATCGAAAAAATTGATCCTGCCGTGCGCCGCGGAGATGACGGAAATGCCCCAAGAATTCCGAAGAAATTGTTCCGGCGAAACGACTATTCTTACTAGGGTTTGAATAAGATAGTAAAATGTAACGAATGAGTCAACGGGTCAGCGGGTCCGATTTTATCTTGATGGAGAAGGAACCGATTTGACATTGTCATTATTAGTTTTTGTGACCTTTTGTTTTTGTGCATTTTTCTCACATATTGCAAACTTCGTTTAAAAACTGCGAGAAACGTTTTGTTTACTGTGTGTTTTATTGTGTTATTATTCATTATATAGACATATTATGATATCGCTGTTTATAGATATAAATAAATTTTCTTGCCTTTTTGAAATTAGTGATGTAATAAGGAATATGGACTATATTAAAAATGACCATTCGACCCATGAAAATAAAAGAGAAAATAAAACTATATTTGATTATCAACTAAGATTGTAAATCCACAAGGATAACTTTTACCCAAAATTATAATAATAATAACAAATGGATAATAATATAATACATTTTAAACATATTATGTAAAGCGCCGTTTTTTTTTGTGAATGATCACCTCAAGGGCACTGTAAGAGTTACTAGGCTTTGTCTAATGTTATTTTTATTTATTTTCCTACTTTTGTTTTACGTTTTTGATGAATTACTTGGTGAACCACCAAAAATTTTAGGCACCGGCCGCGCCTGACTCCAAGCTGGCTAGGTACTTACTTAAGTCTTTCATAAAATTTATCGCTATTTTGTGTACGTTCATGTCCGCTTTATTACATTTTCGATGCGTACCTAATGAGATAATGGAGGTCGATTCCACTTTTAGCTTATTGTGCCCTTCAGTGTATCTGCCTAACGACTACTAAATGAAACACGATTAACTATTACTACACAAACTTATACGAATGAGTCTCATAAGTACAATCAGGAAGAACCTTGCACTGGGCAAGATCTGGGCCCAAAATTCAGACTGTTCAATTTTATAATTTATAAATATTATAATGAATTTGTGCAGGCGTTACATAATTATGTTATTGATGTAAATTCACATGTAGGCGATATTCGCTGCTGCTCTCGGTAGCGAAAACCGAGTGGCTATGTCGCATTCTTATAGGTAGCGAAACGTTGATTTTCGCTTGTTTAGTCTAGTCGTGAACGCGTAACTAGTTAAAAAAAGTGCATCTTGTAATTTGAATGGATAGCGCCTGTTTCGCAAAACAATCGAAACGGTACCGGGTGGAATTGGCGGGGTTGTAGCTTCGCGCTACCCGCGAAAGTTTATATAATACCTACCCGGCGGAATGAAGCGGGCTTCATGCTTTTCGCTACCCATTGCTGCAGCGAATATCGCTTATATCTGAATAGGCCTTTATTCATGGACAATTATTATTTAAAACTTGCCGAACTTCCTGGAGTTGAAATAAACGTAACCACTCCATCCCCTGTGAAAGAGAATGGGGTGGCTATGTAGACAGTCACCTTCTCTTCTTTTGAAGGGCAAGTGTGTAAAATTTCGTCATCCTCGGAATAAAACTGTAGATTTGTGTAAATACAACGACACGCCGCACTGCGACAGTTTCTTTATATATTACTAGCTTCCATACACACAAGAGTAGATTTTTATGGGAGTACGTCTTTTAATAAAAAGTAACAAAAAATTACCAAGAATGGCCGTATGTATAATTTTGTAATAAATATATACGTGTAAAATGTAACTCATATTATTTTATATTAAAAAAGCTAAAGCATGGGGCGTTTCCCCGGGCTTTAAACAGAGTTTTTTGAAATCAGGTGTAGATAGTAATTTTCCTCTTATTTTTAATGTTAAGTGTGCAAAATTTCATCAAAGAGTATCAAATATATAAATATCTGTAACTAGCTGGTCCCGGCGTGCGTTTCTATGCCATTTAATAAATAAATTGTTTCTCCCTGAGTGTCCTTTCCCATTCGTCCCGTTCCCCTTCCGCCTCCCCTTTTTTTCTTCCCACCTCCACCTTCCCTCTCCCTACTCCACTCCCCCCCCTTCCCCCGTCCCGCGAACCCCCCTCCCGAGTTCCCCTCCCCCCTTCCAGGTCCCCCTCCCCCCCTCCCAGATCCCCCTCCCCCATCCCAGGTTCCCCTCCCCCTCCCTGGTTCCCCTCCCCAATCTCTCCCTCCGTCCCGCTTTCCACAGCAAAAGCCGCTTCCTCGCGTGCCACCAATAGCAATTTTTTTATACAAATTTCATAATGCCAGAGCTCACCGGAAGTTTTATAAAAACCTTGTCCTGACAATAACGAACACACAAAAAAATAATTATCCAATTTGGTGCAGTCGTTCGAAAGTTATGCGCTTAGCAACACATTCAGCGATTCATTTTTATATTATAGATATACATATCTTTAAGGTGTGGGAAAAGGGGATGGGGTGATTTTTCGAAGTCTCATGTAAACAGTGACCTTCCTCTTGTTTTGCAGATTTCATCAATTTCAGAATAAAATTTCAAATAGATTTGTGTAAAAGTCAAATCCACGCCACCCGCCCTGCCGCAGATTTGGCTTGAAATGGTTATGTGAAAAGGCAGCTCTAAAGTCCCAACCGCTCTGAGCCAGTCATCTCAATTGGGGTTGTCAGGCTGATTAGAGTAGGGGGGGGAGGGGATGAGATGGAGAAAAGGAGGAAGGTGGGATGTATCTGACTATTCAGATCTGTTCACCAAACACGACAAATAAAATTAATTTATATGAGGCAAAAACACTGGAACATTACTTCTGACGTTATAAAATTTGCTCAGCTGTTTTTGTGTGGCGTTTTTGAGGGTATCCCCCGTTGTAGGTATAGTTTAATCAAACTGTTGTGGCAATGATAAATTATATATAGGTAATATCTTTTATCATTCGCGTGCCGGATTCCAAAATAAATTCCGTAATCCGAGATATTTATGCAATCGTATTTTAATCTACATAATCCCTTTGATATCTTCCATTGTGTTGTTTACATTTTTTTTTGACTTTAAGATAAGTCTCCAGATATGAGTTTTTCCCTGATAAGAATGAATACATCAGTTTAGCGATATTACATCCATAAATGACCGATTTCGAAGGTTAGAAGCAGTATTGTCAACTCGATTATTTTTAAAATGAACCTAATGGAACAAGAATGAGCTAAAAAAGAGCTAAAATCTTGTACATCCTATGCTGGGACCGAAAATTCATTATTCCTGTGGGGGGGGGGGGGGGGGGGGGGGGTAGAAATTATAAATAATATATTGGTGTCTAGATAAATTCGAAGAATAAAAAATATTATTTTGGGAGGCGGGTATGGGTAACCATTTTTGGATAACCAACAACGCAGCTATAAGTCACCTCAAGTGTTTCACTACGCTTGGTTACTTAGGAGGTGTGCCCGGGTTCATGGGTTGAGGTTTGTCAAAGTCTTGGAGGCCGATGTGTCTGCTCACCTGCTGCGTGGCGTGCCAGATCGAGAGACTGGTTGAGGAGGTATTTTGACGTCCAGCCAGAATCCCTCGACCCATCGCCTTGCACCGCAGTTGAAGGGATTTATTTGTACGCCCGTCACTCTTGGACACACTGACCCCCAGATTCCTACCCACCCCTCATCCCTATTTCCTTCCCAGAACTTTCTCTTCTTCCTTTCCTTAAAACAACCTCCACACAGCATCCCCTAAGATGACATAATCCCCGAGGGAAGTTTTTTTTAAATATAATAAAAAATAAACCGGTTCTAGCTCTTAAATAAGTAATTTTTCGTTCACGAGTTTTATATAAAAAAGGGAGCTAGATTATCTGAAAAACGAGCAAGAAGCTAAACCATTTTTTTTGGAGTTGGCGGCCACATTTTGGACCTAAATCTAGCTTTAAAGTTGATATGGAGCTGAGTTGGCAAGTCTGTATAAGCAGCATTGGTGGAGATTGATATTGATTGAAAAATATTTACTTATAAGCATGAAAATCATGTTTATAAGTAAATAAAAGATTGGCTATTTTGCCTAGCATTTTCAACCCCAGTAGTCCCCCGTAAGTTAGCATCTGCCTATTTAGCTTGTAGAAATGTTGTCTAAAAATATGGATTTCCTAATTTACAATTAACGTTATATTAAATAATGCGGCAAATTTTGATCGGCCACGCTTTAAATTTGGGTCCGAATTTTTTTGCGTATTACGCGGCTGAGTCGATGCGAAAAAACAATTTCACCCTCAGCGTGACCCGTAATACTTCTACTTCGGAATTCAATTCATTGTTTTGGACAACCAATTTAAAATATATATTTTTGAATGTAGCTATTACTTTGTGGTTATCCATTATAGAAAAATGAAACAATACAATTTAAAATATGTTCCACGCTTAATAAATGTAGAATTTAGATTTTCATATGTAAGCTTTTTTCCATTGCTGAAATTAATCGCATTTCTGACCTCGAAAATTATTTTATTCTTCTTTCACGATTTGATACTTCAGTGGCAATGGTCGCTCGCCACAATTACCAATCACATGGCTCGAATTTCTGTTTACCTACATTCATCCACTGAAGAGATAGACTGATAGAAGTGTGTCGTAAGTTGCCAGTGTGCCGTTTGTTCTAATATAGAAATCTTCATTACTGTCTTCATCAGTTTTGTTTCAAATTGGTGAAAAGAGTTTTAGATACAGTTGCGGATAAGCGTCGTCCTATTGAAAGAACACATTTCAGAATCGAAGCGTTACTGGCAATGATTTTAGCCATGTTTGGTGTCCAGATATGAATAGTCTCGTACTTCCCCGCCTTCTTCTCCCCCATCTCCTTCATACCCTCACGCCCCAATTGTAAATAAAGTATGGTAAAAATATAAAATAAAATGATAGTCCTACTAGTTCCAGACAGTTTGAAACGAAAAATTGAGACACATTACAATAGTCCTACTGGATTCAGATAGTTTGTGTCAATTGGACTCGATATAATATTCCCACTGGCTGCAGACAGTTTGGATTAATAAAATTGGGACTCGATACAATAATCTTACTGGCTCCAGATAGATCGGATCGATACATTTGGGTCCCGATACAATAGTCCTAATGCTCCAGATAGACCGGATCGATACATTTGGGTCTCGATACAATAGTCCTTCTGCTACAGATAGATCGGATCGATACATTTGGGTCTCGATACAATAGACCTACTGCTCCAGATAGATCGGATCGATACATTTGGGTCTCGATACAATAGTCCTACTGCTCCAGATAGATCGGATCGATACATTTGGGTCTCGATACAATAGTCCTACTGGCTCCAGATAGATCGGATCGATACAGTTGGGTCTCGATATAATAGTCCTACCGGCTGCAGACAGTTGGAATCGATACAATTGGAACTCGATGCTATATTTCTACTGGCTCTAAGACAGTTTGGATCGATGACACTGGGACTCGATACAATAATCCTAATGTCTACAGATAGTTTGGATCAGTAATATTGGGACTCCAGACGGTTTGGATCAATGAATTTGGGACTCGATACAATCGTCCCGCTGGCTCAGACAGTGGATCGATGACACTGGGACTCGATACAATAGTCCTAAAAGCTACAGACAGTTTGGATCAATGGCATTGGTAATCGATACAATAATCCTACTGACGCCAGACATTTTGGATCAGTGGAATTGGGACTCGATACAATAGTCCTATTCACTCCAGACAGTTTGTATCAATGGAATTAGGACTCAATACAATAGTCCTGTTCACTCCAGACAGTTTGGATCAATGGAATTTGAACTCGATACAAAAGTCCTACTGACTCCGGACAGTTTGGATCAATGAAATTGGGGCTCGATACAATTGTCGCACTGGCTCTAGACAGTGTGGATCGATGATTTTAGGACTCGATACAATCGTCCAATCAGCCACAAATAGTTTGGATCAATATCATTAGGACTCGATACATTAGTCCTACTGACTCCATAGTCAGTTTAAATCAATGGAATTGGGACTCGATACAATTGTCCTGTTGGCTCCAGATAGTTTAGATCAATAAAATTGCCACTATTGTGCGGTATTCACACAAAACCATCACACCTCTAGAGATTTCTGTTCAGTGCATTCAACGAATTCATTAGTGTATAACCAACGTTTGTAAATATAACTTAATTTGACTTCTGTTGGAATTCATTTAACCTTGGCTTCATAATTCGATGTTTTGTTGCAGTGTTACGAAATATGAATCCCAAATGCAGCAAGTATTATTTAGTTACTGTTGTGTAATGATTGTACGTAACTACTTGTCATATTATGTTATCAAGAACCGATGTTTTTAACGTGGTCATAATATATAAACAGTAGTTAGCAGTAGGTAGGTACATACGATTTCTGTGTTTTAATGAATACACTTTATCGCTGTTGCTACGTGATAATGGGTTAATGCATACGCTCTTGGCGTTTAGTTTTCAAGATATGTTGTTGTTTCAACTTCCATTCCCCAGTTTTCCGCTTGTACCATTAGTTTCCGGACACCGTGTAGAAGGCTATACTTAGAAATAGACAACATAAAAATATTAATGTTGATCTTAAAATAAAGTATCGCCTAACCCAATTTTGTTAAGAGTACATAATAATCTGCAAACGTTCATGTTCATAAAAATTCACTGAACTTGGGAAGCAATGTTTTTGATCCAAAATACTGAATCATTCTAAAAATACATTTATCTGGATAGTCTCTTTCACCGGTAGATATCTTTCTTTGCAATAATAATATTACTTCGTGTTTTTTAGGATCGACGGATCGTTTCGACATGCATTGATCTGAAATAATTTACTGGCAAATAGAAGTATTTGAACTAATTATTATGGCTTTATTACGCTTTGTTAATGTATTTTCTTTCTTCTCTTTCTTTGTACTATATACTTACTATTTTATTTTGCTTATTATTATTTCTGTTATTTTATTTTGCTTATTATTATTTCTGTTATTTCATTAGTAGCATCTCAACCTAAACTTGATTTACGCGTGCTGTGAACGTTTTCAATTGGAGTGTTAATTTCTATGAACATCCAAATGGCAATTTAATTAATGTAATAAATGTTAACACTCTGTAAATATTTCAAACAATAAATAAATAAATACTGTTTGAAAATGATGAATTAGTAGGTACATAATTAAGGTTACCAGATTTTTTGGTCTTATTAAAACGGGACATTGGTAGTGATGCGGGGAGGGGAAGTGAACACTCTGAATTTTGTTTTGAACTCCCCCCCCCAGGTATGTCGTACATAGCAAGGATACGGACTGGCGGATATACCGGGCCATAGTCGTAGTTTGTTCGTTGTCCAGTCATGCTCGGAAACTCTTAAACTATGGCATTATCGATAACATTTATAGATCGATCGTGTTTGACACTGAGGTCCAGAGGCGGCTCTAGGGGTCCAGAAGAGGAAGGTCATTTTACAAAAATGATATTATGATACAATATTAAATTAAATACGAAAATATTCATTTATAATTACCTCACGCGTTTACGTTTAATATAGTTAATAATTTCATGCGACAAGCCTACAATTAATATGCAAAATCAACCTACGTTTATCAAACCATCTCTTTCTGACGCGTAATATTCATCATGCTTTCTCTCGCTCACGGCCATGACCCAAACTGTCTTCAGAATCCGAAAACGTTACTTCTAGGCGGTATAATGCCATCTCGTTTATTGTACGGCGCGTAAAGAAACAGAAGACATGATATTGGGACATTTGAAAAATTGACCGAACCAATCATACTGCGTGGGAAAGGAAGCTTACATTTAAGACGTTAGATGTCACTGCTTGCCGCTGCCTGCTATGTCGCGGTGCATTTCAAATACATTTGAATAAAAGCAGTTATATATTTCACAATGTTTTACTGTCATCTTATAATTTTGGGAGGTTTTTGACCAATTGACCAATTGAAGGAAGGACCGCCACTGCTGAGGTCTGGGTGTTTGTCTGTTTTAAGGAACATTGGTTTAAGGTATTGTATATTTAAATAAATTAATCAATGTATGTTTTTATCTCAGAGTATCAAATAGGCATTTCTCTTTGTTTAGCAATTTTATCAATAAACAATAGATAAAGCACGAGAGTAAACGTTTACCGCTTTAGATAACAAAATTAATATAACATCCACGCGTAATAAAAAACTCGTTACTCTCCTCAATTAATTATCACCTGTCTTATTAATATCGTTCCACCTCCCACCCGACTGGTTATGCAAATATTTTTTATATATGCAACGATTTATATAAAAAATAACATGAATATGAGAGAGTTGATTAGATTGAATCTGTCGCGCTTTAATTAAATCGATTTTCTAATCTAGTTGATGGATCGTCCTACACAATAAAAAAGTAATCGGAATTAAATCATGTTAATGCAAATTAGTTGAGTATTATAACGAGAAAGTACAACTAACTCAGTGAAAGTAATTTAATATTTATTGCGTAAGGTACTCTATTAACCTGTTATTGCAGGGGGGTGCTTGGCTTACTTTAACCTGTGATTCCTGACATTATTTAGAGTAAAAAATGTTAATTTAATTTTGGCCTGCCGTGACTTTTTAATCTTTTTAGATTTTTTTTCTTCAAAATCAAACCAAAAAAAATCTTACACGTGTCGTCACTGGTCACTCAGCCGAATAACCAATCAACCCCTCACCTCGCCCCTAACTTTCCAATACCTACTGAATTTTTTGGTTCCATGCCAACTCAGAATCAGGTCAACTCAACGCCTCTTTGAAAAGCCATTAAAAGCTATGATTTTTTTTGAATAGTCCAAAACCTAACCTAACGTAACCTATTTAACATAGACATCAGAATTCATAGACCAGAAGATACAGATGAGGGGTAAAACCAAACTATGGGGGGCGAAGAGAGGAAAAATGACTGTGATTCGTTAAAAAATCAATCTGACAGTATATAGGCATCTCGCATTATAGTATCACCATTTAGTTCTTAAAAGCAAAATCTGCTTTGAATGAATAGACCTTTTTACATGGGAGCGCAAATTGCTTGCCACGTTAATAACATATTTGCTAATGCCAAATGCTCGCCTCGAAAAGATTCGCCCCAATTCACATAGCAATATTTTGTTGCCGTGTTTAGTTAAGACACTTTTACAAATGTTTCATAATTTACTTACCCCTGTAACCATCGACGAGCACACTGGAGAACCGCCCACATTTGCTATGTCCATATAATATGTGGGTATAATGTATAGCACAAGCTACCGTTTTTGGCGTGTTATTTCGTAAAACGTATGGACGTTATTTCCGCGCTGGTCAGTACAAGAATGATGACGTCACATATTTTAGATTCAAGCGAGGCTCTCTCCCCTCCCCATGGAGCGAGCTGGCTTCAAGGAGGAGCTCCAGCTGGCTCCATGGGGAGGGGGAAATAATACGTTTTTATCACTTAGGGCAGGTCCAGATATATTCACATGTCCGTGCTATTTAACCATTTTTAAAATATTTTTTTCATCACTTTTATTGACTTTTCAAAGGAGGTATTGAGTTGATTTCAGTCTGAGTTGTCCGGTCACTGATTTTTTAAATGTTTTTAGTTGGTAAAAGAAAACTTCAAATATGTCACCGGAGACGAAAATTTAATTTATATTTTTTCTCCAAATAATATCAGGAATCACTTGTTAAAGTAAGTCAAGTACGTCCGTAGTGATAAGAGTTGTTAGCTCCTTTAGATCCTTTTTTCAACATTTTCCTTTTATGTACAAGAGTCCCAACTGTTCCCGACCGTCTGGAGTCGGTGAGACTTTGGTATCCCTAATTGGGATATGTTGTGAGGCTGAAGGTATGGGGAAGAGGAATGTGGGAAAGTACATTATATATTATTTTAAATGACTCGACTGTCAAATAACACAAATTAATCAAATACAATGTATTCCCGATTTCCAGTCAAGAGCCTTGTCCCTCGACCACGTAGGCGCTTGTGTTTGGCTGGTCGGATAAATAGGAAGCAAATGTATAGGATGTTCTTCGTGAAGGAAAATTTATCTATTTATTTATGCTCCAAGATTATTATAAAAAAAAGATAACGATAAGAATGGCGTACTTATGTTTGCGGTAGGTAAGTACGTTGGTATTTCGGATTAGCGCCATATCATTGACAAATACATTAAGTCAATATGACTGGACGTCGCGTCATAGCATGACGATAATATTTACTAATGCTATCATTTTTATCAGTCGGAGATTTTATTTTTTCATTAAAATCATCAGATAGCAAGTATTTAGTTATATTTATATCGACTGTTCAAAACCAATTCAAATTAGAATTAAAATATAATGATAATAATAAAAAATCTCCGTAGCTCTAGGCCGGTTCAGATCGATAGGACTCAGTTGTCACACATCGAAAATTATGGTCAAGAATTTCCTATACAAGCCGATAACTTTTGACTGGCCTACCCGACCACCCGATCTGAATGTACGTTTAGGTAAAATGGTACCAAAATGCACAAAATAAATGACAAAATTCGTGCATTATGAAACTTTGCCCATACATTTTTCTTGGGGGCCATCCATAAATTACGTCACACCAGAAGGGGGGGGGGAGTGGAGTAGAGAAGTGTGACATTGTGTGACAGGGGGAATGGGGGTCATGAGCTCTGCGACGTCACATGTAAAAATCTAAATTATTACAACGCAAAAATCTAAATTATGTAAAATTTCAAAATATGTGACGTTACACTGGGGGGAGGGGGTCTCACAAATGTGACTATGTGTGACAGGGACGGGGGAGGGTAAAAAAATCACCATATTCGTGTGACGTAATTTATGGATGGACCCTTAGCAGAAGAAATGTAAATATGCAGAGTCCGCCCAAAATAAAGTGTGGAAAACCACTCTGTATGTTTCTTTACTTAGACCTGTTTTATCTCACCAATTATCGATACTAATCTTGAAGTAGTCTTATTCGATTCAACGCAAATAAAACATAGTAAACATGTGTTTTTCAAAATCCCATCCCTGCCCTTTCTCTCCCCATATGGTGTTCCACCATTTTTTTTGCGTACGGCAGGTTAGGGAGATATGTAATTATGAATGATAGAGAGAGAGCGCGCTAATATTAATAAAAAAAAAAACTTTAATAGCTTAACCGACTGTGTGAAAATATTCAATAAAACACGACTTATTAGAATCTCTAAAGAAACACTATAAATTTTTTCATACATATAAATTGTAAATAACAGCCTTGCGATTTTTTTCTATCGTGTAAATTTAATATATTATGTAATTACTTTCGGTAAATAATCCAGAAGCCACCACACTTTTAATAGGCATACATTTCGAAAAGTAAACTACTTTAAATCTTAATTTCCCAAAGAAACATCGGTTTCAGTCGGGATGGACGGAAAATGTGCATTAAAATTCGATTTTCATTCAAAGTTAAAAATTTCCCATATAAAACATATCCATTGCTGCCATTTTTTGTTTATGGATTTGACATTTGCGAAGTTTCGTTTTAATCTAAATACGCATGAATTATTTAGTTCAGGTACCTAAATAAATTACCTAAATAAATATAATCTATTTTGTGTACCTACCTAAATACATACTAGTAGTTATTTCTTGTAGAAATTGTTGAAATTAAGTGTGATTTCCATAATCTGTGCTTAAAAATGTGGCGGCTTATGGATTATTTAATATGCTTTCTACTCGGCTTGCGAATAAAGATTATCTTAAAAATTAAAATATATTTTTAAAAGCTTAAAAAGTGTTCAATGTCGGTAGATATTAAGCGAGTTACAGAGCGTAACTCACACCTGGCGGATGCGGTGAGTGGAAGCTCCTTCGCGAACGGTTTACCACGCCTAGACTAAGCGTCAGAGAGGTAGCAACGTGGTGGGGATTTGGCAAGGGGAAACCAGGCTACATGACAGTGTTGCAGCATTGCGCGTAAAAACGTTCCTCGCGACCGCAGCACCTTGGAGACCTTATTTTACGGACAGCCCTCGTATGTTTGTTTCCATTAATTGCACAGAGAATTGAAACAGTTTCTAATATTCTGAAGAAATTTTCAGTCTTAACTTCTACTGTTTATGTTTCAGCTTTAAGAGCGCTTAAATTCAAAAGATGTTGGAGTTTTTGTTTGAGAGATTATTAGCAAAGGCACTGAGATATAAACAAACTTTTTGCAAGCAATGTTCAGAGTGTTTATTCAGAAAAAAAGTTTTTAAACGGCTCAAAGCTGCTTTGAAAATATTCATGTAGGAATTGATTTTTCACCATCATATTTCAATGTGAAAAGTTGTTCCAAAACGGCCTGGAGACTGTCCATATCAGTTGTCAATATTTACGTCAATTTACGTCTTTGATGCGATTGTCAATATTGCTAATTGATCGTTTACTGGAGTAATTAAAGCTATTGATAATTGAGACTTCCGATTGACGGAAGCAATTAGTGTATTTTAATTGAGCGCATAAACGCATAAACGCCACGAACAAGCGCCATTTATGCAGCGGAATGTTTGTTTCACTGTGCGATTGACAATCGTTCGTTCAATTGCTCTATTTAGAGCGCGCTTTCTATTTCGGTTACATTGCGGAACAATTTCGTTTTACTTTTCTGTTCGTTTTACTTCTTCGTTCTTCTTCTTCGCTCAGGGAGTTTGTATGAGATTGAACTGACGTTCGAACCCACGACGGATCTATAAACCCCTATCAATTGGTAGCCCCACTCATACAAAAAGGCTTCGAATGGTCCACAATGTTCCAGAATATTCCACAACATTCGAAAACGTTCTGTAATGTTCCACAATGATTTTTCCGGGATGTTCCCGAACGTTCCAGACTATTCTCAAACATTCCAGAATGTTCCGGGACGTTATGGAATGTTGTAGAATGCTCTCGAATACTCTCGAATGTTCTGAACTGTTCTAGAAATTTCTAGAGGGCGAAACTTCCAACCCTTATATCTTCATAAGCACGCCTTTAGGTAAAAACGGAAACTTTCTTCACGGATGGGGGATAGAGGCCTACCATACCATATAACTCCCTTGATTGTTCCGGGACTCGTTTCTGAGTTTTAGCGGCACGCACGTTGTACACTTTTTTATAATATATGTTGATTGATTATTTCAATTATATATATCAAGATTGGTAGTTGATTAGGTACTTTGGTATTAATGACACAGACACACACACGCACACACCATGCAGCTGGAAAGGAAGACTGGCTCTTGGCCATTTTTCCTTTCCAGCGTCGAATTGTGATTATCACTACACCATTTTTCCATCTCTGGACATCTCTGTAAAATTATTTGCTCTTGCGTTCTAGGAAGTACGAGTAAATAATGTAATATCTATGAAAGTAAAAACATCATTCTATATGAAGCCATTTCTTACATTTTAGCTGGAGGGGAAGTGCGGTATGATGGTTTGCTTGATGACTATTTAAGTGCTCCGACGATTAGCATTCTCCCCTTTTTCAAAATACCTCTCTAAATAGTCTTCGCATAGAAATATTCGTGAAAGTTTGTAACATTATGTCGTCTGCTTTGAAACTGGTTGCATTCCGTTTTTATAACATTTTTAAAACTACTCTAGTAAGTTGATTGTTTTAGCTGAAAAAACAAAACATTTAAACATTGGGGGCGTTAGTCACATTTGTGTATGCATATACAATTACACAAAGCATTTGCTTTCCGTGACCGCTGGAAAACATTATCCGATCGGGTATTTGTGTAAATGTTTTGAAAAAAAAACAAAACATTTTGTGTGCAGGGGAACCGCTGGTTGCAGTGCCTGTTAATATGTTTTGTGTAATCGGCTGCTTATTGTACCCAATTTTGGAGCTAGACCATTAATCGCCTTCCAGGATTAATTTTTATCTTCCTGCGACTCAATGCTACCTCCATAATTATCATATTGAAATTGCAACGCCTTTTAACCTTCTCAGTACCAAAAATAGTTCTCGTGGTACAAATAAAGTCCATGTTATAATGTTTTATTTTATTTTCAACATTGTTAACGTTAGGGCCAATTGTTTTTTAACAACATAAAAATCTATGAAATATTGCACCAAAAAAAATATTTCATCGAAGAAAGCAAAACACTTTGTGGCTTGACATTATACAAATGAAAAACGTTATTTGTTTAAAACTACTTTATTTTATTTATAAACGTCGACCGATTTCGGTTGATCTCAACCTTCACCAGGACATAGATTTAAACTAAATTACAGTTCAAAGGAAGATAGTAAACAAAAAAGAGAAAGAGAAAGCATATAATTGAGGGAAAGGACATCAGACACTGATTGGTAGAGGGGTAGGGGAAGGGTGGGAGTTACCTAAGGAGAAGGGGAACATTTTTAAAATCGGACTGTCAGTTAATTCTAAATGTTTGTTTAGAATTTGGCAATTATTTTCTTTTGATATTTCTATTGCCTCTAAATTATTAAGGCGTATTCCTATTCTATTATTTGTGTTACTTGGACTCCTGTATTTCTATTAAACGTACGGTCAGTATTAATTAAATGATCGGTAAATTCTGAAAAACCTGTGCTTGTTAAACATCTGAGGTGTTCTTTTACTCCAATATTTACGTTACGCGCGGATTTACCTATATAGATTGCCGGACAATCGTTGCAATTAAGTTTGGGGGCATATATTAATTACGTGAGCAGTTTTTATTCCAATCTTGACCCCCCCTCCCCTTGGTGAGATAAATTTGGGCCACTTCGTATATTCTTTTCAAATAACGTGAGATTTTGCTGAACCCCCCCCCCCCCCCCTTTTGAGCTCACGTAATTAGTGTATGCCCCCTTTGTAGATGCCAGGGTGTCTTCATTTTTAATGCCTTATAATCTTCCTCTGTATAGTAATTTAGTTTATATCCGTATTCTGATGAAGGTTGAGATCAACCGAAACCGGTCGACGTTTATATATAAATTAAAGTGGTTTTAAGCAAAGAACGTTTTTTATTTGTGAAAAAAAAAATATTTAAATATTTTCTTGAAACGTAGCTCAAGATAGTTTAAATCTAATCTAAAGAAAAACATGAAGGGCCTAACTAATAAACGTATTTTAAATTTTACAAAAATGATAAACAACCATAATGTAGAGCAGGGGTGCTCAAACTTGAACTACTGGCGATCTACCTAAATATTATTAGACACTTTTGTGACCTCATTTCATGCCTATTTTTATGTCGCACGTGACGAGTATTCTTAAAAAAAATCATGTTCGTAAATTCTACTACAATCTTTTAACTGCTCTCGAAGATCGGGAATGGTATCCATGCAACAGGATTTCGCATCCTCACCACACAAGGCAGGTTATATTTTAAATCGCTTCTGTGTAAGAGTCCCGAAATAATAGTTACACACGGAACAGTCAATTTCTCAGAATTTTGCGGCATATGGCTTGCAACTCTAATGCAGAGCTTCACTCGGTACATCGGCAACTTGTTATTTAATTTATCATTATATTGTGAACACAAAACTGGTGCAAATTAGATCTGTATGCGTTGAATTAAAACTACACTCAAAACATGAAAATCGTTTTTCTTTGATTCTGTCAGTACATAAATAGTCTGCAACTTGAATTTAACAACTGCACTTCGAATAAGAGGATGTTTTCCTTAAAAACGTTTCAACAGATGAATCCACATCTGGAATTTACATTCTGAATACAAAACTGGTTCAAAACTGTGTGCAGTGAATTAAACTATACTCTGAACGTGAAAATGATTTTTTATTCTGGCAACACATGCGTAGTCTGCAACAAAAAAATTATAACTGCACTTCGAATAAGATCGTGTTTTTCTTCGAAATGTGTGAGCAGATGAATCCACAACTAAAATTTTACATTTTGAACACAAAACTGGTTTAAATTAAATCTGTGTCCGTTGAATTAAAACTACACTCCGAACATGAAAATGGTTTCTCTTGGATTCTGGCAGCACATACATGGTCTGCAACTTGAATTTTATAACTGCACTTCTAATAAGAGAATGTTTGCCTCCGAAATATTACAACAGAAATTTTACATTATGAACTGGATTAAATTAAATCTGTGTGCGGCGAATTAAAAGTACACTCCGATGAAAACGATTTTTCTTTATTCTGGCCGCAGATACATGGGATGCAACTAGAATTTTATAACTTCACGTCGAATAAGATAATGTTTGTCTTTGAAATGTGTCAGCAGTTAAATCGACATCTGGAATTAAACATTCTGATCTTAAACTGGTTTTAAATTAAGAGTGAATCTATTCGCACTCATTTTGTATTATTTATTACTAAACTTCGTATCGCTTTCAAGTTACAACTCAGACTGACCGACTCATAAATAAACCAACCACACACTAGAAACTAGATCAATAACTTCGGGCTTTTGAAGGGGGCAATTTTCGACAATATTTCACCATGAATTGCAATAATTTGACGGTTTTTTCTATGGGTAATTGTGATGTCACACACCATAGATGAGGATTGAGTAAACAACAAAAAAAACTGACAATATAAGTTACAAATAAACAATTAACAAAAAGGCATGGAAAATAGGCGGTTTTAGTACCTAATTGAGGATCAACTAAAACAAAAACTATGAATCTATTTACATTGGCAAATTTTTCTCGAGATCGACTCAAAAAGCTCTCGCGATCGACCGTTTGAGCACCCCTGATGTAGAGTAAATGGTAAGTAATAAGAGGGTTTATAAAAGCATTTAGGTCTTCTCCTCTCAAGATGTGTTCGTGTAGTTAAATCGGCATCAGATGGTTTAATGCAGATAGTTGTTTAATAGTAGATGTTTCTTAAATTTTTGCTGTTGAACGACGAAACAGAATAAATAATATTGTGAAAAATATACCCACGTAAATTTTATAGTATTTTTAGGTAATGTGACGTCTCCAAATTCGTGATGTTTCTTTAAAGTTCTGGAAAATGATTTTCTAACTCAACAACATTAGTTTTCCAAGTGTTATAGTTATGACAGACCATTGAGAGTACACTCCACTCTATAATTAAACAATTCTAGAAATACGTCTACTAATTATGTTTAATTGTCACTATGAGAAGATCAAAATATCTTCAATGTCTGACATTTTCTGGTTTGCTGTCTTGTGGTTATTACTTTTGAAAATATTTTACTGAGCGAGCGAAGTTCTGTTTTAACTCGACCATTTGTCATTTGATATGTCTATAAATTTGGTTGTCACGTTCCAGCTCCGGTTCAAGATGGCGGCACCTTTTTAGCATGATCGTGGTTACGAACTGACAAATCGGAATAATAAATATTATGTCACCTACCAGCCTGGAGAAAGTTTAAATTAAGAATTGTCATTGAGATGGTGACATTTCTTTGGACAAATTGTATAATTCCTTATTTGAAAAAAAAGTTGTGTTAAATATGCGTTGTTAATAAATTTTAATATCTTAATTATTTCGGTATTTCTTTAAGTACAATCTTATGATTTCAGAGAAAGTTTTGGTTTTGATTTACTTAATAATAGAAAATTAGAAAAATACCTTTTTGTATGCGAGGTCTGTTGTTCACAAAACTAATCATGATAGTTACTTTTGAAAATATATACATATTTTTTTTGTATTTAGCACAGAAAACTTTTTTTTTAAAGAAAGACAAACACTCCCGGGTAACAAATAACCGACAATTTTTGAAAATCTCCTACTACCATCACGGTAAGCGGGAAATGTTGCTTGTGTCGTGATGGAGGACTTAATCAGCCACGACGAATACGTGGGACCCAAACGCGATGCCAAGTCTGCCACTGACCGGTCTGACAGTCAAAGTAATATTTAAAACATTGTAAAATGATTCTCCGACTGTCCGCCTAGGCCTAAAAAGATACCTATTAGTGCTGTAATTTTTGCATGTCACAAATTGTTCTTAGTTTTGTGCCTACCGTTTGTTTAATATTTGAGTCATTTGCATTTTTAACGAAAATTCCAATATAATAAATTTTGTTCCAATGTTTTCTTATTTATTCGCTGTCTGTCGTCTCTCTAATTCTTCGGGCGTTGACTGATTTTATCTAAAAAAAGAAAGATTATGTTATAGCGATGAAAAGGAAAAAAACTTAAGTGGTGAAGGAATTTCTTCTAGTGTGTTCTACGATGATGAGCATGGAATCCGATATTAGAAAAACGCTTTTACATAATAAACTATTATTTTATTACGTGTTTTGTCATAATACTATGACGACAGAGTAGAGAAAATTACTACGGACATGTTTGTTTTCGAATTCATAATTCCTGTATGCTAATTTTTGTTTACTCGTGTTGGACAAGGTTTTTATAATGCGAAGCGTATCTTTATTATAATTTGAAATTATTCCCAGTCACCGCAATATCCATTTTCACGTGTCAATATGAATACTGAATCAAATCACACGTGTTGTATGTAATACGTGCAATTTGATAATGTCATTTTATTTGTAGTTTTTATTTGTGAGTTTTTTCAGTATTGCGGGTAAGGGTCTGTTCAGACAGAGCTATCAGATATAAAAGATCATAGCACGCCAAATATCGCTCTCCATAAAATCCCTTCAGACCGTTCACACCTAAGCGCTTTATGCGTACATAGACAATGCACATCTTACGCCGTAACCGCTCCTGAGGCGATATGCCAACAGTTAATCGCCCCCACTCCGTCGAAAACAGGAGAGAGGGTCATTTTAATTAATTACGGAGCTGCCTAGACCGGTGGATGACAGATGTCAAGTTGTCAGATTCAGTACAAAAAATGCGCACTTCGCGGCCGCTCGCTAATTTATCTGACCCCCTCTCCTACCGTAGGAAGAAATATTTGATAGCGTCGTGTGAACGGTACGAAACATAAGCGCTCGCGGTTCAACAGATATCTGCTCGCGGTTTATATTCGTGTCTGAACAGGCTTTAAAGTGTTGCACACATCATTATCATGGTGGGATTAACCTCATAAAGGTTGAACCGAATCACAGTTTTAGTACTAGCGAGTTCCCGGCATGTCCGGAATGTCACTTAAATAAAGAAATTATTTCACCATGCGTGTTCGTTCGCATTCGTCCACAGTCCCGTTCTCCTTCCGCCTCCCCTTCCTCTCCGCTCCCTCCTTCGCTAAACTATATGAAATACACCCATTTTTCAAACAACTCGCGCGCCACATATTGCAAAATTTTTATACAAATTTCATAACGCCAGAGCTCACCAGTATGTATATAGAAACTTTCGTGGGCATGCGAACAACAACTTACCAAAGTTTCATCGCAATTCGATGATTAGTATAGGAAAAGAATTCATGTCGTCAGATCTCACTATTATGTATAATAACTATCCTGGGCATGCGCACATCAAATCCCCGAAGTTTCATCGCAATTGGATGAATGGTTTAGGAAAGCATAAGGGACAAACAAAGAAACATTCATTTTTATATTTAAGATTTGTAGCGGCTATGTGATTTCGCTCTCCACCCTATATCTTGATATTATCTATATACGTATAAAAAGAAGCATTAACCACTAACCAAAAAATAAATAAACTGACTTCGCTGAACAAAAGTGTTGTCCTTTTGCACTCCTTGAGACGCTGAGTCTACTGCCGGACGACTACCATTAGACCGGCTATAAAAATCAAAGATCATTTGGCTTGACCTATTTCAGCACACCGTTCGCCATATATTCCCATTGGGAATGTACGTCGAGCGATATGCTGAAATACGCCAAGTCGCGTGATCTTTTTATCTTTTATAGCTGTGTGTGGTAAAAGTCTTAATAATATTCCACTCTCCAAATAGTTTTTCGATGCCTCCCTCAGGTTTCAGGTTGGACTTTATCAAGGTGACTTCATCCACTAATCAAGCAGCCCCTGCCACCGCGTTCACCATCAATCAAGGTTTCGTTTTGTTATATTTCTTGATCCATTGATAATTGCGTTTGATTAATTAATCCTTTTTCCACCTGGAACGTGAGCGTTTGACATAAATTCGTCAACTACATAAAAAAATAATTAAGGTTTTTTTTTTATCCCTGATACCAAATACCGTGTTATAAATACCCTTAATAAAACATTTTTTACCGATTTACCGCACAAGGATTCCATTTCCCAACTGGGACTACGGTATCCCCAATTCGAGGTATGTTGGGAGCCGGATATGGATACCGCCGCTCCGGGAACCATTTATTTAGATAATAAACAACTATGCCATAGGTCACCCCAAGTGGTTCGCTACGTTTGGTGACTTAGCCGGGTTGCCCGGGTTCATGGGGTGAGGTTTGTCCGGGTCTTGGCGGCGGATGCGTCTGCCCAACAGCTACATGGCAGGCTGGATCGGGAGAGAATGGTTGAGGTAGTCCCATTGACTTCTCCAGCCTTTCTCTGGATTCATACGTCCGTCACTCCTGGACACACTGACCCCCAGATTCCTACCCTACCCTAATACCCTTTTCCTTCCCAGAACTTCCTTTCCTAAAAGACCCTCCACACAGCATCCCCAAATACGATAGGCCCTGAGGGGAATTATTTTCTTCAGGGCCTCCTGTGTGGAGCTAATGTAAAAATGTTTTGAGGCTAAAGGAGATAGGGTGGAAGGAGACAGAGAAAGATAGAATACGGGCATTTGCCTAGCATGGTGGTCGAAAAATCCTCAATTCATGTAACAAACAATTCAGTGAATAAAGAAAACTTTTAAAAAAATGTGGGAAAGAAAAAGGTTTATAACTACCTGGCTATTCCGATCTGGTCACATAACATGACTAAAGCCATTTGAAGCAACATTTCGAATCTGAATTGAGAAAGGGCCCGCAACCCGGATTTGTACCGATTTATTACATATTTCTCTTAAACACGGTAAGTTTTAAAACTCTTAAAAAAATATATGTTATTCTTGAAGATAATATCTAGACTATGACCGCGCCGAAACGCAAATTATACAAAATTCCCTCGATAGAAAAAAAAACGCAAATTATGCTCCAAAAATTATTATGAACACGTTTGTTTCAGTTATTTTACAAGTTATATGTATGAAAAATTTCACAGTGTTTCTTTAAATGCTGTTTAAGAAAATGCCCTATTTTTTAGATTTTAGCTCTATTTTAAAGGAGTCGTGTTTTATTAAACATTTTTGCAATTTTCGCATCGATTTTGTTGCTGTAAATGTTAGCGCTCTCCTCTAACATTCGTAATTTCGTATCTATCCATCTTATTCTTTTCGGACCCGGTTGCAGGGCCTTAACGGGGCGATTCTGAGAATGCTTACTAAACTCTGGTTTACATAAATAAATCTTTTTTAAGTTGTGTTTCTTTTGTTAATGATACATTGGTGATACGAGAAAGCGCAATGTGTGAATTTACTCACATTTTCAGGCAAAACGTTTGTTTTTCATATTTTTATTTAAATTTATTAGTATTATCTTCTTCTTCATCGATTAATATTTTGACCTCTATTGTGCAGGAGCCCGTAGCCCCTCTTTACTGAGAAAGTGTTAATTTAGAGAGGTGTTAAATTCCAAGAGTATTTGGAGATTCGAAATCAATATTTTTCGGAATTCAGTTCAAGGTCATCTTTCAACGTAAAATAATACAACCGATTTTTTTTTTATATAATATTAAATGGAAATAAATATTTACCTCTGCGTTTATCACTGATATCGGGTGCCGTACATTGACGGCCTCCGTAGTCAAAGGATGAGGCTAGGGTCGCAGGTTCAAATCCCGGCGTACACAAATACTTTTTATTTGACCAGGTTCTTCACTTTTAATCTATTACAGTGTATTTGCGGCACACTCCCGAGTGGAAAATACTCTCAGTAACGCCCTGGTTTAAGACCACCATTCACAATTGAAACGTTGCTTAAAATGGCTTAGCGACCAGATCTGAATAGCCAGGTACTTCCCCACCTTCTTCTTTCCAATAGGGGGTGCCTTAGCTTTACTGGCTTCAATGGTTGGGACTCTTATTCGGTATTCAAATAAAAAATCTCAATAAACTAGATAGGAGCCGACCGAAATTTCTTTATTTACGACACAATACTTATTCACGATACTCTTGCCTCCCGAAAGATATTCACCAATTCCAGACCGTTCTTGGTAAAAATGACTTTCGAAGCCAGAACGATATGTAAACGTTTTTCATAAAAAAAAACTTGCTTTAGAAATAATAAATAACTAAATACGTCTAAATTGTGAGAAAATTATGCTCATAATATATCTGTGTAAATTCTAGAAAGGGTAATTCATTATAAGCAACTCTATTTTTCATTTTAATTTTGTGGAGTTTTTCCTCGTTTTAGATTTAAAATTTCTAAATGATTTGTGTCATGTTTTTGTCGGGTAATGTCTGCCAAATGTAGTACACCTGAAAGGTGTGGTATTTTTAGACATCACTACAGCGTATTTTTCTCGTATTTATTTTATCAACATTATTCTAAATAAAGATAGAGCATGTTAAATCTGTGTTTTTACGTTTTTTCAAAATTTCTGTACGGTTTTGAGTTGTGATCTATGTTGCCAATTCACATAAACTTCTCCACTCCTGTGCTCTAGACACAGCAATAAAATTTTCAAAGTTCAAGAAAAAATTTCGAAATTTGAAAACATGGTCGACAATTTCTCCCAAAGAAAGACAACATAATGAAAACAATTCGCTTTTTAAAACACCACATATTTAATCAAAATTATCTCCATGTTTCAAAACCGAAGGTTTCTTCGATAATGTTTGTTAAAGTTTGTAATTCAATATTTGAAATGTATGTTTGTTTACTAGCATTCTAAATATAAATTTCTTTTTTTGAAATGCAATGATCCCGAGGCATTTTTTTTTAATAAATACTTTAAGCTTCACAAGTTCTATTTCGTAAATATTGTCATATACAGTAAAAGCCTAAAGAGGCGTAATAAATAAATAAATTATAAAATCCCGTGATTTTTCACGTGTCTCTGCGCTAGAGTATTATGTAAAGCGATAGCCACCAATCCACACCAAATACCGGTTAAAATTTTAACCCCCCCGGCGCGTGTTTTTAACCTTCCGAATAGAATGCGGAATACGGAAGCGTCCAATTAAAATACCTCTTTGGACGTTTCCAATTAAATATACGATACAGAAAGACACAACACGGCATTGGCGTGATTCAGGAAATTGTAACACGCCATTGATATTTTGATTAGGTAATAATAATTGAAGCAGACACAATTTGATCAATTCTGTACTTTAACGAGTTTCTTTAGATTAAACGTTGATCTCTGAACAGTTTGAAAAAGGCCTACGCACTTATCCATATTTTTTTTTGGTTGTCTTAAGTTTTTAATTTCGTAACCTTTTTTTAATATTTCAACTTTATTTTTAAATGTTAATGATTTTTTAAGAGGGACATCACTGGGTTACGAATAACCTGACGGTGACTTATTCGTCTTATTTTGAACGTCAAGTTTCCAAAATTTCATCAAGAAGTATCAAAATTCTGCAAGAGAAAACTGGACGACCTCTCTGGATTTTACTACTGCATATATTTTAAAATATAATTTAGATATTGACCACTAGCGAGTCGGTACGTTTTGCTTTTTTGATAAGTTGCTTTTCAAAGAGTTCAAAAATCGTTAAAATTGCCCGGTCCACTCCATCAACAGACGTTGAGTGTACAAACTATACGAGGTATTTCTGAAAAAAAGAAAAACCTACAGTTGTGTATTTTCTTCAAATATAGTTAGTAAGAAAAAACTTAAAAATGGTGAAAATATTTTCAAAATGCAAAGTACGACTATTTGCCGATGATACACTAATATACTTAATTGGAGATAACTATGAAGAACTAATACACATTTTAAATAATGAACTAAATGGATGTATCAAGATGGCTAAAAATAAATAAGCTTAAATTAAATACAAAAAAAAACAAAATGTATGGTGATTGGATACAAGAAGACATCCAGTGAAAGCAAAATTAAAATTGATGGTGAAATTATTGAAAATGTTACTGAAATGAAATACTTCGGAGTTATATTAGATTCCAAACTAAACTTCAATAGACATGCTGAATACACCCAAAAGAAAATTGGCAAAAAGATATCTTTTTTTGGAAGAATTCGGCCAAAAATTTCTAGAAAAACTGCAATCACCATATACAATTCAATTATTGCTCCACACTTCAACTACTGCTCAAGTATACTTTTCCTATGTAACGAAAGAGAACAAAATAAGTTACAAATTCTCCAAAACACGGCAATGAGAATAATTCTTCGACGAAACAGATTTTCAAAAATTATTAAAATGTTAAAGGAACTAAATTGGTTGACCGTGAAACAGATGCTGACCTTGAACACGATGGTATTTATCCACAAAATATTGAACAACACGTTACCAAAATACTTCTCAAACAAAATTTTATACAATAAAGACATTCACAGATATAACACAAGGACGTGCAAGGAAATTAGGCTACAAAAAAAGGACAATGCGAATACGCAGAACAGTCTACTGTACAAGGGAATGAAGTTGTATAACACACTACCGGAAACTTTAAAGTCCACACCAATTGGAAAGTTCAAGATGTATTGTAGGAGCTACATAAAACTTGAAAAAATATAGTGAATATGAAATATTATTATCAATTAGAAATTTGCAAAACTTAAATGTACAAATTACTAAAATAAAAATTATTATTATTATTAAAAATCGGTCCAATTGTGGAGGACAAAAATGGGGTATACAAAACCTCAATTTTGATGATTTTATTTAGGTTTTATCATCCTGAAGTGTTGTCCCTTTCGCTCAGCGTTCGGGTGAGTGAGAGCGATAGTAACAGCGACACTTTGGTAAAATACCTATTGTTTAAATTTCTCGGCCACCGGGTTTTCTTTTGAGGGGTAGGAAATGACCGTGACAGTGACCTTCCTCTTATTTTGTTGTCCCTTTAGCTTAGCGTTCGGGTGAGTGAGAGCGATAGTAACAGCGACACTTTGGTAAAATACCTATTGTTTAAATTTCTCGGCCACCGGGTTTTCTTTTGAGGGGTAGGAAATGACCGTGACAGTGACCTTCCTCTTATTTTGTTGTCCCTTTAGCTCAGCGTTCGGGTGAGTGAGAGCGATAGTAACAGCGACACTTTGGTAAAATACCTATTGTTTAAATTTCTCGGCCACCGGGTTTTCTTTTGAGGGGTAGGAAATGACCGTGACAGTGACCTTCCTCTTATTTTGTTGTCCCTTTAGCTCAGCGTTCGGGTGAGTGAGAGCGATAGTAACAGCGACCCTTTGGTAAAATACCTATTGTTTAAATTTCTCGGCCACCGGGTTTTCTTTTGAGGGGTAGGAAATGACCGTGACAGTGACCTTCCTCTTATTTTGTTGTCCCTTTCGCTCAGCGTTCGGGTGAGTGAGAGCGATAGTAACAGCGACACTTTGGTAAAATACCTATTGTTTAAATTTCTCGGCCACCGGGTTTTCTTTTGAGGGGTAGGAAATGACCGTGACAGTGACCTTCCTCTTATTTTGTTGTCCCTTTCGCTCAGCGTTCGGGTGAGTGAGAGCGATAGTAACAGCGACCCTTTGGTAAAATACCTATTGTTTAAATTTCTCGGCCACCGGGTTTTCTTTTGAGGGGTAGGAAATGACCGTGACAGTGACCTTCCTCTTATTTTGTTGTCCCTTTCGCTCAGCGTTCGGGTGAGTGAGAGCGATAGTAACAGCGACATTTTGGTAAAATACCTATTGTTTAAATTTCTCGGCCACCGGGTTTTCTTTTGAGGGGTAGGAAATGACAGTGACAGTGACCTTCCTCTTATTTTGAAGATAAAGTGTACAAAATTTCATCAATCTCAAATCCACACCGCTTGACTGCTCGCCCATCATAGACACGATTTATTTAAATGCATAAAAGATTGATAAGTATAAAAACGTCAAACTGATAGAGCGCTTGTAGCAAACAGCGCCTGGCGCTCAATTTCATGGACGAATGCCAATTGAACTACCACGCCAAAACGTCTTATAACCGAATATTCCACTTCTTTCTGAATGAGGCCTTATATCAAATTCTACAAAACATCAGCAAGTGCAGACTTGTTCAGATTTTGCGGATTTCTATTTTTATAGCCGAAAGGATTTCTGTTTTCAATTTACATATTTTGTATGGGAAAATAATAAGGAATTGCGTAGGGGCCGTTCGTGAAATAGGCCACACAACACAGTAAGGGATGGGGGGGGTAGACGATAGTGAATATGTATGATCGAGGGTGTTGTTTTTATGAAGACTAAGGAGGTATTTCACCACCTCTAAGCAAGCTGTTTAGTATCGTACAAGTAGTAATAATATAATCATAACAATGATTGGATTGTTTCTAGTGACGTTTTCGTGGAAAAATCACTTCAAGGGCGCTTTAAAGTAACTTTGTGAAACAAGCATTTTCTTGGCAGTTGGCGTTGCTCAGCGGTTGTGAAACAGTGAAATTCGACGAGTATCGCTATTCGTCAGTTTACTTTTAAGAAGTCGGAGGTGATGGAACAGAGCATTGTGCTTAGAGGGAGGGATCTAAGAAAGTATGCTAAGAACAACCCTCTGCGTATTTTAATTAGTCTCTAATGGAGTTTAAAAATACATTTTTTCCACTTAATTAAAATTAATCAAAAAACGTTACAGCATTAGATAATTATTATTAATCAAATATGCATATGGCTTGCACATTGTTTGATTACATTCATCATTGTGCAAATATATCATCTTCGCTGTTTTCTTAAATCTAAATTACAATGAATGATTACGAAGAATTTTATGTGGTTGCTTACACATTGTTTGAATGAATGCTTTAATTTTATCTCCGATGTTTTTATTGAAATTACAGTGAAAGATTACGCAGAATTTTATAGTTCCACACTGTAAATAATTTTCTTCGCTTGTCATCTTTGCGAATGTTGTTTGGAAGGTCTTTTAATGAAATTTATTAAAAGAAAGTAGGTTCTGGGAAGGATTTTTTTTTAAACATTTTTTTCACACAGGAGGCCCTGAGGAAAAAACAATCCCTCAGGGCCTATGTCATCTTTGGAGATGCTGTGTGGAGGGTTTTTTAAGGAAAGGATGAAGAAGAAGTTCTGGGAAGGAAACAGGTATGAAGGATTGGTAGGAATCTGGGGGTCAGTGTATTCAGGAGTGACGGATGTATGGATCCATCCTTTCAAGGTGATGGATCGAGTAATTCTGGCTGGAGAGTTCAAAATACTTCCTCAACCGGTCTCTCTCGATCCGGCCCGCCACGCAGCAGGTGGGCAGACATATCTGCCGCTAAGACCTTGACAACTCTCACTGCATGAACCCGGGCACCCCTGTCAAGTCACCAAACGTAAGCTAATTTACAACTTGGGGTGACCAACGGCAGAGGTGTTGGTTATCCAATATAATGATTCCCGGTGCGGCGGTACCCATACCTGCCTCCCAAAGTGAAAATGATATGAAGGATGGATAGATAACTAGAAGCCAGTGTGTACAAAAGTGACAGACTTATGACTCTATCCCTCCCACTGCGTTACAAAGGGATGGTTCGAGTTGATTTTATTATATTACTTTTTTACGAACAATATGACAATATAATATACCTAATTCTAAGCCGGAAATAAAGGTCTCAGCTAGCAGATAACTGGACGCCTTTGACCTCTTGGCTATTTAACCAATTAATAAGTTAGCCATAGTCCCATAGTCACTGTTAAATATCAAAATTCGTAGATAGAAAAGTTTTTTTTCTAACTTTTGAAAGTTAGACGCCCTCTTAAAATTATCCGCATTGACGTAGAAGTCATGGAGTACCGTGTTCGTATACACGCAAGATTAATCTATATTGAACGACTCGGTGGACGAGTGGGTAGCACACTCGCCTACGCACAAAAATTGTGCTATTTTCATACAATAAATTGATGTCGTTTTAAAACCGTTCAAAAATACCGAGAAATAGAAATTTATTTTCAAATTGTGTGTAAATTTTACGAGCCAATTTTAATTGTAAGTATCTCGACGATTACAACACGTACGTACATTTTTTCGTTCTTCTTCGACGTATGTATTTTTATATATCTCCACGCAGGAAGCCCAGAGGAAAATAATTTACCTCTGGGCCGATGTTGTGTGGAGGGTCTTTTTGAAGAGAGGAAGGAGTGGTCATGTGTTTTGAAGATACACATGTTGTGGAGAGAGGAACACCGAGGCCCGCAAATCACTCCACAGCCGAATTGTTGAACTCATGAAAAGTCCTGTTCTCATTTGAAAAATTTCAACCGTATACAATTGTTGGGCGCGTGTTTGGCGTGGTCAGACTGTGCACCAGTGCCGAAGATATCGATGACGCTGTTTACTCGGAACGTCTTCCATTGAAATACCGATATAATAAGGTCGGCATTCCCACTTGACATCCGTGCTTTAAAGAATGCAATCATAGACCTGCCCTAAGTAAAGTAAAAGCGTATTATTTCCCCCTCCCCATACTGGTTCCATTGGAACCGGCTGGGATTGAGTATGGCTTCGCGTGAATTAAAAAAAATGTGACGTCATCATTCTTCTGCGAGCCAGCGTCGAGTGCTTATCTGTGCATTTTATGAAATAACACCGTAAAAAACATGCTTTGTGTTTTGAAAACGTGTAAATACGAGGGGAGGTCCAAAAGTTCGTGGAATGAAACGGTTTTCAATAGAATTAAACAATAAATCTATTTTTCCTTTTCAATATAATCACCCTTAAGCTGAATACATTTATTAGATCTATGATTTAATTTTTCTAAACCATCGTAAAAATATTTTTTATCTTTTGTCTCAAAATGAGCCAAAATTTCCTCCTTTACCTCATTGCCGTCGGAAAATTTCCTTCCCCTTAAGTCTTTTTTAAATTGGGGAACAAATAAAAATCACTTGGGGCCAGATCTGGACTGTAGGGTGGGTGGACTAGTGTTTCGAAGCCATGCTTGTGCAGAGCAGCCATTGCAACTCTGCTCTTGTGAACCGGCGCGTTGTCTTGCAAGAGCTACACACCCTTGGTCAATTTTCCTCGACGTTTTTCTTTGATGGCCTCCTTTAATTTCTCTAGTATCGTTGCGTAGTGTTCTTTCGGTTATGGTCCTTCCCTTTTCTTTGTAATCAATGAGTATTATCCCCTCACAATCCCAAAAAACAGTAGCCATCAACTTTCCAGCCGACTCCGACACTTTGAATTTCTTTGGCGGTGGTGTACCCTTTTTATGCCATTGCATGGACTCTTGTTTGGACTCAGGCTCAAAGTGATGAACCCATGTTTGATCTCCGGTAACAATCCGCTCTAAAATCAGTGCAGGTTCGTCTCCACACAACTCCAAAAATTGTTTTGATGCATCGACGCGCTGTTGTTTCTGAAGCGTCGCGTCGTGAGCATTCTCGGTACCCATCTTGCACTGACTTTTGTCATACCCAGGTGGTCAGGTAGGATTCGCAAAATGGTCGTATCTGATGCTCCAACTAATACTGTCATATTGAGTTATTGACGAATCACATTTCCCCAAAGTCATCTTCCCGCTCTGCGCCCCGCTGTAGTTGTAGTCTACCCCTCACCTTTATGTTCTGCTCTAGTAATATTCATATGTCTATGATTGCAATCCATTTGTATAAATAGGAGAACCTACAACTGCACAGAGTTTTTGTCTGCGTTATTGCAATTGGGCTATCCAGTGAAATACCACTAAATTACGATGTAAAAATTTAATGTTTATGGGTTAAATTTTCCCTCTCGCCTCGCCTGCTCGATATTTGTCCTTTGTAGAAATTTGTTGATTCTTGTGTCAAATAACGCTAGGCAGTTCATCACTGGTGGTAACGATGAAGAAATACCGGTAATGGGGTAAAGGTCACAACTAATAATATTCCAAGCAACACCTGCGCGGTATTAACGGTGAAAAGGTTTTCTAACGTATTCAAAATTCTTGCTCCCTCGTGTAGGAAAAAGAATCGCGGAGAGTGTAGAGAAAGTGCAGTTGAAATATTTATGTTGCTCAATTTGGAAGGCGGGTATGGGAATCGCCGCCCCGGGAACCATTTACTGGATAACCAATCCTTAGGTAGATATTTCTTCCATAGGTCACCCCAAATGACTTGCGTTTGTTAACTTAGCAGGGGTGCTCGGGTTCATGGGGTGAGGTTTGTTTACGTCTTGACGGCCAATGCGTTTACCCTCCTACAGCATGTCGGGCCGGATCTGGAGAGATTAGTTGAGGGAGACCTCACCAATATCTCTCCAGCCGAACTCTCTCGAGCCATCGTCTTGCATCGCAGTGGGAGGGATGGATTCATACGTCTGTCATTCTTAAACACGTTGAACCCCAGATTCCTACCCACCCCTACCTTTTTCCTTCCCAGAACTTACTCTCCTTGCTTTCTCTAAAAATACCCTCCACACAGCGTCCCCAAAGATGACATAGACCCTGGAGCGATTTTTTTTCTGAGGGCCTCCTGTGTGGAGCTAATGTAAAAAAATAAATAATTAAAAATTACGAATATTTATAATGCGTTTTCTTCTGAATTCACTAAAACCCAACTTAACATTTTTCTCAGCTTTACACAAGGCAATAAAGCCAGAAGATGCAGATATTCAATTTCGTGATTCCCCGCCTTAATTAAGATTGGCTTTAATTTCGATCTGTTATCTATTGTTTTTTTTTATATGAGATTGTCTGAAAGTCCTAATCCTCCAATCTGCTCGAAACTGCATATTATCATTATCTCACTTACCATCTAGCCACTTAAGTATAAATATACCGATCGATATTAACGTACGTTCACGCTATATTAATTATGTTTACTTACGGGTACCTACTAGAACAACAGATTTCACAAATATAACGTTTACCCTTCACTCTGACGCGTGACGTCACGATAGTTCATGAACACGAACATGGCGTAGGCCCGGTATATCAGTCAGTTCGCATCCTCGCTATGTCGTATGACATTCCTCGATCAAATTTTAGCGGGCTAAATCGGCCGCTTATGTCTTGGTAAGCCGCAGAATAGTTCCCTTTTTAGACGTGGAAGCGCCTGCAGTCACATGCCCGGACATGCCAAATTGACGTTTACGTTAGTAATTACATCTCACCGAAACTTACGTAAAATGCACGATTTTATCAGTGTGGTCTATTATATTCATCGGGCGATGAGGAATGTCGATGTTATTAATTAATTAATTGATAATAATGCAAATTGTGAAGCTTAACTTTACTTAATACTTTATGAATGATAATGTACCTACCAACCTAATTTGAATATGTCAATTTGACTGTCCTAGAACGGGAGACCTTCCTAGTTGGACAGTCAAAGCTTCCTTATACTGAATGTATTTTATAACAAATAACAAATAAATAAATATAAAATATTCTGGTAAGGGATTTTAAGTTTCAAAGTCGGGTTAATTTATTTTCGGCGGTTAGTTAGTTGTAATTTCATGAATAGTGCTTTGACTCTAGCAAAACAAATACAAATTAATGTACTCGCGTGTAGCACCATGTTGGTTGGAGTGAGGAGCTTTATGAAAAATCAACTCGTAAATTAAACCCGCCTAAAAATAAACTGCGGTCGTTTTTGAACGATCGCGAGAGCATAGACATACCACTCATGTAGACAGTAGTTTCGTTTTTCAATTAAAAAAAGAAACACATTCTTCTTTTAAAGTCACAGAAAATACATGTACATTAGTGACATCTAGGCTTTCTATATACGGATTATGTTCCAAGCCGTGCTAAGCGCGACATTCCAATCAAGCCGAGCTTAAAATCAACGGATTTACCGGGCCATGGCATTGTTCGCGTGTCCCAAAGTGTGAAGATACTGTAACGATTTCCCGGGAGGTGCTTTCGTGGGATGTTTCCCTTCGTATTTGAATGTGTTCCATTTTTGAAGGGTACTAAAAACAAAAACACAGCTTTTCTATAAATAGTTGACCTTTTGGAGGGAAAACTAGGGAAAATAAATGGTTTGTGATTTTTCGTTATTTGTTTTTGGGGGTGTTATGCCGTGTTGCGCTACCTCCTTCTTTAGCCATCGTATCGGACAGCGTTGCAGTGTCCATCATTAGGGCAGATCCGGCAGAACGCTGTCCGAAACGTTGGCTAAAGAAGGAGGTAGCGCAACACGGCATAACACCCCAAAAACAAATAACGAAAAATCACAAACCATTTATTTGCCCTAGTTTTCCCTCCAAAAGGTCAACTATTTATACAAAAGCTGTGTTTTTGTTAAGTACCCTTCAAAAATGGAACACATTCAAATACGAAGGGAAACATTCCACGAAAGCACCTCCCAGGAAATCGTTACAGAATCTTCACACTTTGGGACAGTTGGCTAGTTGGACAGTTGGCTAGTTGGCTAAAGAAGGAGGTAGCGCAACACGGCATAACACCCCAAAAACAAATAACGAAAATACTTTTGGCCGTGAAATCTTAAAACTTATCTGGTTTGTGATTTGTTCGAATTTCAGCATTTCGCTTTTGCACGCACAAAATATCCTGGGTTTTAGAACATTAGGAGATAATCTGAAAAAAAAAATATTTAGGAAATGTGTTTGAATTTTTTAATATTTTTTATTATTTTAACTGCCCGGGGATAACTGTCACGGAAACTTCTTTTCTTATTTTGTCATGCTTGTTGTTGTTTTTTTATTTTTTATTTTTGACATTTTTTTCTACAAATATGATTATCTGTAAAATTCAGTTTTCTTTTGCACCTAATCCATGCAAAATATTTTTACTGTCATCTTTTTTTTAAGCAAAGTCGTTTTTATCATTATTATTATTACTTGTACAAAATTTTGATACACATCTTCTTAACCCCTCGGGCTAATTTGTTCGCTTTTCGGAACAACTCATACAAGTCTTATGGAAATCGTTGTTTCTCCATCAGTATCATAGTAAGAAAAATGATCTAAATGGAATTGGAAAGAGAAAATACCACGCTATTTATTCATATCTAAAAGTTAAACACAAAAAAATTAAACTATACAACTTTATGAAACCAAAGTTTCCTACCGCAATTTGGAAAAAATATTCGAGTGCAGTTTACTCGCGGTAGAAGCGAAACTTTACCAAAACAATCTCAACCAATACGTGAAAAGTGAGGTCATAATCAAAGCGACCAATGAGCGCAGACCAGCGTAATTTCCGTTTCATATCTCAACCGACAGGAGCCTTTAAAAGTGACATCATAATCAAAGCAGTTAATGCGTCGCAGGTGCAGTAATCGTCGTTTCCGTTTCATCTGAAATCCAAATCAGGGCTATAGAAGTTTCACTTCAAAAGAAAATTTGTGAATTAAAAAAAAAAATTCATGAGACAACAAAAAATGGTATGTTCATAATAAATTAAAAATAAATTTGTCTAATAAAATACTCGTATGTAGGTATTTTTTTTTCATTACCAGTAGTAACTTTAGTAAGGAAAAAGGTGAGTATTTCGTTTTTAAAAATTTTAAAGTTTGCATTAAAAAATTTTGTAGTTAAAAAATTAAATGGTTATTTTATACTAATAAAATTTGAAAGTGTATTTCATCACATTTAAAAAACAGTTTTTAGAGTTCGGATATGTTCACATAATATTCCATTTATTTGAATTTTAATGCAAATCGGAATTTTTTTGTCCTACTGACAATATTATCATCCAGGCCTGACGGAATTCCTCGATTTGATTTCATAAAAATGATTATAAATTTTCAGTAGTTTTGCATTACTTTCATCATATGTTGACGTCAAAATTTTAGTTATGCTCAGTGACAATTAACAATGCTTTTTACTGTAATTAGTATTTATCGTATTTTCTATTGTGATATTAAATCTCAAAGCCAGCCGATAACATTCAATACCGATTTGTTTCCCAGTAAAGGTACGGTTATCTTAATTTGCTCAGAATGCTTTCATTGTGATGAGACATAAAACTTCAAAATAATTTTCAAATGCAGAGAAATGCCAGTACATCGCTTCTTTACAAGTGTTCGGTCGGGTTTTCTGCACCCGTTGAAGTTGTTAGCTGATGGATTTTTTTTTTAATTTCAGTGTTAAATAATATTAAAATAATATTTTCAAATTTTATAACTTATCTGTTCATCGGAATTTTATTTACTTTATGGTAATGCGATTTCGTGCAATGTCATTCGGTTGTGATAAGTTCGTTTTGAGTTTGTTGAAGCACCGTTGCCTTGGAAACAATGCTTTTGTCAAGATCACATTAATGCCAGTATTTTTATAAATTATGGATTTTAAAAAATTTCAAAAATGTTTTATTTGTCAGCCAGTGAAGTGCAAACATAATTATTTATTTTTTCAACATACCTTTTAGTGGTCGAGGAGTTAAGTTAGAAGTGGTCGAAAATCGCAAAAACTATTAGTTCGGTTTACTTGTTTAATAAGATTTAAAATGTTCTCTATTTATTTATTTTTTTAATTAACGCCCTTTTTACAATGATGTTATATAAAAAGACTCGCCATAGACTCACAAACTCGCAAAATAATGTGGCAAGTAAGCAATACTCTTTTGTTTTCAGCGGTTTTCAGTAATTTCTTAATTTTTTTTACATAAGCTCTACACAGGAGGCCCTGAAGAAAATAATTTCCCTGAGGGCCTATGTCATGTTTCGGGATGCTGTGTGGAGGGTTTTTTAGGGAAAGGAAGGAGAGGAGGGTTCTGGGAAGGAAAAGGGTTTAAGGGGTGGGTAGGAATCTGGGGTTCAGTGTGTCCTGGTCATCAGACCTAAACACACCTCATCCCATGAACCCGGGCACCAATTCAAAAGTTATTCATGTATTAAAAAGTTATGCTATTTCCACACCGAAGCCAAACTTCCAACTCGAACTTCCAACGCTCGAACTACCCTGCTGCACAATCATCCGAAAGTTTGAAGTTGGAAGTTGACCTCAGTGTGGCCGTACCATAAGACAATCAAAGAATGTGTGTTTTTTCACCGCATAAAATACCGCACAAAATTGTCGGATGGGAAACATGAAAATTAATGGTTTTGCTTATAATAATCGATAATAATAAGTAATTTGTGTACATATAAATGAAATTTTATTTCTTCACTTTTACTACTGTTTGCCGTGTAATGGAAACATTTTCTCAACACACCGTAGGGCATTTTGGCATTTTTTTATTGCAATTTTCCCACTGGTAAGACACGACCTTACTCGACGAGTGACAGTTTAGTACTAAAGTACTAGAAATCGAGTATAGTGCATTTGCCTTGCTTTTGGCTTCGTACTTTGAGATTTATACCACGCGTCTACGGTATATAACGTCATTGCCTTTATATGCTTTTCTATTATTATTATAATGTTTTTGCTTAACTAAACTGATCTAGTTACAATCTTTTGTATTTATACACATAATGGTATACACTCGGTGTAACAGCACGTGCTTGAAGGATTTTAACCAGCGATTCCTCGCCATATTTGGTGTAAGAAATGTATATGTCATTTTGCTGTCCGATGATATATTTGTTTAATAAACAGCAAATTATTTTTCCATCACTCGTCGCAACTGAGTGCTCCGGTGGTCCAGTGTAGCGTAACGGCGGGTCGCGTGATAAGCACTCCGTCTCGTTATAAGACACAGAACGGCGCGCGTATCACTCGATCCCATCGCGACGTAGAGATGGGATTAGCAGCGACGTGTTTTGACAATTTTTTGCTGTTGTTTTTAATAGAAAAATATATCATCGGAAAGCAAAATGATGTGGTACCTACATTGTTTGCTACATATATTATACTCGTACTCAGTAATCGCTGGTAAAAATCCTTCGGGTACGTGCTGTTACACCCTGAATATTTACATAATGGTTGTCAGACACTAAATTTCTGCACTTAAACATATCCTGGCTTCTAATATTATGTGATGGAATTGAAAACTTATCAATGCAAGCAAATCTGGACTCAATCGACCAGTTGATTAGTCAGGCATCTCCAAATAGGGGGCATTCATTTATATAAGAATAGGCCGACCCCCTCCCCCCTGTTTATTATTTATTACTTAAGAATCTAAAGGAAAAATGAATACACGTTTGGTTTGTTTTAATGTTTGTTTGCGCGGGTCCGTTGCCATGTAAATGGAAATCGTTTGACTATACGCATCCGAGCGAACCTCGGCACTCGCGCGGTTGTCCGCGCTTTTTCAAAGTATAATTTTAACTTTGCGTATTTTTGTGATCTTACGTAAGAACAATCGAGACTCCCTCCCACCCCCTTGTAAGAAAAAATAAGACATGGTCGACCCCTCTTCCCCCTAAATCGTCTTACGCAATAAATGAATGGCCCCATACTATTTATTTATTTATAAGTACATGTTACATGACGGTACTCGATGGTTTCACCTCTTCCTTACACTCGATAAATGCTGGCGTCCCACAGGGATCGGTTCTGTCTCCGACTTTGTTTTGTTGCACATCAACGACCTTTTGTCATGTGCACCAATTCACTGTTACGCGGATGACAGTACAGTCCATGATAGCTTTTTGTTTGACAAGCCCCCAAAGGGCTCACAAACCCCAACGGCTCGGAGGGCTTTGAAGCAAAGAATGGACGGTTACCTCGAGAGTGTTTTCTCTTGGGGTAAAAATAATCTCGTTGAATTTAATGTTTAAAAGACCCAATCTTATCTGATTAAGTCTAAAAGGGATCGAAATGAATAACTAGTATCCTTCAACGGAAGCAATCTTCCGAACAGGCCCTCCATTGATATGCTTGGTGTAACCCTAAGTGACCAGCTCAGGTATGGGGGCTCCATCGAAGCCAGAGTAAAGTTAGCCTCCCAAAAACTAGGCGTACTGTACAGGGCCCGCAGAAACTTTAATAGTACACAACTGCTAATCCTGTACAAATCAAAAGTGCGCCCCACGGTTGAATTTGGCAGCCACCTCTGGTCTGGAGCTCCAAAATACCTGAAAAATACCCTCGACTCAGTGCAGAAACGGGCGGTCCGTTTAATAGATTCTCCCATCTTAACAGACGGATTGCAATCTTTAGAGCACAGGCGTCGGGTGGGAATGCTATCCTTGTTCTACCGGTATTACAATGGAAGATGCTCCGAGGAACTAGCATCATTGATCCCTTCGGCACCGGTGCATAGTCGGGAAACACGCCAAACGCGTGCCCAACATTTGTAAACGGTTGACATTTGTCACATGAGAATGGGTCGTTTCTTCGACTCGTTCTTGTGTTCAACAGCTCGGCTGTGGAATGATTTGCCGGCCTCTGTGTTTCCTCCTTCCTACAACATGGGTCTCTTCAAGACCATTGTTCATTCCTTCCTCTCCTCAAAAAGACCCCCCACACAGCATCTCAGATGACATAGGCCCTGAGGGAAATTATTTTCCTCAGGGCCTCCTGTGTGGAGTTAATGTAAAAAAAACATGATTAATACATTTACATTTACTTGAGAAATACATTTACTTGAGAAGATACATTAGGTCACCATACTGTGTTGAGATGATGAGAAAAGCAATATTCGAGGAAACAGTCCTACGTACATTTTGCATCTTATCTTTTGAAAGAGCTGCAGCATTATTGTGATAAGGAACATGATGTTTATTACCTTTTTTATGTCACGGTACCGTAATCGTGAATCGTCACGGTAATAATAAAAGCGCTCAATATCATTGTTCAAATAAGCCGACAATGTGGTTTTATTTTTTATTTATTGTGTCAGTGAATCTAGATGCAATCTGCTTGGCACCGCAGCGATGCCAAGACCAAGACCTCTACTACTATCTCTTCTCTACCCAAATAGCTACTGGTTACCACGCCCAACTACTTATCTATTGAATCTGCACTTTGATAAGATCACACGTTCTCAATTCGATTGTTCTAAACTACATGCACCTATTTCGTTATCATTTGGTTGTAGATGCTGGGGGTTATTTGGCATTAACCCGTAAGGTCTATTTGTTCGGTTTTCGGAACAAATCATATAGGTCTTACAGAAATCGTTTTGTCTCCCTTACTATTATAATTGAATATGATCTAAACGGTGTTAGAAAGAGAAAATACCACGCTTTATGTTAAAATCCAAAAGTTAACTGCAAAATAATTAAAATATACACATTTATGAATCTAAAGTTTCCGACCGCAATTTCAAAAAAAAAAGAATTTTGTTTTTTTTTTCATTATTTTTATATGAAACGACAAAAAAATGAGTTGACGATAATAACGTTTGTAGTACATTTGCCTAATAAATTTGTTTATGTGCAAGTGTTGTAAACAGTCATTTCCTGCACTATTTACTAGTATAATTTCGTAAATATTGTTAAGTGTATATATGTATGTAAAAGCCTAAATGGGCGTAAATAAATATATATATATATATATATAAAATATGTGATTTCATTGATTTTTGTTTATAAACTTTTTTATGTTTGCATGCAAAATTTTTAAATTTCAAAAGTGATATGTTTATTAAAATTTAAAAGAGTATTTAATAACCTTTATAAAACAGATTTTTTTTCGGATACATTAAGAAATATACCATTTATTTTGATTTTATTGCAAAACGGTAATATTTTTACTCTTTGACAAATACGGTGGAAGCCTGAGTGGTTTAAACACCAATCGTTGTATTAGATTCCCCGTTTCTTCCGTAGCGGTTTCATGGTCATTCTATTAATTCAACCCAGCCTTCGGGTGTCTGATCTACTGCTGATAGCAACCATCTTAATACGTCTTGACTTTGAAGACGTTTCATTTTTCTTTGTAGGCCTTCTGGCGTCCAGCTTTGGATGAATTTATTCGTTATTGACCGTACCGACTACCAAGAACACTGAATTAATTCGGTATTCTTGGTACATGTTAGCAGTAAGCCTATTACATAAATTTTTCGTTAAGTTGTGCCCTGTATCTTTATACAATGAGGTTATCTCCTAGTTTTTATTATTTTTATTTTGATGAAAATGTATTTGTTTAATTTTTTTTATTATTATTTTGAAAAACACTTTTTTTTTCATATATAGTCCACAGTAGGTACTATAGGTACCCTGTCCGGGGTCTACATATTACAATTTTATTGTGATTATTCTAGGTGATTTGAACCTATTATGGTTTATTTTTTATGTGAAACCGCACCAGATTTCCAACTTCTCCCAACCGTCTGGAGCCAGTAAGACTATGATTTCCCCCAATTGGGGTATGTTGTGAGGCTAAAGGGAGTGGGAATTTAGAAAGAGATGGGGAAGAGGAAGGTGGGGAATACTCGGATATTCAGATCTGGTCACCAAACACGGCCAAAGCCATTTCAAGCAAAGTTTCAGTTGCGAGTGGTGGTCTTACACCAGGGTGACACTGATAGTATTTTCCACTCTGTAACGTGCCGCAAATACACCTTATATTATCTAGAATGATTTATTTGGGAAATAACAAAAATCAGTCAAATAAAATCAGTGAGAGCCTTAGCTTCATATTTACCTTAGGATTACTAGTGGAGAGCATTAACTCTCGACCATGGAAGCCTTCAAAACTAGTTTATCGATGTCTCCAAAAAAGACGAAGTTACGAGCTTACAAAGTGAAGTTGTATAAAACGTATGCAATGATGTCTCGTGACGTCACACAAGACATGATTCAGTACAAATCTTAATTCGAATGGAAGTGCTGAGTGTTGCATTACGGCCGCGTACGGACCGCGATGTGTCAAGCTTTTTGGCCGGCCGTGAATATAATATCTTGACGGCTTATATTATTTCCGGTACCATTCGAATTTTCCAAAATGTTAAATAGTTTATTCTCTAATTAATATAATACATTTGTAAAAAAAACAAGCAATTTTGTTGTAGAACCGACCTCATTGAATATCTCATTTGAAATTATGAAAATTATTTTATAATTTTTTTCAACGTGTTTCAAGGAAAAATGTATTTACATTTGGTGACTTGCAACGAATGCGATTCGACGTTTATACTCGCCGATTTAATCAACCGTAAACAATGAACACATCCTGTTTAACTACAACTGATTTTCCTTTCTGAGAAACATACAACTATCACCTAACGAGCACTGATACACTTATACTGTACTATATGCATAATGTTATATACATCGACGCGTCAAACTGATTCACACTTGTATAAAAACAGCTGGTGCAAGTACAAACAACAATAATAATAATACTTCTTCAAACACAGCAAACTTATTTTGTTTGAACATTTTAATTCAAAATTAATACATTACCTAGTTTTAACCACGTTTATTGTTTATAAAAAACCTACACGTATCGCGGTTACTTCCTTGTCAATGGAAAGGTGGGAGTGGGAAGGGCCAAGGGCGGTAGTAGGGCATAATTTCCAACATATGAGAAGTTTAAACAATAATAGTTTCTCACAGTTTGCCAATCATTTGTTGGAGACTAGTCACACTTTTGACTTTAATAGTGGAATTGAGTTACTACATTGTAATTAATTTTTATGGTTTAATTAAATGAAGACAATATAAGCGAAACTCAATCGAAAATCTGAAAACAGAAAAATCAGAAAAAGATATTGACACATCTGGGACTCGAACCCAGGACCTCTCGCTTACCGGGCGAACGCGCTAACCACTGCGCCACCGTGTCGATATCCAATTCGGTCACTTTTAACTGTATCATACTTCGACTAAGAACCACCCACACTATCTTCATTTTTCTTAACGCATATACTATTGGCTGCTATCTTTATGTATGATTGCAAGATTCAAACCCGAACTAAATGCTCTCTAGATAGTGTCTGGATAAATCTTTATCCATTTTATTTAATATGCGACATCTATTGACTTTTCTGCAAGTCTAGGATGAATATTTTTATTTTTATTTTAACTTTATGAGTAAAACCTCAAATTGTAATATTTAATTAAATAAGACAATATAAGCGAAACTCAATCGAAAATCTGAAAACAGAAAAATCAGAAAAAGATATTGACACATCTGGGACTCGAACCCAGGACCTCTCGCTTACCGGGCGAACGCGCTAACCACTGCGCCACCGTGTCGATATCCAATATACAATTTGAGGTTTTACTCATAAAGTTAAAATAAAAATAAAAATAATTTTTATGGTGTTCATTTGGACAAATTGGAAATCTTAGATATTAGAAAGAGCGTACACACGAATTTAAATATTATAAACTAGCTGGTACCCAGCATGCGTTGCTATGCCATTTAATAAATAAATTGTTTCTCCCTGCGCGTCCTTTCCCTTTCGTCCCGTTCACCTTCCTCCTCCCCTTCCTCTCCCGCGTCCCCTTCCCCTCTCGCGTTCCCTCTCCTCCTCCTCCGCTTTCCCTCTCCTCACTCTACTCCCCCCCTTCCCCCTTCCCCCGTCCCGCGAACCCCCCTCCCGAGTTCCCCTCCACCCTCCCGTATTCGCCTCCCCTCTCCCGCGGACCTATATTGTTGATTTAAAACCCTTAATTTATTACGTGCTTCAATTCGAGTGGACCCGAGGAAAGTAGGTAGAACAGTTTATATGGGGAAATGAAATTGTTGTTTTAACTATCTTCCTTGCAAATTTTCCATATTTTCTCACCGTTTAAACCTTCCCTGGACTACTACAAACATTTCAAAACCAAAATCAGCTAAATCGACCCAGCCGTTCTCGAGTTTTAGCGAGACAAACGAACAGCAATTGATTTATATATATATAGATGATCAAAAAATATTTTCAAATGACCCATTATAAAACTTGTTCCCTTTGTAAATTTTACCTTATTACTTATTTCCCCATTCCCATCTTTCCATTGAACCACTTATATAATGAGTAAATCCGACCGGTTTCAGAACAAACGTTCCTTCTTCAGGGCAAGCGTATACTAATTTGACAGTTTCGAAATATGGATGGGAACAATTTTTATTATGGTAGGGATGGAGCCGTTGCTAGATATTAATGTAGTTATTCTACCCACCCACTCTCCATTAATAAATAGCAACGGCTCCACCCCTACCATAATAAAACATTGTTCCCATCCATATTTCGAAACTGTCAAATTAGTATACGCTTGCCCTGAAGAAGGAACGTTTGTTCTGAAACCGGTCGGATTTACTCATTATATAAGTGGTTCAAACAAAGTTGAATTGTTTCATTTATCTATAATGGATAACCACAAAGTTATAGCTTCATTCAAAAATAAAAAAATAGTCATAGCTTCATTCAAAAATAATATTAGTCGTTGGATTGTTTGTATAGCGCCGTTTTTGTGTCCAAAACATTGAAATATCTCCAACACCGCTCAGCTGATATCGCGCCGCATTCGAATTTCGATTTTTCGCACCGGATGTAGCGCCATTGTGACGTAACAACCCCCAAGTTCAAGGACCCTCCCACCCCACGCTTCCGTTCCAACCCTCGCCACCCCCGCCAACCCCGCAGTGTTACCTCCTCCCATGTGGCCTGTGGACTGAGGATTGTAGACTGTGAATTGTGGAATATTGGCGACCCGAGTGCCGAGTAGACTCAGGCTGTGTTCTGTGTTGATTGTTAGTTAGCGAGGTATTCGCGAGTGCGCCGGTTGTATAGTGAAGTGGTTACGTACGCAACTCTTGAATATATACTCGTATATATATCTATCCTCGATCTTGAATTAACATTTCGGTTATTTTAACAGTCAACTTTAAACATACAAAATCGGGAATAAATTAAACCTTAAATGTCACAATAGTTCCTACACGAATGTGTTGTGAGGAGTTAAAATTCAATTTAAACTTTACTTTAAATCTGTTGGTGCAATGATGGAAACAACATAATTAATATTATTACGCGTAGTGCGTCAATTCGTTTGTTTAACCAGGCATAATTTAACTTTTAACCGTACGAAATAATGATTCAATTAAACTTAGTACAGAATATGTTTAGTGCGAAGTGAAAATTCAATTTAAACTTTATTAAGTTTAATATTAATATATTATAATGATGAAATCATCAAGTAATGCGTCAATTCATTTGTTGATTTATTATTAATTTTACCTCATAATTGTACAAAGTCGTGTATAAATTAAATCTTAAGGTGTTTAGTGGGAAGTGAAAATTCAGTTTAGACTTTACAATTTTGATATTAACGTGTTACAATATTATTATGAGTTCTGCGTCAGTTCATTTGTTTCAGTCTTTATTAATTTTACCTCCTAATTGTACAAAATCGTGTATAATAGGTTTTTATTTACAAATGTATTTAGTGCGAAGTGAAAATTCAGTTTAAACTTTATTTCAAGTTTGATGTATATGGATTTACGTTACCTAATTAATATTAATATCGTGTTATTATATTTGAGATGAATTGGTCACGTAAATTGCATGTGAATCATCTTGTTTTTACATAAAATTGCAATTTATTGCACCGTGCCGTAATTGTATTAAAAATAAATGGAATTACAGGCAGTAACTTTTTACTGCGGTCAGCTGTTTATTGTCTTAAAATGCGTCGAATCGTAAACCCGGTTACAAATTTTTTTCAATCTTTTAATTGTCGAAAAAAATAGAAAAGTAAAAAAAAAATAGTATTCGAAATCAAATCAGGATTCGCAAAATGTTAAGTGTGTAAAGCAATTGAGTAATTTAGTCCTGTTTTGATTATTTCATTGCCGGGTTCACACAGTCAATTATTATCAAACAGGATTCGCAAAGTGTTAACTCTGTAAAGCAATTGAGGAATTTAGTCCTGTTTTGATTATTTTATTACCGGGTTCACACGGTCAATTATTATCAAGCAGAATTCGCAAAGTGTTAAGTCTGTAAAAGCAATTGATTTATTTAGTCCTGTTTTGATTTCTTTATTACCGGGTTAACGCAGTCAATCATTATCAAACAGATTCGCGAAGTTTTAACTCTGTAAAGCAATTGAGTAATTTAGTCCTGTTTTGATTATTTTGTTACCGGGTTCACACGGTCGATTATTATCAAACAGGATTCACAAAGTATTAAGTCTGTAAAGCAATTGAATAATTTGACAGAATGTCAACTGGTGTTGCCATAGAGCACAGAGGGGACAGAGGTTAAAAAGGTACATCGTATCGAACAATCAAGCCTATGTCATACTCAATTCAATTGGATAAAATGTATGTTGGCCAGGCAGCCGGTGTTGCTATCAGTTGAATTAAAGGAGAGCGAAAACAAACATGATTGATTTCCACACTATAAACCAGAGACTCTTATGCTAAAGCAATAAATAAACTATTGTATTGCGTGGTCTAGCGTTATGAAATTTGTTTCTACCCGTGTTGAAATTAAAATTAAAACTAATAAAAAAAACTATTTTATAAGCTGTTGAACAAACTTTATTGAATCTAGACATTAGTGAAGTGGGAACTCTTTGTAGTTAGTTACATGGTTCTGCAGTGAGCCTTAAAAAAGAAGAATAAATGTAAATACGAATGTTGGAGAGAGCACGAATATTGAAAAAATGTTAATATTTAATTGGTAAAAACAAAAATATTGAATAAAATAACAAAAAAAAGGTTTTTTTAACAGTTTTCGCAGCATGCTTTGCGATTTTTTTCTATCGAAGAAATTTTATATATTTGCTTTTTCGGCTCGGCAAATGTATAGATATTATCTTCAAAAGTATCAAATATTTTTAAGTGCTTAAAAACTTAACTGTTTTCAAGGGAAGTATGTTATAAATCAGTATAAATTCGGAATGTTGAAGTAGCAAAAACCTTCGTACGGTGAGCTCTAACGTAACGTCATGATATTTGCAAAGTTTTTTGTCCGTCAACGCAACTGCTTATAGCTCCCAAAGTTATTTCTATTATGAATTATGGAGCTTTGAACGTTCATTTAACTGTCGAAACTAGTTCGAAACCGGTTGGTACTAGTAACGAAATGAAAATAGATACATTTACTAGGAGTCATTTTTAAAACAAGCTGATAGAGAGGATACAAGAATTATCCGTAATATGTTAGGGAAATAGATTTCAATTTTTTTTTCGTTTCTAATACTGTTAATTGTATTGCCCGTCGATTATTGTTGCTTGTAATTTGAATGTAATTATCTCGTTATACTTTGAATTACAGTAGAGAATTAGTGGACAAAATTTATTCAGATTTATTCAATTATTTTTATACCGATATAATTGCTTAAGATTTGTAATATTTACTTTCCAATACATCTTGTGTCTAAGTTATTCGTTTGTCTTTGAAAATTATTCCTTTTCCGTGAACAGTTTATAAACGACGTTTATTCCAAATGTAATTTTAATGATAGTTCTGGTATTTGGCAGTGAGCCATGGAATTGACAAATGGAAGATGACAGTTGACTGATTTTAGTGGAAAAGAGATCTCTAAGACGAACGTGTGTTAAAATCAGGAGTAACGAAACATTAAAAGAGACAAACACATACATCTATATGATTTAGCCTGCGAGAGAATAAGATACTATAATCGTTCTCCTCTTTGTGCGGTGCTTCGTAGCCTAACGGTCTCCTCTTTATGCGGTGCTTCGTAGCCCACTTATGTCTACTTTAGTTTTCTGAACATTTCAACTAACTTTTTCCGTATGTGAATTGCCACTCTGATTTTTTGGAAGGTATTTGAATGGTATTTGAAGAAAATATTTAAACATTTTTTTTAGATTATTCGTAACTAGCAGACCCGGCCACACGTTGCTGTGGCTAACGAAACACAACGCCATTACCCAACCTTTATAAAATCCACAGCACCCGCTTGCCAGCTGCCTGCTGCCTGAATTGAATATTTGTATTTCTCGGCTTTTCCCTACTATAATAAGCATGTTATATACATATAAACCTTCCCCTTGAATAACTCTATCTATTGATGAAAACCGCATGAAAATCTGTTTCGTAGTTTAAAATATCTATGCGCACATACATTTTGAGCGACTTCATTTTATACTATGTAATAATAATGCAATTCGAGCGATCGCCACTAATTATACAATGCTTGCAATGCAACACTGGATATTTGAAAAGGGAAAATTAAATACCTACTTACTCCAGGACATCTATTTTCCAATTTCTTCCGTAGAACGAATTTCAAAAGTGACTATAGTACGGCCCGCCAGCCGTTTTAAATCGCACAAAAATATGTTTTCTTTGAATTTTTCGACTTTTCTGTAATATAATTTACATGTATTATACATATAAACATTCCTCTTCAATCACTCTATCTATTGGTGAAAACCGCATGGAAATCCGTTGCGTAGTTTAAAAGATTAACGCGCACATACATTTTGAGCGACTTCATTTTATGCTATGTAATGATTCGAAAAAGTTTATAATTTTTTAAATAAAAAAACATAATAGTGGTGTTTTGTTCATTTTTTGTTTGAATACATTACCGTCCAGGTAAAACTCACGAAGATGCTCTCGGTATCGTCCTAGAGAAATACCACCGTTCAGAATTAAGGAGTTGCTTGAAATGGTTTTAGCCGTGTTTTGATGACTAGGTCTGAATAGCCAGGTGCTTCTCCACTACCTTCAATCTATCAACATCCATCAATTGGGGACTCATATTCCTTACTGACTCCAGACGGTTGGGAGCAGTTGCGACTCTTATGCAGTATTCACACAAAAAGTTGTATTTATAAATAACTGTGAGTAGGTTAATAATTGATATTCCACGAAAAGTTGTAATTTAGTAACAAAGTTGAATCGCCGTACGGATAATGTGCAATGTAAAATTAATTTAATTAAAAGCGGTGATTTTATTATCCCAATATGAAGTAGCTTCAACAATGTATTTTCCTAAAAAAATATTCTTAGAAAGGTTCTTTCAGCGTGAAAAGGTGCAAAGATTTTTCTTGATAAACAAAATTCACCGAGGTACTTTCTGTCCAACAAAAAGCTCATCGGTCTCATTAGAAAAGAAAACGGGCTGGTGGAGTTTTTCATCAAAAGAAAAGGTTGTTAATAAAGATTGAAAATTGTCAACGAGTAATAAATAATACAATGACTAAGGCCCTCCGTTCATGGAGATACTTACAATCTACGTAATTGTGACGAAACCACAAGTACCCTGCTGATATACTGCTTTTTAATGCTAGTCTCCGTACACGGCGCTATCTGAAATATACTGAACTTGATCATTTTTCACGTGCAGCCTTGAAGTTAACACGCTGTCAAGCCATATCATATGACTTTTTTCCAACATCAATCCATGCCTTCACCACTAAATCCTTTCTTACGTATTCTGGTAAAGTATAGTTATATAAACATGCATTTTTCCACTTCCAGAACAAATCTAACATTACTTTCATGTTCCGACGCCATTTCTGTCAAACGTCAAACGAATAAGTATCAGACACAAATGATGCGATGCGTCGGTATCGTGATACTGATTGGAAACTGACAGCCACCGCGTAGCGCCGTGAATCGTACGGGGGGGTACTCACGATCGGCGCGTATGATACGCGCACGAGGATCGAGTATCTTGTAAGTATCTCCGTGAACGGGGTACTAAAAGCTAGTTAGTAGTAGTTTATTAGATAGTAATTTATTTATTTATTAACTCCTTCAAGGCTTTTACAATATCACGTTATAACAGATACATAAGTTATTCAAGAGTATAATTATAAGCATGTAGTATATAACATAATAAACTGAACATGGATATAAGTAGGTTCAATATGTAGGTATGTAGTTTCATTGTCACGAAAAGTTGTACAAAGGAGTTAATAAGTTTAGTATAATAATGGTAAAACAGAAGTGCTTTAGGTTCTAGGAAAGTAGTTATAAAGGAATGTATATTTAATATTGATTTTATTATAAACTTAAACAGAGCGATAAATAGTACACATGGAAAAATAAAAATACATAAGTTGCATTATCATTAAAAGTTATACAATTCGATAGAAAGGGTATAAAAAAGTATGAACCTAGGGTAATCTATACATAAGTATTAAGGTTTGTTATTATTGTATTGATCTTGAAGAGACCATCGAATATATTTTAATCAGTGTATGTTTTATAATAGCAAGGGTTCCAAGATATAAGTAGGAATATAAATCATTAATGTAAGTTATTTTAATTATAAGTAAATAAAATAACTAACTTAAATAAAATCAATAATTATAATGAATCAATCAGATCACAGGCAGATGAGAATGCTGACCTTGTCCTACAGGTATTTCAATATAAGACGCACCGAGGAAATAGCGTCATTGATTCCTTGGGCTCTGGTACATAGTCGAGAAGCACGCCAATCGTACGTCTAAAATTTGTCATTTTTCATTTAAGAACGGGTCGTTTCTACGACTCATTTACGTGTCGTTTCTATGACCGAACGAATTTCCGGCCCCTCTGTTTCTTACCTCCCTCTGCAAGACCTAATTTCACTCCTTCTTCCTCTCAAAAGACCACCTATACATCATCCCCAAAGATGACATAGTCTTTGATGGAAATTATTTTCAGGGCCTCCTGTGCGGAGTTATGTAAAAAAAAACTTCTGTGAAATACCATGTCAAGATAAGCATGGTCCGTTTGACGGATTCTCCTAACTTAACGAACGGATTGCAATATTTAGAGCCCAATCTTTAGGCATCGGGTGGGAATGCTATCCCTGTTCTACCAGCATTTCATTGGGAGATGACCTAGCATTTCCGAGGAACTAGCGTCATTGATCCCTTCGGCAGCACGTCAAACTCGCGCCAAACATATGTACACGGTTGACATTTTTTACTTGAGAACAGGTCGCTTCTTCGACTCGTTATTGTGCTCAAAAACCCGGCTGTGGAACGATTTTCCGGCCTCTGACAGAGGAGAGGAAAGGATAAAAAATCTTAAATCAGGGCATAGGCAAAAAACTCACGGATGCTTTCTGGTAAGATGCGCCTAAATAATATAAAAATAAAATATTGGTACCTAAACATGTCACGAACATGAAGCACCTACTAAAGAAATCATACCTACTACGTATGTCATTCCCCTGTGTGTTGTGGGTATGATTTTTAAAATCTCTTATTTATGATTTTGATTTCAGTCGACCTTTTTATATTGAACATTCTTTTTGGGATTTTTCAGAAAATGTCCCAAGGGACTTTGATATTGATCATCCGTATTTTCTACTTTTCTAAATATCTAAGTATCTTGTACTGGATATCCACATTAATTTATTTATCGTCCGTTTCACGTAACATTTGTAGTAAATATTCTATGTCGTTAGTGACAATGTACAACAAACACGAAACGTAATGTTGAACAATCGTATTGGCTACGTTCTGTAGTAAAATATTTATATTGAACATCTTTTTTTACATTAGCTCCACACGGGAGACCCTGAGAAAAATAATTTCTCTCAGGGCCAATGTGTGGAGGTCTTTTAAAATGAAATGAAGGAGAGGAAGATCTGGGAAAGAAAATATTATGAAGGGTGTGTAGGAATCTGGGGGTCAGTGTGTCCAAGAGTGACGGACGTTTGAATTTATTTCTCCCACTGCGGTGCAAGGTGACGGGTTGAGAGTCCTGCTGGAGAGGTAAAAAGGTCCCCCTCAACCAGTGTCTCCAAATCCAGCCCGCCATACAATAGGTGGGCAGATGCATCCGCCGCCAAGATCTAGTTAATCAGCATGAACCCGGGCACCCTTCCTTTTTTTACATTAGCTCCACACAGGAAGCCCTGAGGAAAATAGAGCCTATGTCATCTTAGGGGCTGCTGTTTGGATGGTCTTTTTAAGGAATGGAAGGATAGGATGTTGTGGGAAGCAAAAAGATATGAAGGGTTAGTAGGAATCAGGGGGTTAGTTTGTCCAGGAGCGACGGACGTTTGAATTCATCTCTCCCACTGCGGTGCGAGGTGACGGGTTGAGAGTCCTGCTGGAGAGGTAAAAAAGTCTCCCCCAACCAGTCTCTCCAAACCTACCCGCCACTTAGTAGGTAGGCAGAGGTGTGCGCCGCCAAGACCTAGTTAATCCTGAACGCATGGACCCGGGCACCCCTCCTAAGTTAAAAAACGTAGCGAACCACTTGGGGTGACCTATAGCAGAGGTGTTGGTTATCCAATGAATGGTTCCCGGGGCGGCGATGCCCATACCCGTCTCCCAAATTAATTGTATTTATGTAGCGTTAATCAGTAATATTTCCCTTTCAATTTATGTCGTTAGTATATTATAGAAATGTTTAACTTCTATGTCGTTAGGGTACCATGTCGTTAGTAACAGTGACATCAACAATCAACAACCGTAAAGTTCATGACATTTCTTTAATACTAAAATAGCTGAATTTTACAATTTTCTAGATGTGAAAACTTGGAATGACGGAAAGAAAAAATCTTTTAAAATTTGTGCATGAAGTGAAACACAATCATTATTGACAATATTAAAAAAAAAAACATTTAGAAACTGTTGAATAATAATAATATAGTGAAAATGTCGGTTAATCACCGACAGTGCGTGTGTGCACGTGACAATTCACGTGGTTCGTCCAATGGCCACGTGGATGATAGTATCGACGACATATCCTCGACGTTGATGAGAAGTGGTACACCGAAAGCACCCAATGAGTTGTGAGTATTAAAAAACATGTTTCATTATGTAAAAAAATCGTTGTATTTTTAATTTTATGTAAATTGTTATTAGTTACTATGCAAAGGCTTATTGAATTAGCTACTTTATAAGTTAGGTTAGGTGATGGGGTGGCGCACAACATCTCAACCCTTCAAAAATTTGTCTTTTTTTCGGATGGTCAAAATATTTTCGCTTTACAATAAAATGCAAATATTTGGAATATTTCTGAACACATTCAAAAACCAAAAACTGTTTTAGAATGGTGATGAAATACGCTTTCAAATTATAGAATTCGAAAAATATATATTTTTTTTAAATTATAAAATTTTTGCATACAAACATAAAAAAGTTTTCAAAATGGGTCACCTTATGTTTTTTCTAACTAAAGTTACTGATAATAAAAATAAAAAACAGATGCACATTTTATTAGACAAATGTATAACAAACACATTATTGTAAACTCAATTTTTTGTCGCTCTATGAAATTTTTTTTTTAAAAATTCCCGAAGTTTCAAATTCTTTTTTCAATTTGCGATTTAAAACTTTGTGTACATAAAAGTGTACATTTTATTTTTTTGGTGGCTATTTTTTAGATTGGAATATAAAGCATGATGTTTTTCCTTTCTAACACCGATTAGAACATATTTCTAACTATGATAGTAAGGGAGTTACTTATGTGAGACCTATGTGCGTTGGGACAAATCTGGTCTCCTGTGATTAAACGGGTTAACCAGCGCCCTTGGGGTGATTTTCCACGAAAACGGTGCTATATAAATTAGCCAATTATTATTATTATTTATTTATTATTTATGCAAATAAACTAAGAAATATGATGGAATACGTTTTGGTTCCTATTTGCTACCCGCCAGGGTACCTAGCACGGTCGATCGATAAAGTATTTATCGATATTGTCGGTAACTTGTCATCGTTCCACATCGATCACCAATGAACAAACAATGGTTCACATCAAATAAATTAACGGCACTTAGGACGGGTTGTTTCAAAAAAATTTAACATTTCATCAATTTTTTTATTTAATATTCAAGTTCTGTGAAACTTCATTTTATATCAGTTTTGTGAAGCAACTGGCCTATAATAACAGAACTCGAATAGAATTTACACCGAATTTGAAAATTAACTTAAAAATTTGGTGAATTTGTTGAAAATTTTTGAAACAACCCGTCCTTAGTCGTTATTAACTATTGTTTGTTCGTTAGCGGCCTGCAGTCGTGCTCGGGAGCCATAACGAGTTACCGACATTATCGATAAAACCTATGTCGATCGACCATGCCTAGATTCCCTGGTCTGGTATGCTCGTGACTTTTATGTGAGCTAGAATAATAAGATTGAAAAATACGACGTTATTGAAGTTGTTTTTGCTGAAAATGTTTTTTTTCAATAAAAATTTTTTGTATGCCGATTTTCTGAGATTTCACCATTGAAAGAATCCTGAAAATCTTCATACAAAGCGCTTACAACAACAGCATCAATAAAGTCGTAGTTTTAAATCTTAGTACTCTAGCTCACTTAAAAGTCACGAGCCGCCACTGTCTGGTTGTGTAGACTGAATAATTTAATTATTGCGTATGTTAGTAATGTTTGAATACCAGAAGCTTCAGAACGATTGCTCTAAACTACTGAGCTATTTAAAAAAAATCATTAATTTATCAGCATTTTGTCAAGTTTTCATCGCCAAATACATGCAACTTTATTCATGTAAATGTAAACGAACAATATTTTACTTTAATAATTTCATAATTTTGGCCAATGCGCAATGCACAGAATAAAGATTGTTATTCTATGCCGCAATGCCTCAAAATTTCAATTTTCGACCTATCGAAACTATTGTTTTTTCAATCTTTTATTTTTTATTTAACATTTCAGTAGTGCGGAATCATGCACAGATTGCTTTTTTATTTCGAATGCTTTATTTCGCAAACGATTTCATCCATTTTCATCAACAATTTCATGGCCATGAAATTCTGCAAACCTGTGGGAGTAAAATGCACCGACTATTTCAAGAATTCCCGAAACAGATGACATGAATCACTCCGAACTGCTGAAACATTTCGTTATGCTGCTAAAATTAGTGTGATCTATTCGCTAGAGAAGCTGGGAACGCCGTAGTGTATTATTTATTCATTTTAAGAATGAATATCGTAGGGTATATTCAGTGTTATAGCTGCCACGTGGCGATTGCGAATTCACCCTTTATAGTACAGGTAAAATACGCTAAAACCTGTCTTATCTCACCAAATATTAATGCTGTCGACTTGGGAGTGTTCTCGTCCGATTCAGCACGAATGAAATCGCAGTAAACGATACCTCTCTCGACCTGGTTTGTATAAACAAGTATTTTAGTATTTTTCAAAGATTCCCCCTCCCCTTAAAGGATTGTTCCACTATTTTTTGGGAGTACTCTGTAGATCTTAATTTTTTTTGGTGAAATACCGCACAAGATTCTGAACTGCTCCCGCATGGAGCAGTAAGATTATGGCAACCCCAATTGCGGTATTTTGTGAGGCTGAAAGTGGTGGAGAGGGGAAGGAGATGGGGAAAAGGAATATGGGGGAGTGTCTGGCTATTCAGATCTGGCCACCAAACACGGCTAAAGTCATTTCCAGCATTTTTTAAAATTCTGAATGGTGGTCTTACACCAGGGCGATACTGAGGTTATCTTTCAATCTGGATGTTATTTTTTATTAATTAGGTAATTGTGAAACAACACAAATGAATTTCTTACAAATATTTGCGCACGCCGGGATATGAATCCGCTACCTTCGGATTGCTAGTCGAGAGCATTACCCCTCGACCATGGAGGCTGTCAAATTAATAAAATATACTACCAAGTTGATTGTATGTTTCACGTATGTACGAATTTTTTCATTTATCATATCTTATTTTACCTTGTAGTATAATAAATATGATATCATAAATATTCCAGTTTCATTGTGTTTCATGAATATGTTGATGGAATTTTTAGACTTGAAATTGAATGAATGAGCAAAGCCCTCCGGTAAATAAATCAGTACACGAATGAAAGTGATATTCTATCTTGATTGATGTGTTAAAACCGGTTCCATCACAACTCAGAATCAACTCTTGTTATAAGTAGTTTTAATAACTATGTAATTAATATTAATTCGTGTTTTTAAGTAGGTAATTAATTCATTTAACACACGACATGAATAGACAAGCCATAGAAAATCACAGATATTTGACAGCCGATAGATGATAACACGACCTTCCGACAAATTTTGCATTTTTGTATTAATTGACTCGTAACGCTATCTTAACGCGAAAGACACAGAATCTACTTTCTGGTTATGGAACGTACCCATACTACGTGACAATTTTTTGCAATTTTTAACCCCCCCCCCCCCCCCCCGTTGACCAAAAACCTAAGCAACCCGCCGCTCATTTGTACCAAGCGTGGTATTTTGAAGACCCCCTCCCCGAACAGGTCACGTTGTATGGGTACGTTCCCTTAGGTTAACCTGTAAGTTTCAGTTAAACAAAACAATAATTTCGCTTAACGTTTTCATTAATAGCCGTCTAAAGTATTTATTTTTTTATGTCAGGAACAGCGGATCAGGAAATTATTGATGGGTTACTTTTCTCCGCTGATGACTGTTTCCGTACACGTGTGCCCTCAATACATTGTAAAGCCCCGTGCCTACTGTCTGTGTCCGGTGACATTGTTTCAAACTTCACATAACAGTCTACATTTGCATTAACTTGCATACCGTAGTATGCCTTGTCACGTTTTCACTTCCCACTGGTGCTGGAATTCTCTATAGTTTGGAAATTATGAATTATTCAAACGATTCTAATAAAGATGCATTACCATACCAGTTGAATGCAATTCAGTTTGGCAAATAATAGTTGAAGACTAGCTGACCCGACAAACTTTGTTCTGCCATATACATTATTTCTAGTGAATATTTTGGTTGTTAAAATAAAATGACGAATGTAATTGTACTAAGTGTGTGGGGATGGGATCTATGACAGAAAGAGGATGGAGCGCTGTAGACGATGACCGTCGATAAAAACAAAAAAACACCAACTAAAGTAGGAAAATGAAATAAAGAAAATCAATATGAATTTCGAAGAGCAATTGAGTGTACGATATTTAACACAAATAAGCTCGATGGTTTGCCCACGCTAGAACATGATGCCGAATGAAATATCAAAATCTTACGCATGTGTAGATGAAAGTTCGATGAAGCAGAGGTAGCGCCATCTGTCATTCAACACCATAAATAATTTCGTTCTGTTTGAAATACAAAAGACGGTTAAATTTGTTCATATAAAAATACTAAAATCGCGTTTAAAATGGGAGGGTGGTGGTAGGAGGGTTAAAATTTGGGTTATGGGTATTTTTGATGCCAAATAAAAAATAAAAAAATGTCATAAAAATAGATTTTTTTCTGGGTAGGGACACCCTAACCACCTAGCGGTATGAAATGACAGAATTTCATTTAATATTATACCATGCCTACCAAATATATTTACATAAAAAAATTCATAAAAATCGGTCAAGCCGTTTCGGAGGAGTGCGACCACAAACACCGTGACACGAGATTTTTATTTAAAAGATATTTATCGGTCATGGTTACTATGAGATGTGTATGTGGGTAGGTAGTATCTATGTTCAAGTTATATATCGTTATCGATGCAGAAAAAACCACGACACGAGTCTTTTGCCGTATTGTCCTTGAAAATCACTTAGTACTTGGTGTTGATACACAGTGTTTGAAAAAAAACATAGGAAAAAAGAAAACTAAAAGTGCCTTCTTATCAATTTGGAATAGCATTAAAATATTATCACTTTTGGAAAAAATGTCATATTCGCGGTACTGCAAGCCGAACAAAGAAGACGTCAAAACAAAACCCTGTTGTGTATTAACTTATCAGAGTTGATAAGTTTTTCAGTATCGTCCTCGTAAGAGACCACCGTTGATTCGGAACTTTTCTTGGAATTCCTTGAATTGGCTTTGGTTATGTAAAATGGCCAGACTTGAATGAAAACCAAATTTTTTTATCTTTGCTTCCGTCCAATAACCTTCATCCTCAAATGGGATTGCCACATTCTCCTGGTTCCAAGCTGTTGGGACTATCGTGCTGTATAACAAAAAATGAATATATTCTTGTATATATGGATAGGACAAGTAATGAAGTTGAACATTGTTGAATTGTCCGGTCACCAAATCATTTAGCAAATAGGATAAATTCTGAATTATAAAAGAGACGTACATTCTGGAATAAGCTATCGAACAGTATTAATACCGTAGCGTCTGTGTGGTTGAATTTCAGAACCCAGCTACGAGTGCATGTCGGAAGCCACGCCATATGCGCCGCACCACTAATAACATCTGTATACGTGTAATTTCACACAAAGCTACTGTTATAATTCCGTTTCAAATTCAAGAATTCGACACAAAATATCGCTACTTCCGTCAGCAGGTCGGACGGGACGTCTCCCCTATAGGTATAACTGCTACGAATTTGTGAATATGTGGTATCTCTCCGGATAACAAAAGATTGACAGTAATACATGTTGTTTCAAGTGGCTATATATTACATATGACGTCATTGCTCTGTCTCGTTTACTTTGTCCCGGTGACTAGGTACAGTGGATCTGAGGAACGGGCTTTTTTAGACGTTTTTTTACTTAAACAAAATATTTTAGAATATATTTTTGTTGTTTAATTTTTAGGTATTCAGCAAAAAACTAACTAAATACTCTTGAATACCAAAAGTATATGTAAGTTACCTACTGGATATGTTTAACTCACTATTTTCAGGTTAAATTAGAAAAATTAGTTCGAAGTATTGCTACTTAAACAGTATGGTAAGTGGTGAGGCGCTGGTGTACAAACGTATGCAAATATATATTTATCAGGTAGTAGATAAGTTTTTTTTTATTAAATGCATCCACTTTATTAAATGCATCCACTTTATTAAATGCATCCACTTTATTAAATGCATCTACTTTATTAAATGCATCCACTTTATTAAATGCATCTACTTTATTAAATGCATCCACTTAATTAAATGCATCCACTTTATTAAATGCATCCACATTTTTAGATGCATCCACTTTATTAAATGCATCCACTTTATTAAATGCATCCACTTTATTAAATACATCAACTTTATTAAATACATCCACTTTATTAAATGCATTCACTTTATTAAATGCATCCACTTTATTAAATACATCAACTTTATTAAATACATCCACTTTATTAAATGCATCCACTTTGTTAAATGCATCCACTTTATTAAATGCATCAAATTTGTTAAATTCATCCAACTTGTACGAAATTTCAGTCGTTTGTCAACGTATTTCTTTTAGTTATTTTTTTTCCTTAGAAATTAAAAATAAGTGTATTATCAATGAGAACAAAAATAAAAATTCTTATAGTCTCATCTTATACATTTTCCTTTTCACCGTCGGTTCTATCTCCTCATCCCCTAATCACGCCTCCACCCGCTCCATCCATTGTTTTGTAATGTTAAGTTGGTATATATTAGCCCTAAGGAATGAACAGATGTTTCAAAATAGGCCGGCGTTGATATATGTATAAAAATGTTGTGGTTTAAACGAAGTAATATTGTTTCATTTATTTTTAACGGATAACCGAGATGGCTAAATTCAAAAGTGTAATATGTTTTCCACTCGACGCGAGTATCGCTCTATAGGAATCCGTATTTACTACGGACCGCCCGCCACTGGGCATACACCGCATACACGTTTCGTCACTCTATTACGGAAATGTCATTTACGAGAATTATTTTTAGAGATAATTTATTTCGGAACACTTTTATTGTGTCGTGGCAATTAAAATCAAACGCATTGGCAGATGTCAACATTGTGAACAATTATATAATATTATAATTGACACTTCTGATGCTTGGAAAGCGACAAAAGTTTGACGTTTTGAGCAAGTTGCTTTTAGGACAGATTTATTGAACTGCCTAAAGTAATACTTATTACTTAATAAAATTTCCCTTGAAACTGTCTTAATTAAATTAGTCTAGTCATTAATAATGTATAGCTTTACGTCTAAAAGCTTTAATAACTTTCACAGAATTTCCAACATTTCGATATTGTAGGTACTTACAAGGAGTGGGGACCTCAACTAAACAATCACACACGAAGGTCAAAATAAACTCTCCGAAGTCTCATTGTAAGTTATTTAACCGTTAATGCGCGTTTTCATCGCGCTACAAAATATCCTCCACAAAATATCCAACGGAAAAAACATCCCCCAACAAAATATCTACTGAAATCTAAGCTAATTTTACAGGATGTCTGTATTATTTTAGTCCCATTTTACTATTTTTGAAGAATAATTTATTGTTTTTTTTTATTATTTGTTTTTTGGGGTGTTATGCCATGTTGCGCTACCTCGTTCTTTAGCCAACGTTTCGGACATCGTTGCAGTGTCAAAAATCAGGGCAGATCCGGTAGATGTATAATTTAATGCCTTTACAGGATATCTGTATTATTTTTGTCCCATTTTTTATTAGGTTAGGTTTTAGTAGTTATTTTGTTTGGGGATATTTTGCCGAGGATATTTTGTCGCGGGTTGAAAATTCGCGGAACCTTGCCATGTGCCACGTCTTCCTCGGTCGTTTCCAACTTCTTCTACCATACACAATTGCGTTATATGTTATTTATTTATTTAATACAAACGGCATAAGTATGCCATAAACACTAATTACATGTCACTAATTCATATTCAAAATATTAGTAATGATAAAACAGTGTATTCATAATTGTATAACAGTTAATTGTGACGTTACATTGGGAAGTGACACCAGAGATACATTTACATGCAAAAATCTATAATACAAATAAAATTAATAGTAATTAAAAAACTATGATAGGATAGCCTTCTTGTACCTATGTTCCGTGCTGTTAAATAGATCTATCACATCTGCATATCTATTAGTAACTTCATGCAACCTAGGTTTTCGTATACTCAGTCCGATTATTGTTGCATTTAAAAAGGATTTTAGAACGAGTGGTTCTCGTGGGAATATGAAATTCAATGAGCTTAGTTAAATCAGTTTTTGTTCTTCTTACACTTCTTTCTTCGTTCATTCGCTCTACATGTCCAAACCATTTGAGGGTCCCTTTGTTAATTTCACTGATTACGCTTACATCAGCCTTGCATTCTTCGCAAATCTCCACATTCCTCACACGATCGTACATGGTTTTATCACACATACGACTTCCCATAGGGACCCCATTTCAACAGGATTGTCTACTTTCAGCCTTCCTCTGCCAGTGACTTCCTTCCTTCCATGACTCACTGCCATACATCAGGGTAGGTACCAGTACTCCATTGCAGACTAATAGCTGAAAGATCATATATTTAAACTATCAATCATTTATTTCAGGTCACACTTGTACGCAAATCTGATGTATTATTAATCATTTATTTTTAATTTGGCTCGAACGTGTTTCGGCGTGTCGGTACTGCGAAATTTAACTTTGTGTCCCTTATATCATACGTTCGAATAGTTCTAGGACGACACGAGAAGATCATTCATTTTCACTGGTGGTATTTGAATCGACATAACATTAATTATTTATAATTTGGCTCCAAGTTGTAAACTTCTAAGTATTCACCGGATCAGGAGTTTTGATAATAATTAATGATAATTTTTATAATTAACCCTTCAAAATTCGGGCGTATTTTGTCATTAGGTAAAAATACTTCCGCCTTGCAATAAAATACAAATAAACGGAATATTTTTGAACCTATCCGAAAACTAAAAACTGTTTACGAAAGGCAATTAAATGCGCTTTCGAATTTTATTATTAGAAATTACCATGTAATTTTTTTAAATACGAAAATTTTGAATGCAAACTTTAATCGTTTTAAAAATGGCTCACTTTACGTTTTTTCTAACTAAAATTACTGATAATGAAATAAAAACACACATATTTTATTAGACAAATCTGTATTTAAAAAAATCAAAATATGCTTGCTTATATGTATGTAAGTTGTCTATGTGTATGTATTGCTGTCACAGCATTGGAAATGTTTGAAACTTTCAAAATACCTTCTTTCCACCCTAGCGAAGGTTTCTGGACAATTTGAGAATGACATTTTGCAAACATGATTGTTCAATCAAAATTCAATTTTCGAATAAACTCTTTAAATTAATTAATTTACTTGGATTATGCCGGGAATGCATGCCGGGAAATCGCTAGTGAAATATAAACGTCATTTTCACTTCACTTTTTGTCGTTTCATGTAAAAATAATTTTTTGAAAATTCACAGAGCTTCATAATTTTTTTTTTCAAATTGCCTTTGGAAGCTTTTGTTTCATAAAGGTACACATTTTAATTCTTTTCTGGCTAACTCTTTGAATATAAAGCTTGTTATTTTCTCTCTCCAATACCGTTTAGTTCATACTTCTCACTATGATATTAAGGGAAATACAACGATTTGTATGCGACCTATGTGAGCTGGGATAAATGTGGTCTCCTGTGATTAAACGGGTTTATTGATTGAGTTAGCGAATTGACCCTCAGATCTCAGGTGAGGCGATGGTGCACCCGCTGGCGCTCGTCTGGCACGCGTGCCAAGTCGCTGTCAGCACTGGCACGGTGCCAAGTAATGCCAATAATGCGCCCGCAGCACGTGAATTGCTGTCCTGCCGAATGTACGCTTCGAGCCGCACGATATTTGACATTCACCTGGACTGCATCTGTCAGGATAATAACATGGGTTTAATGTCAATAATGTTCCATTTAACATGCGCTTTGTCTCACTGTACTCACTCACTCACCCGTTCGGCCTGTGCAAGTAGCGAATAATTTAGTAACTAAACGTGTCCGAACACCATAATTTTAGTAGAGTAGTTTAGTCTGCGCTTTAGTAGTCATTCCATTTAGCTCTATTTTTCGGGCGACTAGCGCCCCCCACGGCTCAACCACTAAATAAGTTCGAACCCGTCGTTTTAGTAGAATTCGTTTTAGTAGAAGCCGCAGAAATGTCGTCCCGTTGGAGCAAAGACGCTACTCTAAAATTCTTTATCTTTGATGCTATTAATATAATTTTCGTATCCGTAGTTTATTTACTTTCAACTCTTCTTCCACCTCTTCTAAAATATGCATTACCATCAGCTTAATTAGCGTATTTTTGTTGTGTTGCAGCCCGTTCATATTGCAACGCGCCGCTCACAAATGTACTCTGCTCGACCGTAATGCGAACGCTTTTTGGTCAGTCAAGTGGCGAGTTACTCGCTACCGACGAAACTGCTTGTCTAGTCCGAACGAGCAATTACCCTCGTCTTACATCGTAGATATCCATCCCTTTGAACTTCGTAAACACATTTTTGTATTGGAAATTTAAGGCCTGATTGACCAAATATTTGAATCACGAAACACGCCCACAAGGCATTTCTTGTGTTCTTCTTTATTCTATTCTGCACTTACACAAGACTTAACCTGCCTCTCAAGAATTAGGAAGAAATACTAAAACTATCTTGTGGTGCGCCAACTAAAATGACTCTTCTGTACTCTCGGCGAGACATTTTTCGGTTTGTTTTTTCGTTGCTTTTTTAACAAACTTTTCCGGGTTAGGAATAATCTGACGACAATGTTTGGAAAACTTCTATTGCTATCATAAGCAGAAAATGTCGCTTGCCTAATGATTAATGATGAAAGCCCACGAAGTCTGGGTAGTAATACGACGCAGCATCCCCAAAGATGACATAGGCCTTGAGTGAAATTATTTTCCTCGTGGTCTCCTGCGTGGAGCTAATGTAAAAGAACAAAAAAATGCAATTCACTCGCGGTAGAAATGAAACTTCAAAAAACTAAAGTAGACAAGAGTGGGGAAGCACCGCACAAAGAGGAGACCGATAGACTGCGAAGCTCCCACAAACAGGTGACCGATTATACTTTTTCTTTCTCTCACAGTCTAAAATCCTATAGATGTATGTGTTTGTCTCTTTTTATTGTCGCTGTTTTTCGTTTCATCAATAACGTAGTTACTGCAAAGCCAATATTTCAAGCAACAACTGCGCGATATGTGCGTGGAGATGTTGCACTGAAGCTGACAGGCGCGGAGCCGTTTCTCCTCTCCCTTGCATTTCGTTCTTCTTTCCTCTCATTTAATATTCATTAAAGCTTCTTCAAGACTCACTTTATCAAATCCCTTCATACAGCTACTTCCTTTATCCGCCTCACAACGTCACTTAACTAGGTTGCGATAAAACCCTGGTTGTACACTTTGAAAAAGTAACAAGTTTCGTCCTCAAATCAATAAAAAAGCCTTTCACATTTTTTCAGACCCGGGTAGTCAAGGTTACAGAAAATATTTTATCCAATTTATGTATTTCCTTTTTCGTAACCGAATCAATCTATGCTTCAGACTTGGGCACTTTCAATAATAAGATAAATATCGGTAAAAGCTCTACGTGATTATTTAGCTTTGAAATTCGTCAAGAAATATTATCACAACATTGTATTTATTTTAGCAATCTGCGTAGCGTTTTTAGTTTTTAATTTAAAGATGAATCCGTGATAAGAAAATACGAAGGATCAGTCACGATATCCATATTTAAAGCACTGAACAATTTTATAAATCATGTTCTGCAAAAACAGCGTATTCTCGCAGCCTGCAAAAAATTACTGGCAATCTTTATCGAAGTAAAACATCTTTACGCACGCTTGACTTAAGGAGTAAGCTGGTGAATGCGTGACGAGAGCGTTACGAAAAGTGTGATCGGGCGAGGCGAACGGTCGGGCCTTTACGCACGCTTGACTTGGGGAGTAAGCTGGTGAAGGCGTGACGAAAGCGTTATGAAAAGTGTGATCGGGCGAGGCGAACGGTCGGGCGAGGCGAACGGAACTTGAGAGGGAGATATAAGTTAGTGAAGTTTTACTCAGTCGTGTGGTCTAAAACACACTCGTTTTTTATGTATATATTGTTGACAATTTATTTATGTATTAATGAAATTGGCATTGGTATGTGCAAAGATATTGACAATTTATTTATGTATTAATTATTATTTTTAATTTATAAACTATCGTTTAAGACAAGATTTTTATGCGTAGCACAAAGGGTAACAATTATTATAAGCAATAATTATTGTCAGCCTGAAACACTCATTTACATTGAAAAATCTTCCGAGAAAAGATACTTGAAGAAAAGAGCATCCGACCGGCAATCAGAAGGACACGGGTTCAAGTTCCGTTGACGGCCTTTGTGTTATTTTTAATTTATAAACTTGTCTTAAACGTAAGTTTATAAATTAAAAATAATAATTAATATTTAACAAGTTAAAAGTATTTCACCAAAAAATGTAGACATAATTTGTCTCGACGCCACCTAGCGAGAGATTTAGTACTAACAATACCTCCCTCACAAAAATAAAGTTGGTTGTTTTCAGGTGGAAAAATATAATAATCAGTAATTGTTGAATGAAACACCAGTATATATTGAATTATTTGGCGGGTATTAGATAAGCCGCCATAGCTCAGTGGTCAGAGCTTCCGACCGGCAATCAGAACACGGGTTCAAGTCCCGTTGGCGGCAAGTATCTTTGCTCGGAAGATTTTTCAATGTAAATGAGTGTTTCAGGCTGACAATTATTGCTTATAATAATTATTTCTGTATTAATGAAATTGGTATTGGTATGTGCAAAGATATCGTAAATATAAAGTAGGTACAGAGAAAAAAGAAGAAACAGAGAAAGAAAAGTCATTATAATAATAAAGCAATTTCATAATTTTTGGTGCAAATACTTCTATTTGCCATGACATCATATTATCTTACCTATCTAATCAAAATATGCTTGCTTCTGGATATGTTTATATGTATATGTAAATGAGATGTCTATGCGATACTAAACCTTTCATCCGATTGCTAGGAAACTTTTGTTAGTTGTTGTGTGCTTGCCCGCGATGGTTTCTATGTGTAAGTAAACTGGTAAGCTCTGGCATTATGATTTTTTTATAAAAAAATTGTAATAGCTGACACGCTAGCTTCTTGAAAACTGAATGTACCGGGACTGAATGTATGGAATGCGGGAGGGGGAGAGGAACCCGAGCGTGGGAGGGGAACTTTGGAGGGGGAAGGGGGGTTCGCGGGACAGGGGAAACGGGCGACGGGAGTGGGGAGAGGGAAGGCAGAGAAGGCGGAGAGGAAACGCGAGAGGGGAATTGGATTCAGGAGAGGAAGGGGAGTTGGAAGGGTAATGAGACGAATGGAAAAGGACACGCAAAGAGAAACAATTTCTTTATTAAGTGACCTAGCAATGCATGCCTGGAACTCGCTGATAGCTAATAAAATTAGCAACTGGGACTCGAAACCACAACCTCTCGTTTAACCGGACGGTCGCCTTTACCAATTCGGTCATTGCCACCTTCCATCGATCCGTCATAATTGTCAATCTCATATTTCAAATTTTAGAATTAATAATATTATCTTCGACTAATTAATGATATTATATTACATCGATGGGAATAACCTTCAAAAGTTATAAAAAGAATGTGGTTCCTTTAAAAAATATATATATTGTGTTGTTTAACTTTGTTTAATTTATACTTTGCAGAGACAACAAACAGTCTGTGTATTTTGCTTTATAACTCTAAATAAATAGTTCATTTAGCAACTACATAGAACCTTCACTGCTAAACCGTGTTTTGTTTATGCTACCTGGGCATGAAATTAGAATCGACGCGACGCGACGTAAAATTGAAATCCAATTTTTGGAGATTAGAAATATTCTTAGCAAAGGTTGCGACAAATTTACAGCCCGCTCAATAATTTGATTTCAATAATCATTTCCGTACACGGACATATGAATATACATGGACCTGCCCTAAGTGATAAAAACGTATTATTTCCCCCTCCACATGGCGCCGGCTGGAGCTCCGCCTTGGAACCGGCTCGCTCCATGGGGAGGGGATAGAGCCTCGCTTGAATCTAAAATGTGTGACGTCATCATTCTTGCCGTGAACAGCTAGAAGGTAACATCCATACATTTAACGAAATACAACGCCAAAACGGTAGCGTATTCTATACAATATATCTACATATCAATGTGCACATAGCGAATGTGGGCGGTTCTCCAGTGTGCTCGTCGCTGGTTACAGGGGTAAGTAAATTATGAAACATTTGTAATAGTGGTTTAACTAAACACGGCAACAAAATATTGCTATGTGTATTGGGGCGAGTCTTTTTGGGGCGAGCATTTGGCCTTAGCAAATATGTTATTATCGTGGCAAGCAATTCGCGCTCCCATGTAAAAAGGTCTATTCATTCAAAGCAGATTTTGCTTTTAAGAACTAAATGGTGATATTGTAATGCGAGATGCCTATTTACTGTCAGATTGATTGTATAACGAATCACAGTCATCTTTCCCCTCTTCGCCCTCCATGGTTTGGTTTGACCCCTCACCTGTAACTGCTTGTCTATTCATTTGGATGTCTATGTTTCCGTATTATTTTGTGAGTGGTGCAATTAATTTCTCGTTCGTTTAATAAGTGATTTCGTTTTCAATGTAATAAATTAGTCGTTGGCGTTACACATTAACAACTTAAATATTGCCAAGTTAAAAGATTTAAGTAGCATTAAATTGTGACTGCATTAATTTGGTTCATATCTCCTTATCAAATTGCTCCAATTCTTTGGCACATCATTCGATGCGTTTCTATATACCTATGGCATTTGACTTGTGTGATGGTCTACCGTGTCTGCCTATCCCTGATATGTTATGCAGTGATAGTTAGTTGGTTACGTTCAATCTTTTCAATAATCGTGTTCCACTATTTTACATATAAATTGTTCTATAATCCTGTTCCACTATTTAACATTCAAATTGTTCAATAATCGTGTTCCACAATTTTACATTAAAATGGTTCAATAATCGTGTACCACTATTTTGCATTCAAATTGTTCTTTAATCGTGTTCTACTATTTTACTTTCAAATTGTTCAAAAATCGTGTTTCGCTATTTTACATTGAAATTGTTCAATAATCATGTTCCAGTATTTTACATTCAAATTGTTCTATAATCGTGTTCCACTATTTTACATTCAAATTGTTCTATAATCGTGTTTCATTATTTTACATTCAAAATGTTATATTATCGTCTTCCACTCTTTACAATACTCGCATTCCACTTTTCTTTCTTCAAACTTTATATTATAATCTTGTCTTAACTATTTTAGGTCAAAAATTGTTTAAAAAAAATCGCTTTTCGTATATTATACGTCATCTTTCTTGCACACACTCTTCCACACATTTTGATCTAAAAAAATGACAACATCATATGATATATGATCTACGAAATTACATAGGAACACGAATAAGTTCACAATTGCTTTGAATTTGGTGAGATTCCATTTCCTGGCGTATTTCGCTACATTGGCATCGGCTAGATTGCTAGATCAATCAAAAGTTCTACTTTATCAACAATCAAATTGAAAGCAAATCGGAATATTGACTCGCACGGAATCAATTTATTTTTATCCGTCTGCTAACAAAGGCTTTAAATGGGGTTGAAAGCGCCTTATTTTTGTGTAAAAAGCCGAAGTGACGTCAAAAGCGAAAATGGATGCCAATATTTCCGGGGACACAAAGGCTTAAGGGCACTTTAAGGCTCTAGAGGAGAAAAATCCCCGCTCAAGGACTGAGGCACGAACTGTCGGATTGGGGATGAATACGAATGTTTATAATCTACAACGAGACTATTTTAGTAATAGAACATATTTTTTTAAAGCCATAATGTTTTACACTGGAGTTCCTTATTATGGAGGCCTTCATACAAGATTATACCACTGATAATGAATGTAAAATAGTGAAACAAGAATGAATAGTTTGAATGCAGACTAGTCGAGCCAGAGTATTGAAAGGTTTGAATTTTTTTAACCCCTCCTCAGCCCTCGGGCCTATTAGGTCGGAAGGTCAAAATATTTCCGCTTTTTTTTTTTTTTTTACCTGAGCTCCACACAGGAGGCCCTGAGGAAAATAATTTCCCTCAGGGCCTATGTCATCTTTGGGGATGCTGTGTGGAGGGTTTTTTTTAAGGAAAGGAAGGAGGAGAGTTCTGTGAAGGAAAAGGGTTTAAGGGATGGGTAGGAATCTGGGGTTCAGTATATCCTGATCATCCGCCTCCAAGACCTAGACAAACCTCACCCCATGAACCCGGGCACCCCTGCTAAATCACCAAACGTAGCGAACCACTTGGGGTGACCTATAGCAGAGGTGTTGGTTATCCAATAAAGGTTCCCGGGGCGGTGGTACCCATTCCCGCCTCCCAAATTGCAGTAAAAGCCTCGCTTAGCAGTAAAATCAAAATAAATGAAATATTTCTGAATGCACTCGAAAACTAAAAACTGTTTATGAAAGGTGATGAAATACGCCTTCAAAATTTATAATTAAAAATAAACATATAATAATAAACATATAAATACACATATAATAAACAGTAATTGTTGAATGAAACACTAGTATATATTGAATTATTTGGCGGGTATTTGATAAGCCCCCATAGCTCAGTGGTCAGAGCATCCGACCGACAATCAGAAGGACACGGGTTCAAGTCCCGTTGGCGGCAAGTATCTTTTCTCGGAAGATTTTTCAATGTAAATGAGTGTTTCAGGCTGACAATTATTGCTTATAATAATTGTTACATATAATAAAGTTTTTTTACAGTTAAAAGGTCCCCGTTAAATGCCGATTCTAACCCTGTTTCAGCTATTGAATAAATTGTGATCAGCAGAAGAGGATGACCTTGACCATCATGTTGTTAGGCTTGTCAGCTTATATTTTGTTTTGAAGAGTTTTACTTTCCATGTAAATTTGTTACTTAATTTAATTTTTTCTGCTTGCGGTTTCGACGCATCCGTGTCATTCACTAGCAAACTTAAAATTAACTTTTTATACAAGTACAGAAATGATTAGATTTTATTATATGGGGGTAGTGAGAGGGGTGATTTTAGGGGGGGGGGGGGGGAAGAACGATGGAAGGAGTCAACATAACATGGGGAACATTGTTATAAGGGGAATTTGAGCACATTGAGCTTACCTCAAAAAAGCTAACAAAACTCATCTACTTTTTCAAAAAATTAAGAAACATCTTGTCGATGAGGGATCTAAAGAGAGTATATTATGCTTTATGCCACTCTCGATTGGAATATGGAGTAATAGGATGGGGCTCAGCAGCATCTAATCACTTAAAACAACTTAAGATAACTCAGAATTGCATTATAAAGACCATTCTAAAGGTCCCCATAAGGACGTCAATAGCAGAAATTTTTAAACAGTTTGATGTTCCAAGCATACAGAAAATCTATGCCAAAAACATTCTAGTGCATCACCACAAAAATGATTCAGAGGCAGACACCTCACACGCTCATAAAACCAGAGCTAAACAAACAGACATACTTAATATACCAAAGTGTAACTCTTCATTTGGTCAAAGAAGTTCTGCATTTTTAGCAGTAAAGTTATATAACAAACTCCCACTTAGTATCAAACAAATAAAAATAAAAAATAGCTACATTAAGGACATTAAATGTTGGCTGAAGAATCTATCGGAAATTGAACTTACTAGTATGCTTAAAACATCATAGAAGTTTCTGGAAAACCTTATCCAATGAAGTTAAACCATAGAAGTCGCTGAAAAACTTATCCAAAGCACAGTCCCCCTCAGCACAGGATCTCCTAGTGAGGAGGACTACGAATATATTTTATATATACATCTAACTAACATGTTTCATATAAAAATGTAAAAAATATTATATAGTTACTAAATAAATAAATAAATAAATAAAAAAAAAAAATTTAGAGGGTGCATTATTTTCTTAACTAAATAAATTTTTGATTTTTTGAAGTAAAACTTCTTTACGCACCCTCGAATTGGGGGGTAAGCTGGTGAATACGTTACGAAAAGTGGTGATTGTTACGAAAAATTTCATGCGAAAGGTAATCGATGCGAACGGTGATCGATTGCTAGGGGAATGGTCGGGCCTAACGCACGCTTGACTTGGGGATACGTGATAAGGATAAGAGTGGTCACCCCAAGGTCGTAGGTCACCCCAAGGTCATAGGTGACCTCAAGCTCGTAGGTCACCCCATGGTCATATTTCACCCCAATGTCATATATCACCCCTGGGTCATAAGTCATTCCGTTCCCTAGGTTTGGTAACTTAGCAGGGATATCTGGGTTCATTGGGCGAGGTTTATCTTGTAGTTTTACTTCAGTCGTAGACGACCTCCGTAGTCCAGTGGGTGAGACTCTTGACTCACAATCCGGACGTCGCGGGTTCGAACCCGGCATGCGCAAATAAATTTTATTTGATTAATTTGTGTTATTTCACAATTAATTCATTTAAAATAATATATAGTATATTTGCGGCATGTTCCAGAGTGGAAGATACTATCAGTATCGCCCTGGTGTAAGACCACCATTCAGAATTGAAACGTTGCTTGAAAATGGCTTAAGCCGTGTTTGGTGACCAGATCTGAATAGCCAGGTACTTCCCAACCTTCCTCTTCCCCAACTCCTTCCCCTCCCCACTACCTTCAGCCTCACAACATACCCCAATTGGGGATGCCATAGTCTCACTGGCTCCAGACGGGAGCAGTTGAGATTCTTGTGCGGCATTCACTGTAAAAAAAAAAAAAAAAAAAATGTCGTGTGATCTAAAGCGCACTTGTTTTTTTTTTGTTTTTGTTTATATCTAAGGTTTCTAAAGTGCGCAAATTAAATTATATGTTTATAATGGAATGTTTAAACTTGTTTTTTTCTTTGTTGAATCTGTCTCTATTAAATGATTAGCAAACTCGGAATACTTATTATTTCGTTAACAGAAAATATTTCGTAACTATTACCGACCCTAAATTTATGTAACAAGATATGTATATTGTCCGCTATTCCCAAACTCTTTGAATCATTAGTCCTAGATGTCTTTAAAAAACAAATCAATAATATAACTGTCCCCAATCCGCACGGTTTTATCACAGGTAGAAATACTTTAAGTAACTTAATCATTTATGAAAATTATATAACTGATTCCCTTATCCTTAAGTATCAGGTGGATTCTATATACAGTGATTTTTCCAAAGCTTTTGATAAAGTTAGGCGACATATTCTTGTACATAAACTAAAAATGTTGGGCATTAAAGGAACCTTATTGAACTGGTTTAATAGTTATCTTAGTAAAAGAACGCTTTGTGTTAAAATAAATTCTGTAGAATCCTATATCTTCGAAGCCACAAGGATCTCACCTCGGACCATTTATGTTTTTATTATTTATAAATGACATTGTTAGTATATTTAAAGATGTACAAGTTTTACTCTTCGCTGATGATTTAAAAATATATAAAATGATACGTAGTATAGAGGATTGCCATATTTTACAATCTAATTTAGATAAATTGTTTCATTGGTGTGTGATCAACTCGCTATTTCTTAATATTCAAAAGTGCCAAGTTATTCGTTTTTATAAAATCCAAAGTCACGTAACTTATGAATACTCTTTAATAATAATAATAAGTAATATTGACACCGGTCACTCAGATCAGGGACTTAGGTGTTATATTTGATGAAAAGTTAACATTTACTTTGCACGTAAATGAAATAACAAATAGAGCTATAAAAATGCTTGCTTTTATATGCAGAACAGCAAGTGATTTTAAGTCACTAGAATGTTTGAAAATATTGTACACTTCTTTAGTAAGAAGCCAGGTAGAGTATAATTCGCCCATTTGGTCCCCATTGTATAAAATACATTCCGACGATATTGAAAGGGTACAGCACAAATTTTTAAGATTTGTTAACTTTAAGCTGAATATTCCAATTCAAAATATTAACTATGTCCTTTTGATGAAACAACTAAACTTAATTACGCTGTCAGATAGGCGGATCATCTCTGACCTTGTACTATTAAATAAAATCATTAATAATTGCATTGACAACCCTGAAATTCTCGCCAAAATAAAATTTTACGTACCGACTAGAAATACGAGGCAATGTGCTACCTTCTTCTGTGACAATCTTTAAACAAACTATGAGGCTCATACACCTATAAATAGATTACATCATTTTGGTAATAAATTTGGGAATATTGTATACATGTTTGCAGATTCTGTATTAGTTATAAAAAGAAGTCTTTATAATTACTTTAATGAAATGTATGATTTTGATTTTAATTAATTTTATTTTTTATTATTATTTTAATCATTATAATTGTGTACTACGTACCTGCCTAACTATTATTATCTATCCTCGTAAAAGCCCACTAGGGCGTAAATAAATAAATAAATTAATGAAAAGTTTCAATATATAATAGTGGAACTGTTTTATTAACACTGTGAAAGTAAAATAATGAGTCATGTTTTATAAGCATTAATGAAATTTTAATGTTCAAGATGACACGACTAAATGAAAAAGGGAGTATTCAAAGAAAATGTGGAAAATAACATTCTTTATAAAGGTTAATGGATGCCGAAGAGGCCCTCGTAAATTATCTATTTGATTAAACCCTGTGTTCGCTTTTCGGAACAACTAATCTTAAAATGGTTGTGTTTCCTTTACCATTATTATGAGAAATATGATCTAAACGATTTTAAAAAGAGAAAACACCATGCTTTATATTCAAAACTAAAAGTTAATCACAAAATACGTTAAATATATCTCTTTTTGAAACCAAAGTTTCGGATCGCAATTCGAAAAAGAATTATGTAGCTGGGAATTTATTATTAATTATTATTTTTACACGGAACGACAATAACGTTTATAATATATTTGTTTAACAAAATATGTTGGTGTTTTTATTTTTTTTTTCGTTATCAACTGATAGAAAAAAAAGTTAAGCTGAGCCACTTTATATTTTTTTATATTTGCATGCAAAATTTTAACATTTAAAAAAATTTGCGATTAGTCCGTATTATAAAATTTTAATGCGTATTTTATTCCCTTTCAAAAACAGTTTTTAGTTTTTGGATACTTTCAGAAACATTCCATTCATTTGTAATTTAAGGCTCTGCAACCGGGCCCGAAAAGAAGAAGATGGAGAGATACGAATGTTAGAGGAGAACGCTAACATTTACTGCGACAAAATCGGTGCGAAAATTGCGAAAATGTTTAATAAAACACGACTCGTTTAAAATAGAGCAAAAATCTCGCGGGCATTATCTTAAACAGAATTTAAAGAAAGACTGTGAATTTTTTCATACATATAACTTGTAAAATAAGTGAAACAAACGTGTTAATAATAATTTTTGGAGCATACTTTGCGATTTTTTTCTATCGAGGGAATTTTATATAATTTGCGTTTCGGCGCGGGCAAAGTCTAGATATTATCTTCAAGAATAACATATATTTTTTTAAGAGCTTTAAAACTTACCGTGTTTAAGGGAAATATGTAATAAATCGGTACAAATCCGGGTTATAAATCCGGGAAATATTTTGACCCTTTCACAAAATATTGCCGAGGCCGGAGGGGTTTATTTAAATTATTCTCGTACATAACTTCTTGATGTGGGTACTCATACGTAAGTAGGCACGTTTATTTTTAACTTTTGTTATTAAGTTTGTTTTTACTTATCAGCGTATCGTGCGATATGCGTCAACAAAAACAAGTAATCTCTGTTTTTGCTTTAACAAGTGCAGGCAGATGAATGTTTACACAACATGTTGATTCCACGATTTATTTACGCCATACATATTCTGAAAAAAAACTAACCGATTATCTTGCCAGTACTTTATTCATCCTTTTCGACCCTTTGGAATAACAAGGTTCTATCTGTCGAGGTAACGTCATGCGACAATGAAATCTACAAAAACCTACTTTAGAGTTCATTATCGTGTGATGTTATCGTGACAGATGGAACCTTGTTAAACGACTTAAAAAAGGAGGAGGTTATCAATTCGACTGTTTTTTTTTTTTTATTTTTTTTTTTTTTAATGTTTGTTTCCTCAGAACTTTCGACTGGGTGAACCGATATTGATGATTCTTTTTTTATTTGAAAGCTGGTGCTTCCCGTGTGGTCCCATTTTCCGTGTGGTTCCGACAATGGTATCTATGAGAAAACCATATAAGTCTTAAATTTGCATTAAGTGTTTGCGCGACAAATGGACGAATAACTCAATATCACGCTTACCATTTCGATGATTCTTTTTTATTGGAAAGGATGTACTTAAAGGGTAGTTTGATGAGGGTTTGGTTAGGTTCTGATTATGGGATCCATGACAAAGTAACGGAACTCTTCAATTCTTAGGAGCAAATTAACGATACTCTGCCGAATCTCTTTGACCCTAACGTCGTTATGGTCATATTATGTCTGTCTCATATGAGCAGCACGCTTAGAAGGTCTACCCATATTCAGACAAATTAGTTAGAGTACTTCAGATTCACTAAAAATCAAAAAATAAACAAAAAATTTAACAAAACAAAAAAAAAACTACTTAAAAAATGCACTAAAAAGTAAAAAAATAATTTCGTATTCTTCTACAACTTCATAATCAACTTACTTTTTCTACTCATTGACATATAGGTACGATTGTTATTTTTGGAGTCGGTGTCAGCTAGTTACAAACCTACCCTGGCTGACACCGACTCCTACATGTCGATGAGTAGAAAAAATTGTACATTGTGGACATCGCGAGGGGTACGCCTGTAAACTAATTCGACCAAGTATATCATACGTCAATGACCTCAAGCCTTGACTTTCTTAGGCCCGGTTTATCAGTTGCTCGCTCCAGTTGGTTAAAAAGTCGAGCTTAGCGCGGTTTGGAACATAATCTTTATCTTTACTTCTTTCCTAAGTATAAAATGAAGTCGCTCACGCTGTATGTGCGTTTAGATCTTTCAAACTACTGAACGGATTTTCACGCGGTTTTCACCGATAGATAGAATGATTATTGAGGAAGGTTTTTAATATAATTTGTCAAGGTTTTGTGTAAATTGGTTGAAATACATAATATATCTGGCCAAGCGGCAGCAGGCAGCGATAGCGAGCAGTGGGCTAACGGGCGATGTGGATTTGATTTAACAGATGGCGTTGTTATAAAGGTTACATTAGCCACAGCAACGTCTGGCCAGGTCTGCTAGTTCATATAGGACGCAAGACTAAATCTCATCATTATTACACAGGTTGTCTGTTACTTCAACCCGTCAAGTCTACTTGTTCAATTTTCGGAACAAATCATACAGGTCTCATAGAAATTGATGTATTTCACTTACTATCATGGTTAGAAATATGATTTAAAATATTTTAGAAAGAGAAAAACTACACTTTATATTAAAATCTAAAAGTTGTCCGCAAAATAACTTAAATGTCCTCCTTTATGAATCCAAAGTTTCGACCGCAATTTGAAAAACAAAAAAATGAAACTTTCATAATTTTTTATTAATTGTTCTTACATGAAACGTCGGAAAATTGAGCTGACTATAACGTTTATAATACATTAGCCTAATATTTTTTTTTCGTTATCAGTAATTTTAGTTGAAAAACACTAAGGTGAGCCATTTTTTAAAACTTTTTTTTATGTTTGCATGCAAAATTTTTATATTTCAAAAATTATATGTTTATTTCTATTTATAAAATTTGAAAGCGTATTTCGTCACCTTTCAAAAACAGTTTTTAGTTTTAGGATACAATGAGAAATATTCCATTTATTTAATTTTTATTGCAAATCGGAAATATTTTGTTCCTCTGACAAAATACAGTCAAGGCCTGAGAGTTGAGGCCTGAGAGGTTTTAATAGAGGAACGCCTTTCTTTTTTCTTTGAAAAAACTAAACTACTGTCTGCGTGAGTAAAATATATTTAGGGGTTGATTTTTTATAAGTTATTTTTTTAACATGTTCTCAACTCCAATCAGTGTGGTGCTGTAGGCAAAGATACTCATTTTAAATAGTTTTTTTTTTTGCCGGAATCGTGCACTATTATTGAAATCAACCGCTGAAAACATGAAAACATGTCCTGACGTTCTAACTTCTAAATCCCTCACCAGACTATTTACCGCAGTGGGAGTGATGGATTCATATGTCCTCACTCCTGGACATATTGACCCTCAGATTCCTACCCATCCCTTAAACCTTTTTCCTTCCCAGAACTTCCTCTGCTTCCTTCCCAAAAAAAACTCTACGTAGCATCCCCAAAGATTACATGGGCCCTGAGGGGATTTTTTTCCTGTGTAGAGAAAATGTAAAAAAAAAGATTTTTAAAGGATTCTAACAATATTTATAAACGTACCTTTCTTACCTACATAATTAAAAAATATACAGAAAATAAAAAAGATTAAGCTGTGATCGAGTCTTATTGTGATGTATTTTTATGTATTTGATTAAATCTATCAACCGTAGATTTTACAAATGTAGACCCATAAGAACAAGATTGTGTTTTCTCTGGTCATTTGCAACTGTCAAGGTTGACCGTAAATAATATCGGCGGAAAACGAATAAGTCATAATATTACCTTAACGCATGGCTGCAATTATTATTTTTTTACAACATACCAACACGAGTTATAACTTATAATCTATTGTTCCACTTGCAATCCAAACAATAGTCATATTGCTGTGTTCAAATCAGCGTTTTTTTCCTTTATTTAACAAACAAAAAATGACGATTCTACAAGTTTTTCTAGAATCAAACCTAAGTTCAAAAAATTTTTTTTACCATCGGGAAGTTTTTTTTAAATGTGAAACTTCTACAGCCCCGCTTTGATTTGGATTTCGGATGAAACACGATTACTGCACCTGCGACGCATCAACTGCGCTCATTGGGGGCTTGGATTATGATGTCACTTTTAAAGGCTTCTATCGGTTGAGATATGAAATGGAAATTACGCTAGTTCTGCGCTCATCGGTCGCTTTGATTATGACCTCACTTATGTATTGGTTGAGTTGTTTTGGTAAAGTTTCGGTTCTACTGCGTGTAAACTGCACTCCATTTTTTTTACATTAGCTCAACACAGGAGGCCGTGAGGTAAATAGTTTCTCTCAGGGCCTATGCCATCTTAGGAGAAGATGTGTGGAAGGTGTTTTTTAAGGAAATGAATGAGAGCAAGTTCTGGGAAGGAAATAGGTAAGTGGGGTGGGTAGGAATCTGGGGCCAGTGTGTCCAGGAGTGACGGGTGTATGAATCCATCCCTCCAACTGCGGTACAAGGCGATTGGTCGAGAGATTCTGGCTGGAGAGGTTCAAATACTTCCCTCAACCAATATCTCTCGATCCTGCACACCACGCAGCAGGTGGGCAGACACATCGGCCGCAAAGATCTGGACAAACCTCACCCCATGAACCCGAGCACCCCTGCTAAGTCACCAAATGTAGCGAACCACTTGAGGTGACCTATAGGGTGGCAGAGGTATGGCTATCCATAAATGGTTCCCGGGGTGCCGGTACCCATACCCGCCTCCCAAATTGAGCAAATTGTTTTTTCCGGAAGGAACCCAAATATCTCTTATGCACCTTTAATTAAGTATTTGTTTAACTTGATCGTGACAGAACATCTTCCTAAAACATCCTTGATGCCTTCTTACATTTACTTCGGCCCAGTAGTTTCGCATAAATTAACGTGTGACAAAGTCATCAAATGGCCATTCAGCGCTATTTTGTTTTTTGACATAGATGCATTTAACGGGAAATTTTCAACTGTCAATAAAACAAAATGGCGTTGCATTTGATGACTTTGTCACACGTGAATCTCTGCGAAATAACTGAGCCTTAGTCATACACCTCTGCCATAGGTCACCCCAAGTGGTTCGCTACGTTTGGTGATTTAGCAGAGGTGCCCGGGTTCATGGGATGAGGTGTGTTTAGGTCTGATGACCAGGACACACTGAACCCCAGATTCCTACCCACCCCTTAAACCCTTTTCCTTCCCAGAACCCTCCTCTCCTTCCTTTCCCTAAAAGACCCTCCACACAGCATCCCTAAAGATGACATAGGCCCTCAGGGAAATTATTTGCCTCAGGGCCTCCTGCGTGGAGCTTATGTAAAAAAAAAAAAAAAAAAAATACACGCTCCCTAGCTTCGTCCATTCAACCCCTAACCACCAAATAATCCCCTTAAATGCTTACATCGACATTGCATTTCTGTTGTATCTACTTATTTATAATTTGGTCACACACATCCCATTTGATCTACTTTAGATTCCATATTCTGAATTTCTACGTATAACATTCTTCCCTCGAACGCTTTAAAGGTTTTAAGTTTTAAGTTTTAAGCTTCTGAAACTTATACTTTTTTACTTTTGAGTTTTAAGCTTTTGAAGGTGTTGTTTTTGAAGATAATCTCTATCCAATAGCCGTGTTCAAAAAGTAATTAAAGAAAATTGGCTGAACAGAAACAATTCGCGAATTATGCTCCGAAAATTATAAAAAACACCACTGCTTAAGTTATTTAAAATGTTACAGGTATGAAACAATTCACATTGCTTCTTTAATTATCACTAGAGATGTTTGCTCTATTTTAAAAAGGTCGTGTTTTATTATATACTGGCGAGTTCCCGGCATGCGTTGCTATGCCATTTAATAAAGAAATTGTTTCTCCCTGCGTGTCCTTTCCCATTCGCCCCGTTCCCCTTCCGCCTCCACTTCCTCTCCCGAATCCCCTTCCCCTCATGAGTTCACACTCTGCCTTCTCCGTCTTCCCTCTCCTCACTCCCTTCTCACGCTTCCCTCACCCCGCGGACCCCCCTCTCGAGTTCCCTTCCCCCCTCCCGCATTTCAAACATTCAGTCCCGGTACATTCAGTTTTCAAACAGCTTGCGTGCCACCTATTGCAATTTTTTTAATACAAATTTCATTATGCCAGAGCTCATTGCTTCTTTTATACAAACCTTGTCCTGACAATAACGAACACAAAAAAAGAATTATCCAATTTGGTGCCGTTGTTCGGAAGTTTTGCGCGTACATACATTTCGGCGATTCATTTTTATTTATGTAGATTTATACAGATAGATTTTCACAACAGTCGCCTACACCTAGGGTTGCCATACGTCCGGAATTTTCCGGACATGTCCGGAAATATAGGTCTCTGTCCGGAATGCGGAGGGAATCCTAAACAGTCCGGAATTTCTACAATTCAGTGGAGATTGATATAAAAAATGAAATAAACCAATTTATTTTTATTACAAATCAAAGTAAAAACATCACTTCTGATATTTAAAGCTCCCGAAAATATCGCTCAACACTTCCGAATCTTTAATAAGAGGGTTCTTTGTTAATGAGAGGGTTAATGTTTATTGGGTTCCCATTAAATTGGGGAGTGGCTAGAGAATTGTGCTCTTGGGGATGACACTCGGTCGGAAATACGGGAAGGAAGTCCGGAATTTTTTTCAAATATCAGGAATTTTCTCCGGGATTTTGATTTTTTGATCTGGGAACCCTACCTACATCTGTTGATTATAATAGTTTTAATAGTTGCGCGCTTCCTCTAAAATTCGTATTTACCTATCTTTTATCACTTTCAAACCATCTTCTTTTTGAACACCTTCTGTAGCCTTAATACATCTTTCCTCAAGCAAGTCCATGCCTCAATGCTACATCAGTATTGGTTTTACAATTCCTCTGTGAACAGCTATAAACTTAGAAACACTCGCTTTGACAACATCTCATTAGTCACATCTTCGTTTTTTTTTGTTTTTTTAAAGTGTATTTGAAAACAAAAATAAAGCCAACCGGACAATGTTTACATCGGTTTATTTAGGTGGGCGACGCGACGTACCTACGCATGAAAATCATTGAGTTAGGTACCTACCTATCTAAACATGATGAAAATATATTTTTACATTTTCTACACTAATAATAGATTTTAATATATAAATTCATGAGCTTTTTCTAGCGCGACGTCTAATCTAATGTCGTATCGCGTGAAAGGTTGAATAGGAAAGCGGTCATTCAGAAAATTACGCGTCCCATATAAAAATATTCAAACAATTTGTAATTGTTTTTTTCCGTTAATTTTATAAGAATTTGACCTTGTTGTTTTCCATTATAAATAGTTTGATGTTTATAATCAATATGATCAGGGCTTTACTAATAATCGTGTTTCACATTTGACTCAACTGATAAACGTGCATTAATGTAGGGTAAATTATTGTTTATCATTTGTGTAAAATTTAAAACAAGGCTGTTAGTAAGGGGGTCAATATTTATTATCAAAATACCGACATCGTTGTCCTCGTTGTTTGCGATTTTTTATAACAAGGGGGACTATCACATCCCTATTTTTGAGGATTTTTATAAGCTGAAGTAAGTGGAGGAGAGGGGGAAGTAGAGTGGAGGGAGAAGCACCTGATACCTGACTATGCAGATATGGTCATCATACTTAGCTAAAACGTCTTTAACCCCTCGGGCCTCGGCCATAGTTTGTTAGATGGTCAAAATATTTCTGCTTTGCAATAAAATCCAAATAAATGGAATATTTCTGAACGTATCCGAAAACTAAAAACTGTTTTGAAAGGTGATAAAATACAATTTAAAATTTTGTAATAAAAAAGTTTTCAAATGGGTAACCTTACGTTTTTTCTAACAAAAATTACTGAAAACAAATCGTAATAGTAAAACTATTAATGAATTCGTGATGTGACATCACAATATCTTGTTGTCATGGAAATGAAAAACACAAACATTAATTTGCAATCTGTCACATAAGATTAATAGTTGACATCACAGTTTTTACTAGTTATTGTGTGTTGTAAAATGAGTTCTAACATTGATAATTTAAATACCAAAGCAGAATCGCTGTTAATACCTGAAAAATCCAAAGACGTTTATAAAAAAGAATATGAAAGGTTTATAACATGGATGGAGGAGCAAAACGTAGTAGATGTAGATGAACGAGTTGTGCTTGCTTACCTTCAGAAAATGTTGGAACAGTACAAAGCATCGACTATGTGGGTCATACATTCGAAATTGCAATGTCTGTTGAGGATAAATAAAGGGGTTGATTTAAAATCATTTGTGAAAGTGCATGCATTCATGAAGGCAATTAGCAAGGATGACGTTGCTAAGAAGGCGTATGTATTCAAAGTGTTTGTTTTATTTGACGTTTAAAATATTCCTGTCAGATTTATAGTTAAAAGTTGACATTTAGACTTCACATTTTGTTGATTTGTTGATGTTGCCATGGTAACTTTAAAAAACGCGCGTTCCATAAAGTGCGATTTAAACACGCTAGAGCGTACTTTAAATGAGTAAAAAAGGGCACCAATAAAAAAAATATATTAAATCACGTACATATTTCGTTAGAAAAATGTATTATAAACACGTCATCTCACTTTTGTGTCGTTCAATGTAAAAAATAATGAATAAAAATGCCTAAAGCCTTTATAGGTTTGAAATTGATAAATAATGCAAAAAAAATATCATTTTATAATAATTATTTCGAAGGGTCAACTGTCGGGGGATTGGGGTATTGAAGCGAATGTTTATACCAGCAGTCTTCATACCGATGCATTGCTTGCGTACAGCATTTTTAAAATTTGTTATTATTCTTCAAAAACAAAATTCATATTCATTTGTTATTATACTTCAGAAACAAATTGTTGTAAAAAGTTCGTTTTTTAGTACAATAAATAATAAACACATTGAAAACTTAAATAAGCTGATGAAAATATTTTCAATCCAAACCCGTTGACATACCGCGTTAACCCCTCAGACTGCGACCATATTTTGTAAGAGGATCAAAAAATTTCCGCTGTGCAATAAAACCAAGTAAATGGAATATTTCTGAACTAAACTAAATTGCCGAAAACTAAAAACAATTTTTGAAAGATGATAAAATAAAAACGTGAGGTAAAATGTTAGGTTACGTTTTTTATAAAATTACTGATCACGAAAAAAAAATAAAAACACTACAGATACGTTTTAAGATTTTGACGGCCAAAAGCATTTTCGTTATTTGTTTTTGGGGTGTTATGCCGTGTCTGCCGTGTTGCGCTACCTCCTTTTTTAGCTAACGTTTCGGACATCGTTGCAGTCTCCATCATCAGGGCAGATCCGGTAGGTGTGGAACTTTTAATGGTGAAGCGTTTGCTTATTTACTTCGAAACGATACCGTGTCGCCAGCTCCACTAACTTTCACCTGTACAAAATAACCGTGATAAGCAGTGGCGTCATTGCCGCGGAACGGAATAGAAAGTTCAATAAATCGTGGTATTTATTTATGTACTTGTCCGTTTGCGAGTTGCTGACGGAAGTGGCTCCATCTCTTAACGAATTCTAAAAATTAGAAATCATAATGGTAAGAATTTAAGAATTAGAATTACAATGGTTAAAACGAATTTAGTCAATATAAAAGTATAAAACAAACAGGTTTACCACGGGCTGGCTTTACTGTACATGGTTTTTTTGGCGTTTAGCTTTGGTGTAGCCGTCAATTACCGGATACAAAGAGCTAATGAGCTTAGATCCGTCGTCTCTATTAATATTAAATGGATTTTTTAGATATTAGAATTCATAAAGGTGTGCATTTTATGTATTTTGTGGTTAACTTTTTAATTTGACTATAAAGCGTGGTGTTTTTTCTTTCTAACATCGTTTAGGTCATATTTCTAACTAAGAGAGATCACGATTTCTATCAAACCTATACGAGTTATTCCGAAAACCGAACAAATTAGCCTGAGAGGTTAATTTCGTACATCTTTTCAATCCAATCCAGTCGAATTATCGCGTTAAAATCGCTTTTTCCTTGACATTTTACAGCTTAAAATCCAGATCTTTTTCAGGGTGAAATATTTATAGAATGTTTACAAAATATGTAGGTTATTAATAATCGTATGCCTGCATAATATTATTCACGAGATAAACGATCTCAGCTCGACCTCAGTTCATACTCTACCTTAAGATGTCAGTAGATTAATACTGAAATCATTTAATTCAGGTGTTCATATTCATTTATATATTCAGATGAAGATTTTCGGCGTTTTCTCGGTGAATTTGCGCCGCGAAAAACGTCCCAATCTATTACTGGTTTATTATCATGTTTTTATTATTTATGATTTGAATTTTGTTTTGAACTGAATGATGTTTGTGTATTTTCGTGTTTTGTTGTTGTTATTTTCATAACATTTACAGCAAATAATATTTTAATATAATAAAACACATGTAAAACTTATTTCCACGTAATTTATTTTTTTATCGTAACAAGAGCCATCTTCAGACTGGTACATTTTTTCTTAATCTAGAGTTTATACACATAACATATGGGGGAGAGGGAGGGGGTAGTCTACTTGGATTTTATTCAATTCATATGTTTTTTTTTTTTTCATATTTATTGCCATGTCGTCTTTGACGATTGGATTTTTAGTTACTGGGCTATTAACAATAGACATAATTATGTCGGGTTTATAGATTACTTTAATGTTGTCTGGGGAATTAAAGTAACTATATAAATTGAATAAAATCCTTCTAAACAACCGCCCTCCCTCTCTCCCATATGTTATGTATAGAAACTCTAGATTAAGAGGAATATAAACGCTAGAAATATTTCGAATCTCATGCCTGCAAAATTTTAAAATCGAGCGTCTTTTTGCACGAGGCTAGTAAACGAAAAAGTGGTTTTTATTTATTTTGTGCATAATTTTATAAGAACGAAAAAAAGTTAGAACATGGAAAACCTCAAAAATAGTCTTAGCCATAAAGGGGTATTTTTAAAAATTGTTTCTTGTCTTCTTACTTCGTAGTTAAGTCATGAAAAAACATTTTTTTTTCTGATTTACGCTTATATTTTTTATTACGTAAATAATAATTTTATTGTAATTCCAATACATAGAAAAGCTAGTAAAAGCTTCGATTTATCCGTAGCATATTTTTTGATGTTCATACTGTAAGCCGATTCGTCGTAAAGATTAATCAAAATAGTATCTAAATAGGATTTCAGGTATATATTCATATCAATAATTTGTACCAGTCTGATGATGGCTTTAACAAGCTTACGGTAAAAAAATCAATTAAGTGATAAATAAACAATATTTTTTATATGTTTTTTTTTTAAAATTATATTACGTAATTCAACCACTAATTGTCAGTATCAAAAATAGAAATATTAAATAATATTTTCTTTTAGGACTATCTGCAATTATTGTCTGAAAGTATTGTGCACGCCAAACTTTAAGACCGGCCTGAACATGGTACGATTTATTCTCGCGCAGTTACTGACTTTAGGTGAAGTTTAATGAACGTAAGTGAAAGATGCATAAAAACATACTTGCGATAGAGAAAGTCCTGGGCCACTTTTCTGCCCTTAAACTCGCATATTGCTACGATTTCTGATCAACATCAGGTCGATCTTAAAGTTCGGCGTGTATTATAGTATATTACGTGTGGCATAGCAAACGCTCAGGCCGTCTGGGACACTGCGAAAAGCCCTGCCGAGCGATTCCGTATCTTTTGTGGGATGGTTATTGTATAACGGACATTATCTCCTGTCAGATTTGTGTCATTTTTACATATTTACTGTCACGTATTTTAGTTTAGATCAATTTTTAAACACGAATTCCTACAAGTTCGCTTGATTATTTATTCATTTAATGTACGTTGTATACGGAAAAAGCAAATAACAGCCATAAAAATCACACAAATCTGACGGGAGATTACGTCCGCTATCTAATAATGATCCCACAAAAAATATGGAATCGCTCGGCTGGCCTAGAAGTCTTGAAGGGGACACTCAGATAATATTGACAAACATTAATAATGTTAATTGATGCAGGTTATTTAATATTTTTTTGTGTATTCATTACATTATATTCATGCATTAGTTATTATTCAACCATTGCCCCGGGTTCCAATCATGAATGTTGACAATCTGTTGCTACGCCACTGAATTTTATGATATTTTATAGATATCAACTATTTATATCAAAGTAATCTATGTGAGTGATTTTGTAAGTAGTAAAGTCTAAGTAATAAAATAGTTATCATTTTGAATGGTAGGACAAGTACCCCGTAATGCCTTTATTACATTGATAAATAATGAATACATGATTAATTTATTGAATGAGATTACGGAGGAAGGAAACAATCGATGATTTGTGCATTTTTCTACAGACAATTTAGATTTTAGATGTTGTTGCCCATCCAAAAAAAATTGTTATGAATTTATTAAATGATTTTTTCCTTTTTTCAGAATATTTGTCAACCGCTCCCTACATTTGGACAATATCAAATTCTTTGGATTTGACATGGACTACACATTGGCTGGTAAGCACTTACACCAATTTATTATTATTTGACATTAACTACAGCATAACTTGTAAGCACTTTCACCAATTCACTATTACTCGATGTGTGAGCACTTACACCAATTCATTTGCACTTACAAAAATCCACAAAAAATTGAGGAAATTTTACAAGAAGACCTAAACAACATAATTAAATGGTCACACGACAATGGCATTATTATAAACGCAAAAAAAAAACAAATATATGCTTATTCACTCACCATATACAAATTGTCAGGATAAGGAATTGCATATAAAAAGTCATTCATATGATTGTTTACACACAAAAAACCAATCCCAACAGTGTAATTGCCCAAATATAGAAAAAGTGTACCAATATACATACCTTGGTCTTACTATAGATGTCAATTTTAACTGGTCAAATCATATTGAAAATGTATGTAATAGATTAAGATCCATATTAGGGAAATTTTACCACCTAAAAAACTTTGTTGATAAAAATATATTATACTCTATATACAACGCGTTAGCAGAATCAATTATAGGATACGGAATAAATAGTTACGGATTAACGTACAAAACGTACTTAAATAAAATAGAACAATTACAAATCCGTTTCCTAAAATTGATATCAGGCAAAAAAAAAAAGTTCAATTATGTGAAGGCGATTATAAAAAAATTTTCTCCTTGTGTAATGTCCTCTCTATACACAGTAAGGTAGATTATCAATTAACGCTAGATGAATTCTGGAATACAGAATTCAAAAAACCTATAAACCACAACTACCCTACTAGGCATAGAGAAGCACAAATGTTTATTATTAATAAATCTCAAAATGTATACGGTGATAGAACAAAGAGGCATAGAATTCCGAAAATATTTAACGCATTACCTGAAAATATTAAAAATGAGACATCTTATTCAAATATCAAAAAAAAAAATTAAATCATTCTATCTCCGTAGAACATGAAAGCAAATAATATTGTATACAAATACCCAGATCGAATATTGATCAAATACCTGGAAATTACTATCACACACTGTATTCATAAACATTATAATAATTAGTAGTTTATAATAATTAGTCTTTTAGATTTTACACAGTTAGTACAATGTAAAACATAAAAGTATAATAGTATTAATTAAATAGGACAAATGAGAGATTTCTTACAATCAAACTGATTGATCAGTTTTGTAAGATTTTAAAGATTAATATTGTAAAATTAAAAAAACAAAAACTGAATAAATATACTTAAAATTAAAAAAAAACTATTATTCGACATGACTGCTATTGAATGAACGTGGCTGAATCCAAAACAGAAAGGAGTTTTTTTTTTTAAATTGCGCCTTAGCTCAAGTGGTTAAACTGATTAAAATGAAATAAAATTGTCTACTACATGTATTGAAATATGTATATTATTTTATTCCAGAATACAAATCTCCACAGTATGAAACCCTGGGATTCAACCTCGTGAAGGACCACCTTGTCAATTTAGGATACCCACAGGAAATTATGGAGTTTGAATATGATCCATCGTTTCCAATTAGGTAATGTTACACATATTAGAATGTAAGCAAATGATTCTGAAGTCTTTGTTAGCTTATAAAATGTTAACTTGAGAAAATGATTTAAGATTTTCATGGCCAATAGTTTATATACCTGAAGGCAAAAATTACGTATCACCCGAAAGAGGGGTCACCAGGATCCCTCATATATGTCTCCGAATACTCTTTTTGCCCTTTCCAATAACACTCAGACATTAGTTACTACCTACCGTTTTAAACGTATCTCGTCCGTCTTTGTCAATCTAAGTCGAGCGTAACTCAAAAAATATTTTTGTAGATCTTTCCAGTAAAATGCACATTAGACGACTGCACTCGCTGCTTAATTGTGGTGAGGAATTTTTCAAAAAAGTTATGGGCATTCGGGGAGGGAGAGAGGAGAGGGTAATTTCATTGGAATAGGCAGGCCACTTGCATGGATTTAATAATGACTTGGAAAAAATCGTGTGGATAGATTTTTTTACTAAGATAACGAAAATGTTAGTAAAAATTTTTAGAAATGTACAGTTTTTTTTATTTTTAAATAAACAAATCCATTATTTGGGCTCGTGACGTCACTACGTGAAAATGTCCCGTCTCCGAAAACGTTCCTATTAATTTTATAAAATTCCATACAGATTTATTTTTTTTTATATGGCATCACTTTGATTTCAGGCGAATTTTTGAATTTGATATTTAACATTCACTAGATTTATTGTTTGTTCTCTGCGAACTTATCACTTGGTTTGACTTTTTAACAGATGTTATGAAGAGATACCCTTACATTTTAGTGTTTTAGGGGTATAATGATAATGGTACGGATTTTAACAATATCAAATTTTATAATATTCTTATTATTATTACAATTTACAAGTACAAATATATTACATTGGATTTAGTAATATAGACGTTGAATGATTTATGATCAATAACATGGATCAAGGAAAAAAATATTTATGAGATGTAATGTTTTTGGTATGCCTCGTTATGCTCCTGTGCCATTCGTGTGTAAAACGTTCTTTTTTAAAAATGATTTTCGGCTATGTAATTATCGTTTTTTCTCACCCATAAAATTATGTCCCGTCTTTCCGGTTTATAAAAAATGGTCTGATTTTTCAGATTGAAATTTTCAAAAAATCACCAGGGTTTCAAAAATACAATTAAAAAAAAATACAGAATTGAATATTTGCCTAAACCGGAAAATTATTTAAAAAAATGTTACGCAAGTGGTATATTGGGTAGATATTATTTTAAAAATAGTTGGAGGATATCTTTTTTTAAATGCAGTTCGATTATTGAATAGTTTCCCTAGAATTACTGAAATTATATATTTGTGATATATAAAATACGCTAAACTTTCAGGATGACTAGACATGCTGTAAATATTTTTTAGAAAAAACCTTTTAATTCTCGTTAATTACTATAAAACACAACCATTTGCATCGAGGCGACGGAAAAAACTACATCTAAAATTTCAATAACGTAAAATTAAAATTTGCTTTCGTCATATGGGATTCCATCTGACAGCCATTTACAACAATTACAATTCATCGCCACTAATACAAATAGTTGTCTTTTATAGTATAAGTAAAGGTATTTTTCTAAAAAATATTTTTATTAAGTGTAACCGGTCATCCTGAAAGTTTACCAAAATAACTTAGATATTGTTCAAAACTCTCGTTTGTGAGAATTGTATTACTCCCATCCACTGCGGGAGGGTTAAGTTTGCCTCTTGGGTTACTAAGCTATGTTTCGCTTCTCCTCTGTCTTGAGGCAATGTTTCAGACTGTCTTGCAGTGTCTATCATCAGAGCATATGATGTGATGGACTGTCTGAAACGCTGGTTCCAAAGGCATAAGGAAGCAAAACTCAGCTTAATATCATAAAAATTAAACAACATATTTATTTATGTGCTTACTTTTTATCTTTTTATAGTACATGGCAAACTTTAATACCGACCTGATGTTGACGTAGAAATTGTCATAATAGGAAAGTTTAAGGTCCGGAAAGCGGCATGCCTCCCGGCCCTCGCCTTTCACTGGAACACATATGTTTTACGCATCTTTCTCTTTCGTTTACGACCATTAAACTGACTGTACCTGCGTGAGAATGGATCGTATCAAGTTCAGGTCGGCATTTAAGTTTGGCGTGTACTACACCAATACTTTGTAATACAGCTTAAAATGTATATTGTTTTTATTTTCAGAGGTCTTTGGTTTGACACATTGTACGGTAACCTTTTAAAAGTAGACGCCTATGGAAACATTCTCGTCTGTGTACACGGATTCGAATTCTTAAAACAGTGAGTATATTTTTTCTTCAAATTTCTATGAATATTCTTGATCTACCTACAAATAATGTTAAGCAAACACGCCTTGTCAGTGAGTTTTTCTGTTCAAATAATTACCTAAGCCTTTCATTGGATGTCATATGTACATATTTTAATTTCAGTCAATATTATAAAATAAACTAAGAGGTTTCCTGTTATTTTTCACATCATTTTCCATTGCTGAAAACTGAATTATGTATTTTTTCCTTCTATATTTACAGATATGCAAAAAGCATATTTTTACAGTTGGATATCTCAAAAATTCGAAAACAACCGTGCTTTATCAAACTGGAAATTATTAGGGATTTTTTGTACTATCAATTGTTGTAAAATTTTTATTTTATTTTTTTTTAACTATTTTGGAATATCTAAAAAGTTGCATTTTTGCAATTTTGCAATTTTTCTACAGAAATTCTCTGTGAAGAATTTTTGATGAAATTTTATCATATTTCGTAAAATGAGATATGCTATGATGGTCGCCCGACTGTCGGCAGACTACCGTCTAAAGCAGGGATGTCAAATATACGGCCCGCTTGACAATATTATGTCTTATCAAAAACAAGAGAAGTCAGGTGTCGGGCTAAAAATAATTTACCATTTTACCCTTCATTTTAACTTATATAAGAAAATTTATAATAACCAGGTATCTAACTTAATAACGATTTTAACAATTTAGTATGGGTTTTAATTACAAATTTTGCGTTTGGCCCTCTTACAGCCGCTAAATCTTATATAATCCAGTTTGACACCCCTGGTCTAATGGGAATACATAGTTTGAATATGGAAAGAATTTGTTCATTTAGTTGATTTTTTGAAGGTGTGCAGTAGTATTGGTTAACAATATTGGTGACACCAGGAAACACAGTCCCACCCAGTAAAAACTGCCCATAGCACATCTCTTATATTTCAATATCTTTGCCTACATCAGTTACGTACATAAAAGGAAATTATGTCGTTAAATCTTGTTGCCATGCCATTATTTGATTTAATCACATCCACACATTAATTTAGTCTAGACATTAAAATAATTAAATCTGCCGCAATTAAAATAAATCAAATAATGTTCTCTGATACGGTCACAATTTTTTTTACGATTGATTAAAATATACCAGCAAGTAGTGCTAGTGTAATTATTTCATTGACCCCTGCAATAGTGTTAGTTTTGGATACTGTCCAAGACAAAAGAATCTGTTTTCAATGTTTACAAACAAAACGGTGGATTCATTCACCTCGCTATCGATTCTAAAAATAATGATATATTTTATTTGTTTACGATTGCAGTTGGCTATTAATGCGTTTTGTTTGTTTGTTTCTGTTCGCAGTTGGCTATTAATGCGTTTTGTTTACTTGTTTCTGTTTGCAGTTCACTATTAATGCGTTTTGTTTGTGTTTCTGTTTGCAGTTCGCAGGTGTACGAGTTGTACCCCAACAAGTTCCTGCAGTTGGATGAGTCGAGGGTTTACGTGCAGAACACTCTGTTCAATTTACCTGAGACATATCTGCTGGCTTGTTTGATTGATTTTTTCACCAATTCACCGCAATACACAAGGTAAACATGGAAAATTTATTGAGAAATTTTTCAAAGCAATGCACATTGTATAAGCCTGCGGCGTATAAATAACACCAAAACTCACATTGTTTGAATTGTAGATGTGTTTTTCTTGCCACAATAACGAATTATTGCTGAAATGCACAATTGCACGCCATCTGTGGTGCATTTTAAAGGGCACAATACATTTAATGCCGTTTACAATACACAGAGGTCGGACAACCATTTTTGATGATATATATAAAATAATTTTTATTTATTTAAAACTAGCGAGTTCCGGGAAACACGTTGCCATGCCATTTAAATAAAGACATTGTTTCTCCTTATGTGTCCTTTTCTATTTGTTCCATTCCCCTTCTGCCCCCCATCCCCTCCCGCATCCCCTTCCCCTCCTGCATTACATCTCCACCTTCCCCCGTCCCCTCTTCCACCGTCCTGCGGCCCCCCCCCCCCTTTGTTCCCCTCTGCCACTCCTGTCTTCCCTCCCTGCTGCTAAACTACATGAAATACATTCATTTTTCAAATAACCACTTATTGCTAATTTTTTATACAAATTTCATAATGCCATAGCTCACCAGTATACATAGAAAACTTCGCGGGCGTGTGCACAACAACTCACCAAAGTTTCATTGCAATCGGATGAATAGTATAGGAAATAATTTCATTGACTCTACTGAACTTATTTCCCTAATTAATTTTAACATACCCTTAAGATGTACACGCCATACAAAGCTATTCACACGTTTAATTACAAGACAAATGCAGCATCTAATTCGCCAATCAATCATGCTCTTCATATGTTCAATAATATTGGTCTAAACTCTAAATTCTAACATCGACATTTTCTTCGATTCACTGCCTAAATTTAAAAAGAGCATCATGTCAATAATATAATTTGTTCAATGCACGTACATACATACATACTCACACACACACACACACACACACACACACACACACACACACACCTTCCCACTACGCACATCACCCAGTAATTACTTAATTTACTTACCATAAATAAGACACTACAAAGAAACACATCATAGGTACCCACCAAGAAATATATTTAATAATTAATAATTGTAAATTGTTATAACCACTGTAACTGATGTACTGTTAGTTTCTGTTTATAAATAAATAACGCCAGAGCTCACCATTATACATAGAAACCATCGCGGGCATGCATGCAATCACTAAAGTTTCATCGCAATCAGATGAATGGTTCAAGTGCCCACCAGGGACAAGCAAAGAAACATTCATTTTTATATATTAAGATTACTTCAAGACCAAAAATAAAAGTACATATTATGCTGCCTAACCACAGTAACTGTGTTATTTGTAACGAATTAGTTTTCGTGGCTTTGCTAGTGTTTATTATCAGTAATTAGTGAAATGAATTGAGTGAAGTGAAGGCTTTCAAATTTTCTTATTCATAAACCTTCTTGCTACGAGTTCTGAACTTTTACCAATAATTCTTAGTGACTCTTATTCTCGTCAATCTGAAAGCAACACATTAAAATAACTATACTGTTAGATATAAACCATTAAATTAACAATATGGTCACCATTCCAGAGAGAAGACTGGCGTGCGCGGTGGCGACCTCGCCATGTCCTTCAAGTCCATCTTCCAGGACGTGCGCAATGCGGTAGACTACGTGCACATCCACGGTGACCTGAAGACGCGCACCATCCAGAACATAGACCAGTACGTGAAGAAGGACGAGCGTCTGCCCATGTTCCTGACGCGTATTCGCGAGTCCGGCGCCAAGGTCTTCCTGCTCACCAACAGCGGATACAAGTTCACCAACAAGATCATGACCTATCTCTTTGATTTCCCACATGGCGCACGGGTTAGTTGATTATATTTATTTATTAATTTATTATCGCCGTTTACATAGAATTAGTAAAAATATACATAACTGAATTGCCTCAGTAACAATCTTTTGTTTTGTTTAGTGACAATTTGAAGATGTCTGTTGACTCAGTATAATAACATCCCTTCATTAATATTATGAGCAATGAGGAATACATATGGTAGCTAGTCCCAGAATTTTTGCACTGAAATAAATAAACCGTCAGTAAAAATCCTTTTTCCTGACAATTTAACCCCTCAAGCCTTGACCGCCTTTTGTCAAAGGGTCAAAATATTTCCGTTTTGCAATAAAATTCAAATAAATGGAATATTTTTTAATGTATCCGAAAACTAAAAACTGTTTTGGAAAGGTGATAATACATTTTCCAATTTTATAATTTGAAATAAATATATAATTTTTGAAATATAAAAATTTTGCATGCAAACATAAGAATGTTTTAAAATGGCTCACCTTTTGCTTTTTCTAACTAAAATTACTGATAATGAAAAAAAAATAATCACATACATATTTTATTAGAAAAATTAATTATAAACGCTATTCTCGCCCTACTTTTTGTCATTTCATTTAACTCCTAAATCCTACCTGGGGTAATGGAGTACCCCCCCGGTGTTTAAAATATCAACAATTTTAACAATATTGCACTGTTGCAAAAATCGCTCTAGCTAATCTACTCTCGATAATTGGCGCGTAAGTATGTCAGTAAGCCGTGACCGCCCGGCAAGTGCAGTAGCGTCCACAGGTGTTCCGGGGTACCCCAGTACCCCGTGGTAGGAATAGTGTTAGTTCACTTTTGTCGTATTGTCCTCTGAAGTCAGCTAAGAAGAAAGTTGTAATAATGCTGTCCACCATGCATGACAGCCCTGACAAGGATAATGAAGTGTACCTTCCAGAAATAATACATTTCTATAATAAAACCAAATGCGGGGTGGATGCGTTCGACCAACTTTGTAAGAAATACTCGACGTCCAGGAATACCAAAAGGTGGCCCATGTGTCTCTTCTACGGGTTGCTAAATGCCGTTGGTGTCAACTCTTGGGTCTTATTCAAGCTGTCAACTAACAATGATAAAGAGAAAATAACCAAGCGGCTTGAATTTCTTAAGAGTTTGTCCAATGGCCAAGTTTACCCCGGGATATCAGAGAAACTATACGTGCAGTCTTGAATATTCATAGTGAAGATCATAGGCCGGTCCCTGATAATCCCAAACCTGGTCGTTGCTGCTTTTGTCCGCGCACAAAGGACAGAAAATCTGTCCTTCATGTGATGACAAAAATGTCTATCAGTTTTTATTAATAAATTTGATTGTCTTTTCTTATTACATTGCCATAATAAAAATTATATTTAAAAAAATATCATATACTTTTTTTTTTTTTTTGCACGGGGTACTTCAGTACCCCGTAGTAGGAATAATTACATTCCCAGAGTGGTAGGGTTTAAGAGTTAAAAATAATTCTTAAAAAATTCATAAAGTTTAATTTTTTTTTCAAATTGCGGTCGGAAACTTTGGTTACATAAAGGTATACATTTTAATTATTTTCTGTTTATTTTTGTTAATTTGTTCAAATACATAGCGTGTTGTTTTTTCTTTCCAATACCATTTAGATCATATTTCTAACCAAGATAGTGAGGGAGAGACAACGATTTCTATGAGACGTATGTGAGCTGGGACAAATATAGTCTCCTGTTATTAAACGGGTAAAATGGGTGGAAAAAACACAGGTGATAAAGTCAATAGTTTCCTGGAAATTATAATATAATGATCTGTTACCATTTCAGCCCGAAGATCCTCACAGGGACTGGAAGGACTACTTTGACATCATTGTGGTGGACGCTTGCAAGCCGCTGTTCTTCGGGGAGGGGACCATCCTGCGTCAGGTGGACACGAGAACCGGAGCACTCAGGGTGGGCACACACATGGGGCCGCTGCAAAAGGAGCAGGTCTACTCTGGAGGTAGGTGCAATGTTCCCTGCATCATGCACCATTGACAGATTTTAAGAAAGCTTATCTCTCGACGAATTGGCCAAAAAACTTAAAATTGGTTTAATCAGTAATAATTGAAGTCAATGCTGTCACATAACGAACTCAAAGTATTAACCTGTAATGTATTGAAAGAGCTTCTATCAGATGCCGACAGATGCCAGTAGGGAAAGTGCTTCTATCGATTACCGACAGGGGTGCCCGGGTAGGTGGGGGCCGTCGAGAGTTGTTCAGCCAGCTTACCACACTGATTCAATTAGCCGCTAGTATAGACAGGTCGTGTGACTTGTAGTATATTTATTATAAATATGTAAACGCATAATAAACCAGTTTGTATCAAGGACCTATTGGTATTAAAAAGTACCCCCACAGAACTAGTAGTGTTTGAATGTGAATAATACCAAACATTAAATTTTACATAATTCATTATAATTATCTCTCTTAGAAGTTAGCTTATTCATTCTTGAGTTCAACAGCTCGGAATCGATTTACCCACCATGTTTGTTCAAAATTCTTCTCTCTGCAAGACCAATGTTCACTCCTTCCTCTCCTCAAAAAGTCCCCCCACACAGCATCCTCGTAGATGACATAGGCCCTGATGGAAATTATTTTCCTCAGGGCCTCTTGTGTGAAGTTAATGTAAAAAAAGTCACCTCTTTCTGTCTGTACTCTGTTCAACTAGGAAAATTAAAAGATTTCTTTGTTTTAACCATGGACATATGAATATATCTGGACCTGCCCAAAAAAAGCGTATTATTTCTCCCTCCCCATACCGGTTCCATGGAGGCGGCTGGGCTTACGAGAGCCTCGCTTGAATCTAAAAAATTTGACGTCATCATTCTTGTCCTTACCAGCGCCGAGCTCACATCGTACATTTTACGAAATAACACGGCCAAAATGAGAGCTTGTGCTATACATGCTATACCCTAAAATTTGAGGGCATAGCGAATGTGGGCGTTTCTCCAGTAAGCTCGTCGCTGCTTGCAGGGGTAAGTAAATTATGAAACATTTGTAAAAGTGTCTTAACTAAATACGGCAACAAAATATTCCTCTGTGAAAATCGGCGAACTTTACTTTGCCGCATTTGGACTTTGCAAATATGTTAATAATGTGGCGAACAATTCGCGCTCCCATGTAAAAAGATCTATTCATTCAAAAGCAGAATTTGCTTTTAAGAACTAAATGGTGATATTATAATGCGAGATATACTGTCAGATTGATTTTTTAACGAATCACAGTCATCTTTCCCCTCTTCGCCCCCCATAGTTTGTTTTACCCCTCATCTGTATCTTTTCGTCTATTAAATTTGGATGTCTATGGTTTTAACCACTTTTAACCTCTAGGCTGCGTCAAAATGTGCGTGTGCCGACACTTCTACGCAGCACGTTTAATATTTTGATTGAGCCAAACAACATTACGTTTTAAAACCGTCATTAGATATATTTTAAATGATTGTTCTTTGTTTGAATTCAGGTCAATAAACTCGTCCATGCTTTAACTATCCATAAATAATCCCAAATGTCATTTTAGAATGGTGTTAATATAAACAAAAATTATTCAACAAAAGTCAGACGTAAACATTACAGAATTATCTTTATGTTGCCTGATACTTAAGTCTGCCCGAGTCTGCCGCGCGTCTCATGTTACAAAGGACCGATCAATGTGCCGAAATGTCGAAACATAGAAACTGTTTTGCTGTCATAATAATACGAAGTATTTTTACACACATGGGCATATTTTATGCGCACTTTAAAATTTATTAACCACATCACACTTGGTTTTCGTATGAAAAAGCTGAGGATCCGGCATCGGGAAGTACTCCATGTTTTACGAGGGCTTGATGTTAATAAAGCTAGTGGGCCTGACGGAATACCTGCCCTGGTACTGCAAAGGTGCGCTGCAGAAATAGCTCCAATTTTGACGAAGCTTTTTAAACTGTCCCTGAAGACTGGCTCTGTGCCCTCTGGTTGGAAAAAAGCGGTTATCCATCCTATTCCAAAGAAGGGTGACCGCTCCAACCCGGCCAACTACCGCCCCATAGCGATCACATCAGTTCTGTCTAAGGTGATGGAACGTGTGATCAACGACAAACTGCTCACATACCTCGAGAAGAACAAAATTATTAACGACCGTCAATACGAATTCCGGCGGAACCGCTCGTGCGGTGATCTTCTCGCGTATATGTGACGCATGTTTGGGGGCGATGCCTGGAACGTTTCGGTGAGACCCAAACGGTTGCACTGGACATCTCCAAGGCCTTTGACCGGGTTTGGCACCGAGGACTTGTCAACAAACTGCATTCTTACGGACTTCCCGCATCCTTGTGTACGTGGATTGCCGACTTCTTGAGGGAGAGATCGATTCAGACGGTAGTCAATGTTTTCACCTCTTCCTCACACTCGATAAATGCTGGCGTCCCGCAGGGATCGGTTCTGTCTCCGACTTTGTTTTTGTTGCACATCAACGACCTTTTGTCATGTGCACCAATTCACTGTTATGCGGATGACAGTACAGTTCATGATAGCTTTTTGTTTGACAAGCCCCCAAAGGGCTCACAAACTCCAACAGCTCGTAGGGCTTTGAAGCAAAGAATGGACGGTTACCTCGAGAGTGTTTTCTCTTGGGGTAAAAATAATCTCGTTGAATTTAATGTTTCAAAGACCCAATCTTGTCTGATTACGTCTAAAAGGGATCGAAATGAAAATCTAGTCTCTTTCAACGGAAGCAATCTTCCGAACAGGCCCTCCATTGATATGCTTGGTGTAACCCTAAGTGACCAGCTCAGGTATGGGGGCTCCATCGAAGCCAGAGTAAAGTTAGCCTCCCAAAAGCTGGGCGTACTGTACAGGGCCCGCAGATACTTTAATAGTACACAACTGCTAACCTTGTACAAATCACAAGTACGCCCCACGGTTGAATTTGGCAGCCATCTCTGGTCTGGAGCTCCAAAATACCTGAAAAATACCCTCGACTCTGTGCAAAAACGGGCGGTCCGTTTGATAGATTCTCCCATCTTAACAGACGGATTGCAATCTTTAGAGCACATGCGTCGGGTGGGAATGCTATCCTTGTTCTACCGGTATTACAATGGAAGATGCTCCGAGGAACTAGCATCATTGATCCCTTCGGCACCGGTGCATAGTCGGGAAACACGCCAAACGCGTGCCCAACATTTGTACACGGTTGACATTTGTCACATGAGAACGGGTCGTTTCTTCGACTCGTTCTTGTGTTCAACAGCTCGGCTGTGGAATGATTTGCCGGCCTCTGTGTTTCCTCCTTCCTACAACATGGGTCTCTTCAAGACCAATGTTCATTCCTTCCTCTCCTCAAAAATACCCTCCACACAGCATCCCAGATGACATAGGCCCTGAGGGAAATTATTTTCCTCAGGCCTCCTGTGTGGAGTTAATGTAAAATAAAAAAAAAAAATTTCTCCATTATTTCTAGATTCAAAAAGTGTTTAAAAAAATCTACCTCTAATGAATCTTTTGTCAATGACATGTTTGTGATTCCTGACGATCAGTCATCAAATTCATGAAAGACCGGAATAAATGGACCCGACACCCATGATGGTAAAATGTCACTGTTTGTCGAAGATACGTTTTCACGGATGTTTGAAGTACCGGGTTCACTGGTATCGGGTGCACTGGTACCGGGAAGAGTTACACTGTGTTCACTTTGAACTTCATCATCACCATCACCGATATCAAATAAAATTGATTCACCGTCACTATCCAACTCTAAGTCTGATTCTAAATCTAACACGCTCTCAAAAATTTCTTTATCACTAAGACCCCGTGACATTTTGAATATTATAATATAAATAATTACGAATAAAAGTTTTATTGAGTTAAACAAGGCTAAATATTAAGAGTCACCAACACTAATACACCATAAAATACCTAAATGCGAACAAAAGTATTTTTATTTTCACAAATTAAAACAATCGAATCGATGTACGTAACTGAATGAAAAAATGCACAAATTGAACAATCGGCGCAGTGTTCTATTGAAGCGCCTTTGTTTGTTCTACTGCGACTGCGCGAGATTAGTAATGGTTGGTACCGACGTGCGAGATTCAAATCAACTGACGGGGAAATTCTGTCTCCTTGGCTTTAAATGGTTCCTGAGAATAAACAAATAATATTTCGGGATAAATTTAGATAGATGTCGCTAGAGATATGATTGGAGAATTTTTACATGTAGAATTTGGCCCTCTATCTTGCATGTACACGAAACAGCAAGGATTCAAACCCAGAAATAACTATAGTTGGCTCCTGCGTGAGAGGCAAGTTCGCTGAAATAACTAAAGATTATTCCCGCCGCCTGGAGGTTAATGTCTATAAAACTGATATGTTTTGAGAGTGATGCTTTTTTCCTCTGGGTTTACTTAAAACAAGGAAATCTTTTAATTTTGAATTAAAATGGTGCCACAAAATAAGTTTGCTGAATTTGAAGTAGGAAAATTATATCACCTCCATTCGGTTGGGCGACATTGTGAGGCATATTAAGGAGTGAGATGTTTAAAGGGATTTGTTAAAACATTTCCTAAACAATTCCGGACTCAATGAGGGTGGAAAGATAATAAAAATTATTCTGTATGTGTGTAAATGTTTTTATTTTTAATAAATAACTAAACCCATTTTAGGTTCCTGTGATGTATTCACCGAGCTGATTGGTGCCAAGGGCAAGGACGTGCTGTACATCGGAGACCACATCTTCGGCGACATCCTCAAGTCCAAGAAAATCCGCGGCTGGAGGACCTTCCTCATCGTTCCGGAGCTAGTCCAGGAGTTGCACGTGTGGACTGACAAGTGCCAGCTGTTCGCCGAACTGCAGAGTCTAGATATCAAGCTTGGGGAGATGTACAAGTTAGTATTCATATTTAATATTTTTATTTTTCAGATATTCGGGACAGCAACCCACATCTACTTTTCTAGTGGTATTAGCTAAACGTTAAGTCACCAACTGTTGTATTCCTAGATTGCATTCTTGAATAACTTTCTAGCGCAAGTCGGTCTTACAATTTTGTCCCTTTCTCGCACAGGACGCTTTTTCAAATACTTAAACAACCAAAACTTTCCGTATTGCTTTCCAAAGAACCAACTTAACCTTCTCTCAACCCCTTGTGTGAATGTGTCGAATATACAACATTGCCACTGTAATGGCAAGATTCCGGACATATTTAGCAACAGCCCTATAATCTTACTAAATTTATTGTTTTTTTATTTATTTATTTAGCATCTAGAGGATTTTTACATGTTGGTAGTACAATTTTAACATGACAGATAATTTTGAAACTTTAGAAATAATAAAAATAAAATAAAAGAAGGTAAAAAATGCACACAAGTCATAAAAGTACGAGGCGTATCCAGAAAGTAAGTGTACTGAGGCTCTCACGACCGAATGAATTTTATTTTCGAGTAGCCTGACTCTTCCCCTCCGCAACGAGACCGGTTCAAGGTCAGTACGTTGAGGAGTGTCGACGCGACAACATGTTTCGTGAAAAATGTCAATCCAATCTCCTGTCAAGTGCGAAATACGCGGCGTCATCTGTTATCTCGTTTGGAACGGAAAACCTCCGGTTGAGGTTTATAATGAGATGAAAACTGCATATGGTGATAAAGCTATGAATCGTACGAATGTGTACAAGTGGTATCGCGAGTTTAAAAACGGTTGTACGTCTGTGCATGATGATCAGAGGAGCGGAAGACCTTCAATTGTGACTGACTAAATTGTGGAAAAAATCGAAAAAACGCTCCGTGACGATCGCAGATTGACTGTGGATGAACTTTCTGCAATGTTTCCGCAAATCTCCAGATCTCTACTACACAAAACCATCACAGAAACCCTCGGATATCGAAAACTGTCCGCGAGGTGGGTCCCAAAACAGCTGACAGACCAACACAAGTTGAATCGAGTGGAAGCCGGACAAGAGTTTTTGAGGCCCTGCAAACTCCATGGAGATGAATTTCTCCGCTCCATTGTTACTGGAGATGAAACTTGGGTTGCACACTACACGCCTGAAACCAAAAGGCAGTCTCAACAGTGGCGTCACACCTATTCACCCTCCGCTAAAAAGTTCAAAACCACAATTTCAGCCAAGAAAATCATGGCATCCGCGTTTTGGGACTGTCAAGGCATAATTTTGATTGAATATCTGCCTCAAGGGGAGACCATCAACTCTGCAAGATACTGTGAGAGCCTAAAAAAATTGTGAAGGCGATTCAAAACAAGAGGAGAGGCACGCTGACAAAGGGAGTCAGTCTGCTGCACGACAATGCCAGACCACACGGCCAACGCCACGAAGGAACTGCTTGCCTCGTTTAAATGGGATGTCCTGAACCACCCCGCGCATTCATCCCTGATCTAGAACCTTCAGATTATTATCTCTTTACCTTCCTGAAGCTGCACATGGGTGGAAAAGGGTTTTCAACCGACGAGGAGGTAAAGGAGGAGGTGGAGAAGTAGACGAAGGGGTTGGCGGGAAACTACTTCGAGGAAGGCATCAAAAGGTTGAAACCCCGCTTCACCGCTTGCATTGAGAGGAATGGCGACTATGTCGAAAAATAGCTTATATATGTACTACGGTAACCATGTAATTTTTTTGTTTCAATAAAAATTTTTGTAACCTACAAAAATTCAGTACACTTATTTTTTGGATATGCCTCGTATAAGAAATAAAAGTGAAAATGCAGTGATTAGATAGGTTTACAAAAATACAAGATGCGTTTATGAATAGTGTTGGAATAAATATTTTAAATCATCCACAAAACTCGCCAAGTTAATATTAAATATGTAAACATCAACTAAGTATTGATTTCCCATAGTGTGAAATCGTTGTATCGGAGAGTGGGCAATGTGGTTATGTTTATGAATGCTGCGGTAGAATAGTGTATTTTGTCATGATGTTACTGTGGGTATTCGTAAGTTTATGAGTTGCAGGAGTTCGCAACAGTCAAATTTAGAGTTTCACATAACTTAACTTAAAAAATTTCTGGCTTTCACCCTTCGAGGGTGTTCTAGGTTATCATTACGGAGAGAGGGAAGATGAATTTATATATTAAATTTATTCAAATGGACAAATTTCATAATTACATGGAAGATTGGAGTCTAGTTCAGACTTAGGAGGGATGAGATGTTGAACTGAGGGAGGCAATTTTAGACAAACTTGATAGAAGAGAGGATATTTATTTAGAGATGGACAACCAAAAAATATGTGATCTAAAGTTCCCACTTCTAGACCACAGAAAGTAAAATCTGGGGAGTCAAGCAAGCAAATTTTGAATTTGAAAAAGATGAGAAGTAACAGAAAAATGTCCAATTCTCATTCGAATAAGTAAGGAAATTTATTTTTTGGAAACATTGGGGGAATTTTTGAAACCACGTTGTGATGGATAGTCCTTTGTATTGAGGCATAGCAGTCTCCTTCTTTTATCACTTATTGTCTTAATTTTCATATTGTTTTGTGTAGGTACATTTTAAATAAATGAAAAACACATGTGTATATCAATACACAAATAATACATGATACGTGCCACATGTAAAAAAATTGACCATAATATTCTTTTTAGTTTTGAAACCTGACCTTTTTTTCCATTTTCAATACTCTTTTTTTGCGAGCATTTCAAAAATGAAACAATTTTTTATTACATAAGTCAGTGGCTGAGTTGGCATCGCGTTGGGGTCCCCACCTAGGGGTCGTATGCAGTGGCGTAAAGGTAATAGAATATCGTTATGGTAGTTTTAGAATAGATATACCCTAGATATAAAATGTAAAAAAATTGTAACTAAATAAAATGTGTAGGTATACAAAACAAAATTATTTATTTATTTATTTATTTATTTATTTATTTATTTATTTATTTATTGTTCTTATACGCCCGTAGGGGCTTTTACATAGATTATAAAATAATATTTAAGATATCGAGGATTACACATACATAGAATTTATATCAAACGTTATAAAAGTGAAAAAACTTTTAAGAATATACAAGTAGTTTTTAAAGAAAAAACCACTTGTATATTCTTGCTTAAAACTGTGAAATATTTTAAACAATGTAATATTTAACAATACCATAGAACAAAATATAATATAAAACATTACAATAACACATCAAATCGTTAAATATATTATACCCACGTTACAATAATTTGTAGGATTCCACAAAGTGTTGGTTTAAATTGCATTTTAGAATGTAAAGGGAATCAGCGAATATATCTACAATACCACCAAACTTGTTGCCTAAATCATGCATCCTATTGGTAAGTGAGTGTGATTGATAGTTGGTTGTGTATGTGTTGCAAAAGAATGTTATATTTTGTCTAGTATTCCTTGTTGGTACATGGAGTTTAATACTAGAAACGATGGCAGGGCTGTCAATTAGGTTGTTCATAACTCTGTACAATAAAATTAGGTCTGAAATAATTCTTCTGTCAGACAGCGTAATTAAATTTAGTCGATTCATTAAACTTAAATAATTAATGTTTTCTATTGGAATTTTGAGTTTGAAATTTAAGTACCTAAGAAATTTGTGTTGAACACGTTCTATTTTGTTAGAGTGTACTTTATAGAAAGGGGACCAAATAGGTGAATTATATTCTACTTGACATCTAACTAATGAAATGTAGAGTGTTTTCATGCAATCCATGGACTTAAAATCAGTTAGGGTTCTACAAAGGAGTTATGGTGGGTTATGGTGAATTAGCATTGACAAAATTGCCTTCCTTTCGTATATTTTAATCTGGTAAAATAAAATTTTAAGGCGTATAAATTAGCGATGTGTAGGTTCAGCTGGAGTGAGCTCTTTAAATCGGGTTCTTCGCGCGAAGCGGCTCCTACTTCTACTTTCTTTTCAAATCGACTACTCCCAAAGAACCTAGTCCAGTACTTGTACCCGGAACTCGGCGGACCGAGCCACTTGCCAGTCGGGTGTGGCGGCATGGCAGTCGGCAGCGCGGCGCGGTCCGAGCCACTCGCACTCATCAAACCCGTGTCAAAGTCGGGAGTAGGTCGCGCGTTCGAGTTCTTTTGCAGGCTCCGGCTCTGAGGTCCGGCAAGGGTGGAACCCGAGCGTCTCGGTTCGAGCCATTCGTGAGTCGGGAGCAGGTTGCGCGTTCGAGTTCTTTTGCGGGCTCGGGTTCCGAGGTATGAACATTTGCGAGTCGGGAGTGGCTCCCGGGACCTGCTCCAAGAACTCAACTACTTTTAAAAGGAAGCACGTCGCGGAGGCCTCCGGTAAAATGCAGAACTTCCCATCTCTAGTATAAATTAGTATTCGGTTCATTACTAATCAATTTACTGTTTTGTTTTGTAGAAATTTAGATTCCAGTACCAAAGAGAAGCCCGACATCTCCAAGCTGCGCACCTCCATCCGGGACGTGACCCACAAGATGGACCTAGCCTACGGCATGATGGGCTCCCTCTTCAGATCTGGATCTAGGCAAACCTTCTTCTCATCTCAGGTTAGTGAATATTTCTTCTCTAAGGTTACGTTAGGTTAGGTTATGACCTATTTTTTGTATTTTTTTCTCTTCACTTTCAATGATTTTTCAAAGGAGTTATGAAATTGCATATTGTTGAGTTGTCATGGAACCCAAAGGTATACAAAGTTGAAAAAGCAATTCAGAAGAAAAGACTGCAAATGAGGGCACATTTAAAAAGACTCAAAAGTATAGAGATTTATTTTAACCTCTCAGGCCTCAACCATATTATGTCAGAGGGTTGAAATATTTCCTCTTTACAATAAAATCCAAGTAAATGGAATATTTATGAACTTATCCGAATACTAAAAACTGTTTTAGGTGATAATAATATCGAAATAAACATTTAATTTTTGAAATTTAAAAATTTACAAAAAAACATAAAAAAGTTTTAAAATGACTTACCTTATGTTTTTTCTAACTAAATTTACTAATAACGAAAAAAAAACACATACATCTTTTATTAGGCAAATGTATTAAAAACGTTATCGTCACCTCACAATTTTTTTGTCGTTCCATGTAAAAATAGTTAATAAAAAATTCCCAAAGTTTCATAAATTTATTTAAAATTACGATTCGAAACTTTGGATTTATAAAGATGTACATTTTACTTCTTTTGTGGTTAGTTTTTGTATTTGAATATCATCATATCATGTCTCTCTATGATAGTAAGGGAGATACAACGATTTTCGATTACCTACATAAGTTGTTCCGAAAACCGAACAAATAGACCAAGGGTTGAAAATCGTAAATGATAGGTAGAGAAAATATCCACATATTAAAAACGTTCCAGAGGAAGAATGCACCACTGGTTTACAATATAAAGCTGTTGATTAAATATCCTTCTAGTATAAACGATATGGCCAATATTTTTTGGAAGTTTTAATTCACTAGTATACTTTTTCGTTATTTGTTTTTGGGGTGTTATGCCGTTTGGCGCTACCTCCTTCACTAGTATAATAGCTAATTAGTAGCTGTTGATAAGTGCAAGTGCATTTGATTGTTTTGCGCTGGCGTAGGTATGTTGGAATAAGGAACTCCAGTGAAAAATATTATGGCTTTAAAAAAATATGTTCATATAGACCAATAAACGCATATATACTGAATATATAAGTTTTATTTCATAATATTAAACGCAGAGTTTTTAAAAAATTATTACAAAGTGCATTTTTAAACCTCTCCTCAAAACACAGCGTCAAGTTGGCATTACTGAAATGGTGAATGGTGACGTCACTGTTAACCTGTCACCTCAACAATTTACGAAAAGGGCTACATTTGCCGACAATCTGCAATAAATTTTGCCTATTTGAGGTTAAAGTCGTGTCATATTTGACATTTGGTTTATGTATTTTCAAATTGTTTTTAGTATAGGGCTTTTTATACAAGTTATTACACAATCGTCATGATCAGTGTATTATAAATACCAGTGTTTCTGTATGTGTTATACATAATAGAATGTACAAAATCACGCCTGAACACAAAATTAGATGGCTTAAGATGTCATTTGTATTTGCAATGAAAAAGATGATTTATTGTTTTTATATTGCACTTTGGTACAATACAATAACAGTAGCGATGAATTGTGGACATTTTACCAATGTTTTTCTATATTAAAAGCAGTTAATCTTGAATAAAAAACGGCTTCTCACACCTTAAAGTTCACACTAGTCATCCGCCATCATTCCGCCATATTGTCCATTTAAAATTCAAAATGACAACTTGTAAATAAACTATCGGTGGGTGAAGACGTCACACAATCCACCATAGATACGGTGCTTTTCGGGGGGTCTTGAAAAATTAAAACTTTGACAATTATTTTAACTATTAAAACTAACTATAAAAATAAAAATGCAGTTATTTAAGTTTGAAGGTCTTTATTCATTAAAAAAAAAAAAAAAATTGGACTGGAGTTCTCTATTATAGGCTATATTTTGTAATTTTCAGGTGGTGCGCTATGCCGATCTGTACGCCTCCTCCTTCCTCAACCTGATGTACTACCCCTTCTGCTACATGTTCCGTGCCCCCGCCATGCTCCTGCCCCACGAGTCCACTGTGGCCCACGAACAGAGGTTCCACATGGATGCCACACCATCTATAGACAGGTAACAATTCACTTCAATTTGGGAGCTGGGTATGGGTACCGGGAACCATTTATTGGATAACCAATACCTCTGTCATAGGTCACTCCAAGTGGTTCGCTACGTTTGGTGACTTAGCAGGGGTGCCCTGGTTCATGGGATCAAGTTTGTCCGTATCTTGGCGGCGGATGCCTAACAGTGTGGCAGGCCGGATCAGGAGAGACTGATGTTTGAGAGGTCTGTTGACCTCTCCAGCAGGACTCTCTCAGAACATTGCCTTGCACCGCATTGTCCTGGACACAATGACCCCCACATTCCTACCCACCCCTCATACCTTTTTCCTTCCCAGAACTTCCCTTCCTTCCTTTCCCTAAAAAGATCCTCCACACAGCATTCCCAAAGATGACATAGGCCCTCAGTGGAATTATTTTCCTTAGGGGGCCCCCCATGTGGAGCTAATGTAAAAAAAAAAAAAACAGCACTGATATAACATATTGTTTGCATGAACAGCAGAATAAACTATCAGAACTAGCAGAATGAACTACCAGATAGTAGAATGAACTACCGGACAGCAGAATGAACTACCGAACAACAGAATGAACTACCGGACAGCAGAATGAACTACCGGACAGCAGAATGAACTACCGGACAGCAGAATGATCTACCGGATTAGAATGAACTTCAGGACAGCAGAATGAACTACCGGACTGAGGAATGAACCATAGGACAGCAGAATGAACTACCGAAGAGCAGAATGAACTATCGTACAGTAGAATACTGAATATAAACTGTCAGACAGCATAATAAACCGACATCAACCATCATCGACATTAAATGTTTGTTTATTTAATTTCAGATCCAGAAACCCAAGTCGAGGTTTCAACATCTTGCCACTTACACCAGGGGAATTCGAAAATCTGACTTTAGCTGAAGAGGTATGATATTATCTCCTTTTCCTTGGAGGGTGATTATTAATCCATTGATGATCTCTGTGGTAGAGCAGTATCCTCCTTTACTATATACCCAGAGGTTGTGGGTTTAAAACCAGGCATTGGATAATAATAAAAAAATATACATACAATATACAAATACAAAAATACAGTGTCCGGAAACTCGCAGTAGAAGCGGGTGAATACATCACATAGACAACCCAAAAATACTTTTTTTCTTTCTTAGCAATTATTTTTTTTGTTTTTTTTTTTAATTTTTCAAGTTTTTCGGTAACTGAAAGATTAAAAAACTTTTGGAGCCGGGTCTACTCTTTCACGCATTTTAAAAGACATTAAACAGCCGATATTAACCCCTCCGAAAATCGCCAATATTCACATGTCTCAAACGAAATGACATTTTGCGAAAACTTTGTGTTATTACCGCTTCACAATTAAAGCTCTATAAATGGAACATTTCTGAACGTAGCCGAATAGTAAAAACTGTTTTAGAAAGGTTAAAAATAAGCTTTCAAATTGTTATACAATTTGTAAATATTAAAATTTAGAATGCAAACATTTAAAAAATGTAAAAATGACTCATGTGATGTTTTTATGTGAAAACGGTACTAAAATCACAGATTATGTAAACAACACTACTTATTCTATTGTATAAATGTATAATTAACACTTTCGTCACCTCACTTTTCTATCATTTCATATAAAAATATTTAATAAAAATTTACTATGTCGAGCGCGTTCGAGCCGCCCGTAGGAAATTTGGCGGGTAAATTACACGTCGACCGTGTGACTTTACAGATTAGGTCTGTTTACATATTTCTACGGACAACTTGAATAGGGATGTACAGCTTGATCCACTATCGACCTTTTACTTTTTGTTTTAGGGATGTCACTAGAACAATAATGGAGTTAGAACGATTTCTATGGAGACACACGCTTTGACGTATAAACACGCTTATTGTACTTGACTGCTATCGTTTTTTTAAAGCATATATCTGCTTAAGTTGCTGACCGGTTAACCCCGTAGCAACTGGTTTGCTTTCAAATTTGTTATAAAATATTTCTGAGCTCAATTTACTCGAAAACGAAAGCTCAAATCAAAAAAAGTTATACCACAAAATTGACTCCAAATGTGGCGTAGATTCACCTGTATCCCACTTACTCTGCGAGTTTTCGGACACCATGTAAAGAATGTTTAACAATACAGGATTTAAATGAATAATATCTAGTTATGTGTAAATATATATTTGCACTTCACTTACACTCTTAGTATCACCTAGGGAATGCAAATCTCGCGAGATTGGGGCTCAAGCGAGATCCTGCGAGATTATGAATAACAATACTGCGAGATCTCGCCAATTTCGAGATCTCGCGAGATTGGCAGTTTTGTGTGTTTTTTTTGCAAATAATCACAATATTTGAATAAATTAGGAAAATAATAATAAACATTTTAAGTATTATAAGATACACATTTATTTTCACGAATTTTTCAATATACTTTTATGCATCAAACCTTGTTTGACGAATTTGTCTATAATTTTTTAATAAACTTCTAAGTAGTAAACTTTGACGTACGTATCTATCAAATAACTAATGAAAGAAACAACCAGTCTCCTCTTCTAATATCAAAGAAAAATCTTTTAGTAATAAAACAGTTCTTTTATAACAAACAAAACAACGAGAAGTCAAAAAAATGAAACTTATTATCTAAGTTGAGTTGACTATTAAACTGAGATATTGTTATCAATTAAATAAAACTATATCTACTCAGTAGATCCATTAGATATTACAGATTAATTAACAAAATATACCAATTAGTCAGACTATTAGAAATTACAGAATAATTAACAAAATGTACCAATCAAAAAACGATCTTTAATTTAATATTTTGTAAAATATACGTGTATATAATGTAAACTCATATTTTTTTTATTACAATAAATTTTTTTTTTTTTAAAATGAAAGATTTGTTCAGTTGAAATCACAAGCCATTATTACGAATTATTTTAAAATAGCTCCTTAAGAAGCACAAAATGTCCAAAGAATCGTCTGCTAAACGGCTTCTTATTTTGTTGGCCAGATAACCAGCCCTTTCGGATTCAACGTAAGTTGGAACCATAGATCTCAGGCTACCTCAGGCCGCCGCCTCACGCGCACCGAACGAAACTGACAGATCGCAACTCCATCCGTGTCAGTCCGCGCTTCGAATAAGACGTTTTTATGCTCGAGTGTAATCTCGTTAAACTCGCGAGATCTCGCCCGTTTTTCGTCCGAGATCAATCTCGCTAAAAAAGGCTGAGATCTCGCGAGAACGAGATCTCGCGAGATCGAGATTGCATTCCCTAGTATCACCCCACTGAGAGACCACTAATAGGAAACAAAACTTCTCTTGAAATGACTTTGGCTATGCTATATAAAAAAACGATATTTCTATCTTTGAAAGCTTCCTTGTGTGTCATTATGTTATTATTATTAAATTTATTGTCTTTTGCAGAGCATTGTTAACAATGGCGTGTCTACCTCCACCGCCCCTATCTCTAACATCCCGCACGTGCGTCCGGAGACACCCAAGACCCTGACGCATACACACGATGAGGACTGCTCCGAGGACAGCAGCGAGGACGGCACTAATGAGGAACCTGCCACCACCAACAAGCTGTAGAGTGGTCACCGCTCAACTGTAGGAGCGCCCATCACCGCATACAATGAAAGAGTCTTTTCACACTCGAATGCTAGTCGGCTTAACGCGTGAGACTCTTATTTACAGTGAAACTCTCTTATAAGATATTCCAAGGAAGCGGAAAAAAAACTTCCCACATGGGACAAATTTGGCCATTTCAGTCTTCAAAAGAACGAAAAATAAAACCATCTTATGTGGGACTTAAACAAACAACATTTTCTATAAAACACATACAATAATTCTAGGTCTTGAAATTTGAATAATATTATTTACAAAAAAAACGTACAATATGTAATTAGTTATCTAAGAAAGCAAACACTTTGTGGCTTGACATTATATAAAATGAATTATTTTATTTTAATTTATATTTGTCGACCGGTTTCGGTTGTACTCAACCTTCTTCAGGACATTAAACATAAAATCGGTTTATTTGTTTCTTGTCCTGAAGAAGGTTGAATACAACTGAAACCGGTCCACGAATATAAATTAAAATAAAGTGGTTTTAAACAAAGAACTTGTTTCATTTTGTACAATAATTAGTCAAACAATGTTATCTACAAAAAAAAACGTACCAATACTTATAATTACTGGTATATTTTTTTGTAGATAACTTTGTAAACCCTCGAATTATTGGTGCCTATGTTTTTTTGGATAATTTAATTTATTTGAAATTAAGGTCTACAATTATTTCTGTGTCTTTTGTAGATAACATTGTTTGACTTTAAACCCTCGAATCAGGCTATTTCAATCGTCAAGGAAAGGAAGAAAGAAATCGTCTTAAGCATGAAGGCTTCATTTTATGGGGAATAATCTTACATGATGGTTTTACTGTATGTATAATACAACAGTGTTATTTATGTATGATATAAACAAGTTCCGTGATATTTACGGTTGATTTTTTTGAATCCTAGTATGTATCTCTCTCTAAAAGCAAAAGTTAGCTTACTCTGGTATGTTAGTAATTCTAGTAGGGATGCAATTTGCTTAGGTTGAGGTGTTTAAAACTCCATTACTATTTGACAACCATCAATTTGATCATCATCATTTTGAGATGTTTACTTTTAAACGGTCCCAGTTTAACGTTGCGATCAACTGACAAGCATAATAACAAGCCTGTTGTACTTGACAGCCGATACAGTTTGATCAAAAAACTGAAACCGGACTGTTGAAATATCTCAAAGGTGCTGATAGTTGATTCATAGAGTTTAAGATAAAATATGAGAAACATCAGAAAACTGTGTAATCACCGCTCTTCTAGAGCAACTACCGACTCAACACTATAACAATCACTAATAAACCTAAAGAATTGAGTAGTTTTTTACACAAGTATAATTTTTATCACTCTCATTAAGCTGCTTTCGTCCTTACATGAAAACAGTTCTAACTGGTATTGCTACCTCTTTGCATGATACTTCCAACCATGTTATATTCACTTGGGTAATCGTCATTGAAATCAACTTGTCAGAAGTGTGATTCCGTATTTTTTGCGGGAGCATAGCCCTACGACCAATTTTGACGCATCGCACTGATGAGCTAAATACTGCGCTTGTGTTAAGACACCAACTCTTAACGTGTGTTTGCCGAGATGTAAGATTTTAAGTGGTCAGTTGCAGGAAAATTTGCCAATCGAATGTTATCACGTACAAACATCAAAATAATACAGTGGATAGTCATTTATAAAACGCCTGTTAGGCTTATATGTAAGTGGTTTCAATAACTAATAATAATTTGTGTTTTAAGTAGGTAATTAATCCACACTAACTGACATCAACACGCGATAGGCATAGACAAGCCATTGAAAGCCATAGAAAATCACAGAAATTTGACAGCTTGATAACACACGATGGACGCCTTCCGAAATCCGACAGATTTTGCCTTTTTATCTTAATTGTCTCGTAATGCTGACTTAACACAAAAGTTACAGAATCACCCTTCAGAATTATATTACTGAATACAGTCCAACTGACGTAAAATGACTAATTGCAGCAAAAAAAGTGAAACTCAAACACCGTATACGATTCTTTCATAAATCTGCTTTGTGCTTCCTTTTACGTAATAATAGTACCCGTATGGGTCGGGAATACCACAAGACTTTGGCCGCAGCAATATGTTGTTGCGGACAGTTATGTTATGGGAAATAATATTTAACGATATATGCCGCTGTGAAATGATATTATATTCATTATTTTATAGAGATTATTAATTAGCCGAATAGTGTTTAGATTTTTTGATAATCTCGTTATCAACGTTGTGTGTTTGAGATTTAAGGTCTTATTATGAAGTTACGTTTCAGCATTTTTTTATTGTATGTTGTGCATACATTTTACGAAAATTACTATAATTTTTTCTATTCTTATTTAAAGCAAAATTGCATGTTGGATTTTTCAGAAATTCTTTGGCCCGGTATGTTTGATCACTTTCCCACTTTTTAAAAGGAAAATCTCTCTGAAAGATAACGTTTTTCAGTTTGATTTTTTTACAAAAAGCAGTAGTCCGGAAGTTTTTGATCTGGAAAATTGCAAAAATCAGAAGAGCAGTCATGGCATGATTCTGGAATAATTCATTGCTACTACATTTAATAAATAATGTAGTACTTTAAAATAAAACAAAATCTTTAATAACTCTGGATTATTTAAATTTAAAACATTTAGAAATATGATGTTAACAGAATTACAGTTCCATGACAACACAGTGGAACTTCATTAAAAATGATATAAAGCCATTAAAATAAAATAAAATAAACCATAACAAAACCCTATTTTTTTCATCACTTTTCAAAGATTTGTTGAAGTGTCACTGTGTTGAGTTGTCCGGTCACTCAAGATTACATACCCAACTACCAAATACTTTTTGAAAGTTTGTCATTAATTTTCCTAATTTCTAAGTTATTTTAATATTAAATATCTAATATCAAATACCCACATCCTTACATAAGTTAGTAAACAATGTGTTTTTAATCTTATTTTTTTTTATTTTTCAAACATCTTTCATTTTTGTTTTATTTTTTGGGGATTTTATTTAGACAAAAGTTACACATTTATATTTTTCATAACATGAATTTTTGTTTCATGAAAACTGATGTTTTTTATTTTATTTTTTTCTAGATAATGTTTCATTATCACATTCCTAGTCTTTTTACTTGCCAATATTAAAATAATATACAATATTTATATTAAATTGTTTATCATAATTTTATGGATCTTTCAAAATCACGTAAACGTAAATTCATTATTTAATCGGCAGAAAAAGGTTCTCATTATTAATCTAAATATTTAATTTCTCACAATTTCAAGTTAAGGGGTACATAACCTTTTTGTAATGCATTGAAAAATTTTCTTTGCATAAATTTCAATAAAGTTATGTGAAATAACGTTAATAAAATTATTTATCTCGAAAAGTGCATTTGTCATCGATGAACATCACCTAGTGAAATTGTTTAACATTGCAATAAATACTTTACAAAAAAATTATTCTTAATAATACTAATACTACTTACTTGCTCAAACTTTATGAAAAATAATTGAATTATGGTCTGAAAATTATAAAATAGACTTTCACTTGTTAAAATGTCTCGGCTTGCATGAATTGTAAAGTATTTATTTTATAGAAAAAGCGTTTTGAAATTTTTTTTGGCTATGTTTTGAAAGATATGATGTTACACATTTATTTTAATTTATTATATTAAATTGCATAAATTATTTTGTTATGCATTCATGTTTGAGTTAGGAATATTTTCTTTTTTTACAGCTGTAAATTATGATTATGAATGAAAAATCACTTGGAAGTTGAAAAATGAAGTTAAAATATTTGGAAAATATTGAACTGTATTTATTATTTATTTAAGCCAAATAATGTTTATAACCAATCATGATTTTCATATTATCATTAATTTTTATATCATGCTGTTAATTAGATATGTCAATTTATATAACAAATAATATGTAAAAATTGAATAAACCATTCAACTGTATTGATTTTGTATTTTAATTTTCATCCTTACGGTATAAAAATTTCCAATATACCAGTTTAAAATAATATAGAACTCCATTTCGGCCGGCATGGTCTAGGGGTAAGGGGCCGTTCAAGTGTTACGTAACGCACTTTGTGGGGGGAGGGGGGGGGGGGGTCTTGTGAAACGTTGCTGTGCATTACGAGGGGGGGTTCGAACAACGCGTTACGTAATATGTTTTTCTTTATTTAGATAAAAAACTAGGGAATTAAAATCTTCCAAGTTTGCAACCCTTTTCGTTCTCGAAATCTCTTTGTTTTATTTATTACCGCAAACACGATTAAAACAAGAACAAAGGTATTTAAGCGACTTTCCAGTTCTTTGCGCAACTTAATTGTGAATTTCAGGTAAAAATTGTCACTTGAGCGTTACGTAACGTTTAGGGGGGAGGGTACAGAAAAACATTAGGCGGCGTTACAGGGGGGATCAAAAATCTTCAAAAACTGCATTACGTAACATTTGAACGCCCCATTTATGGATGGCCCCTTAAGGGGCCATCCCAATTTATGGATGGCCCCTTAAGGGGCCATCCATAAATTACTTCACACCTTAAGAGCGTTTAACCAGCCAGCGGACGAAAATTACTATCGTGCAGGGCGGTTACAATGAGAAAGATTAATTATTCTCCGTACCAGCTTTTTAAAATTATAACTCAATATCGAATTTATTTCAATTCAAATTAGCTTTAATTTATACCTTCATCCAAAAATGCTGAAAGCCGTGATGATAAAACTATTAAAATAATGTACTTTTTGTAGTTATTTTTTGATTATAAGTATTTATCATTTTTCAATAATGTCTAAATTTAATAAGAATGTTAAAAAAATCTGAAATATATTAGTTTGTAAGTGTGCAAATAAATACACAAATGGACCAATTTTCGTCCAGAAACACATGTACGTACATATTTTTTAATGGTTTTATTGAAACTAAAATTAAAATTCTAAAACATGCGTTTGCTAGATAATGTATTGATTTATTTTACTGCATGATTATATTATTTGAAATGGGTGTGGTATAATACAAAATCTTTTTTGAAAATTTAACAAATCTGCCAACGACCTATGGAATAATCTTATTAAACTAAAAATTAAAAATTTTTCCCAAAATTTATCACATGCGAATGCTAGATAAAAGAACAATCTTTCAAAATCTATATAAATAAAAATGAATCGCCGAAATGTATGTACGCGCATAGCGTAACGACTGCATCAAATTGGATAATTCTTTTTTTTGTGTATTCGTTATTTCCAGGACAAGGTTTGTATTAAAGAAGCGGTGAGCTCTGGCATAATGAAATTTGTATAAAAAATTGCAATAGGTGGTTCGCGAGCTGCTTGAAAATTGAATGTACTGGGACTGAATGTATGGAATGCGGGAAGGAGAGGGGGGACGGGAACTCGGGAGGGGGAGGGGAACTCGAGAGAAGCAGGAGAGGGGAGTGGGGAGAGGGAAGGCGGAGTGGGAACGCGTGAAGGGAAGGGGGTGCGAGAGGGGAATGGGACGAATGGGAAAGGACACGCAGGGAGAAACAATTTATTTATTAAATGGCATAGCAACACATGCCGGGAACTTAAATCTTATTTAATTTATTTGTGTTATTTCACAATTAATTCATTAAAAATAATATACAGTATATTTGCAATACGTTCCAGAGTTCGCGAAGATACTCGCAATTTCGCCCTAGTGTAAAAACACCATTTAGAATTGAAATGGCTTTGGCCGTGTTTGGTGACCAGATCTTAATAGCCAGGTACTTCCGCATCTTCCTCTTTCTCATCTTCTTCCCCTCCCCACCACCTTCAGCCTCACAACCTGGAACTCTTGTGAGGTATGTATACACATGAATAAAAAAAAGGATAAATATTATTCAAATGTGATAAATTTTCATTGAGAATGGCGAAGTTGCTGGTTTCGCCAGAGTTTTTTGCAATTATTTAAGTCTCGTCAAATATCCAAATACCGTCTTCATTTATGCATATTCACATCAATCTGTGAGGCGGGTATGGGTACCGCCGCCCCGGGAACTATTTATTGGATAACCAACAACTCTGCCAAAGGTTACCTCAAGTGGTTCGCTATTTTTGGTGACTTAGCAGAGGTGCCTGGGTTCATGGGGTGAGGTTTGTCCTAGTCTTGGCGGTGGATGGATTTTTAAACACTTTATATCAGTGGTTTTCAAAGTGTGGGCAGCTTCCTTCAGTACCAGCAGATGCGTGGCAGGCCGAATCAGGAGAGGCTGGTTAAGGGAGACCTTTTGACCTCTCCAGCAGGACTCTCTGGAAACATCGCCTTACACCGCAGTGGGAGAGATGGATTCATACATCTGTCACATCCGGAGACACTAATCCCCAGATTCCTACTCACCCCTCAGATCTTTTCCTTCCCAGGACTTGATCTTTTTCTTTTCCCCAAAAGACCCTCCACACAGCATCCCCAAAGATGACATAGGACCTGAGGGAAATTATTTTCCTCAAGTCCTCCTGTGTGAAGCTAATGTAAAAAAAAATACAAGAAATATTACAAGCCAATTAGTTTTTGAATATATAAATATATTGGACATGTATTGAATCTCATAATGCAGGGAAAGATTGCCGGAAGACGGGGCCCTGGAAGAAGGAGAACCTCATAGCTGAAAAACCTGAGACAGTGGTTTGGCCAGTCTACCGTAGAGCTGTTCCGGGCCGCAGTAAACAAAGTCTGCATAGCCAACATCTGAACGGACAGGGCACAAGAAGAAGAAGAATAAATTTTCCACATTTTTTGAACTGCAAAATTGTATAAAAGAAAGCCATCGTAAGATGATAATTATTTATTTCGTTAGTACAGTTGTACTAATTAACACACTACAGGCGGGCGAAAACAAGGAACCCGTTCGAGAAAATGAAATTTGTTTATAACCGATATATTTTTTTATTTTTATTTTTATTAGTTTTTATATACATACATGTAACATAATCATGAGTTACATTTTCAGGTTACAATCGGATTAAACTCAAATCATTAAATACTAACATGCAATATTGATTAGAAACAGTATAAACATATATATGTATATAATATATAACCTTTACGAGAGTGTAACTACTCGTGTGTGTAAAGGGAAGAGAAAGTATATATATTTTTTTAAATTAAAAAAATTATAACACATAGGTACATTATATATACGTACTAACAATTCAACTTATATTTCGTACGTACTTACTCAAATGTATAAAAAAATAAAATAATATTAAATAAATTATTGAATAAGTATTGTTAATTAAAGGTGAATGTGGTTCTAAGTGGCTAAATTATTTCAGATATTATTGTTTAATTTATTTTTGAATTTATTTTAGTCAGGTTCTAATCTCAGTTCTATTGCTAGTTGATTAAACCACACCACTCCATTGTACGTGTAGTAGTGTTGTGCAAAATTGGAATGCATTAATGGCGTACACAAGCGACCCACTGTGTTTTGCCTATTGCTCTCAATGCATACCATGGCGTGGTGCGATTTCTTAGAATAGTATTTGTGTATTTGAAGCAGCGTATTTTTTATATATGTATTTTTTAGAGGTGGGACTTGAAAGTCTTGAAAAAGTTGAGAGGTTGAATAATCTGATGGTTTCTTTGTAATAATTTTGATTATTAATCTTTGAGTAATTTCCAATGGCAAAATTGAGGTTTTTTAAGCTCCTCCCCATGCAACGATACCGTATTGTATTATCGAATGGGCTAGAGCAGTGGTCGTCACACTTTTCTGGTCAAGGGCCACATAGGACAATGTGAGGTATCACCGCGGGCCGCACACTTATAATTTCAGGGGGGGGGGGGGGGGGGTGTTGAACCCTTTTGTTTAGCAAGTTAAAAGAGCAATTCTTTTGTATTTAAGTACCGGGTTGCTACCTCCTTCCTTCTTGTGTTCATGATATAGTGTCAATTCTTATATTTAAAAAGAAAACGTCAGATATTTGTGCGGGCTGCAAAAGACGGATGATATAATTGTACATGAAAAAAATATATTTAAAAAGAAAACAGCAGATATTTGTGCGGTCCGCAAATAAACAGATAGTATAATTGTACATGAAAAAAAATATATTTAAAAAGAAAACGCCAGATATTTGAGCGGGCCGCACAAATATCCGCCGCGGACCGCAGTTTGATGACCACGGGGCTAGAGTATAGTATATATTTTTAAGAATTTTTAAGTTTAGCATATTTCTTAAATTAATAAATATGTATATAAGTTTTCTTAATCTATTTATAGTATTGGTAATTTGAGTCTTCCACTTAAGGTTACTATCTATTATTACACCCAAATATTTTATTTCTTTTTTATTTGCTATGCAGAGACAGTCATTATTTTGGCATGTTAATATTTTAGTGGTGCATTTTTTTGAATGAATTTTAATATTTAAGGCGATAGGAGGTATTTTTTTGGTATTTATACTAAAAGGTATATAATAGGTTTTCAATGTTTAATGTTTATAAATTTTCGACAAACCATTCTTTTAAGATATTGATATCATGATTAGCAGTTGTTTATATATATTTTTGAAAATAATATATACATTTGAATTAAATTTTTTTTAAGTGAAAACTTCTTTCGATTTGTGATTTGAAACTCGATGAAACGAAAAAGTAACACTAAAAAGAGACAAACACATCTATAGGATTTAGTCTGCGAGAGAATGAGATAGAATAATTGATCTCCTCTTTCTACAGTTAAGGCTCTGCAACCGGGTTCGAAAAGAAGAAGATGGAGAGATACGAAATTACGAATGTTAGAGGAGAGCGCTAACATTTACAGCGACAAAATCGATGCGAAAATTGCGAAAATGTTTAATAAAACACGATTCGTTTAAAATAGAGCAAAAATCTCGCGGGCATTATCAAACAGCATTTAAAGAAACACTGTGAATTTTTTCATACATATAACTTGTAAAATAACTGAAATAAACATGTTTATAATAATTTTTGGAGCATACTTTGCGATTTTTTGTATCGAGAGAATTTTACATAATTTGCGTTTCGGCGCGGGCAAAGTCTAGATATTATTTTCAAGAATAACATATATTTTTTAAGAGCCTTAAAACTTACCGTGTTTAAGGGAAATATGTAATAAATCGGTAGAAATCCGGGTTGCGGGCCTTTAAGCCTCGTAGCCTCTCCACTCTTGTCTACTTTAGTTTCCTGAAGGTTTCACTTCTACCGCGTGTGAACTGCACACATTTTTTTTTATATAGTACTCGTCACATTCCAGAAGTTTTGTCCAAAATTATAGCCTATTTTGTAATAGGACTCCATAACTAATTCTGTCTTTCAAAATTTGGAACAATTTCATCCATAGCCCATTTCTCTTGGGATGCTATGATTTATATATATGTACCAGACCACTACAGCCGAAGTCAACATCATGACTTATTTAAAGAACCGAACGGCAGAACAGACGTCTTGGCAAAGCATAGCATGACAAGGGGAGTGGTGCTGTTAAATGAAATTTCAAACCATTTGGATGTAAGTAGGGAATGCAATCCCGAAATACCGAGATCCCGCAGACATTATGCGGGACCAAAGATATTGAAATATAAGTAGATGTGCTATCTGTGTTTTTACTATGTAAGTCTGCGCTTCCGGGTGTCGCCGATATTGTTTACCAATTAACAAATAAACTAAAAGAACAAATAATTAACGAATAAACCAAACGAACGTTAAACTAAATGAACGAATTCTTTCCTTATTCAAAATATATTCTTAAGCAATATTAATGCACATTTTCAAAAAATCAACGAAATGAACAAATTCTATTTTTTTTTATTTTTTTAATTTATTTATTTATTTATTCCATTTTTACAATTTTACAAAGTTAGGTATAAGTACAATTGTTTTTTTTAATTATGTACATGTAATGCAAATATTTTTTAATGGTGGTAATAATACCTCTCTAATTGAGAATTTCTCGTGTTTAGGGAGGGAGTACTAACACAATTGATATTTTGATATATGTTTAATTGATGCTACCATGAGCGTATTTATGAAAAAATAAAATAAAAACAACATGTATGTAAATTATATACCTGTGCACTATTTTAGGAAGAAAGTTTTTTTTTTTTAAATTATAAAATATAAAACCTGTGTACACATTGAAAATATAAGTGGGCGTAATATAACACAAACATGAAATTACTTAGTGGTGAAATGTATTTTAATTTTTTTCTTAAAAATTTTATAATTTTTTTCGGATTTAATATCTTTAGGGAGTTCGTTAAAGCATTTTAAGGCTGAGTATGTGTAATGGTGTTGGGCCGTTGTAGTATTAAGTTTAGGGATTATTATTTGTCCTGTTGTTCTCGGCCTGGTGCTAAATGAATTTATTTATTTATTTTTTGTATGAAAACTACGCTAATTAGCGCGTAGTCCGGCGACAGTTGCGCGGACACCATAGCATATCTCTTCTGTATTTGAATATCTTTGTGTGGGACTAATCTCGGTCGAAAATTTTGCGGGATCCCGCTGGACTGGCGGGATTACAGAGAAGCGTAGTCACTTCTCTGTAACGTCGCACCAATGTCACTTTAAGACGCACTTGAACTTATTTTGATTAGTATGAAGAGTTCGAGATCAACAGCCCAAAAACCTAGATCTGACAATATGACCAACCTTGAGGTTTTGATAAAGAAGGAAATGAATTACTTCGAGTCCGGTGGATTAAAAGGCACATACCTTCAGCTCACTTACGATGCGCTAATGACTATTGTGCTAACCAACGTGGAAGCTGAACGAACTTTTTCAGCCGCTGGCTACCTTGTGTCCAATATCAGAAGCCGTTTATCAGACGACACAATTAATACTTTAACTTTTTTACGAAGCTATTTCCAAAATAATGTTTAAACTAATGAAGCTTATTGTATAAGAATATTGTTTATCGTGTGAACGTTATTATTATTATTTAAATTTAAGTTGTTATGTAAATTTATGTCTTATCTTATTCTTTGCCAATTTATGACTTAAACTTTACCTATGTCTAACTAACGGTATATTAATAAACCATTTAAAATGTACCAAAGAACTTGCTTGATTAGGTATAAATTTAAAACTCTAAAAACAAGGTTGATAGATCGAGGTATTAGGTCTTTATTATACGATTGATATGATACGATCGCAAATACCTGGATCCAGCCGGACTAAGATTGTTCAGTCCCGCAAATACCTGGATTGACATGGGTCTTGCGGGATTGCATTCCCTAGATGTAAGTGACTGTTCTTTATATGCCTTAAAAATATTATTGAAGAGTCACTTGCCTAAATGCTGATAGGGTAACTAAATTGTACTGTAATTGGAATTATTCCGTTGTACAATAATAATAAAAATAAAATAAATAAATAAAATAAGTTCAAGTCAGAGTTATTTTTTTGTTTATTACATTACAAAAAAATTCATTTTATCATTACAAAAAGAAAGTTTGGTATAAAACATTATAAAAAAAATAACAATTTGCGCATGTCCAGTGTCAAAGTGTAAGTTTCCTTTTACGATACGATTGTACCACCCCAACCAGGAGCACTCCTGTCCCGGTGAGACCGGTACACCAGGGGGCACTGATTTGTTAGGACTTGGAACACATGCTCTGCGGATGGGAAGGATGTTGGAGTTTAATCGACCGGTATACATGGCAACCTAATAAGCCAACCTTGGAATTTAGGATGGTCAGGAATAAAGGAATGGATTGAGCGTAATACTTTCTTTTTGTTTTTGTCTTCTTTCTTCTTGCCTCTTCTCGGCTCTTCTTGGATCTTCTTGGCTCTTCTTGCCTCTTCTTAATTCTTCCCTCCTCTTCTCGGCTCTTCTCAGCTCTTCGTGGCTATTCATGCCTTTTCAAATTTCTTCTTCTCTCTTCGGGGATCTTATCGTCTCTTCTTGGCTCTTCTTACCTCTTCCCAGATCCTCTCGCCCCTCCTTGGCTGTTCTTGCCTCTTCTTGGCTCTTCTTGTCTCTTCTTGGTTTTTCCTCGGATCTTCTAGTCTCTTCTTGTATCTTCTCACCTCTTCTTGGATCTTCTGACTCTTATTAACTCTGCTTGGCCCTGCTCGGCTCTTCTTATCTCTTCTTTGCTTTTCTTGTCTCTTCTTGCTTCTTCTTGTTTCTTGAGATCTTCTCGTCTCTTCTTGACTCTTCTTGAATCTCCTTGCATCTTCTTATATCTTCTAGTCTATTATTGGCTCTTCTTGACTCTTCTGGCTTCTTCTTGGATGTTCTCGTCTCTTCTTATCTCTTCTTGTCCCTTGTCTCTTCTTGCTTCTTCTTGTTTCTTGAGATCTTCTAGTCTCTTCTCGACTCTTCTTGACTCTCCTTGCATCTTATTATCTCTTCTAGTCTATTATTGGCTCTTCTCGACTCTTCTGGCTTCTTCTTGGATGTTCTCGTCTCTTCGTGTCCCTTCTTGTCTCTTCTTGCTTCTTCTTGTTTCTCGAGTTCTTCCCGTCGCTTCTCGACTCTTATTGACTCTTCTTGCATCTTCTTATCACTTCTAATCTATTATTGTCTCTTCTGGTTTCTTCTTGGATGTTATCGTCTCTTCTTATCTCTTTTTGTCTCGTCTGTGATTATCTCTTCTCGAATGTTCTTGGCTCTTCTTGCCTCTTCCAGCTCCTCCCGCCCCTCCTTGGCTGTTCTTGCCTCTTCTTTGTTCTTCTAGGATTTTCTTGTCTCTTCTTGGTTTTTCTAGGATCTTCTTGGCTCTTCTTTTATCTTCTCGCCTCTTCATGGATCTTCTGGACTCTTCTTGGCTCTGCTCGGCCCTGCCTGGCTCTTCTTATCTCTTCCTTGCTTTACTTGTCCCTCCCAGTCTCTTCTGACTTCTTCTTGTTTCTTGAGATCTTTTCGCCTCTTCTCAGCTCTTCTTGACTCTCCTTGCATCTTCTTATCTCTTCTTGTCTATTATTGTCTCTTCTTGCTTCTTCTTGGATGTTCTCGTCTCTTCTTATATCTTCTAATCTTCTTGTATCTTCTTATCTCTTTTTGTCTCAGCTTGTCTTGTCTCCGATTATCTCTTCTCAAATATTCTCATCTCTTCTTGTTTCGTCAATGTTCTTGTCTCTTTTTGGCTCTTCTTGGATCTTCTGGTCACTTTCCGGATCTGCTTGCTACCTCTTGTCTCTTAAATTCTAATATTTGTTAATAATAGAATTAGATAGAGCCTAAGAATTCATAATGAATTGTAAAGCGCCCTTGAGGTGACTTTTCACAAAAACGGCGCTCAACAAATTATCCAATTATTATTTTTGGCTCTTCTTAACTCACCTTTGTTTTTATTGTACCTTCTATCGAATTTTCACCCATTGTTGGCTCGTCTCGGTTCCTCCTGCCTTTTCTTGCATCTTAGTGTTTCTTCGAGTCTTTTCTTGTCTCTTCTTGCTTGTTCTTATCTCTTCTCGCTCCTTCTTGGCTGTTCTTGGTGTTTCTTGCGACTTCTTGCAGAGTTTAATCCAGTTTTATACATGGCAACCTAATATGCCAATACTCGAACTAGGATGGGCAAGAATAAATATTTTGATTGAGTGTTTTTTCTAAGTTCTGTCATTTTCTTGCTTCAGTCTACTCTAGTATCTACTTACAAGTTCTTGCTTCTACTAGCCCCTTCTTCTGGCTTCAACTCAAAAGCCATTCAAAAACGACATAGAAGACAAATGAACTATATTTAAATAACTTTAGTCCTCCTCGGCACAGGACCCCCTAGTGAGGAGGACTAAGAAATACAATACTTTGTACTTAATTTCACAATGCATTTTGTATGAAAAAAAAATTTATATAGTCGCTATAATAAAAAAAAAATATATAAAAAAAACTTGCTTCATCTTGCTTCATTTCGCTTGAAGTGAAATATCACAAAACTTTGCTTTGCAAATGTTATGTTATTAATATTATTCTGTGTCTTCTTGCATCATCTTGACTTGTGGGGGAATTTGTTTCTTTTTGCATCTACTGCATACCACTCTCACTCAAAAACCTCAACATTATAACATTTAAATTTCAAATAAAAAGCTGGATACTAAATATAGGGAGATCAGAAATAGAAAATATACTGAAATCAAATACAAACTAAAACCGAATCTAATGAACTGAATTATAAAAAAACACTATCTTATTTACTTTATAATTATTAAAAAAAAATACTACATGATATATGTTATGTCGAATTCATATTATTCTTATAATTAAATTATAAAATGTAAATGAAATCCTCAGCACGGGAGATCCCAGTGAGGATATCATTATCTCTATTTGTTATAAAGAAATGAAGACAATAAATCATTATTATTATTATTATTATTATTACTGTCATCTTCTTGAATATTCAAATCAGATAATCCCAAAGAGAATAGAGGAACTCACCCGAAGTGTAATAACCCGACTTAATTAACATTAACATTTGAGATAAATATGAAGGTGTAGGTACTTGAAAAGAACTTCTTTCAGATTTTGACTGAAACCAAAAACCTGTAAAAACCTAAAAACCATTAAGACAAAGAAAAAATTATTTGTTTATAATGTTCACGCCACAGGAATTTCCGAAAAGCGCAGACTGAGATGCATTCGATAGGTACGACTAAATTGACTTGTTTTAGTTGTGGAATATCCCAAAACCATTAACCTCTTCAAGTGTACCCTTTACGTACTTAACTGCGACGTAGGTACCTCATCGAAATAATATTGAAAGGATGTAACTTGTGTTTGCTTTGTAAATAAATAAAAATCCAATGATCCTGAAATTAATAAATTTACATTTCTTTTACAGAAATTGTGATATTGAAAAATGTATAACTGTTCTTCGACTTGAAGTGGTGTATCAGGTTACTCTGCTCCAGTTTTGTTTAGACTGCTGTCAATAAATCACTATAACTGTCGCTGTTCCTCGAGTCTTCACAAAAACGCTACGCTTTGTGTGATTTTTGACAACTTTCAGCTACATTTGGAATTCGTTTTGTAATACATTTTTGAAAAACCGAACATAACTTTATAACAGAACTAGCAGACCCGGCCACACGTTGCTGTGGCTAACGAAACACAATGCCATTACCCAACCTTTATAAAATCCACACCACCCGCTTGCCAGCTGCCCGCTGCCTGAATTGAATATTTGAATATCTCGACTTTTCTCTACTATAATAAGCATGTTTTTATACATATAAACCTTCCTCTTGAATCACTCTATCTATTGGTGAAAACCGCATGAATATCCGTTGCGTGGTTTAAAAGATCTATGCGCACATACATTTTGAGCGACTTCATCAAATAAAATAATTCAAATCAAATACCTACTTACTCTAGGACATCTATTTTCCAATTTCTTCCGTCGAACGAATTTCAAAAGTGACTATAGTACGGCCCGCCAGCCGTTGTAAATCACACAAAAATATGTTTTCTTTAAATTTTTCGGCTTTTCTCTAATATAATTTACTTGTATTATACATACAAACATTCCTCTTCAAACACTCTATCTATTGGTGTAAACCGTATGAAAATCCGTTGCGTAGTTTAAAAGATTAACGCGCACATACATTTTGAGCGACTTCATTTTATACTATGTAATGATGAGATAAAATTAATCCGCAAAGTAAAACAAATTGAACTGATTTTAATGCATGCTTGAGTCACTTTTCGGGAAAATCGGTTGGTGAAAACGCCGAGTAATTTAGAAAGAAACGAAGAGCTCAAAACAAACGCCTTCTGCAACGCGCACACACCTCGACCATTGCCAAAGTGTAAGTTTCCTTTTGATAAATGATAAAATATTTTTCCATTCAAAAAACAAGGAGATAAATATTCTTCCACACAAAATTAAATGAAATACTGTAGTAGTAGCAACACTAACAGATTCTCCAAACACTTTATGAAGATTATTTTTAGGGAATAAATAGATTCTTGATCTTTTATCTGGTTTTATTAATACTTCGCGTATACAATATGGACCTCGTTAGTCGACCGAGAAGCTGGCTCAATTGGTTCTGAAGAGAGCGTTTTACTCAATACCCTCTCTCTGAGCTCCCCGTCCCTCTGTTGAACAACTTAGGTACTAAGGTACCTGCCATCTAGCAGAATCTACGACATTTCTTATCACCGCCATCTATGTCTAAAAGCCGGAAGCTTTTTAGATACACAACAAATACTAACTGGATTAATTAATGTTACACTCTAATTGGAATATTGGAAATTTTCATACCATAAACTAAGAAACATGTATAATAAACAGGCGCGCCACCCAAACTTTGACACAATACTAGCAGCAGGCCTGCGGGCGGCTTTTGGTCCGGCTTCGCCCAGTTTAAGTGTTGGCAACCATTTTATCAATCCGATAGGAACTGGTTCCAAAAATAGCCGGTTCCTCAGAAAAATAATCTCAGGCGATCCAGTGACACCTAGTCACCGGGACAAAGTAACCGCAACAGGCAATGATGTAATACAGGGTGCGGCAGCATAACTTCCTTTTTTCAAAACTTAATAAAACCCATTGTATGAATCAGAATTTTTTCATTTGTTTTTTATAATGTAGGCACATACCTAAAGTTTTGTTTTACTTGGTTTTGAAGATCAAATCAGGTGGGTGACGTCCCCCATTCTCCATGCACTGAGTAAACCGATTTCTGGCGTTTGTCATGACTCTTGCCAGCATATCAGGCATTATCCTGGCAATTTCTTCCTGGATGTTGGTCTTCAAATCTTGTAGGGTCCTTGGACGGTTCACATAAACACGGGATTTTAAAAAAACCCATTGAAAAAATCACAAGGGGACAAATCGGGAGAGCCAGCCGGCCACCAGGCGCGGCTCGTGCCTAAAATGTTTGGTGGTTCACCTATTAATAAATCAAACACGTATAATGTAATTTAATTATTGGTAGGTCACACAGCTAGCTACCGTAGCTACCATATTTATAGAGAATAAATAAATAAACTTCAAACTTCTTCCCAGTACCCGGTGTAGCGAATTTAAAACGCACACACATAAAAAGTCATTTTTAACTGAAAAACTAATGTCGTTGTCAAATAGGTTCCCTAAATCCCAAACATAACAAGACACGTTGACTTATGGTTGAATTTTGCAAGCTAAATATTACTATCCCGTTCAAACCTATTTTGCTGGAGCCCTTCGGAATACGTCGGATGTTTTCGACGCACTTCGTAGCGCCGTGCGCCGCGTCGCCAGAAGCAGATTTTTGGAACATTTTGTTATTCTGACGGCCTGGACATGTTTGTAGGAGCACCATACAAAATGACAATTCCCAAACGGGGCGTTTGACAGAAACGCGCCGAATGGTATGTACGTAGGTTCCTAGTTCTTAGTGCGCGGGAAAAGAACTCCAGTCGGCTGCAATAATTATTATCTCTGGCAAAATTCATGCATTTAAATACGTAATTAGTTGTTATTTTCAACATTGTGCGTAATTTAAATTTAAAAAAATATTAAGTAGGAACACGCTGAGCTGTAAAATGTTCAATTTTGTTGGCGGTTCGGCGCACTATTGAACGTTTGGGCCAGCCGCGCCTGCCGGCCACTCCAAATCGCCCCTAATTGAGATGAGGTGCTCTGGGAAGTGTTCCCTCAAAACAGCCATCAATGCTCGGTGATCTAATGGTACAAGGGACTCCAGTTCTTCTTGTCGCACTTGCAGTTTGTCTGAATGTAGTGACCCGTATAACAATTGATTTCCGGTCCGGGACTGAGGCTAAATTAAAGCGATTCCGAAAGGCGTGCTGGGTTGCGATCACAGAACATCCGTTCAAAAAGTAGGCCTCATCAGCAAACGTTCGCTCCTCACTGTACCAACGCATGATGGCGACTAAACTGTGTCGGGACAAAACTTTAAAGTTCCACCTCTCGAACGAGATCACTAGCGCTCCGCTACGACTTCAACCGACTGAATGGCGTACATTTAAAAAAAAGGAAGTTATGCTGCCGCACCCTGTATATAGATGCGTTGTATTATTATTCACAACTGCCAATTACAATAATAATCATATTATCATCAATCTCCCCATACCTGGAGAGATTCACAAAATTACAAATCCAATAGGACTTATGCCTGCCAGCCGATGTTCCTCACGCTAGCTGTTAACGTAAGTGGCATCTTTTGGCATTATTGACTAATTGCTTGAATTCGGTTCTCTTAACAAACTTTTAACAAAACTTTTAACAAACTTCAAGTACGAAGATGGTTTTTGCATAAGGCGCGGAGTCAGAGATGTATTAGAAGTTGGGTTCTTAAATTTCAACCGTACAGTCGCTAGCCTAGTAAGAAATAGGAATAAGATGAATATAACAACTAAAAAGTAAGACTTAAAATTATTTTATTGTTGAAAAATGTGCAAATTTATATTTAACATCGGAATGAATAAAAACAATCAAAAAATTTACATTAGAGAAGAAGATCTTCCAAGTATTCTTCAAATTCCTCCTCTCTAGATTTTTCTTCAAGTACATTTCCTAGAAAGAAAGAAAACAAAAATAAAGTAAAACAACACAATACAAATTAATATATCATATTAAATTTGCTTCCATTGAGTTCCTTGCATACGCCATAACCTTTTCGAGATAACTTTGCAAAATATTCTCATATCAGTGAACTTTAAACTTTGTACCAATTAAACACAGATAATATAACAATATTATGTATCAATAATAATTTCTTAACTATAAGGTAGTTAATTGCGTCGATCATGGTGTGTTATTGTAAATTATTTGTGGAACTCAGGACAAAAAGGGCTTATTTTTTTATGTGAAAATCATACAAGAGTCCCAACTGCTCTCGTCTGTAGCTAATTGGGGTATGTCGTGAAGCTGAAGGTAGTGTGGAGAAGGAGATGGGAAATAGGAAAGCGGGGAGAGCCTGGATTATCAGATCTGGTTACCAAACATGCCTAAACCCATTTCAAGCAATGTTTCAATTCCGAATGGTAGTCTTGCACCAGGGCGATACTGAGAGTAATATAGTAATGATACTTCCACCCTGGAACGTGCCGTAAATATATTGTATATTCGAATCAGAATCGCCTGGTGCAAGACCACGATTCAGAATTAAAACAATGCTTGAAATGTATTTGGACATATTTAGTGACCAGATCTGATTAGCCAGGTACCTGCCCACCTGCCTCTCCCCCATGTCTTTCCCTTACCTTCAGCCTCAACACACACCAATTGGAGATGCCATAGTGTCACTGGCTCCTAGTAGCAGTTGAGACTCTTGTGCGATATTCGTGTAAAAAAGGTAATACAATTATTTTCATTTCGCAATACCATGTCCATCATGAGCCATGAAATTTATGAAGGAAATGATTCTCAACATTCCAAAAAATGGAGTATGCCATTTAGGGGACAGATATGCTTAAACGTGGATGAAGCGAACACTTAATCAAGGAGACAATACATACCCTTTTTCCACGGTTCATTATCAGGATCCGTTTCTTCACTTTTATCTCTCGTAGAGGTGGAGGGATCATTGTCAGTAACTTCCTTTTCCTTGTCTTCTGAAACATTTTTTTTCTTTGTTTTGCTTTTAGAAGTTTTAGATTTCTTTCCTTTTCTCTTCAATCTCTTCACCTCACGTTTTTTCGTGTGATGGTTTAATTTTGCAGAGCACTCAACGCACAGACCTACATAATATATAAAAAAAAAGACAACACAATTAATAGGGGTTGTTCAGAAATGGACATACATAACAAGAATTAAGAACTTCAAAATACATGTAGGAAAATCTATTTAACAAATTAGGTTTTGGTCTTACGTAATTTAACCAGGGCATTTTTCTTTTCAGCTCCTTCTTTGTAGGCAAAATTAACTTCCCAAGATTTAAGTCCTTCCTTTATTACGCATCGCTTATTTCCACATTCAAACTGTCCCTTTCCACCGATTACTTCTTGTTCAATTCGCCAGCGAAGTGCAACCTAAAAAATAAATTTAAAAAAGTGATTACATAAAATAAAAAGAAAACATGTTATAAGATTTTGTCGTGATGGATTTAAAAAGGTAAATGAATTGAAGCTTTTGATCAACAACTCGGAGTGTGTTCATTATGCAAGGTAGTGACTAGGTTTATTGGGTAAAAGCCAAGACAGCAAACAACACTTAATTTATAAATAAACATTCTGTTGGCCTTTACAAAATAGCCTGAATTTCGTAAATTATCTAACAAGTTAGTATTAAAACATGATACCTTATTATCCTTATATCTACTTAAATCACAAATGCAGTATTCTTTGAATAGTTTATCATAATACTTCTTGGCGAGTTGTTTTTCCCAGGTGTCTACGGGGCAATCATCCCACAGGAATTTATGATTTTCTTTTATTACGTCGATATCCCGTTTATCTCTGGATGTGTCTCTTGTCAACAATTTGGTAGATCCAGGATTTGTGAGCATATACTCATTGACCAAATGCTTGTGTAATTCGTATGCCGAAAGGTTCTTTAGGCCAGACATGATTGATGTTAAATCTGAAAGTGGTGCAAAGAAAATACGTAATATTTTTTAAAACAGCTCTAAAGTTATTTGTTACATGTGATTAACTCTTTTACTTTAGTTGCAAGACATATATGTAGAATAGTGCTAAACAAACTGAGACTATAACAATGCAATGAATTTATGTTTTAATTAGTACACTCTCAGAAATATTTCATTATAAATGCAATATGGAAATTCTTCAAAGCCAATCTGCGTAAGTGAGGCATTATAAATAGTCAGCATTTTTATATATGAATGAAATAAGGCTTTATGAGTCATTATAATAATTATCATAGTTGAGCTGCTAAAATACAATTCTAAATCTTTTACATAGGATAAAATATGCAAAAACAGCAGTGCCAGGTCACACGAGAAATGTTTTTATCAACAGTTTGCAAAATAATAAAATTCTGCACAAGTTTTAAATGAATAAGTGGTAACAGAATTAAAAGCTTGAATGTATAAACTCCCTGCAGCGTAAACCAATGAACGGCAGATGATGCAATGTTGAGAAATAAAAGCCGGAGATCAACAAACAATTCTTTAATAAGAGAAAATAAATTACAAGTGATTCTCACAAACTGTATTACAAAAGTCGTACAAATATAGTTTTGTATATAGAAATATCTTATGCTCTAATTGTCATGAATTTGTTACAAAATATTACTCTCAAAATAATTTTCAATTCCCTATAATTCTCAATTTCGAGAACCAATTTAATTATTTGTGCATAATATATTAACTATCTGAATTAAAAAATTTAATTTTTTCAGTCTTGTAAATTATTGTGTTGGTTGACATCACTAATTCCCTAAAGTTGCTAAAATTACCTTAAAACGCTGAGTCATGCATGCATCTGTAAAATTGTATACATACGAAATAAATATGTATATATTAATTCTAGGCTAGGCTAACTAAATGTGATAAATCTTAGGTATTGTAGTTCACAGACATCGTAATATGGCCCTAAGCTACTACTTCCGCAGAGATCGAAATGGCTCGAGAGAATCCTAGCTAACAATGGCCGCAACCCAAACTCCTTTATACAGACATGGGCGCACACAACAAGAACTTAGTCAGTTTGACTAGTGACAATTTCTTATTCTTGGTAACAATTTAACACAAATGAACATAAAATAATAATTAGTTTAGTAAGATATTTTTGGGTAGTATTTTTGGTACGAATTACAATAAAGATAGAGTACACGATATGTAGATAACTGTTAGTACTTCAATAGCCTCTAGTACTGGCCGGGCCTAGATTCGAGGTAGAACAACCTACTTCTACTCCTAAAGTTATTGCTCTTTGAGTAAAGCTACAAGGCAACTTGGATTTAGACATTGGTTTTTTCCTAAATATTAATTATTTAGCACCTGTTTCAAATATAATTTACAGGCCTCTCCACATCTAGATAAATAATTTTCAAGTATTTGTACAAAACTTGGCACTTTTTGGACACGAATATCAATATCATTTATGAACGAGTTAATAATATTATAAAATTAGAATTTTTGGTAGTGTAAAATCCTTAAAGAGTGTTTCTAAGATTAAATAACTAGATTTGCAATTATTATCAATGGTAAGGCACCCCCTGGCGGGTCAACACCCCCAGGGGCAGGTCACCCGTGCGTCTTCTCGTGCTTCTTCATGTTGTCGGACCGCGTGAAGGCCTTGTCGCACACGCCGCAGTAGTAGGACTTCTGCTTGGTGTGCACCGTCATGTGGCGTGACAACTCGCTTTTGGTCACAAACTTCTTGTCGCAGATGGTGCAGGCGTGCTTGCGGACATTGAGGTGGAACTTCATGTGGATGGACAGGCTGCTGCTCTGCGAGAAGGCCTTTTGACACAGCTCGCACACAAATGGCCTCTCCCCCGTGTGCTTGCGCAGGTGATTCATGAACCCCGTTTTGGTATAATCTTTTTGGCATATGTGACAGTAACTTGACTTAGAATCCATCATCCCAGGAAAGTGAGTATTAATGTGTTTCCGCAGCTCCCAGTTGCTGGTGAACTTCTCTGTGCAGACGTGGCAGCCGTGCTTCATGTCTACGGCAACTTTGGGTATGCAGGAGTGGGCCGACAGATCTGTTTCAGTGGAAAATGTTTGATCGCATTTCCCGCAGCTGTGACTAATTTCTGAATCCGTGGACAAGGTAACTTCTAAATAATCATCTATAGACATGTTGTTGTCCACTGAATTGTCGTTATCTTCGCAGAGGTTCTCCATGTGTTTCGCGCGGTCACTCTTGGAGAAGAACCGCAAGCTGCAGGTGGGGCAGGACCAGGTTTTCTCCTGGTCTGGGAGGTCGCCGTCGGAACATTTCTCCGTATCGTCGAGGCTCGTGTTGGATTCCGCTTGATCTAGTACGGTACTCCCTTCCGAGGTCCCACTCCGCCCGTTTCCGTTTATGTCCGAAAAAGGTTCGTTGTCACTTTCGTCCTCGACAATTTCGATATCGGAATCTAATTCGATAACATTTGGCTCAACAGATTTGACCAAGTGGAAGCCGATGTCATCGAATCGGAGAACATCGACGGAAAGTTTCACCCCCACAATAGCCTGAATCGCTTGCCATGAAAGCTCCTGGGGGTTGTTCTGCATACTTTTGTCGGCCCTATTATATCTCACTAGCCTAACCTACAAAAGTACCAAACATTAGTTTACGCTCGGGAGGACAAGCAAAAATAATATAAATAGAAAAAGCACACAGATTTTACAAATATTACCTTAAAATTAGAGTATTTCGAAAGCCTTTATCAAAAATAAATAGATGACATCTATTTTCTAATCTAAAAATATTACATGTGTTACCAGAAGCGAAAACGCCCCGCTTTTAACATGTTTAATAAAACTGAAATCCATTGATAGACGGGTAGGAACGTAACATTAAATCAGCGGAATCTTTTGATTTTAATCTTCAATCGTTGTCTTTCAAATTAAAAGTTTATTTTAAATGATAAAGGGTGTTTTAGAAATAAGTTTAAATTTAATTCCCGTTACATATAAATAAAGACTTTTTTCAATTGACCTGGCTGCTAATAGTTAGCGTCATGGCGATCGTTTGCTTTGTTTTGACAGATGCGACAGATGTTCCAAAATGTCTGAAGTTCAAAAAGTGGAAGTGCCTTTGTCGATAGATTCTTTAGAATCTCTCGGTCCCTTCATTGCAAGTCATGAAAATTCCGAAAACCTTTTCTATTTCAATGCAATTCCGCAGATTTGTAAAGATGAACCGTGCGTGCTTGGTGTCGATGAGGCTGGAAGAGGACCCGTTTTAGGTTAGTAACTTTGGCGCCAAATCTGTAAATTCCTCTTCTCAAGACTAAAATTAACAAATATTGTATTTATCACACTAATACAAGTTTGACTTTGTATGACTCTCATTAAATAATATTGAACTTATCGTCGACCAAACAGTGTTATCTGACCTAAAGCTTGCGCGATGAAAACTTTTAACTTTCAACTGCCAAGCTTTTGTCATAATATCACTTGAATCGTTATTGTTAAATTATGATTCAAAACCAACTAAAAAAACAGTTGGGACGGTCGTGTTTGATCAGTTAACGATATTTTGCATGAAAAAACTTGATAACTTATGCATTTCACTTAGTTATGCAAAGAAGAACTTAATTTTCAATGATACTTGTAAGTTAGTCAGCTATCCTGTATTTTTGCTGCCTTATTTTAGGTCCCATGGTATATGGCATTGCGTTTTGCCCCATCTCCAAGACGGATATCCTAAAGGACCTGGGATGCGCAGACTCCAAAACTTTGACCGAGGAGAAGAGAGAGGTCATCTTTCAGAAGATGTCCAATGACGAGACATCCACCGCCACTTTGGGGTGGGCCGTTGACATCATATCTCCCAACTTCATCTGCAACAGCATGTTCCGGAGGTCAAAGTCTTCATTGAATGAGGTAGACACTAGACATAAATCTTACCCACTTACCAACAAAATTGTTTTAATCGATTGGTAAATTGTTTTAAACGCGACTGCCGGGTTTTAGTTGCATTATTAACAGGTTGCCATGGTAGCGGCTCTTGAAGCTTCAAGTCCTACTAAAGTAAAGGGTCTGGACGCGCAACAGCCAAATTTCTGTTGCTAAGTAAACTTTACTGTTAGTAGACTAATCAGCCTAAATACTCTGTTTATTTGTTTGCTTGCGGTAAAACAACACATAAATCAGTAGTTCCAGCAAGTATTGATGACAATCGCCACCATTTAAAAACTGTCATTGCCCTATTGTATTTATTGTATAGCTCAACATTTCAAACTGCGACAGGCAGCCAGACCTTTTATTCTAGTGGGCCTCGAAAAAAGGAGACAGCGAACGTTGCATCAAAAAGTGACAAGCATAACAAGGACAACCTGCTAACAATAGGTCGGTTCACACAGCGTCCCGCACTCGTTTAATTCCATTGGGAAAGATGGGGTAAAACGTACAAAGGGTAACGCGTTAATTAATTTAATTATGTTTGAATTGTCATAACGCTCGGACCGAGCTTCCTTACTGACAATGACAAGACATTCTAATTTAATACACGTAAACACGCTAGTTGTAGTTAAGTTCTGTTAATAATTATAATTTACGCTATGACTTTATAAACGTAAAATGACCGACAATTAATTCAATGTAAATTTATTATGACTTATCAAATATGAATTTTAGGTTCCTCCGTGATCAACTACCAAGACAGAAATGGATCACTGTTGTTTGCGTTCAAAGGTGCGAAGATGATTGGACACTTTTGCTTTACAGCACAATGTGTTCAGATCATTTCAATAAAGACGATTTATTTTAGATTTGTGTGAGCTGGGACAAATGGTCTCGTGCTATTCAACGGGTTAAGCCTGTACAGATCTTTTTGTAATTTAAAGCAGTCAATAATAGCGTTAATAGCAAGAAATATTTTGATGTCATCAGCAAAGAGTAGAACATTTGCATAATGGAAGCATTTTATAATGTCGTTGATGAAAATTGTAAATAGTAACGGTCCCAGGTGTTATTAATCTGTATTGATTTGTATGCTCATTTGAACCTATAACCTGTACTGTATAATAAAATATGTACTTAACAATACTACTACAATAGTACCAATATTGTATTACTAATGATAACTCATGTACTTAATTATAATAAAAAAATATTTGCCCGGGTGTCTTGTTTTACCAGCCTTTACCCTTGCCTGTGCATAGTGTAACCGAGTGAGAGTATCTTGTTATCTCAGTCACACCCGTGATGTGAAAACAGTATTCGGCGAAGAAATTAATACGCCGCCCGCTCATGTATCCATGCCATTCATACACACACATTCTTTGATTGTCTATCTTTATCATACAGGAATAAACTTTTGAATTAAGAAATTATACTGAAAATCGCTGAAAACAAAAGAGTGTTCCTTACTTTCCACATTATATTGTGAGTGTATGAGACTACGGCGAGTCTATTTATTTATATAACGTCATTGGAAATTACATTATGTATCAACTTAATTACTATAAGATACAAATAATTACAATTTGGATAGATGGTAAAAGATGCATTAAAATACCATTTTTATAATCAAAGTTCAAAATTTCCCGTAAAAAACGATTCCTTTGCTGCCATTTTAATTTTGTTTTGTATGGGTCAAAATTTGCGTGAGTTTCTTTTCAATCTAAATACGTTTGAATTACTTAGCTAATCCAAACTAACAACCTTATAACCTAATTTTGTATATGTAAATAGTTGTTAGTTAGCCGTCCATAATGGAGTGCTGGTACCTACCCTGATGTATGGCAGTGAGGCATGGAACTGGCAGAGGAAGGATGAAAGTAGACTGAATGCTGTAGAAATGAGATCCCTGAGGCGTATGTGCGGTAAAACCATGTACGATCGTGTGAGAAATGTGGAGATCCGCGAAGAATGCAAGGCTGATGTAAGCGTGATGAGTAAGATTAAGAAAGAGACGCTCAGATGGTTTGGGCATGTAGAGCGAATGAACGAGGAAAGGAGTGTAAGGAGAATATATGACGCAAATGTGAATGGAAGAAGTCGGGGACGCCCGAGGAAGACATGGCACGACCAAGTGAATCAGATACTTGAGTCGGGCCATGTGAAGAGTCGGAATAATAAAAGAGCATGTATGAGACGATGTATGAATCTAAACGAGGCAAGGAGTGTGTGCCAAGATCGAGTTGTTTTGCTATCCGTCCTCTCTGCCTACCCCTGCGGAGAAATGGCGTGATGGTTAGTTAGTTAGTTAAATAGTTGTTTATTGAAGTAATTGTTGAAACGGAAGTGTAATTTTCATAATCTGTGCCTAAAAGTGCAGCGGTTAGGGGAATAATTACCAAAGGGTTCTTTTGATGGCTGTATTGTGTCCACAGGCAGGCACTTAATTCATTGTTTTATTTTTGAGCTTTTTTAGTACTTTTTTTTTTTTTTTCTAACTAACCAACCATCTTGTCGTATCGTAGGGAAAGGTCAGTGGTAGGGAAACTCAATAGTCAAAACAGCCAAATATCAGTTAGAAAGGAGAAAACACCACGCTTCATATTGAAATATAAAAGTTAACCAAAAAATAAGTAAAATGTAGACCTTTATGAAACCCAATTTCGGATTGCGATTAGAAAAAAATTTATCAAACATTGGGAATTTTTTTATTAATTATTTTTACGTGAAACGACAAAAAAGTGGGGTGAGAATAACGTTTGTAATACATTTGTCTAATAAAATTAGTATGCGCTTTTATTTTTTTTCATTATCAGTAATTTTATTTAGAAAAAATATAAGGTGAGCCATTTGTAAAACTTTATTGTTTGCATTCAAAAAAATTTTTGTTTAAAATTTATGTGTTTATTTCGATTTATATAATTTGAAAATGTATTTTATCACCTTTGAAAAACATTATTTATTTTTCGGAAACATTCAGGAATATTCCATTTATTTGTATTTTATTGTAAAGCGGAAATATTTTGATCCTATGATAAAATATGGTCGAGGCCTATGAGGGGTCGACGATAATTTAAAGAAGAACAAATTGTGTAAATTACAATATAAATAATGAGCACAAGTTACTGACGAATATAAAAATGCCTGACCTGCAAATATTACACAAATACAATTAAATGTGTACAAATAAACGATTCGCAATCCGATAATTTATTGAGGAAATCCAACAATATACTATTTAATAAGTCAGGCATACGTCATACATAAGTCTGGTAATGTTATGTTATCGTGAAAACATGCTTACGGCTTACGGGTCCGAGTGGTTAAAATGTCTTGAAAAAAACTTGGACAGTGATGAAATAATGTCAATTAAAAATACCTACCCAAAGATAAGGAAGTTATTAATAATTATTAATAATATAATAATAATAATAATAAGCCTTTTTATTCTGGACTTCTGTTAGGTATGTATTAGACATGATCTTATTTGTTATAGTATATCCCGAAGCTCAGTTTGCCTCTTGGCATAGGCCTCTAACATTTTCCATTGGGACCTGTCAAGCGCTACTCTTCTCCATTGATGTCCAGCAGTGAGTTTTAGGTCATCTTCCCATCTTATGTGTTGACCTCCTCTACTTCTCTTGCCATGTCTGGGATACCAGTCAGTGACATTTTTGCACCATTTCTCTTGTGGATCGCGTATCATGTGTCCTGTCCATCTCCACTTTTGTTGGTCTATTCGGGTAACTACATCGACAACTTTAGTTTTCTCCCTTATTGTGCTACCTCTCACTCTGTCCTGTTTCCTTGTTCCTGTCAAACTTCTCTCCATGGCTCTCTGGCAGCGTTCCAACTTTTCTCTGTGGCGTTTGGTGAGTGCCCAAGTTTCACATCCATAGGTGATGACTGGAAGTATACACGTGTTGAAGACTTTCCTTTTTATTTTTTTAATTTTTTAATTTTTTATTTGCAAAATATTTATTAGTAAAATACAATTATTTTAAACATGTCATCCTTCGAAGAGCCGCTCTCAAGTAGCCAATCATGTGGCTCGCGAGCCACAGTTTGGGACCACTGTGTTAGGCGAAAGGTTTTACCGCCTCATATAATATTATATTTGCTTTACAATATTTTTGAAAATTATGTTAATTTGTTTTAGGTGTCCATGAATTCGGCCATTGAACTTATCAAAAGAGCAGGAGAGCAAGGAGTGAACATAGCTGAAGTGTACGTAGACACTGTTGGTCCCCCGGAGAAATATCAAGCTAAATTATCCCTCATTTTTCCAGAATATAAAATAACCGTATGTATTCAAATCTTTGTAATTTTAACAACTTACTTCTTATCACCACGGTGTTCAGTCCAAGGTGGAATTTCCCCTCTTCAGAAAGTTGTTTAGAATATCACGAGTTAAGGCTAAAGACCTCTATTATTTTGTATTTATTTTTTACTTCTCATGGAATATAAAGCTTAATTTTTACATAATAAATAACCCTAGATCTAAGCCTTGTCAGAATACTCGTAACCTGGGAATGTTTGTCTTTCTTTAACCTGGCGAGTGTAAGGGTTGGTAAAATTTACCCGAGGCAATTGATAATTTTAGTTTTCCGCCCTCAACTGTTCCGTGCCCCGGGGTAGCTGCGTGGGGAAAGGTAAGGAAGCGATAAAAAACGAGGATTTAGCTCCGCTCAGCAAGGTAGTTAGTCAAATTTGTCGGCGGGTGAGTTTTACCCGCCTAGCGCTCGGTGTTACTATTTTTCAAGATGAATAATTCAAATCTGATTAGTTGTAGAAGAAAACAAACTATTAGGTATAATTTGTGTTTGTTATAATTAAAATTTTAGAAGAAGTAAATTTTTTGTGATTTTATTTAGTTTTATATAAAAATGGGCAATTAAGTGCCATAAGTTGAATACTTATGGCACTTAATTAAGTATTCAACTTATGGCACTTAATTGCCCACTTTTTTTACATTAACTCCATGCAGGAGGCCCTGAGGAAAATAACTCCCCTCAGGGCCTATGTCATCTTTGAAGATGTTGTGTGGAGAGTAAAATTAAATTAGTTCAAATTAAATTGATTAAATTGCTTATTATAACACTTTTATTCCTAGTTTCTAATAACAAGTACTTAGAAAACAGGTAAAATAAGTATACTACTGAATTAAAAATAGTAATAAGTTGAGAATAAAAAAACGAACTAAATAAGAATTTCTGGTGAAAATTACCCGACCTTATGCTCGATGTTGCAAATTTGAACCTACTGGCTTGTTCGCATTGAACAAGTAGTAAGTTAAGTAGCAAGTTTTTTTAATATTATTTTTTTTAATTTTTTTGTTTTTTTATTTTTTTTATTTTCGCGACTATATAAAAAAAATTTACTTACAAAATGTAATGGTGAAATTAAATATAAAAGTAGAAATTAAGTATTAAGTATAAAAGTCCTCCTCACTAGGGGACTAAGAAATACGATATTTCGCCGTAATGCAAACTGTTTTTAGCGAATAAGTATATTCGCTAAAAACAGTTTGCATTATGGCGCTTTACAATCAAGTAGAGATTACATTCGTAAGTGGCACATTGGAAGATGAACAGACCGCGGCGCATTAAAGTAAATACGCTAATTAAGCTAATTTTAATGCTTATTTTATTCTTATTTTAGAAGAGGTGGAAGAATAAATTGGTGAGATGAAAATAAATAAACTATGGACACGAAAAGAGATTAATACCAGCATAAATAAATAAATAATTTTAGAGTAGCATCTTCGCTCCAATGCTATGACATTTGCGGAAAACAGAGTTCATTTGTAGACGCGCCGGCATCTACAAATGAACTGCTAAATGAACTCTACGAATATCTGCTAAAATGCCTGTTTGCACATGTCAGTGCGCAGGGACGCATGGTGGGTGTCCTTACTCGCCCAAAAAATAGAACGAAATGGATTGAATCTACTAAAGAGCTGACTAACCCACTCTACTAAAATTGTGGTGTTCGGACGCATTTAGTTCCTAATATACTCTCTACTTGACTAAAATACTCGGCGTGTACGAATGGCTCTTAACGCTCGCCGGCTTCAATTTTTTTTTTTTTCAGTGAAGTCACGTTGACCAATGAACTCCCTTTTTAGTGTCAAAAAATAAAAGCAGACCGCCAATATATATTATATTTAATATTATGATACCTTATGGTAACTAAAAATATGTAAATTGACGATAATCAATCTTAAAAATGATTGTGTTTGACTTTTGACGTTTAGGAATGCTTATCCATAGACAATATCCCCCAGCATTGCCATCGTAGGGCGGTCTCTTATTTATTTCAATGTCAATGTCGGCTAGACAAGCCTAACGAGCGCAACCATGCTCAGGAAATCAATATAAAATCGTTGTCAGTTAATCCTATCGACCGGAGATTTGACCGTGTTAGGGACCCTGATCCAATCCTCCAAAAGTCTATCCACCTCTTCTTCAATAAGATTTTTGAGTTGATGTTTCCTCCTTCTCTATTTGTATACATTTATTCATTTTAATAAATTTCAGGTTGCGAAAAAAGCTGACTCCACATACCCCATAGTATCAGCGGCCAGTATAGCTGCAAAGGTGTCCAGGGACCATGCCCTGAAGGTGTGGAAATTCCAGGAAGGGATTGATTTAAACGAGAAAGGATTTGGCAGTGGATATCCTGGGGGTATGTTTCAAAGTTATTATTTTATTTTTTTCTGTCACACTCACAAGAGCGCCCTTGTCTGTATAGTGTAAAGACAAGGGACCTATATCGCCATTCGGTTGGACAGTGTTAGGTAGGAGGGATGGTATGGTGAGGCGGGTTAAAGTAGGGACTGTAGGAAGGGATTTATTAATCCGGGATTATATGAAGCAGGAAAAATTTAGGATGCTGGTAGCTCATTTCACATACGAGCTAACTTACTTAAAAGAGTCAAATAAACAACCCGTTTCTCATGAAGCCAACATCAACTGTGAACGGGTGTTCCACTTGTGTCCTTCGAGTTTCATTGCACAGGGGATCAAAGCTGCTAGCTCCTTCGAGTAGGCTCCTTTGAAATGTCTGTGGAACATACTCAGTGTGCCTACATTGCGTCTGTGCATTAAGCGGGGTCCTTAGCTTTGACATTTGCCTTGACAGTCCCATAACAACATCCAACGTTTGTCATCAACATCATAAATATTGACAATTTTTGTTGTGTTTCGAGCTTCCCATGTTTGACGGAAAACATTTCCTGAACATTCCATCCCGGGTGAAACGGGAAGGCAGGCGGGGACCGGCGGGGGGGTATAATTCATTTTTTGACAGATGCCGTGCAATGAGGTCGTGTATAGAGAATAAACGGAATGGCCTTTTGTGCTTATGTGCAATGAGCGAGCGTAATCACAAGTTTAAAGTATTATTATACCTAAATATAACGTAATAATAAAAATATTTGATCAAAACAAAATAATAATATAAATATTTGATATTATATTATTATCAAAAACAAAATAATAATATAATATCAACTATTTATATTATTATTTTGTTTTTGATGTAAATATTTACGCACTCTAAATTGTTAATAGTAACTTTAGGTCGTGCAATAATCGATGTTTATTCGGAAATCTTTCCTGATAAATAAATATCCGTGTTTTCTTCCTGATGTATCTTTTCTTCATCAAACCCATTTTAGCATTTATGTGAACGATAAACGTTAAACGTCAAGTTTTTTGGTATTATGTCAACTGCGCGGACCTAATAATTATGATTTTAAATTGTAAATAAATACTGCCATAATGGATAATTATTTCTTTCGATTAACTTATAAATAGGTTTCAGAGAGACGGGAGAAATTGACCAATTCAAATCGGTATTCTATTTTTGATGCAATTATTTACACACTCTAAATTCTTAATAGTAACTTAAGGTCGTACAATAATCGACATTAGTTAGAAATCTTTCCTGATAAATAAATATCTATTAAAATATCTGTGTTTTCTCCCTGATGCATCTCTTTTGTCATCAGAACGCATTTTAACATCGATATAAATGCCAAAAAGTCAAACGTCAAGTGTTCATTGCGTACACGTGGACAGGTCCCTACCTCAGACCAGTGGCGGCTCGTGACTTTTGGGTGTGCTAGGGTGTTATTACTAAAAAAAATGGCATTACGGATGTTGTGGTAGGCGAAAAAAAATTTTTTTTTTTTTCAAAAATCGGTTTTTGTATGAAGATTTTTCAGGATATCCACGGCCAAACTGAAACTTCCTGAAATTTTTTATACAAAAAACTAAATTTCAAAACAATTTTTTTTTTTCGGTTACAACAACATCAATAATGCCATTTTTTGTAATATCAGCACTCTAGCACACCCAAAATTCACGAGCCGCCACTGCCTCAGACCACTTGTCAAATTGTGTGGACCATGCGAACTTCACCCCATTCTTTGAACCGTGTTTCAACAAACAGAGGAGACGGAAAACAAAAAATGTTGATGTGATGTTTGAGGGACTGTCACAGCATTCAAAGCAAATGTTTGAGCTTTGGACCCGCCTTTAGAGATGGCAATCAATCTGTTGACAACGGATTGTCAATCAGACGGACCAGCCCAGAAGTGGCTCCCAAATTCAATTATTGACTTACTTGAAATTTGTACAGGGTTAGCTGCTCGTAACTATTGAAGAATCAATTCAATTGATTGTTTTAAAATCATTACTAAGTTTTTCATTTTAGTTTAAAGTGCGTTTGTAAAGAAGAATTACATAAAAATTGTAATAATTTAGGAGAATTATATAAAAATAAACAGTAGATATATAAACTATGCTCTATTACTGCTTGTATAGTACTATATTGATTCTGTTTAGAATTGCAAGAATGCTCTCCCGACCGACATGACCATTGGCAAGTTACGAGGGCCAGTCAATAAGTAATGCCTCCTATTTTTTTTTCTCCTTTTGTCAAGTAATAAAAAATGCAATTACAGGGGTCGAAAACCACACCATTGAACTATTGATGATTAATTTGTTATTTTTCAATATTATCTATGTGCATTTCCACAGCTTTGGTCCATCTTTTAACAAGGGCATGTATCACAGTGTTGTAAAAAGCACGGTCATATCCAGAACACCTTTAATAACTTTCCCCGCCGATCACACAGTTTTGATTTTTTTTTGCCTTGGTGAGTTTGTGTGATGCCATTCCATTGACTGCCTCTTTGATTCAGGTTAAAAAAATTAACCCATTTTTCGTCTCCGGTTACAATTTTTTCCAGAAGCTAAGAGCTGCACGTGTTGTGAGGCCATTGTTTTTCTTGTTTCTTTATTCTGGCCGGTTAAGTTTCTTGGTACCCACCTTGCAAAACTTTTATAAAAAAATCAGTTGTGGAATAATCTTCATCACACTGCCGTTACTGAGGGAGAGAATGCGACATCTGTAGTTATCTGGGGTCACCACGAATGAGTGCAGTCGCTGCAATCAACGGCCTGCGCCGCTCCACTTTTCCTTGGCCAGTGGTGTTTGTCCTTGGTTACAGTAACCAACCCATCATCTAGCAGTCCTGACGTCCACTGTTGCATCATGGTACACATTTTTCAGTCTTTCATGAATATGAATTTTTGCGTTCCACCCTACTTCACCCTAATTCAAGAATCAATCAAAAAACGCTATCTATTACGAAAATCGATGTCGGCCATTTTGCAAGCGACTGCAGTGCTGCCACCTGTTGACACAAAAAGTTACTACTCCAGCAGATTGTAGAAGAAGAATTGAGGAATAGCACCAAATTAAAATTTTTCACTTAACTAACTATATTAAAGTAGAAAAAAATAGGAGGCATTCCTTATTGACTGACCCTCGTAGTTCTTGTGTGCTGGGAGATAGAACAGTCTATGCTGTCGGTGACGGAGTAGAATGTATACATCGACGTACACATTATCATTATCTAGAGAAATCTCAAAAATTTCTTCTTAACTCTCTCCAACATGAGGGAATACTTTGCTTGGTGTGGACTCCGAATTACTGTCCCACTTAAAGGTCTACTCTTATTAGGAAATTGAATAAAATTGTGAGAACCCGGATATCTCTAAAATTCCTTGCAGTGAATAGATATAAGCTCAGCATTCTTAATGAAGTGCTACAAGCCATCTTAATATGAGCATGAAATGTCTGACTACTATCAAACATGATTCCAAGATCCTTCGTGATGGAGACACATTTGGGTCTCATTGGATACCGCTAATACCAGGTATCCAATGAGACCCAGCCCTAGTTAACGCCAAAAATAAACATTTAGATACATTGAACTCACTGATTCTTTTTACTCCAGTCAAAGATTTTACTATATCCGACTGAAGTTGATTTCAGCTTTCTAAAGCTAGTTTTTCATCAGCTAGCTAGGTCATCAGCAAAGAGAAGAAACATAATCAACTAGCCCTATATAAGACTCCCAGAATTATGAATTGTACTGTATCGTGTCTCATGTGACGTCATGAGGCGACATTTTATCCAAGCTCGCTTTGAAAGCTTATAACTTTGTAGAGTAAAATCGATATAGATATCGAAAAACTGATTTTACAGTAATTATTAACTCTTTATAATGCATTTTCATAATGAAAAAATTGAGAGACAACCTATTTCTCTTTTAATTAATAGATCCAGTGACCAAAAAATTCATCAAGGACTTCATCGACCCCGTATTCGGCTACCCGCAGCTGGTGAGGTTCAGCTGGTCCACGGCCGACACGGCCCTCGAAGGCCACGCGCACACTGTATCTTGGGATGAGGAAGAGGACGAGCCCACCAAGAAGAAGAAGGCGGCTGCAGCCGGAATGAAGAGGATCAGCTCGTTCTTCTCTGCCAACGGAGACGAAGGGGAAAAGAAGAAGAAACGACACATGTTTTTTACGGAGAGACTTTTACATGTTACCGATAGCTTTTGATAATTGTTTTTTTAAATAAATGTATTTTTTTGTATTTTTTGTGTTTTTTTTGTTAACCCTTTATTACCCAGATAGTCGGATACTCCCAACTCTCCTCTTCCCCACTACCTTCAGCCCAGAGGCGTGCTTTCCATACGCGCACATAAGCGCTGCCTGCCCTACCTTTCTCGCTTCAAATATAAATTATATTATGTATATACAGGGTCTCTGGGGGTAAAGTGCATTAACTTCAGGAGGTGATTCTACATGATGGTAGGAGTAAAAATGATTAACAACTTTTTCCGAAATTCCAACATTTTTTTTCCCATACAAAAGACATACCTACTAAAAATCCTTAGTGTGAGGTACGATCTTACTTGCTGAGAGCCTGTCGGGAACGATTGTGGCAACATTGCGTGGTTGTGATTGGCCCGTATCGTACCAGCGGAAAATAATAAAGCTGGCTGCACACGCCGGTCTAATTTTATTTTTTACCACAAAACTACCCTTCAAACATGGAATTTCGAAAAAAGTTATGCATACTTTATACTTATAAAATCATGTAGAATCACCTCCCGAAGTTAATGCACTTTACCCCAAACATATTTTGATTTTTATATACGGGTACATATATAAAAATCAAAATTTTTTATTTATATACGGGTATATAAAAATCAAAATTTGTTATTTATATACGGGTGTATAAAAATCAATGAGACGATGTATGAATGTGAGTGAGGCAAAGAGTGTGTGCCAAGACCGAGTTGTTTGCCGGTCCGTCCTCTCTGCCTACCCCTGCGGGGAAACGGCGTGATGGTTAGTAAGTAAGTAAGTAAAAATCAAAATTTGTTATTTATATACGGGTATATAAAAATCAAAATATGTTTTCAAAAATTAAAATATCTTTTTTATATACGGGTATATAAAAATCAAAATATGTTTTTATATACGGGTATATGAAAATCAAAATATGTTTGCTTGGGTGTATATGGAAGTCCATGTGTTACTAAACCATTCATCCGATTGTGATGAATTTGGGGATTTGATGTGCGCATGCCCGCGATGGTTTCTATACATATAGTGTGTTCTGGATTGAAACTTTGGGGATTTGATATGTGCATGTCTGCAATGGTTTCTATATGTAGTAGTGAGCTTTGGCATTATGGAATTTACATTATTGGAACTGAATGTATGGAATGCGGGTGGGGGGTTTGCTAGACAGGGGATGCGGGAGAGGAGACTGGGGAGAGGGAAGGCAGAGAAGGTGAAGTAGGAACGCGTGAGGGGAAGGGGACGCGGCGAGGAACGGGAGTTAGGGGAGGCGGAAGGGGAACGGGATGAATGGGAAAGGACATGTAGGGAGAAACAATTTCTTTTTTAAGTGGCATTGAGCTCTGGCATTACGAAATTTGTATTAAAAAATTGCAATAGGTGGTATGCATGCTTTTTGAAAACTGGAATGTATAGAAGGGGAGAGGGGGGTTCGCTGGATGGCAGAAGCGGGAATGGGGAGAGGGAAGGCGGAGTGGGTATGCGTGAAGGGAGACGCGGGAGAGGAAGGGTAGGCGGAAGGGGTACGGGACGAATGGGAAAGGACATACAGGGAGAAACATTTTCTTTATTAAGTGGCATAGCAACGCACGCCAGGAACTCGCTAGTTATTTATGAATTTATTGCAAGAATCTATCTGTATTTTCAAAAGTACCCGCAAAGGGCGGGGGGGGGGATTATCTTTCTGGGTGGGGAGAGGGAATTCTAATTAAAAAACCGTTTCCACAAAAATTTAAAAAAAATTGTTTTCACCCTTGACTTATCTTAATATATAAAAAAGAATGTTTCTACCACCTTCCCGCCTTCCTCCCCTCCCTCCTCACTCCTCCCACATACCCTCCCTTCATTCATTCACTTCCTTACCTCCCAGATTTCCCTCCCTTCCCTCCTTCCATCCCTGCCGCTAAACTCTATGAAATACACACACTCCTCGCAACTGTCTGTGTGAGAATTATGGATTTTTCAAATTTACTCCTGCTATCCCATACCGCTACTACGTCTCCTTTGAAATCCCTCCCCCTGCCCCTCCTTCGTCTCCCACCCCTCCTTCACCCTTCCTCTGCGTGTCCTTTCTCATGCAACTCCGTTCCCTTCCTGCGTCCCCTTCCACCTTTCCCGCCACCCATCCTCCTGTGAAATGAAACACGCTGTATGTACTTTATGCATCTGTGCGAGTACCTTCTGTGATGGAGTCAAATAGAATTGGTATTGATAGAACTACACAGGGCGTATATAAGGGAAGGAGAGGGGACACAGTATTGATAGAACTACACATGGCGTATATAAGGGAAGGAGAGGGGACACAGTATTGATAGAACTATACAGGGCGTATATAAGGGAAGGAGAGGGGACACAGTATTGATAGAACTACACAGGGCGTATATAAGGGAAGGAGAGGGGACACAGTATTGATAGAACTATACAGGGCGTATATAAGGGAAGGAGAGGGGACACAGTATTGATAGAACTACACAGGGCGTATATAAGGGAAGGAGAGGGGACACAGTATTGATTAAGAAAAAAAAAGATAAAACTCGTAGATTACATTCCTGAAAAATACAACAATAGTTAATGCACCATCTCTTTTATCAAAGTGGTGTTAATAATAAGTTGTGGCAAGTAGAGGTCCCAAAAACTTTTTAATAGATTTCTAACTCCCCCTCCCTTCTTTCTCCCTTGCTCTCCTCAAGAATCGAACCCTCTCCCCCTAAGGTCGACCTACGAGTATAAGGGGCCATCCATAAATTTACATTACATGAATTTCATGATTTTTTGACCCGTCCCTGTCACACAATGTCACATTTGTGAGACCCACTCCCCCCTTTTTTTTTTTGAGCGGAGACAGTTTACATCTTATATTGTTCCCGTGAGCACTTAGCACACATTTTACCTTATTCCTTTGACAATAACCCAGTCCCTTTTAAAAAGTTCACCAGAATTGTCATTGGAAATGAAGCTATATCTTCTGGTTCGACAATGTGTCTTCTCAGGTCTCATTTCCTAGGGAAGAGGACTTCATCTATCCTCTTCACTCCTCCTTGGTTCCCTAAAGGCCCCACAAGGGAAGAGTTCACAGAGATGGCCTCATTTCTCCTCTTCACTCCTACATGGTTCCTTGAAGGCCCCACATGGGAAGAGGACATCATCTCTCCACTTCACTCCTCCTTGGTTCCCCAAAGGCCCCGCGCTGGAAGAGTGCCCTTCCCCTTGGTTCCCTGAAGGCCCCACAAGGGAAGAGTTCATGGAGGTGGCCTCAGCTCTCCTCTCCACCGCTTCTCCTCTTGGTTTTCCCTATAGGCCCCGGGAAGGAATTCCACAGAGGTGGCCTCAGCACTCCTAGGTTCCCAAAAGGCCCCTAGATTTCGAATGGTCCAATTTTTTGCTCCATGAGTGACCAGGGAAATAGTAGGTCCACTCCAGCAGAGCCCCGAGTGCTGGAGTAAGGTCTGAATACTCCGAGACGCGACCTTATTTCTCGGAGGCACCGTTCGGGGCACTGTTCCCCAGGACATTGACATGAGACATTGCCTGAGCACGGTAGCTCACACCTTGGCTTGGGATGGCTATTGCAGGTTTGTGTTTCCACTCCCTGAGCGATGAGTTCGCAACACTCCCTACGCTTTACCCCCCCCCCCCCTAGTGTGTAGTCACATATTTTGCAATTTTACATCTAAAAATAATCAAAACAGTAGTTCAATTTTTTTTACATGTGACGTCTCAGAACTGATGACCCCCAAACCCCTTGTCACACAATTTCATGCTTCTCTACTCCCCCTCCCCCCCTTTAGGGTGTGACGTAATTTATGGATGGCCCCTAAATAGCTACCATCAACTGATCAACTTACTGTTCAAAAATACGAAAAAGATAAATAATATTATGTCTTTTCAATTTGCGAGGCGGGTATGGGTAGTGTGCAGGTGTGCCCGGGTTCATGGGGTGAGGTTCGTCCGGGTCTTGGCAGCGAAGGCGTCTGCACCCACTGCACTGCAGGCCTGATTGAGAGAGAGTAGTTGAGGGAGTCCATTTGACTTCTCCCACCGCACTCTCTCGGAACATCGCCTTGCACCGCAGTGGGAGGGATGGATTCATAAGTTCGTCACTCCTGGACACACTGACCCCCAGATTCCTACCACCCCTCACTCTCTTTTCCTTCCCAGAACTTCCTTTCCTAAAAAGACCTTCCACACGGCATCCCCTAAGATGACATAGGCCCTGAGGGAAATTATTTTCCTCAGGGCCTCCTGTGCGGAGCTTATGTGAAAAGTGTCTATTAATTATACCTACGACTTTCCTGCAAAATATTTTTGAATTTTCCTTTTTCTGTTATTTTCACAAAATTGAGGTCATTTTCCCAGTGGTCTAAATACCAACTAGTAAGTCTGTAATAAATCACAAATTGAAGCAAATAAATCAGCTATCCAACAGCTGCAACGAATGTCGCACAGTTGTTGACTATCAAGGTTCGATTATAATCTATTCGTTAGTTTCAGACTAACTATTGCCTATTCATGCGTCCTGAAATGCGCCTAGAATCAATGAATCATCACCCAACCAACACTACTGACTTCTTCCAATAACTGCCTTCTCAGCAAGAGCTCTAGCTCGGTGAAATCGATAACTTTAGAATATCGGATCGATCGAATAGGGGATGAATAAGAAATCGATATACGCTGGCAACACTGAAGGTATTATCTATAAATTGACACTGCGAAATGCCGAGCAATTTCGTAAAAATATTAATATCTTGGCGATGTTGAATTGAAAAACTAATCTAAATACCTATGTATTGGCAGGTCGCATTCACTTTTGAAACTAAACGGGAGTTAATTAGTGAGTTTCGTTAGTTCAATACGTTCATAAATATACCAATCCCAATACGTTGATTACCGGTTCCATGCCAACTCAGAATGAAACCAACTCAGAAACACCTCAGAAAGGTCTAAGCTATAAAAAAAATAATTTAAAAATAGCCGATAATCCTAACCTAACTATTTAAACAATTTTTTACATATTTTTTTAGCAGCCCATTTCTGCCTGTTTCATACAAATCTTAGATTTGGATTTGAGATCAAAATACCCAACCAAAGTGAAAAATTATTTTTGTAATCAAAAGGTATATCAAATATCTAGTCAAGATGTGAGCTACTTTATTTATTTTTGCTTCAAATTATAAGATCACCAAGATTTCAATCTTTCTTATTTTAGAGGCGATTTGGGCAATTATTTGTGAGAAAATGAAAAACAATAAAAAAATTATTTTACTATATTTATCATGTAAATATGATGAAATATAAAATAAAAAATAAAAATTTATAAAAAACATCATTTTGATGGGTGTAAATTAAAAATACAAATACCTATTTACGGCGGAATAAAAAATAGTCGTTCATATATTAAAATTACTACCCAAAAAATGCATTTCCAAGAATTTTTATTTTTTATGATATTATTTTTCATTGTATTTTTAAAATAAATGTAGTAAAATTATTTTTTTATGTTTTTCTTTTACTCACAAATAATTGCCTAAGTTGCCTCCAAAATCATGAAACACAAAAATCTTTAATGGCCTATATCTTATGATTTAGCAAAAATAAATAAAGTAGCTCACATCCTGACTAGATATTTGATATTTCTTTTGATTATAAAAATAATTTTTCACTTTGGTTGGGTATTTTGATCTCAAATCCAAATCTAAGAGTTGTATGAAACAGGCAGAAATGGGCCGCGCATACGTTCCTCTTAAGGGCCCGCAACCCGGATTTGTACCGATTTATTACATGTTTCCCTTAAACACGGTAAGTTTTAACGCTCTTAAAAAAATATATGTTATTCTTGAAGATAATATCTAGACTTTGCCCGCGCCGAAACGCAAATTATATAAAATTCCCTCGATAGAAAAAATCGCAAAGTATGCTCCAAAAATTATTATTAACACGTTTGTTTCAGTTATTTTACAAGTTGTATGTATGAAAAAAATTCACAGTGTTTCTTTAAATGCTGTTTAAGATAATGCCCGCGAGATTTTTGCTCTATTTTAAACGAGTCGTGTTTTATTAAAAATTTTCGCATCGATTTTGTCGCTGTAAATGTTAGCGCTCTCCTCTAACATTCGTAATTTCGTATCTCTCCATCTTCTTCTTTTCGGACCCGGTTGCAGAGCCTTAATGACCTTTCTGAGGTGCTTTGAGTCGGTTTCATTCTGTGTTGTCCGGTCACCGTTCATTCCCACCCTTCGGAAACTATGCGTATTTTTCAGATAGGTAGAGTAGATTTTTACTACATAAGTACTAATAAATGGAATATTTCTCAACATATCCTAAAACTAAAAACTGTTTTTAAAAGGTGATAAAATATGCTTTCAAATTTTATAATTAGAAATAAACGTACAATTTTTGAAATATTAAAATTTTGCATGCAAACACAAAAAAGTTTTAAAAATGGTTCACCTTACGTTTTTTCTAACTAAAATGACTTATAACGAAGAAAAAATTAAAACACATATTTTATTAGCAAATGTAAATAAAGGTTATCGTCACCTCACTTTTTTATCTTTCCGTATGAAAATAATTCATTAAAAATTCTTGTTTCAATTTTTTTTTTCAAATTTGGTTTTATAAACATTTTGAACATTTTACTTATTTTTTAGATTTGAACACCGTTTAGAACATATTTCTCACTAAGATAGTTTAGTGAGTTAGGGAGTTACAGCGATTTATATGAGACCTATGTGAGCTGGGATAAGTAGGTATGGTATCCTGTGATTAATCAGGTTAAACAGGCCGGTAATTTTGCACAACGAACGACATAATTAAACTGTATATTGACAGTTAACCGAAAATCATCTGATACACATTGGAGACCACTTTATCTTATATTAAAATTTATCGATCGTGGATAGGAATATTTGTTACCAATCGTAGACCGTGCTCGCAAATATTGATAACTGACCACACTTGACGGATTTGGTCAATATCGTACTGGTATAGGGTTTTATCGATCGTCCATGCTAGACCTCCGCGGGGATACGTGGTTAATGTATGTTACTGGGTTCCGACCTTTACAGAGGACGAAATTTAGACCGACAGGTCCGTAAGCAATAAAAGAAAACAGTTCCTCGCGCGAGACCTCATTATTCAGGCATTGTTGGTCAGAGTAGATTAGTATTCCTTGCATATAATTCGTAAGGCGCACTCCTTATTGTGAAGAATCGACAGTAGCGCAACACGAACAAATTATTAAGTACCAACTTGTTGAAAATCACAGAATCTAGCAAAATATTTGGATTTGAAAAGAAATATATATATTTTTAATTTTAGGCGCCAACTCCGCGCATACATTAATTCCACTGTCTGGGGTGAGCTCGGGCCCAGCGCTCACTCAGGAGTAGCGTTTGGTGCTGGAAGGCTGCGGTCACCACTATGTTGTCAGAGGTCATTAGCCGCATACTGGCTCCAGTGACCCGGTCCATCAGACCGGCGAATTCATGCAGCCTCCCTGTTGTGCAAAAAAAAAAAAAAAACTGTTATTTAAAAATAAACGTCTAATTTATAAATGAACAATAAGGCTAACTAACTTATGCAAGCCCCATCTAGGCCCACGCTTCAGTTTCATTTGAAATAACTTGAAAAATTTCAGAATAAAGCCATACGCATAGCCATGGGTACCCCCAAATGGATAAGGGTATCCCAACTCCACAAAGATTCTGAAATCCCCTTATTAAAAAAAAACACATCTTAAGTCTCGCGGAAATATTTGGAAGGACCTTTAAAAAAGGAAGTTCTGGGAACGAAAAAGTGTGAGGGGTGGGTAGGAATCTGGGTGTCAATGTCATGTATGAATCCATCCTTTCCATGGCGGTGCAAGACGATGCGTCGAGACATTAGGTACCTACGGCTGGAAATCTAGTCACTAAGCAGTAAGCGGGCAAGCGCATTCGCTGCCAAACCTCACCCTATGAAACCGGGCACCCCTATAATCCACCAATCGTAGCGAATCACTTGGGGTGACCTATGGCAAGGCAAGGGTATTGGTTATACACTAAGTGGTTCCCAAGGAGGCGGTGCCCATACCCGCCTCCTTAATTGCAATCTATCTCATGATCAAGGTCATACCATTTGTCCCCGCCACTGAACGAACTGTTACGGGAAAATTCCTGATAGCTCTCGATGCCAGTGAGCCCCAATCATCGTGTTTATATTATGAACAATTAATTCACCTTCTACACCAGTCGCTTCGGAATAGAGTTTGGCAGTGCAACGCGCAGTGAGGTGCTCCTTCCCACTGGCACCAGTTCATGGCCAACCGTACTGATGTATTGTGATTTCATGTGACACGTTTTGAAGTTCTCTTTCGTTTTAGTGGTAATAACTCGCAATTTTACATTAAAATACACTTTAAATGCATGTCGGTTTTAGAAGATAATTTTATTGTGATGTAAGAAAGCTACAAAACTGTGCGAGGTCAATGATCTTTATTAATTAAATATTTTTAAAAACTTAAGATAAACTTCCGATTCATCGTTGTGATTGATTAAAGTTTTTTTTTTCTTTAAATAAACTTTAAATACACTTCAAATGCCCCGGCAAGAAGCTCCTTTGGAGAGCTCCGCCCCGGCGAGGCAAGATGTGACCGTATCTTTTTCTATTTTTTTTTATTCCCTAGATGTGACCTTATCTTTTTTCTGATTTTTCTGATTCAGATTTTCGATTGAGTGTCGCTAATATTGTCTTCTTTAATTAAAGATTATAGCATTTTTTGGCTTTAAGATCATCGCCTTGCATTAATTTGCGAAAATAAGAAAATTATTTTGAATGAAGCTTTTGTTCTTATTGTGGAAAATTTTCAATACTGAAACATGTCATTATGTACCTACTTTGCTTTAACCACTCGGATCCCATAAGATTGTTTTCGCGATAATATAACATTACCAGACATATGTAGCCTACATAATGTAGGTATGACGTATGAGGCGTACCTGACTTATTAAAATTAAATTTAATAGGGGGTTTAATTATTGGAGGGTATTTCACAATCCAATAATTGATAACTTGTCCTTAGGATATCGTATATTTTCGATTTAAGATTTACTATTCTGTACTCGAACCTATACATTATGGCTGTACAACGGATTAGTTAGCCGAGTTTTATATCCATTGCCAGATTTTTTTTATTATTTACTAGCAGATCCGGCCACACGTTGCTGTGGCTAACGAAACACAACGCCATTACCCAACCTTTATAAAATCCACACCATCCGCTTGCCAGCTGCTGCCCGCTGCCTGAATTGAATATTTGAATTTCTCGGCTTTTCTCTACTATAATAAGCATGTATTATACATATAAACGTTCCTCTTGAATCACTCTATCTATTGGTGAAAACCGCATGAAAATCCGTTACGTAGTTTAAAAGATCTATGCGCACATATATTTTGAGCGACTTCATTTTACACTATGTAATGATGAGTAATGTACGTTATCCTATGGATAAGTTATCAAGAGGATAGTTAAAAAAACAACACATTAATGTATGTTTTTATTGCTAGAGATGTAAGGGAACGTACCCATACTACGTGTGACCCGTTTAGGGGGGGGGGGGCTTAGGTTTTTACAAATTGCAAAAAGTTGGTCACGTAGTATGGGTACGTTCCCTAACTAGGGGGTGACGCAAAATTAGGTACTTCATAAATATATACTGTTCGCTTCAATGGTGTATAAGTATATACATTGATAATTATTAACACATTAACTCATTAATAATTTTAAAAGTTGAAAAAATTATCGTTAAAAGTAAGAATATATATTTTTTTTTCAGATCAAATTAGAAATCCACAAAAATGGCTTACAGAAAAGCCTTTATATTATTTTTCCTTGTCGGAATGCAGCTAGCTTTGCATGCTGCAGAAGAAATACAAAACAGTACAGAAATTATAAAAAACACTTCTGAAAATAATGCCGTTGATGAAACGCCTAGACTTACGCAAGATTCTTACTTGTCGGCGCTAAGCAACTCGAGAAACTCCGCGAAATCCGACAGGAGCTCAGTTGTGTACGTTACAGCAGCCAATCAAGATGGAAGCAAAGTAACACAGACATTTAACAAACCATTAGTTGCTGTTAATAAGCCGCTTGTTTCTGTTCCTAACAAGGCTTTAGTACCCTTTAACAAGCCTTTAGTATCTGTTAACAAGCCTTTAGTATCTGCTAACAACCCTTCAGTTAGCCAACAAGCCAAAAACACCCCTGTAAGAAGGGAAGGTAGTTTCCCAACGGGACCATATGCAGAACCAAACAATTTCTATAATGATGGCCACAGCAATAATTACAATGGATTTTCAAATGGTTATGATAATGGATACGCTGTCTCTGATAACTATTTTCCACAAGGAAACTATGGACCTCCGAATTACCACCATCAGCACCATGTGAAGCCAAGTTATGGACCTCCTACAGGGTCTTATGGCTATGGACCAAGCGGTTCAAACTATGGTGCTCCGATCAAGCAGGACTATGGTATCCCCTACGGAATGTCGTCATTCTTCGATAAGATAAAGCTGAAGTTGGACCTGTTCACGCTGGGCAAGATAATTCTGAAATTGATCATTTTCAAGAAGATTGTCAAGTTCATCGCGGTCATCTGTCTGTTGCTGTTTATTCCCAAATTGATCCATTACAAGAAAGACGACGGCCATGATGATTATGAGAGAGAGTTCCACTACAATGCTGAAGGTAATTTTTATCATATATATAAATATTAATATGCAATTCTTTACATACCCAGTTCGTGGTATTCCGTAGTCACAAATTGAAGTTTTTTTTTCTCCATCGTTTTTAGTTTTTGACTGATCTACAGTTCTAATCCTAGTCTATAATGTCTTAAAAACTATACCGAGACCGATGGGGGGAATTAACCCCTTGAACCCCTCTCTTTTACATACGCCCTTGCGCCCGGCTATCCGAGCATTTTTCTCCAGATTCACATTTCCTGGCAATCTAGCCGCTTTCTTTCACTGGCTCTAAGTGTCCACGTTTTAACAAAAAAAAGTCTCACGATTCCGACTGTGATTGCCGCCCGCGACAGTCGCACCTCTCTGGCTTTGCAAAATGCCATTCTCCACCGCCGTCGTCGCTTGTTTCGCTCCAGTTTGAATACCACAAAGTGCCTTTCCCAGTAAAGGAACATTCCACCTCAGTGTCCATACCCAGTGCCTCGAGGATTACCCACATAACATTCAGTGCTTTCTCCCGCCAAAATATCTACAGACTATCAGTGATTTGAACTTTTGTGTTTTCCCCGTATTATCCCGATCTAAACAACTATGGCTTCCCCTCTCCCCCTCTCATTCAGCCCAAACCCAGAAGAATACGAACGCCTCTCCCGTGAAATATTCAACTTCTTCAACGACCACCCTGACCAAAACAACATGTCCCAAGAAGATAAACTACACGTCTTCGAATTGGTCGTACGCAGACACAAAGTGCGTACCCCTACTGCCCCCAATTCCCCCCAGCCCAATTCAAGTAACATCACCCCAACCAGCCCCCCCCTTACCACCCCCCTAGCAATCCACCCCCCTATTGCCCTCCAAACCAATCACTCCCCTGCCGCCCCCCAAACCGACCGCCCTCTCCCTGCCGCCCAATCCGACTTGCCCCTCACCGACCCCAATACTGACCACCCTCCCAACACCGTCCACCTTATCTTCGCCCCCCAAATCGTCAGCGTCCCCATCGCCCCCCAATCCGACAGCGCCCCCATCGCCCCCCAAACCGAACGCGCCCCCATCGCTCCTCAAACCGTCCGCCCCCCCATAGCTTCCCAAACGAAGTACCCCCTTACCTCTCGCCCGCCAACCACCCCCCAAATCAACAGCTCCCTCAACCCCCCCCAAATCTCTTCTCTACTACCCAAACTATTCTCCCCACTATCTCTTCCCACCACACTCGCCCAGAACAACGCAATCCCCACCCCACAACGTGCCACCCCCCGACCTGCCACTACCCCACTAAATTCCCCCATCTACCATAGTCCCCTTACCCTCCCCCCCGTCCCTCAAATTGTGGTATCCACCCAGTTGTTCCCTCGCCCTGCAGTGAAAAAGAAAACAAACACCAACCAACTCCTCCGAAATAATCGCCCCCCATATTGCAGCCATGTCCTTTGCAATTAAAAATTAACAAACAAACACTAATATCTAAACATCCTACAACCTTACAAAAACTCATGTTGAAAGAGAAAGGGGCCTAAATTGGCCCGGAGCTCTGCACGCCCGTAATTCAAAAAGTCAAAAAGTCCACGTTTTAACCGTATAGGAATACTGGTAATCAAGTCTTCATTTTGCCTATCACTGTACATCTTTTGCGTTTTGCTCACGGCGTCTTTTGTCATATAAATCCTCCTTTTCCCATCCTATTTTTCTCCAGTTCCACATTTCGAAGGCGTCTATCCGCTTCCTTTCCCAGGCTCATTTCTACACCGAATAAAAAATGGGTCAACAAGTCTTCGTTGTGCTTGTGTCACTCCATATTTTTTGCAATGTGCTCATGGCGTCTTTTGTAATGCAAATACTTCTTTTCACTTCTGCTTCACAACCTCATTTATCACTGATCGATGAGCCCAGATATATGAAGCCGTTCACCGTTTCCAAGTCATTTATTGTTCTTACAAAGGTGTTTGTCCATTCGATCACCGTTAGTTTTGTTTAGGCTTTGTTGATCAGTAAAGGCCAATATAACGATTACCAATTAAAGCTTAGTTCATTAGATTTAATGTTATCCATTTATTACTCCATCAGCACGCACAGACCAGAGCATCAACACTTTGTGGGCCTTCGTCCAGCACGCCATCGACACCTATTCCCAGCAACAGAGGGGCTGTGAAGACGTGGGCTGCCGCATGAAGTCTGTCTTGGATAGGGTTAATGAAGAATATACTTTCTCCAGGTAACCCATCCTACTTGAAAATTAATAATTTTAAATATCCTACATTATGAACGAAAGATTTGGTTTGTTTTCTGGCTGAAATTTGAGATTAGGCCCAATGTTCAGAACCGTTTTATTTAATATGAAATATTGGAATTAGTGTGTTTATACCACATTTCAAGGTCCTACCGCGAAACTTCAGGAGTTGGCTATTAACTACTATTAATAATCAAAGTTTATAAATCCTGATTAAGTTTTTCGAACCTCAATTCCATTTTTTTATAACTGATTTAACATAGATAAAGATTTTAAAGTCGTTAACCAATAGTTTTTATCGTAATTACTAATTACACATTACCACTAGCCAAAGATATTAGGTATAAAAGTTATTGTAACTTCACTTTTTTTTACGATTTATATAAAAACATTAATTAAAAAATTTGCAAACCTTCGTCTTCGCTAAAAATGTTGTTTCATAGAATTATTTAAATTTATTTGGGGGCGTCTATAGTAAACTTTGAATGAAAACTAAAAGCGAGATGTTCTCTCTTTTTAACACTGTTTAAATCACATATCTCACCTTAAGAGCTATGCCGGTCATTTAAAAATATCGTCGATAGGTATTGTAACCAATGTCTTCTGTTCCACTCCGCGCTCCCCTCAGGGGAACTGAGCGAAAGGGACAACTGCATATCGGGCCGAAAATACCTAAATAAAATCGTCAAAATCGATGTTTTGTATTCCCCATTTTTCTTCTCCAAAACTCGACCGATTTTAATTTTTTTTCACTAACTGTATTAGAAGAAAATATTCTATGTCGGTACGTTTTGCTTTTTTTCAAAATAGATTGTTTAGTTTGTATACTGAACGTCTTTTGACGGCGTTTAAACTAGGCAATTTTATTAATTTTTGGAAGGTCCTAACTTCTATAAGAAGTAAATTATCGAAAAAATCAAAACGTACCGACACGCTAATGGTCAATATCTATATTATGTAAAAAAAAATTTGCTCTAGGGTCAAAACCCAGAGAGATAAACGGGGAATACGTTTGTATGGAAAAAACGCCGCTAGTATTTCCTCTTTACAAAATGAGATATCAGGAATTTTGCTCTGTGTGTGTTTTATGTCTGGGAGAAATATCTCGCAAAATTGCTCTTTAGGCTAAAAAAATTACGTTTTCGGAAAAGTAGTGTTGAACTAGAATACTTTTAACTACTTATAATTGGTCGAAGCTTATAATAAATAAGGTTACAACTGCGTGTCATTTGCATTACCTTGCTTTTGGTAAAACAAATTCTGAGGCTGGGGTACGTTTATGCGAATTGTAAGCAAATTAAAAAGTTATATCTTTTTCCTTTGAGCTTTAAAGTTTGTTTCCTTATATTGTCATTAAGTTTCCTTTCGGTAAGATGGTAAAGTTTCCGGTGGGAACGTGAAACACGGTATAAGTTTACAGGGTTTAAGGGACTTACTTGACTTACATTATTTTTTTTATCAGTGATTCCTGACATTATTTGGAGTAAAAAATGTACATAAAATTTTGGTCCCCGGTGACTTTTTTTTTTCAAAAATATGTTTTTCAAATAAAACAAAAAAAATCTTCCACATTTCGTCACTGGTAAATCAGCCGAGTAACCGTTCAACCCCTTATCCCGCCCCAAACTGTCCAATAACTACTGATTTTAAAAAATGTTTTTAGTTTAAAAAAAATACATTAAAATGTCGTCGGAGACCATATTTCATTTACATTTTAACTCCAAATAATGTCAAGAATCAACTAGTTAAGTCAAGTACGTCCCTTACAATATGTATATCATATTTTTTATTGAGAAATAAAAATATATATAATTAGGTACTAATTAAAAACTAAAATTATAATATTTTAAATTGTGTTTTTTTCAGCATGGTGGACATGTTCAATGGAAATGACAACTAAAGGATTGTGTAGATTTTAAGCTTGCCAAAGAAATTCCGAAAAATAACTAATTTTCGAAAGCGGACATATTGAAACCAAACATTTTCAAATATTTAAATTATTTGAAGATGTGGTGACTACTTCTCAAAAATATAACATGCTAATATTTATGTTCAGTCCTTTATAGATTTAAGTTAAATTTTAATTATTTATTTATTGAAGAAACGGCCAGTGTAAAATAAAAGTAAAATAATTTATTTATTAAAAACAAGAATATTTTATTTATTTTTAAACATCTCATTAGGAGGGTGATCACCGTAATCAGGATGAAAAATAATCTTAATATCGCATACATGAAAGGCCACCAATCAGAATCGGAACGTACGTTGCTTTAAATCAAATGATGTTTAGCAATTTTCGCTATTTGTTTTTGGGGTGTTATGCCGTGTTGCGCTACCTCCTTCTTTAGCCAACGTTTCGGACATCGTTCCATGATGATGGACACTGCAATCTGGCTGCAGATCTGGCCACTAAACATTGCTAAACATCGATAAGTTTTAAGATTTTCACGGCCAAAAGCATTTTCGTTATTTGTTTTTGGGGTGTTATGCCGTGTTGCGCTACCTCCTTCTTTAGCCAACGTTTCGGACATCGTTGCAGTGTCCATCATCTTGCAACGATGTCCGAAACGTTGGCTAAAGAAGGAGGTAGCGCAACACGGCATAACACCCCAAAAACAAATAACGAAAATGCTTTTGGCCGTGAAAATCTTAAAATTTATCGATGTTTAGCAATGTTTAGTGGATCTGAAAAGATCTGCGAGATCTGAAAAGCCAGGATCCTACTCCGAAAACTTTTGCTTCCCTTTCAATCCCCATAAAATTTGACCTCAAAACTCCATTGTTCAAAAAAATTACAAATAGTAAAATAATTACTCATTGTACTAGAAATTTGTTTTTAAGATGAAGCCACATGTCGAAAATGTATATATTCTTGGTAGGTACTTGGTATATATTTCTATTCTTGGTAGGTACTTGGTATATATTCGCATATAGGCATAAAAACGCTTCCCAAACGGAGTCAAGAGGTCACGCAAAAGCGTTTTTTTGAAGTGAAAACTCCTTTACCGTTGTGATTTGAAACTCTGTGAAACGAAAAAGCGACACTGAAAAGTGACAAACACATACATCTATAGGATTTAATGACAGAATAATCGAGAGAATGGCTTTGAATAATCGGTCTCCTCTTTATGCACTCTTGTCTACTTTAGTTTTCTGAAGGTTTCACTTCTACCGCATGTGAACTGCACACAAGTTTTATTTATTTTGTGAATATTTTCTTACGAAAGAGAAAAGTCAATCAATGGAAACTGTCACAGATAACACACAGGTTTGTTTCTTATATTATGTGTTCACCCATTTCTAATAAGAAAATTTTTCGTTAGTAGTTTACGCTTAAATTTTTCATAAAGTAATTAACAATTTTATTTTAATTCTGCTCAATGGAAACGGTAGAAAAAGCTTCAATTTATCCAAAGTATATTTTTTTGTATTTACAATGTATACCGATTTGTGGTAAAGATTATTCGAAAACAGTGATTTAGCACTAATCTGAACAAAAAGAAAGACCTACATGTAACATTACTAACGAAAGATTTCACGTATTCGTTTCAACCACTCTCAAACGCCACATATAACTGAAAGAGAGGTAGCAATTGAGCTGTCAGTGGCAGGACCATACGTTTTCAGCATGTTAAAATTAAGTTGCATTTTAGTGGCACAAATATTCCACGCATTTTAAGAATGTATTTATATTGTGTATTCATAAAGCGTCCCATACCAAATAATGCTGTCACGAAGTTCATTGTCAATGTTGTTGTTTCTGGTAGCGATCCTGTGTTAGGTAGGTAGGTACTTACCTACTTAATTAACCACGAAAATATCAATCATGCCGTTTAGTAAGTTGGAACATAAAATTTACCGTTACGCGTTAATGTTTTTTAGATTCTTTTAGTTAAACGATTTCAAAATAATTGTATTTGGCATAATTAGACTATGATATACTTCATACATATTTCGAGAGGTACCCACCTATATAATTAATTATATTTTTAATCGGGTTAAGAGGAGAATTTAATGATGTTTATTGTTCCTTTTATGTATACCTCAACAATTTTGAGGCCCGTCGTATAATTTAAATAGCAGAGGGGTGTATTCACATGGTTGATCCGACAGTCTCCCTCGACATTTGGCCTCCCGAAAATATAATTCATAAAAATATATTTATTTTTAGACACTTTTTACCAATTTCAAACAGAAAAATAGACTTCAAAAATACATTTTAATAAGTTGGTGTTGATAACAAACCGATATATTTTCTTTCCTTAATATTAGCTCCACACTGGAGGCCCGAGGAAAATAAGTCTCCTCAGGGCCTATGTCGTCTTTGGGGATGCTGTGTGGAGGGTCTTTTTAGGAAAGGAAGGAGAGGAAGCTAGTATTAACTATATAAGTACCTATGGTTAATTGTAATATGTACTTTCTTTTTTTGGACTCAACGTACCTAATCTTTACATCTTTACATTACATATAGTATAAAATGAAGTCGCTCCCGCTGTATGTGCGCTTGGATCTTTTAAACTACTCAACGGATTTGCACGCGGTTTTCACCAATAGAGTGGTTCAAGAGGAAGGTTTATAAGTATATTACGTGCATATTATAGTAGAGACAAATCGAGAAATTCAAAGATTCAATTCAGGCAGCGGGTACCGGGCAACTGGCAAGCGGGAGGTGTGAATTTGATATGTATGGAAATTAACAGATGGCATTGGTTATAAAGGTTAGGTTAGCCACAGCAACGTGTGGCCGGGTCTGCTAGTTATAAATAAATGAATTTTTTCCTTTTGAAGAAGATAACACTGATTATCTAAACGAAAATATGAAAGAGAACAAAACACAGAAAAATAAAAAGATAACGGTCGCAACTAGGACACTAACCTAGAACCTCTCGTCTCCGGACAAACGCCTTACCGATTCGGCCATTGCCACCTCTTATTTGAATGTCATATTTGTCAATCTCATATTTATAATTTTTAGAAATAACAATATTATCTTCGACTAATTTTGAAATATGAGATTGACAAATATGACGTTCAAATAAGAGGTGGCAATAGCCGAATTGGTAAGACGTTTGTCCCGGTAGGACGAGAGATCCTGGGTTCGTGGCTAACGCCAGCGCATTTTAAAACTTTTTTCTCCGTTTGCTTGACATTTTCAGATGATCATTTTTGTAAATTTTCGCCAACATTAAAAAAATCACATCTTCGAAAGGGGGGGGGGGTGGGGGGGGGTCCTCCCCGGGTGCCACCCGATAGAGGGGTGACACTCGACCGTGGGAAAATATACAATCTGCGTGAAAAAAATTATTAAAATAAATATTTTTAACATCGTTATAAAATAGTCTACGAAGTTCTGATTTGCGACATCTAGGTCATAATAGATAAAACATTTCATTAGCTTCGTTTTAAGTTCAAAATAACAAACGAGGGAGCTACAAATATTTTTTATTTTAAATTTGCCGAATCAAGGAGATAATTGCATTTTTATCCGAAAAGCAATCGGAGACATTTAAAATGATGCCAATATATGGCAAAAATCGCTCCAGTGGTTAGAGTATTAGTGTTATCTTCTTCTTCAATGATAGATTACATTGATGGGGATAACATTGAAAAATTATAAAAAGAGAGTTGTTAAATGAATATTATTATGTCTCAAAATTATTATTGTCTTGGCTCTGCGTATTTTAAGTTGCACCAAATATATTGGGCATGCACCACAGATGGCGGGCTAATGTCGTTTTGAACAATTATTTGAATTTTCAAATATTTTGTTATCGTGACATGAAAATATCTTCTACGATTCTTCATTGGGAATTTTGCTTTCGTCGAGTCAACTTGGCAGTCCTTATAATTGCATGAGGTGCTCCCTATGAGGAAACCCGGTCCCAGAGAAATTTGAACAACAAGTTTTTACCAAAAACGTAGCTGTCAATGTCGCTCTTACTCTCCCGAATACTGAGCGAAAGGGACAACTGCAGCGCAGGCTGATAGTACCTGTATTTGTATACTCAACGTCTGTGATGGCGTTCAATCCAATCGATTTTTGGAGGGTCCGAACTTCTATAAGAAATAACTTATTAAAAAAAGCAAACCGTAGAAAGAAACCGTACCGTAAGAAATACAGATTGGTGATATTTTTATGCATTTGGGCAATTTTAGGATCACCGTTTTTGAGATATTTTTTCCGCGAAGTAAATTCAAAGTTTTATTTTTAAAGGTAGAATTCCCCCTTAATTTTGGAGCTATTTATACGCCCCAGACTTATACAACCTACTTTACCTACCAATGAATAAATTTTATTTTTATTTATTTATTTAATACATGAATTATCGAGAGTACATATAGTTTTTTGTGATATTTTACCCTCCATGCTAGGGATGACCCTGTGCTATGGCGGGTGAAGTTTACAGTTTGCGGATATACATTCATTAGTATAGGTTGAAATTTTTCACTAATTGATACTATACACACAAATTCTCCTACAATAAGAGAGTTTATGTAGTTATATTGGATTACAAGAATAAGGTGAAGAAGTTAAAGAATTATTGGAAAAGATAAGTTATTTTTAGAAAATTAAGGAATTATTGATATATAGTTCACAGAAATCAGTCTTATACATATAATGCTGTTTAGATAGTAAATAAAGATATTTTATGTTTTGCCTGCTCTTAATACTATGCACACAGATCTTCTATAGTAAGAAAATGATATACTTATAGTTAGATTGGGTTACAAGAAGAAGATGGAGAAGTTAGAAAATTATTAGAAAATGAAAAATTGAGGAGTTGTTAGCTATAGATCACACTATTTAATCTTGTACATACAATGCCGCTAATTTGGAAAATAGAGATATATTATGTTTGTCTAAAAGGCGATTAAATTGATAGAGTGTAAAATGAATGGGTGTTAAAATTGTAATGTATTCCATGTGTAAGGATCCATTTCATTTTTTTTTTTTTTTTTCATTTACTAGATTCTTATATTTCTTGAAGAGATGAATCATTTAAATTTACTGAATTTAAAGTTAATGTTCTTTATAAATAGAACGGCGTCATTTGCGCCTTGCAATTTTTACCTCATGTGGGTATTTAAAAATGTTACCTGGCTATTATAGTCTTAAAGGTCTCGTGTTTCATCGGTAGGGAAAAATTGTTATCTAAAAACCCTACTAAAATTGCATGTTTCGTCCAGACTCAACATCAATCTTCATCATCAGAGCAGCGGCGGTCGAATGCCATATATACATACGTGTCTGTTTGTGTTATGTTGGGAGTGGGAAGGAGGCGGTCATGTCCTTTTAAATTTGGAGCTCTTCCGCATTTGACTTTGGGAATGAGGAAACCATGAAAAACCTCATCCGGGAAGAGTCGGCCGACAGTCAACATGAAACTGGTCGGCCTTCAGTGATTTCAGTATATGAAATCCTGCATTTTGTGGTGTGGGGTGTATGTGTCTGTTTTTATGTGAAATATATACTTTATGGGAAATTTTTAGAATAAACATACATAAACATACATATTATACAATATTATCTAGATATATAAATAGATATGTAAACATAAGTTACAGGGGGGGCGTCTGGTAGTTAGGAATACCTACTGCTCGCTCACTCGTCCGCGTCTGAATCTGGTTCATACCAGATGTGGTTCAGGTCCATCAGAATATGTTTAGGTAGTCTGTGTGTATATCTGAAAGTAAAGTCACTAGGTGCATTGTATTGACCGATTTCCTTTATAAGTCTATTTTTACTGTGTCTCAGAGATTTGTAAAATCGGTCTGTCAGTCGGTGTGTGTATTCGAATAATGTTGGAATGTCTTCTCTTGCATGTAGTCTTTTCAAATTCGTTCTGATTCTAGTGTTGTATGCGATTTTAATGCAGAGATTTTGTAGCGTCTGTAGTTTCGAGTGGTCGGAGTGAGAAATACTACTCCACACGGGAATAGCGTATGTCAGTACCGGTCGAATGAGCGAGTAGTAGATCAGGAGCTTGGTTCTGGGAAGTAGCGGACTTCTTCTGTTGAAGATGGGCTTCATCGCGCCGACTGCCTTTCTGGCTCTTGCGTGCATCTTGGCTATGTGAGATTTCCAGTTGAGACGTGAGTCCATTGTCAGGCCCAGGTATACGACTTCATCTTTCCATTCTAGGACGTGCCCTCCCATTTCGATGTTGACATCTGGTGATCTTCTTTTTCGTTTCCTCGTGTACATGATGACTTCGGTCTTCGCCTCGTTTAGTTTGAGTCGCCATTGCTTGTAGTACTCTACGAGTGCGTCGAGCGCTCTCTGTAGGTATATGGCCGCCATGTCTGATTTCAGCGAGGAAACGTAAAGTTTGACGTCGTCTGCGTAAATAGATAGCTTGCATCTCTCGTCACGGGGGATGTCGTGTGTGAATATATTGAATAGATGAGGTCCGAGTAGACTTCCTTGCGGCACGCCCTTTGGAATCTCACGTAGCGATGACAGCGCGGTCCTGATGAAAACTCGGAAGGATCTGTCCTTTAGGTATTCTTGAATCACTCTCGTTAGGTATATGGGCGTGTTTGTTTTGTGCAATTTGTGCAGTAGCCCTTTGATCCAAACGGTGTCAAATGCCTTCTCCAAGTCTAGCAGTGCAGCGGCGATGTAGCGATGTTCGTTAAATCTTCGGGCGATGAATTCCGCTACTCTGGTAAGTTGATGGGTAGTGGAGTGCCTCTTTCTGAATCCAAACTGCTCGTCTGGCAAAGTGTTGTTTTCTTCGTGGTGTGGAAGCAGCCTGTTGAGTATAACCTGTTCAAATACCTTGCTCAGCGTGGAAAGTAGACTGATCGGCCGATAGTTTGTCGGCTGCTTCTTGTCCTTGTTTGGCTTGGAGAAGGGCAGCACGGTCGCCGTTTTCCAGATCTGAGGGAAATGTCCGATGATGAGGCAGGCATTGAACAGCTTTGTGATGTAAATGATGGCTTTCTGCGGTAGATGTTTGAGTAGAATGTTGTGTATTTGATCGCTTCCCGGCGCTTTATTTGTCTTCAATCGTCTGATGATGACGGCTACTTCGCTTGGCGTGCTGAAGTGGATATCGGCGGCGTTCGTCTGCTCGGCTTGCTCGAGATTTCGTAGAGACTCTTCTACAAGTCGATCCGTTTCCGGGTCGGATAGGCCATCCGTGGCTGCGTAGGCTCTCTCGAATCCGTCGGCGAGCGCGTTTGCCTTTTCTTCAAGCGAAAGTGCCAGCCCTGATCCGTCTAGCTTTTCTAGCGGGGGAATCGTGTGATCTTCGCGTCTCAGCGCTTTTGCCATTTTCCATAGGCTGTTGTCCTTTGGCGTGAGTGATGTAACTTTCTTCGTCCAAAGTTCGCGTCTGAGGTCGGTGATTTCTTGCTTGATTTCCCGCTGTAGCGTGTTGTAAGCCGTTTTGAAGTAGCCGTCGCGCGTGCTATGATAGATGCGTCGCAGGCGATTCTTCCCCCTGATGAGCGATAATACGTGCTCGGGAAGCTTGATCGTGTATTTGTGTGCTTCTTTGAGAGGTATGAATGTGTCTTGTGCATGTTGTATGATTTCCGTGAGAGTGCTTGCGGCCTCGTCGATTTCTTCCTTCGAGCGCAGAGTCCCCGACGTGAGGTGTATTTGTTCGTTTATCTGTTTCTTGAATCCTTCCCAGTCGGCGTCTTTGTAATTTCGCTGTTTTCTAGGGCTCCTTGAAGTTGTTCCTCCGATACTGAAGCTCACGGGCAGGTGGTCCGACGAAAGTTCATCCAGCGTGCGCAGTGGCGAGATCGATTTAGCGTTTTTCTCGAGTACGATGTCCAGAGTACTAGGGTACTTTGCGCGTACTGAGTGGAATGTCGGTTTGTCCGGTGCCATTATCGAGTAGTTATGTGTCTGCATATGCGTGAAGAGCGTTTTCCCATTCGCGTTGCCTATGTAGTTATTCCAATAGTTGTGTTTTGCGTTCAGGTCTCCTCCTAAAACAACAATTGGGCGCAAATTAAGTAGTTTATCCAGGTCTTCTCTCACCAGACGGTTGGCTTCATTGCAGTAGGCGGCGATGAAGGTGTGCGCTCTATCCTCTATGATGACTTCGATAATCGTGGCCTCAGTATTTTTTAGCTTCGGAGTAGGGATTCTTGTAGAAGTGATTGATTGTCGAACGAATATGGCGGTACCTCCACCTCTTCCTTCCAATCGGTCGTCTCGGTGAACTTCAAAGCCGGGCACTCTCAACGGTGTGTCGTGTTTTAGATGTGTTTCTGAAATGAGAATAATGTCAGTATTAGTGTTATTTGCCAGAGCGAGCAGTTCATCTGTCTTGAATCGGATGCTGTTGGCGTTCCACAGGAGGACGTTCACCATCTGGGGATTAGACATTGATGGTGGACGTGATGAGATCCATCAGGATCCATGCCCTCTCCAACTCGTTGGAGCCAGCGGCGGCCAACTGCGGTTGAACCCGTCTCAATCCCTGGAGCAGGGCCATCATCAGTTGTGCATCTCCTGCGCCGGTGTATGCCTCTCCTGCGGGCTTCTGCGTGCGGGACTGCGTATGGGGCTGCGAGCGGGGCTGCTCCTCGTGCTGCTCCTCACGCTGCTCCTCGCGCTGTTGGGAGGCCGTGGTTCCGCGGGCCACGTTGGCCCAACTGCGTCCGTCGGTCCTCGAGGTCTGCTGGGCATGTGGCCCGCTGGTTCCTGGTGCTTGGCGCCGGTTCTGTCGCTGGTGCTGCTGCAGCGAAGCGACGTAGGCTACCCTCTTCGGGCAGCCCCTGTAGTTGGCGGGATGGGGGCCTCCGCAGTTACAGCACGCGGCGGGCTCGTCCCTTGTAGTTTTGGGGCACTCGGCCGAGGCATGCTCCACCAAGCACTTCACACACCTCGCGGTGTGGGCGCAGTTTCGGGACCCATGCCCGAAGTTTTGGCAGCGGTAGCACTGCGTCCCGTGCTGCAGATGGTTGCTGCGGTGCTTCTGCAGGCGTATCTTGCAGTGGCACAGGTATTTAACTGCTGCCCTTAGTTGACCTCTTTGTCGAAGTGGGCCAAGTACATGGGATACTCGGCCGAGGCGGTCGTCATTCTTATGACCTTCGCGGGAGGGAATCCTTGTTCCGAGAGGCTCGCAGCGATGTCCTCCGTGTCGATGTTAGGCAGGCCCTTGATGACCGCCTTTTTCATCTTGTCCGCCTCCGCTGTGTAGGTGTGGAAGCCACGCGCCTCCGCACGCAGCCCGTTGGTAAGGGCACGGTGGTCCGTCATGCTGTGAACGATGATGTTCACTTTTCCGCCCGATCTGTACTGCACTCTGAAATTCGAGTGCCCGATGTGGCCCTGCACCGCTGTGGTGACCTGCCCGTGTGAGAGGGTCCCCAGGGTCATCACAACCGGGGGCACTCGGTCCTTCCGTGCAGACTGGCCGCTGGTACCTGCAAAAGAATTTGAATTAAAGTTAGTATTTGGGCGCTTCGCCTGCGACGCTCCTCCGCCGCCGCCGCCTTCGGATACTTCATTTAAACTGCTAAAGCGGTTGCCGATAACAACCGCTCGGGGTTCCTGTGGTGAAAGGGGCCTCTTGATGGTGTTGGAGAGCCTCGTCCAACCTTCCTCCTGGCGGGTCGTCTCCATATCCTGGGCGGGTGGCTGGGGTCTGGGGGGCGGGACGTAGGCCGAAGCTGGGCCTACTGGGGGGCGGCTAGGCCCAGGGGCGGATGTGGCCTCAGTCATCTCGGGGGGCGGCAGGGGGATGGATTCCGGCTTGGTCCTCGGGTCAGCGGGGGGGATCTGCGATGTCTGCTGGGGCTGGGAGGCAGGGATTGTGATGAGGATTGTCCCCGTCTTGGTTTGCCGTCGATACTGGCGGGCGCCCTGGGGGATCACGATTGGCGAATCCGCCGGGTCAGCTAGTTCCATCCGCGCGGACAGCATCCGCACGGCAGGTATTTTGTATTTCCTCTTCTGGATGGGAATTATTGTTTTGTGGCGTCTCGGTGGGGCCAGGTCCTTCTTCCTTGCCTTCAAAAAGGCAGTTGGCGGCGCGGTGGCCTAGGTAGTGAGCCGGTCGGCGTCCGGCCGGCTAACAAAATAGCAGGTGTCTGGCCGTGTAAACACAAGCCAGACAAAAGCGACTTGGGGGCGAAAGAGCACTCGTCTCGAAAAGCGACTGTCGCAGGCGGCAGTCAACGAACGAATCGTCTGATCTGATCTGCAAGGATCCATTTCGTTATTTGTTTTTTAAAGGAATGTGGTTGACTCAACGTTTTTAAGTTTTCAGGGATAAGGTTAAAGATTTTAGGAGCTAGGAAGAAAAATTGTCTGTGAGCTGACGTGGTGTGTAGTGTAGGTACATTGTAGTGTCTGTTGGTTATTGTTCTGGTGGTGTAGTTGTGTTGTAAGAGAGTTTTGTTTTTGTATTTGAACAGGAAATGTATTAGCATAAATTTTAAATGGAGTTGCCGTATGTTTAAGACGTTATACTCGATGAGGAGTCGTTTGGAGGGGAATCTTGTCGGTCGCTTGTTAATGACACGTATTACCATTTTTTGGGCTTTTAGTAGAGGTTCGATGATAGATTGTGCACAGCCACCCCAAGTTATAATGCCGTATGCTAATAGAGATTGGCAGAGAGCGTAGTAAACAGTTTTAAGAGTTGAGGTAGTAAGGATATTTCTTACGGTTTGGAAGACATAAGAGAGTTTGCGGATGCGTGGGGTTAGACTGGCCAAGTGCTGATCCCAACGAAGGTGTTGATCAATGATGACCCCCAGATATTTTATGTGGGTGATAATAAAATGGTTATACGGGTAAAACAGATACCTAATTATTGCCCGCTTAAGGAAACTTTAATTTTGAATCGGTGCAGATTTGGTCCTGGCCACCATAATAAAAATAAATAGTTTATTAATTAATTACTGTCAAATATTTCCAACAATCACATAACACCATAACTAATTTAAATATGCAGTGATTGCCCACTGGTTTAATAATGATTGCCCAATAAACTGGTTCAATAGTAATTTCCACAATAATGACAGTGATTGCCCACTGGTTCATAGTGATTCTCAAAATAATTAGAGTTATTGCCCACTTTAGAGATTCGATATAAATCGTTAATAAAATAACCTAAAGATGGTCCAATTCCTTTGTTTTATTTGTTTATCAATAATAATTTTACGAAATTTAAAAAATTTGGAAAGGCTTCACAAAATCTGACTTCACTTTTAAACATTATGCCGATCTGGCATTATGTCGATTCAAATTTTATTTTTATGTGAATGCCGCACAAGAGTTTCAACTGCTTCCGTCTGGAGTCAGTGAGCCTATGAAATCGTATGTTGTGAGGCTGACGGTAATGGGGAGGGTAAGGAGATGGGGGAGAGGGAGGTAGTGAATTACTTGGCTATTCAGATCCGGTCACCAAATACGGATAGAGCCATTTCAAGCAAGATTTCATTTTTAAATTTAATCTTACACCAGGGCGACACTGAGAGAATCTTCCCCTCTGGAACGTGCCTGCACATATACTACATATTATGTTTAATTATTTAATTGTGAAATAACACAAATTAATCATATAAAATTTATTTGCGCTCACCGGGACTTGAGCTCGCGACCTTCGCCATTGCTGTCGGGAGCTTACCGCTCGACCACGGAGGCAGTCACAATAGAGACATCTGTTAAGATTTCGGTGAATTATTTACATACTACGTCAGTGAGAAAAGGACAATCAAAGTGAGACTGGACAATTACCAGCTGCGGGAAATTTTAGTCAAGTTTACACTACTTATTTAAAAACGTGTTCTTAGTTTACCCGTTTACAAAAACATAAACTGATTTGATAAATGGCATACAGAGCTCCGGGCCAAAAAGGCCCCTTTCCCCGTGAGTTTATAATTAAATTATGTTTGTAGAAAAACAAAAAATGTATAATATGTCTCCTTAAAGTATGGGTACTTTGCTTTATAAATGTTTTGTCCATATTTCTCAAATTTCTGAAGTCAGCGGGTAATTTAAAAACGTCACGACAGGAATTAAAGCGAATTAAAGTCAATTTATTTAACAACATCTTCACCGAAATTTGTCTGTCGCTGTCAGACATTAAACAACTGATCTGCTGTTCTTTTGAGCAGCTTGTGGATATTTTTAATGGAGAAATATCGTTTCGCGAATGTACACTGAACAGCGAACATTGTGGTGGGTTGGGACTATTAGTCGTCTTATACTAGATGATACACATCAGTTTGTGATCCTAAGATCTAAATCTTACCTAAATAATCTTTTTCTATGTATACCTACAGTAGCAAATACTTCTAAAATTTGGTAAATTTGTCCCTAAAAAATTATTCATTACCATTACCTTTTCAGGAAAATGTTTGTCAAAACTAATGGTGCCCTCCCCGCGTGAAAAAATGCACAATTTGTTCATATTATTATTATTTACCATTTTATTTAACACTTTGTTAATTTCAGAAAGATTAAGTAACTACTTAAAGTTACATTTCGATGGTCCAATCCAAACCAGCCCTAGTACCTAGTAAAAATTAATATTTGCATCGTGCACTAACTTCGGGAGGTGATTCTACATGAAAGTTCGGAGGAAAAAGATAAATAACTTTTTTCGAAATTACGTTGTATTCTTCCATACAATTTTTTTTTCACAGAAGATTTTTAACGTACAAAAAATGCAACTTTTTAACCTTTAATAAAAAAAACTTAAAATTCGAAAAAAGTTATAATAGATCTTTTTTATTTATTTTGTTTACGTTAGCTCCACGCAAAAGGCCCTGAGGGAAAAATAAATCCCTCAGATGTGCCAGTATCATCTTTGGGGACGCTGTGTGGAGGTCTTTTTAGGGAAAGGATGGAGAGGAAGTTCTGTGAAGGAAAAAGGATATAAGGTATAAGGGTTGGGTAGGAACCTGGGGGTCGATGTATCCAGGAGTGACGAACGTATGAACCCATCTCCTACTGCGGTGTCAGGCGATGTATCGAGAGAGTCCGGCTGGAGATGTCTTGGCTAAATTTCCCTCAACCAGTCTCTTCTGATGCGGCCCGCCACGCAGTAGGTGGGCAATCACATTCACCACCAAGACCTGGACACACCTGAACCCATGAACCAAGGCTAAACCCCTGCTAAATCAATCGTAGCGAACCATTTGGCGTAACCTACACCCCTGCCCAGGTTACCCCAGGTTAGGTTAGGTTATGGGCTATTTTTCAATATTTTTTTCATATCTTTATGACCTTTCAAACACGTGTTGAGTTTAGTTGATTCTGTCATGGAACCATAAAATGCGAATTGTATGTAGATACTCTAATCGCTGCTGTAAAATACCACCATTCATAAACGAAAAGTTGCTTGAAATGATTTTAGCCGTTATTGGTGACAAAATATGAATAGCCAGGTACTTTTTAACCTTTCTTTTCTCGCCTTCCCTCCTCCTCCCGCAATGCCTTCAGTCTCACAACATACTTCAATTGGAAGTGCCGTAGTTCCACCCACTCCAGGCACTTGGGATTCTTGTTTAATCACGTCGTAAGTACAGGAATCTCAGCACATCTCTACCCCACTACGCAAATATAATACGACGATAACAAAAATTTATCTTAGGAATTTTAGAGTAGCTCAATTCATTCATCAAGCATTAACGTCAATTAGGATCCTTTGTATTGACAGATTTAAGACACGTCGTGGACCACCAAACGGTTGCAGCAATCACAGGGCCATCTTAAGTTTTGTGAATATTGTAAGTACCGGTATTACATTGCAATGCATCAAAGACTGCAGCTGCCGCAGGCTTTCAAGATCTGATACCAAGGGCGTATGTAAGTAAGGGGGGAGGTGAGTAAGGGGATTCAACTCTCCCCCCCCCCCCCATCGGCCTCAGTTTTGCGTAAGAAAATAATACGTGTAGATTAAAATCCTTGAAAATACAATCATATATTTACACTACCTTTTTTATCATTGAAAAATTTTACAATCCCTCCTCCCATTTCTCTCCCCCCCCTCCATAGATTATGATTAAATTTGGGAAGCGTGGATAGGTACCGTCGCCCCGGGAATCATTTATTGGATAATCAACACCTCTGCCGTAGGTCACACCAAGTGGTTTGCTACGTTTGGTAACTTTGTAAGGTAAGGTTTGTCCGGGTCTTGGAGGCGGATGTGTCTGCCCACCGACTGCGTGGCAGGCCAAATCGGGAGAGACTCGTTGAGGGAGACCTTATGACCTCTCAAGCAGAACTCTTTTGGAACATCTCCTCGCACTGCAGTGGGAGGGATCCATACGTCCGTCACTCCTGGACCCACTGACCCCTAGATTCGTACCAACTTCTCATACCTTATCCTTCCCAGGACTTCCTCTCCTTCTTTTCCTTTAAAAGGCCCTCCACACAGCACCCCAAGATGACATTGGCCCCGAGGGAAAAAATTTTCCTCAGGGCTTCCTGAGTAAAGCTATGATAAAAAAAAATTGACCGGTCAGTGGCTGAGTTGGCATCGCGTTTGGGTCCCAACCAGGCGTCCTGTGTTTAATAACATCACCGCTAATGTCTATCTGACACAAGGAATTGATATTTAATAAAAACAGCATGGGTCCTAATGTTCTTCCTTGGGGAACTCCGTGGAAAATGAAGTTCTTGTTTTGAGGCAAATTAATTAAGTTCTGCGGCCCCTTGGTTCTTGCGCCCGTGTGAGCCAAACACAATGCACATTGGGACGCAACGCCCCTGGTGACATTAATTGGAGAAGAATGATGACCCCTCAACTCTCCATAAAGAGGATATCCGGGCTGGACCACAAAGATCCTACTACAGCTTCTGGACTCAAATCTGCATGTCCATCTGTCTTATTTGAGTGGGAATTGGAATAAATCACGACCATAAACATTTACCACTTACATTGTAAATACAAGGTGTTAAGGGACATACTCGATTTACTTGTGATTATTACCTGACAGTATTTTGAGTAAAAAATGTAAATGAAATTTTAGTCTCCGGTGACTTTTGAGATGTTTTTTTTTCCGATTTTTTTCATCAAACCTTAGGTCTCAAAATTAGGCCTGAGGAAATAAATTCCCTCGGGGCGCACGTTATCTTTGGGGATGCTGTGTGGAGGGTCCTTATCAAGTAGGTACTTGGAAGGAAAAAGGTACGAAGGGTGAGTAGAAATTTGGAGTCAGTGTGCCCAGGAATGACGGTCGTTTGATTCCTTCACTCTTCCACTGCGGCCGAGAGAGTCCAGCTAGAAAGGTCTGAGGGTCTCCCTCAATCGGCCTCTCCTGACCCAGCCGCCTCCCAACTGGTGAGCAGAGGACTGCAGACGCTTCCGCCGCCAGGACCTGGACAAATCTCACCCCCATGAACTCGGGCACACCTGTTAAGTCACCCAACGTAGCGATCAATTTGGGGTGACATGTATGTTATGTACCATATTCATATATGTGACATACAGGGTGTTAAGGGACGTAGTTGACTTACTTTAACCAGTGATTCCTGACATTATTTGGAGTAAAAAATGTAAATAAAATTTTGGTCTCCGGTGACATTTATGATTTTTTTTTTTTCTACAAAAACATAAAAAAAACGGTAGTTGTTGAACAGTTGGAGGCGGGGTAAGGGGTTCGTCGGACACCCAGCTGAGTGACCAATGACGACATGCGGAAGAAATTTTTTTTTGTTTGATTTTGAAGAAAAAATTTTTGAAAAAAAAAAAAGTCGTCGAAAAAAGTCACCGGAGACCAAAATTTCATTTACATTTTTTACTCCAAATAATGTCAGGAATCACTGGTTAAAGTAAGTCAAGTACGTCCCTTAACACCCTGTATATGATTGTGTATTCCCGGTGAGGCGGTTCTCACACCCGCCTCCCAAATTGATAATGGTGTACCGATTGCGTATTGCGGAGAGAAATAAGTATTCTGAAAGAATGCACCCTTACCTTACCTCCACGAACATTTTCGAAGCGCCGCAGTACCTCGGGAGCTGGAAGAGTTGGCGATGGGTGTTAATGATAGGTAAGTACTTACTTGTGAACGAGTGGGATGGGTCGCTGTCGGTAGATTTTGCATTATTTCATAGTAAAGTGTTTAATTTTCCACAAGGTGGGAAGTTAAGCGGTGTTCAGACATCTAATATAACCGCGAGCAGGTATCTGTTGAACCGCGAGCGCTTATGTTTCGTGCCGTTCACACGGCGCAGATAAAATATTTCTTCCTATGGTAGGAGAGGGGGTCAGTTGAATTAGCGAGCGGCCACGGAGTGCGCATTTTTTGTTCTGAATCTATGAACTTGACATCTGTCACCCACCGGTCTTGGCAGCTCCGTAATTAAAATGACCCCCTCTCCTGTTTTCGTCGGAGTGGGGGGCGCTTAACTGCTGGCATATCGCCTCAGGAGCGGTTACGGCGTAAGATGTGCATTGTCTATGGTTGATGTGCGCATAAAGCGCTCAGGTGTGAACGGTCTGAAGGGATTGTATGGAGAGCGATATGATCATAGCGTGCTATGATCTTTTATATTTATATGCTCAATGTGAACGAGCTCTTATTCATCATGATTTTATCTTAACCACTTACGGGGGCTGCGGAATTTATCAAAAGTCATATTATTATTATCTATGTTGCTACTTAGAACTGTCCAAAGAAGCGAAACTAACCGTCCACAATGGAGTGTTGGTATCTACCCTGATGTATGGCATTGAGGCATAGAAAGGGCAGAGGAAGGATGGAAAGCAGACTGAATGCTGTAGAAACGAGTGAAGCGTATGTGTGTTAAAAACGTGTACGATCGTGTGAGAAACGTGAGATCCGCAAAGAATGCAAGGCCGATGTAATCGTAATGAGTAACATTAAGAAAGGGACGCTCAGATGAATTGGACATGTACAGCGAATAAACGAGGAAAGAAGTGTAAGGAAATATTTGCCGCAAATGTGAATGGTAGAAGTAGTCGGGGACGCCCGAGGAAGACATGGCACAACCAAGTGAATCAGATACTTGAGTTGGATCATGTCAAGAGTCAGAGGTATTGCTTTGCTTAAATATTTTTTTCAACTAATAAACGGTCACTTATCTAATAATAAGATACTGGCCCAATTAATTTTTTTTGTACCAGAGTCTCACTCTCGAGGACGTCATCACAACCTCCTATATAGTGGAGCAAGCCGCACTAATTTATTTATGAACTCACCTGTGGGGAGAGCTACGTGCTTTTTGAATGCGGTGGATAAAAAAATAGATTGATTTTTTGTGTCCTATAGCGCATTTGTAAGATTTTTGGCATTGCATATACACTGCATAAATGGTACAATTATAACGTCTTAGGCTATATTGCCTGTAATTGTTATAAATAAATGTACAAATTATATATAAATAAAATAAAAAAATTGGTTTATTAGCATAAATATTTTCCTACACAACCATTTACAATGCCTTCGATTTGTTGCCTTTGTTGGTTAATTTTAAGTTTCAATTAAATCTAAAGCATTTTTACGAAAAAAGAATAGAATGAAAATAAAAACTTGTTGATAAGGAATGAAACAACAAAAAAATAATGTTTAATATTCAAAACCACAAATTTCCGTTGTCTGTGCGTTCTACGTAACTCTGGTTCAATAAACTCAAATATGCTTTGAATTTAAGTGTCATTTAAAAATTTCTTCAAAACTATCTTTGCTGATAAGTTGATATCGATATCAGATGAATTCATTTAGTGTCGATTTTTGTAGTATATAGACAATTAGTTTTTTCGTTGATGCATTTGAATTAATATATGTTTTATACTGAAGGCGCCGTAACCGGGCTCAAAAAGAAGAAGATGGAGAGATATGAAATTACGAATGTTAGAGGAGCGTGCTAGAATTTAAAGCGACAAAATCAATGCGAAAATTGTGAAAATGTTTAATAATTCACGACTCGTTTAAAATAGAGCAAAAATTTCGCGCGGGTTGTCTTAAACAGCATTTAAAGAAACACTGTGAATTTTTTCATACATATAACTTGTAAAATAACTGAAACAAATGGGTTTATAATAATTTTTGGAGCATACTTTGCGATTTTTTCTATTGGGGGAATTTGAAATAATTTGCGTTTCGGCGCAGGGAATGTCTAGATATTATCTTCAAGAATAAGATATATTTAAAAGCTTTAAAACTTAACGTGTTTAAGGGAGGTGTAGAAATGAATGAAGAAAATGAGGTGTAGGTTGTAAGAAATCGCTAGAAATGGGGGAGGGGGGGGGGGGGGGGGGTTAACTGTAATGGAATCCGTTTAGGGCCATCATTCATCAAAATAGGTCATCAAGGAAGAAGAAATGAAAATTCTGGAAGACAGTAATATTTACAAACATAGTGTAAATGTATTTTTGTCTTATGTAAGTATGTATTAGCGAAATACCAAACATCGCTCTACACAGTAAAGTAGCGAGGGGGGGCGGACCGCCCTGACTGTGGGGAGGGGGTGGGAGGGGGGTGACACTACACCCGACCGTTAAAAAATTACAAAGAAAAAATTGCAAAGGATATTGTCGCAAAAATATTGAATACAGTGTTATTTATAGACCCTGTGTAACACAGGGTCATCCCTAGCATGGAGGGTGAAATATCACAAAAAACTATATGTACTCTCGATAATTCATGTATTAAATAAATAAATTTATATTTTCGTAGCTCTATGGCTCCCCGTGGAATGTCCTGAAACGGGGAGAATTTTGTGCCGGACGGTCTTTTTGTCGACGAAAATAACCAATTTTATACACATTCTGAAGTCGAAATTGGAGGAGGGGGGGGGGGGGGGTGACACCACGTTATCCGCCCCGGGTGCCACCCATGCTAGCTATGCCACTTGCTCCACATCCAATTGGAAAAATAAATCTTTAAACCCAAACACACGCAATGGTTTAAATCAATTAAAGGAACACAAGTCGCACACCTACTACATAATATATATATATATAAATCTAAAAATACCATTACTTAACCGGTCACTGGGATGTACATTAATTATTGGTATTCAATAATAACAACGAATGAAGCTTCCTGGAATGATGTCAGTGGGAATTCTGCTTTGAATTTCAACTGATCAAAAACACATTTTTATAGACCCGATTCCTTCGAACCGTAAATTCCCAGAATAAAATTATATGAATTAACCCCTCAGGTCTAGAAAAAACAATATATCGTGAGCGGAAATTTGATGTGCTGTAAAGGACAAAATGTTAATTGCTCAGGAGAGTGAAAAGAAATTCACATTCACCATTTATATAAAGAATCATTGATGGCCTCCGTGGTCGAGGGGAACGGCTCTTGACTGTCGATCCGGAGGTCGCGGGTTCAAGTCCCGACGTGCGCAGATAAATTTAAATTAATTGATTGATTTGTGTTTTCACAATTTAATCAATTAAAATAATATTAGTTCCAAAGTGTAAGACGACCATTCAGAATTGAAATTTTGCTTGAAATGGCTTAAGCCGTGTTTGGTTACTAGATCTGAATGGCCAGATACTTCCCCACCTTCCTCTTCCCCATTTCCCTCCCCGCTCACTTACCTTCAGTCTCACAACATACCCCAATAGAGGATGCCGTAGTCTCACTGGCTCCAGATGGGCGCAGTTAGGATTCTTGTGTTAAACATATTTTTTTTAATGTACAAACTTTTTCAGCACTGTTGTGATTTGAAACTCGATGAAACGAAAAAGCGACGCTTAAAAGAGACAAACACTATATAGGATATATATCTATAGGATAAATCCTGCGAGAGAATGAGATAAAATAATCGGTCTCCTCTTTGTGCGGTGCTTCGCAGCCTCCCTATTCTTGTCTACTTTAGTTTTACGAACGTTTCACTTCTACCGCGTTTGAACTGCACACTTGTAATGTTTTAAATCTCCTGTTTTTGTAGACCTATGATTGTGATGAATTTTTATTTTAAAATTCCATGGAATAGATTCAGAATACTTAGAATTTTTTGTAAATTTCTTTAATACCATAAATAATTTATTTTTTTTGAAAAAATACTGTTAAAATTCTGGTCGTAAGGGACACACTAATTTTTCTAGAAAATTTCGACGACGACGATTTTTTGTCCTTTTCAGCATTTCACATTTCCTCCATCGACGTTATTTTATATTCCAGCTGATAACAGAAAAGGAAAATTAATGTGTTTTATAAGGAAGTGTCATTTGGTTTAGATATAGCACTTCATGATAAGGTCTTTAGGGAAAGGGCATTGGTAAAATAAAAGAAATGACCGGAAAACCTCTGCGAATCAAATGCTTTAAATAGAATAAATTATTACATGTATAAAATGTCAAATGTGATACTAGACTTGCATACTTACAATCTGTCTTCCACTCTTTCGCTGTACTCGAATATTATTTATTCCTTGGAATTTTCAGAGAATTTCAAAATTATCGTGATTAAAGTTGATTTTTGTTTTTGAAGAGAAAACTTCTTAAGGGCCCGCAACCCGGATTTCTACCGATTTATTACATATTTCCCTTAAACACAGTAAGTTTTAAAGCTCTTAAAAATATATGTTATTCTTGAAGATAATATCTAGACTTTGCCCGCGCCGAAATGCAAATTATATAAAATTCCCTTGATAGAAAAAAATCGCAAAGTATGCTCCAAAAATTAATATTAACACGTTTGTTTCAGTTATTTTACAAGTTATATGAATGAAAAAATTCACAGTGTTTCTTTAAGTGCAGTTTAAGATAATGCCCGCGAGATTTTTGCTCTATTTTAAACGAGTCGTGTTTTATTAAACATTTTCGCAATTTTCGCATCGCTTTTGTCGCTACAAATGTTAGCGCTCTCCTCTAACATTCGTAATTTCGTATCTCTCCATCTTCTTCTTTTCTGGCCCGGTTGACGAGCCTTAAGCACCGTTGTGATTTGAAACTCGATGAAACGAAAGCGAGCAATCTAAAAACTGTTACAATATCATACCATGAATCCACAGTCTCACTTAAGTCTCCTCTAGTTTAGCGGTATAAAGCGCCTTACGAACATTAACGGCCGGACATTCATCAGAACAAGGATTAAATCCAAAAAAAAATCCCAACTTCGAACCACTCCAAAATGAACAGGCAAAGAAAACAGAAAAGAAAGCGACATCTAACGATTCTGAAGAAGTATACACAAATACCAATAAGATGACCAAATGTACCTATAGGAAAAGGTGCACTGGAATTCGGCGACAAAAATATGGAAAAACTCATCCTTCACATTGATAAAAAAAATGATTCGTAGTCTTTCCACTTTTGTCTACTTTAGTTTTCTGAAGGTTACACTTCTACTGCGTGTGAATTGCACACTCTGATTTTTTTAAGTGAAACTTATTTAGCCCCGTTAGTGATTTGAAATTTTGATGAAACGGAAATGCGTCACTTAAATTTATTATATGACGCTCCTCGGTTCTAATATAATGCGGTAAATTTACAACTCCGTGCGAGCGTCCGGTAGCGCAGCGGTATAAGGTGTCGCAAATCTCAGCGGCCAGAGAAATCCAGCGAACGGAGGTGCGAATCCTACGACATCAAAAAAAAATTAACATTTTTATTTTTGTAAATCAATATCCAATCTTCAAACCACTTTAAAATAAACAGACAAAAGAAGAGAAAGCGACATGTAGCAACGGCACAATACTTAAAAAAATGATGGAGGCCAAAGATCTGCGAGTAGTGCTAGACCCAAAATTACTTTTTGACCGACATATCGAATCCATAGTTGCAAAAGCTTCCAAGGTACTTGGCTTCATACTCAGAATCTGCAAACACTTTAAAAAGGTAATCACTATGAAAATGCTGTACTTTGCGTATGTACGCAGTTCTCTGGAGTACGCCTCTCAAGTCTGGAATCCCAGGTACACAACATACATAGAAAGGATTGAGAAAATACAAAATCGTTTTCTACGATACCTTGATTTTCGGGGATATCGTCCTCATCTAAGTTATGTGGAGTCAGCCACGTTTTTCAAAATCTCGTCACTAGAAAATCGTAGAAATTCTGCAGACGTAATATTCTTGCAAAAGATAGCCACCTCTGCGATAGATTGCCCGGAATTACTTGAAAGAATTCAATTAAGAGTGCCCACCAGACAAACTAGACTAAATCACACACTTAACACACCTCGATGCAATACTAACTCTAAACAAAACACATTCATTAACCGCGTTTCACACTTTTTTAACAATTCATACAATGAATTCGACTTATTCAACACAGCACCCCAAATTCTAAAAAAAATTAAACAATAAATAACTTCTAAACATATACAAACTATTATACTCCTATTGGGATCAAATCATATGTAACAAACAGAAGTCAAGCAGTTAGAGCTAAGGGTTTCTCCTCGCGTTTTTACAGTATACCTTCAGGAATCCCGCAAGGATCACATCTCGGACCTCTCTTGTTTATTTTATATATCAATGATATAGGTAAATGCTTTAAAAATTCCAAATTCCAAATTTTTGCTGATGACACTAAGATTTACAAAAAAATCACTAATATTAATGACAGCCTAGAATTGCAAGATGATATCAATAGGCTTGGAATATATTGTGCTAACAACCAACTGTTCCTTAATCTGGAAAAATGTAACACAATATCATTCACCAAAAGCATAAACCCCCTAATATTCCCGTACAAAATCAATGACGTAGAGATAAAAAGATGTTGTGAAGTGAGGGACTTAGGAATAATAATGGACTCCGGAATGTCTTTCCGAACACATATAAATTCCATCTGTGACAGGGCGTACAAACTTCTAGGATTCATCATAAGAGTGACCAAACCATTTAGGTCTCCACACGTAATCAAAATACTGTACGTCTCTTTTGTTCGCTCAATATTAGAATTCGGATCAGTCATATGGAATCCCCAATATAAAGTAAATATTGAAAGGTTAGAAAGAATTCAAAAAAAGATATTGAAACACCTAGACTTTAAATCCTTTCGAACTTCAGAAAACCTAAAAGACTCATTAACATTCCATAATTTATCAACTTTACAAGATAGAAGAAATATATCTGACCAAAAATTTTTATTCAAAATCATTAACAACGTTGTTGACAACAACTATCTTCTAGAACACATTAATTTCCACTGTCCAATAAGAAACACAAGGTCAAACCAACTATTCCACATCCCACACTCAAAAACAAATTACACACAACATTCATTTCTCCGAAGGACGTGCACAAAATACAATGATATCTTTTACGACGCTGATATTTTCCATTTGTCCTCAGGCCAATTTATTAAATCCATAATAGAAAAAATTAAAACAAATTGTTAATTACGAACTCTCCACCCCTGCTGCATGTTATTTTTTTTTTCATTCTCATTATGTTGGTTTTCCTTCTTTTTATTATAATAATAATATTTGGATGATTTATATATCCCATATGCTTTAATTTGTGTGTGTGTTTTTTTTTTCTTTCATTTCTGTTGTATATATATATAATTTTTCTTTTTTTCTACCACTTTATGTTTTTTTTAATGTTTTAATCCATGTTTATATATTATAAATTGTAGCGGAAACTTCGCTGGTTAATGCAATCATGTAATATGTTACTTTCTTATAAAATATGTATAACTGTTTGTTTCCTAAATAAACTAAAATAAAAAAAAAAATAAAAAAAAATAAAATAAAATAACTTATTCACTCCCAGATTAGATCCGTCCCCTTCCCCTCCCGCCCACCATCCCATCCCAATAAGCTATTATAACTATTATAACTTTTATAACTTTTTAATTTCTCTAATTAATACACACCAGTGAAAACCTATTATTGGTTCAATAACATATACATATGTAAATACACCTAAGTAAATAATGTAACTGTTGGTTTTCCAAATAAAATAAAAAATAAAAAAACTTATAGTTTCACTTCCACCGCGTGTGAATTACACAGTCTGATGTTTTTCATTTTAGTTTAAATCTTTCGTTAAAATAATTCTCTCCACACCCGTATGGTGTAATTATAGGGTTAGGAGTTCTGAGAAAAGTTAAAATGGGTACATCAACAGCATAACATTTCATCGAATTGATGAAGAGACCCATTTACTCTTAATTACCTCTTCAGACCAGTGAGTGAGTGATTAGTTCACACAGGCTCCGTAGTACAGAATCTGTAACGTAGCTTTTTCCAAATGAGAACATGCTAATTAAACGAAATCGTAAAAATAATTACTAAAGATGTCTTCTGTAAAGTATCATATTTTTGGTGACCGGCCAACTCAGAATGAACCAACTCAGAACCATCTTAGAAAGGTCATTAAGAGTGATAATAAAAAAAATATAAAAAACTAGCTTTTTCCCGCGGATTCGCTCGCATGGTATTAGGGGTTTCCCACTCCGTCACCTCCACCTTCCCTCTCCCCACTCCACTCCCCCCCCCCTTCCCTTTTTTTTTTTTCATTTTCTAGATTCTTATGTATCTTGAGGAGATGAATCATTTAAATTTACTGAATTTAAAGTTAATGTTCTTTATACAAATAGAACGGCGTCATATGCGCCTTGCAATTTTTACCTCATGTGGGTATTTAAAAATAGTACCTGGCTATTATAGACTTAGGGGTCATGAGTTTTGTCGGTAGGGAAAAATTGTTATGTAAAAAACCCTACTAAAATTGCATGTTTCGCTAAGCTCTACAAAGCAATTGAATTTAGCCCGGGAAAAATATATACATACGTGTGTGTTTGTGTTATATTGGGAGTGGGAAGGAGTCGGTCATGTCCTTTTGTTTGGAGCTCCTCCGCATTTACCTTTGGGAATAAGGAAACCATGAAAAACCTTATCCGGGAGGAGTCGGCCGACAGTCAACATGAAACTGTGCGGCCTTCAGTGATTTCAGTAGATGAAATCCTGCATTTTGTGGTGATGGGGCGAATCCTCCCAGATCCCCCTCCGCCCTCCCAGGTTCCTCTCCCCCTCCCTGGTTCCCCTACCCCATCTCTCCCTCGCTCCCGCATTCCATAGCAATAGCCGCTTCCTCGCGTGCCACCAATAGCAATTTTTTCATACAAATTTCATAATGCCAGAGCTCACCTGAAGTTTTATAAAAAACCTTGTCCTGACAATAACGAACACACAAAAAAAATTATCCAATTTGTTGCAGTCGTTCGAAAGTTATGCGCTTAGCAACACATTCAGCGATTTAATTTTTATATTATAGATTGTGTAAATAGTTAGGTTAAGGTTATCGGCTATTTAAAAATTATTTTTTTATACGACTTTTCTGAGGTAGTTCTTAGTTGGTTTCATTCTGAGTTGGCATGGAACCCATATTTTTATCATTGAAGTTATCAGAAAAAAATGATCGTGAAGGAAAAAAATAACTATTATTGGTGATATAACTTTTTTTTTGTTATTATTTTTTGTTTTTTTTTTTTTTTTTAGGCAACCACACTAGGCTAATGCTCTAGTTGTGGTAGTCATACATTTAATATTTTAAATATGAATTAAAAAATACTATTTTATTGAAACAGATAATTAAACATACAAAATAAAAATTAACAAATACTTAAACGTAAGTGAAAAATAATAAAAAAAAAAATATTTTAAAGAAAAATAGAAATGAAAATTCAAATTCAAATTTTGAAATACACGGTCTGTTATTTATGTTTTCGAAGCCGTAAGACTCCGTCGGTCAGGATTCCCGAAAAATGCTGTTATTTTATTTTCGTTCCTAGCTCTAACTATTGATCGGTTGGGAATTCTCTTGAAATGTTCCTCGCTTGTCACCCTTGTCATTCTCATTTCTTTCGTGCATTGTGAAGTGAATTATTACCTATTGGTTGACGTGAATTAGTAAAAAAGTTGTAATTCTGTTAGCGTTTTTAAAAGTGTTGAAAGACATCTTTCGAAAAACAAGGTAAATGGATTGGATGGTTAATTTTTTTGTAATAAACGATAACTGATAAATGCAAAACCCGAATTCAAATAAATCGAAATCGATTGATAACTGATTGAAAAAAATTAACAATCATACGTATGTTTTTTTCTGTATTTCGTTGTTATGTGTACATAACAACGAAATCTTAATATATAAAACAAAATCGGGATAGTTACACCATTCATAACTCGAGAACGGCTGGACCGTTTTTCGTGATCTTCAATTTGTTGGATTTGTCTCCGTCCGGAATAGCAGAATAATTTTTGAAACAGCGGAAAAATTCACGAATAAAAAAATGATGAAGAAAATTCGTTTCCTCATACATTTTGTATGGAACGAATTATCATATTTTGAAAGAGCTGCAGGAATATTGTGATAAGCATAATAATTGAGTAGTGAGTGAATTCCAAAAATTCAAAAACGCCAAATGTTATTGCGCTCATTGTTTTGCCTTTGTTCTAAAACATATAATGCTGCCCCTCTTTCTTACACACTAAATGTCAACAGTCGAAAATGGGACATACAATGAACGTATGTCTGCACCCCTCCAAATGAAAAATACAGTAATTATAATAAATCAAAGTAAGTAAGTAAGTAAATGAAAGTAAGTGGAAAAGTAAGAAAATAAAAAAAAATATAAATCCGTACACAACGCCATCTTTGATAGGTACTGACAAAAACAAAACTCTGACAGTTGCGCATCGATAATTGCTTTATTGTGTAAATTTTAACTTAAAAAAACTGAATTTAATCCGGCAAAGGGGCCATCAATAAATTACGCCAAACCTTAAGGGGGGGATGTGGGGGGGGGGGAGTAGAGAAGTGAGACATTGTGTGACAAGGGCTATGGTAGGGGTCATCAGTCTGTGACGTCACATGTAAAAATCTATATTATTAGAACGAACTACTGTTTTGATTATTTTTAGATGTACAATTGCAAAATATGTAACGTCACATTAGATGGAAGGGGTCACACAATTGAGACGATGTGACAGGGACTGTGGGGGGGGGGGGGAGTCAGGAAATTCGTGTGATGTAATTTATGGATGGCCCCTAATAAGTTGTTGATTCTGAGGCGGTACGAAGTTCTCCAGGTCAGCTAGTAATAATATATAGCTAGTAATAAGTATCTAATTTTGAGGAATTCGAATTTTTTTACGCCTTTGACTAACTAGCTTTTTTATTTTTCCACTGGTTCCGACCGAAATATATGGTAATTATTATATGTATTGAGGGCGAAAACAATGAGAAAAATGTAATTATAGCCATTGAGGGAACTGATACATCAAGGATTACATCCGATATAATATCATCTACCCCATGAATTATATCCCCACCAACGGGAATAAACCCGAAAAAGCAATTTTTAATTTAAATTTTTTTTTGTTACATACTTGAATTTTTAAAACTTGAAGCCTAAAAAAAAATCAGCGGATATTGGACAGGTAGGGTCGGGTGAAGGGTTGGGCGGTTACTCGGCTGAGTGACCAGTGGACATAGAAACAAGTGGAGATAGAAACAAATTATTGTTTGGAGAAAACAAATTTCGTCACTGTCACCTAGCCAAGCCACTGTTCAACCCCTCTAATACCTACAATTTTTTTAATGCTTTATTTATAAAAGAGGAAAACGTCAAAAATGTCTGCAATAATATTTAAAAAAAAATATGTAATTAAAGAAAATAATAAATAAATATCATAAAATAATATATGCATGTGTGTGATGTAAAAATATAGAATATTTCGATAAAATATATATTTTAGGCATTGTAGGCCTGAATTTCAAGGAGTAGGTAATATCTTAAGTGCTTAAGTGCTTAAATGAATCAATGTGTCATTGATTGACTGCAAACATGTTTAGGTACCTACTTGCCTATATTCAAAGAAACACATTTAACCTAAAACAACTAAATATCAAAATGCAGTTTGCAAGAAAAATATCCGTAATAACTGCATCACGCAGCATTACCAAAGCGTCCATTAAACAAAAAATAAAAAATAAAAAACTTCTATCAAACCTTAATATTCATCGCCTCTCACTATTTTTCACGTTTTCATAAAATAATATACATTGTATAGCGATTTACGCAATGAAAATATATTATGTAGGTACCTATGTATAAATGCCGGCTGCTGTCCAAAAATTGTTCTGATATTGATTGTCCATTATTATGAATTATTTGAAATATACCTTGTTTTTTCCTGCGAAGCCCATATACTAGTTATAATAAATACGGTGTTCTGAAACTGGTGGTACAAGTGAGAAACTGGGAAATCTACAAAACATTTTTTTTTATTTCAGCTTTAGTTATCTAGTAAATCGAGTACAAAGAATTCTTAAGACCAAATTTGATAAAAGTAACATCGGTTATTCAGCCGTTTATTGTTTTTTTAATGCATCGATGCATAGACCCTTGGGTCACGTGATGTTTTTTAGCAACATTTTAACCCCCCCCCCCGTGGTGATACGTGGTAAGGTTTTAGACTAACCCCCCCCCCCCCCCCTACCCAAATCACGTGTGTTTTTTTTTAGTACAAAGTATTTTGAAATTTTCAGAATATTATCACGAAAAATAAATACACGTGATATCTCATTATACCCCCCTCGGTGATATTTCGTGATTTTTTCCGAACCCCCCCCCCCCTCTTTCGAGCCTCACGTGATTAATGGACGCCCCCTTGTAGACCTGGCTCCAAAAGTTTCAACCCTTTAGATGTCGAAAAAAAGTAAAATAAAAAAGTTTTGATTTTTTTTTAAATTATATTTTTCATGTTTCCTCACCAGTTTTCCGCTTGTACCTACCACTAGTTTTCAGACACTGTGTGTATATATGGCATATATGCGATAGATATGGTATCATCATCATGCATAACTTAGTAAAATAATCATTAGAAGCAGGTGTTTTATAAAGGTAGGTACCACAGTTACGGAGTTCGAAGTTTAATAGTTAAGTTGGCATTTTCCTACTTATGACGTATTTGGTGGAAGTTATAAACCTACCAACCTAATTGTAGAGTTATGTCACCTTGCTAGTGCATTCTCTAGACCTACTTACTCCCACAGGTGTAGAAATCTCCACATAACTGCATTCCTCAAGAATTACTTATTTATCTTGTTTGTCTGGTTATTGGCTGAATTGACAAGTGCGTCGATTCAATTCTCGTCTGCAATCACGGCACAAGCAATATTCCGACTTGCTCATGATAATAGGAGTTTTTCAAATAGATATTGTTGGGTTATTCGTAACCCAGGAATGTTCGTATTTCTAAAAATAATACAATTATCAGGTATTAACTCGCTGATGCTCCTTTATATATTATATATTTCAACGAATTTACACAAACCCTTGACAAATTATATACCTAAATCTTCCTCATGAATCACTATATCTATTGGTGAAAACCGCATGTAAATCCGTTCAGCAGTTTTTGAGTTTATCGCGAACAGACCGACAGACAGACGCAGCGGAGAACTTTAATGTATAATATGTGGAGATAGGAATGTGCACGGTTAATGCAGATATTTTATTATTGAGGGTTTTTTTTAATATCGGAAAATCTAGAATATTTCCTTGAAGCAAGTAAGGCTTTTACTATGACCCAAAAATTGATCAGCAGACAATTGGTACCCCGAAATGATATTTACTATGAAATTATAATTTTTTATGCTTTATTTACCAATTTTAAACATAAAATCGACTCCAAAATTATCTTTAATAATAAGTTGGTATGATGAATAACAAACGAATTTACATACAGTACCGATTTTTGTATTTATGCGCATTACATACCAGGAAATTGGTGAAGTCATCACATCTGCAATGGATGGCTTCATCCAATCTACTGTTAAGGTCACTGGTGTAGGCTCAAAGCCGTGGTTCAGTCGACAATGCGCTGAAGCAGTGCGACGAAAAAACGCGGCTTTCCGAGCCTACAACACATCTAGAACATCCGAAGACAGAACAGCTTACAAAGCAACAACAAAATGGCAAAGGAAACCAAGAGAATCATAAATAGGTCAAAATTCGAGCACGACCAGCAGATCAGCAGAAAGTTGGCTGAATGCCCGCTTGGCAGCAGGCAATTCTGGTCGCTTGCGGGCTCAATAGGTCGCAATTTCTGCAAATCCAGTCTACCACCTCTCACCAGACCTGACGGCTCACTAGCAAACCGAAAAGGCAAACTTATTAGGTAAAATGTTTGCGGATAACTCAACCCTCGATGACCAAGGTGCTGCCCTCACTGCGGTTTTCGTATGAAAAAGCTGAGGATCCGGCATCGGGAAGTACTCCATGTTTTACGAGGGCTTGATGTTAATAAAGCTAGTGGGCCTGACGGAATACCTGCCCAGGTACTGCAGAGGTGCGCTTCAGAAATAGCTCCAATTTTGACGAAGCTTTTTGAAATGTCCCTGAAGACTGGCTCTGTGCCCTCTGGTTGGAAAAAAACGGTTATCCATCCAATTCCAAAGAAGGGTGACCGATCACATCAGAGTACGGCTATTACCCGTGGCTCTATCCTACTGACTTTCTTTTGGGTATGCTCGGAATGAACCATCTACGAGTCAGAAGGGATGTACACATTGCTACGCATTTCTTCAAATTGATTCGCGGATGGTTTGAAAACTCAGCTATCTTGGAGAGCATTCATTTCTATGTTCCCGATGGTTATCTTCGCCACCGACAGCATAGGCTGTTCTATCTTCCGGCCTGCAGGACTAACTTGCCAATGGTCATGCCGGTCGGGAGAGCAATCTTGCTGTTGAATAGAATCAATTCGGATATCGACATATTTAGCGTTAGTGAAGCTGCTTTTAAAAGGCAAGCTCTATTAATGCTTGTATAGTTTTTAGCCTACCATTCTACCATTTATGTTTAATGTAATAATGTTACAATTGTATTTTAAAAACACAGTAAAATTTTTAATTTTGTAATGTTTTTGAAAGAATAAATAAATAATTTGAATTTGAATTTGAATTTGAATTTGAATTCTGTCTAAGGTGATGGAACGTGTGATCAACGACAAACTGCTCATATACCTCAAGAAGAACAAAATTATTAACGACCGTCAATACGGATTCCGGCGGAACCGCTCGTGCGGTGATCTTCTCGCGTATGTGACGCATGTTTGGGGGCGGTACCTAGAACGTTTCGGTGAGACCCAAATGGTTGCACTGGACATTTCTAAGGCCTTTGACCGGGTTTGGCACCGAGGACTTGTCAACAAACTGCCTTCTTACGGACTTCCCGCATCCTTGTGTACGTGGATTGTCGACTTTTTGAGGGAGAGGTCGATTCAGACGGTAGCCGATGGTTTCACCTCTTCCTCACACTTGCCGGCGTCCCACAGGGATCGGTTCTGTCTTCGACTTTGTTTTTGTTGCACATCAACGACCTTTTGTCATGTGCACCAATTCACTGTTACGCGGATGACAGTACAGTCCATGATAGCTTTTTGTTTGACAAGCCCCCAAAGGACTCACAAACTCCAACGTCTCGGAGGGCTTTGAAGCAAAGAATGGACGGTTACCTCGAGAGTGTTTTCTCTTGGGGTAAAAATAATCTTGTTGAATTTAATGTTTCAAAGACCCAATCTTGTCTGATTACGTCTAAAAGGGATCGAAATGAAAATCTAGTATCCTTCAACGGAAGCAATCTTCCGAACAGGCCCTCCATTGATATGCTTGGTGCAACCCTAAGTGACCAGCTGAGGTATGGGGGCTCCATCGAAGCCAGAGTAAAGTTAGCCTCCCAAAAACTGGGCGTACTGTACAGGGCCCACAGAAACTTTAATAGTACACAACTGCTAACCCTGTACAAATCACAAGTGCGCCCCACGGTTGAATTTGGCAGCCACCTCTGGTCTGGAGCTCCAAAATACCTGAAAAATACCCTCGACTCTGTGCAGAAACGGGCGGTCCGTTTAATAGATTCTCCCATCTTAACAGACGGATTGCAATCTTTAGAGCACAGGCGTCGGGTGGGAATGTTATCCTTGTTCTACCGGAATTACAATGGAAGATGCTCCGAGAAACTAGCATCATTGATCCCTTCGGCACCGGTGCATAGTCGGGAAACACACCAAACGCGTGCCCAACATTTGTACACGGTTGACATTTGTCACATGAGAACGGGACGTTTCTTCGACTCGTTCTTGTGTTCAACAGCTCGGCTGTGGAATGATTTGCCGGCCTCTGTGTTTCCTCCTTCCTACAACATGGGTCTCTTCAAGACCAATGTTCATTCCTTCCTCTCCTCAAAAAGACCTTCCACACAGCATCCCAGATGACATAGGCCCTGAGGGAAATCATTTTCCTCAGGGCCTCCTGTGTGGAGCTAATGTAATAAAAAAAAAAAAAAATACAACCGGTGTAAATAAGCCTCGAAGGAATCTATTTCCATTAGGGCCTATTTTGTATTTAAAAAAGGTCGTGCCTTAATTATAATAAATGAAAAACTTCATTGTAAGGTTCAATTGGGTAGGCGGGTAGGGATACCGCCGCTCAGGAGCCATTTGTAGAATAACCAACACCCTTGCCACAGGTCACCCCAAGTTGTTCGCTACTTTTTGTCACTTAGCAGGGTGCCCGCGATCATGGGGGTGAGGTTTGTCTAGGTATCGGCGGCGAGTACGCTTGCCTACCTACGGCGTAGAGACTAGTTGAGGGAAACCTCCAGGCCTCCAGCCGGACTCTCTCGACCTATTTCCTTGCACCTCAGTGGGAAGGATGGATTCATACATGTTACACTTCTGGACACATTGATCCCCAGATTCCTACCTACCTCTCATACATAATTCCTTTTCAGATCTTCCTCTTCTTCCTTTCTATAAAAAAGACCCTCCACATAGCATCCCCAAAGATGACATTGGAGTGAGGTATTTTTTTTCCCCAGGGCCTCCTGTGTGGAGATAGCGTTAAAAAAACTATGTACGTCACCCTTACACAGCGCCCTTGAGGTGATTTTTCAAAAAACGATGCTATATAAATCATCCAAGTATTATTATTATTATTTATTACGTAGTGAATATACATTTTAAATACCGACTACTTTTGGAAGCCACTTTTTCCTTTTACATTTTACATGGTTTAAGTAATAAAATAACCAGGGCGGAAAATAATTATATGGACCTATTACATGTACGTTGAAGTGGAAAATAAAATTTACGTATATCTTCGGCCAGTAAACATTATGCTGGAAATTTTTTTGTACTTAAGTGGAAAATAACGCAATAGTATGAAAAAAACTCACTAACAATGTGTTTTCTGAAGTTTTAAGCCGTTATAAATAGAATAATGAAGAAAACTAGAAGTGATATCCATAGAAATGGCTGTCAGAAACTTGATTTCCTCATTGGCGCGCAATTCTTGGGCCGCAAACTCTCCTTTTGTGATGGTTGAATGCGATATTTCAGCCCTCTTCAAAATATGGCAAGTCTCTTGTCGTATGTCCTCTGCTTGCGTCTCTGACATTTTGTGGACTTTCATCATTGTGTGTAGTGCTGTCTCTACACCACATATGATAGATTCAAAAGGTATCTTTTTGGAGACCACTGCGTACTTCATCCCCTTAGCAAGGACAGAAGTCGCGTATGTGCTCAACCCAAGGGTCGAAATGTTAATGACAACTTTATTCTGATAAAGTATTCGAAAATCGACATCGTTGCAGTGCTTCAAGAAGGTCTGCGGCGATTGGTTGCTGACTGCATAGTCAACCGCACATCTTAATTGATAAATTTTACAATTAAAGGAATGCATTCTTGTGTTTATATATAATACTCATTCTGGTGTTTATATAATATATAATTATTATTATATATTATATAATAATAATTATAATATTATTTATTTTACAGTGCAAAGGTTTATTTATAGTGCAGAGGCACTGCTGAAAACTAGGTGCATTCCAGGAGAAATCCTCAATGTACAGCTGAGCAGTGACCTATTTGTCAATAAATTCAATAATATCTAAACAAAATGTATAAAATTGTAAAAATCTATTGATGAACAAATGTTTTATTATTGTTAAGTTGTTTTCGATTACCTTTTTTGCCTAGGTTGAGCGTTTCGATATTTTGTTTGTGTCTTGCATATGTTGACTGCTAACATATTTGTGCTTGTTGGCAGTCCTGGCATTGTCAATAGGCCGTACAGGCCGCGGCCTAGGAGCGGCAGCCTAAAAGTAAGTGATTAGTAGGTGGGAACTTCTAAGAAGGAGGAAGGGGCGGCGCAAATGAAGTGGCCTATACTTATGAAAAGTATAAAACCGCCACTGCTTGTTGGTAGGTCATATTTATAACTTTCTTCCAATCTTCTTCGATAAGGGTTGCACTCAGGTGCAGGTAAAGACCGAAAAGGTCCCGAGATATTCCGTACTTTCCCAAAGAATTGCGCGCCAATGAGGAAATCTTGGTTCTGCCAGCCGACAAAGGAAATGCCACTGTCGTGATTAATACGGTAGACTACATTGAAAGGATGGAAGACCTCCTGCGCGTTGTCGGCACCTATAAGAAGATTAAAAACAATCCCACTAACAAGATTCACCTAAAGACAAGGGAACTATCCAAAGATTCCATAGAGGCATTTTTTGTTTGCATTCATTTATTGAATTGCAAGGCATGCATTCCCCAATTGGGTTATGTAGTGAGGTTGAAGGTAGTGGGGAGGTAAAGAAGATGGGGAAGTACCTGGCTATTCAGTTCTCGTTCACCAAAAACGGCTAAAGCCATAACAAGCAACGTTTCAATTGTGAATTGTGGTCTTACACCAGGGCATGAGAGTATCTTCTACTCTGCAACGTGCGGCAGATACGCTAAATATTATCTTAAATTAATAAAATTATGAAGTAACACGAACAAAACAAATAAAATTTATTTGCGCACGCCGGGATTTGAACCCACGATCTCCGGATTGCTATTCGAGAGCCTTACTCCTCGACCACGGAGATCATCAAAATGACATTTCCCATTCCCTGTCCCATCAAAAACCATAAAAAAATCATAAGCCTATAAGCAATATAAAAAATAGCATTAAAATAGTTTAGTTTATCCCACTTTGCACATTTCAAAAGTTTGTCATACAAGATGGCTGCCAGGCATTTTTCTCACGCCCTAGATTTGGCTTCAATGTCATACACACAAAATCGTGCTAATACTCTGTCCAGGGCTTTTTAGGTTCATGTTGTGACTTACAAAGGGTTAAAGTATTGTTGCAGGCTTAGTCCTATGATGATTGGTTTACGAGTATTTATGGGTTGGTGCTTTAAATGTGAAGAAACAATAATTAAAAAAATAGTTATCATTCTAATAAATCTAAACGAAACATGAAACAAAACAAGACACAGAAAATAAAAAGATACCTACGGTCGCAACTGGGAATCGAAAACAGGAACTCTGTCTTACATCGCCTCAAGCCACTGGGCCACTGAGACCTAATTTTTTTACGTCGATTAAAAGATAGAAGCCAATATTGTTATTTCTGAATTTGAAATTACTGGTTCGACAAAAATTATGTAAAAAATTAGGTACCAGGCCGAGATTTATACCTGTTTATTTTCTGTGTCTTGTTCTGTTTCATGTTTCGATTAGATTTATATCGATTATTTCTTTTTCAATTATTAGATTGGTGGGTATTTTAAAAGTGTCTGCCCACCTACGGGTGGCGGGCCGGATCGAAAGAGAATGGTTGATGAGGTATTTTGACCTCTCCAGCCAGAATCCCTCGATCTCTCCTGGACACACTGACCCTCAGATTCCTACCAACCCCTCACACCTACTTCCTTCCCAGAAATTCATCTTCTTCCTTTCCTTAAAAAATCCTCCACACAGCTTCCTCTGAGATGACATAGGCCTTGAGGAAATTTTTTTTCCTTAGGGCCTCCTATGTGGCTGTGGAGCTAATGTACAAAAAATAACCTTCAGAAGTTAATAATAAACTTGTTCCAAAAAATTTAATATTCATGAATTTTTGTTTTTCAATATCACATTATATTGAATCATCGAATGTGTTGGATAGTCCTTATACGTAACCTGGATCAAAATATAAATGATGAATTGACAAAGGACAAAGGGGAAAAATGAACGATTGTGTTTCCACAACAATGCCACGTGCTCCGCACTGCTACGGGTGGAGAGGGATGGGGGGGGGGGGGTACGGCTATCTGCCTGCCCCTACCTTACTTCCAATGACGGTATCGGGTGCCATCTACCTACTACTACGAAGAATAGTACAATCGACACGAAAATTACATTTACCATTTCTGGCTGGCGTGCCATCCGTGAAGCTAGGCACAGGGTGATCGTACTTACTATTTACTATCTATTCCTGTCTACTCATGTCTATTTCTATTTTTTTTTAAGAAAGACAATTATTAAAACAGTTACTTATAACCTAACAATTTTGAAAATCTCCAACAACCATCGTGGATTCGCTACGTTTGGTGACAGCCGGGCTGCCGGGGTTTATGGAGTAAGGTTTATCTAGTTCTTAGCGGGGTACACGTCTGCATACATTCTGCGTGGCAGGCCGGATCGGGAGAGACTGGTTGAGGGAGATCTATTGACTTCTCCAGCCGGACTCTCTCGACCCATCGCCTTAAACCGCAGTGGGAGGAATAGATTCTCCTGGACGTCTCTCCTGGACGCGTTCACCCCCAGATTCTTATCCACCCCTCATAAATTTTTCCTTCCCAGAGCTTGCTATTCTTCCTTACCTAAAAAGACCCTCCACACAGCTTACCCAAAGATGAAGGCTTTTTTTCTCAGGCCCATCTGTGTGGAGCGGTAAAAATGGTAAGCGGAAAATGTTTCTTGTGTCGGAGTGGCGGAGGATTTACCTAGCCGAAGAACTGAACTCACAATGCCTGGGAACTCGAAAGTTATAATTCGAGTTCTGTTTAAGTTCCGTTATTATTTATTTCATAACGGGCCAGTTGCTTCACTATACTTGGTTTTAACCAAACTTGAAAAGAACATGAATATTGACTTGAACTTGAATTATAACTTCGAAATTTCATGAATTGTTCAAATTCTGTGGAACGAGGAACGACCCGTCCTAGTCTTGCATATAATTATTATTTTTTTAAATATATTTATTTAGTTATTAATTGTACAATAATTTTTACATAAATCTTACAAAACTGATCAATCAGTTTGGTTGTAATAATAATTTGAGTTTAATAATAACGAATTCATAAACGGTGCAAGTGCAAATAGAAAAGACACGTATCAAAAAACATCTCAAATCTCTAGACATGTCAGTCTTTCTGCTATCCCTGTATTCGTTTGGATCAAATTAACATTGACTTGGGTACAATGACTGGCCGCGATACAGTTCAGTCCTTTGCAATCCCCCACCCAGTAGCCGACTCTCAGAACAGTACAGCTCCCCGCACCTGTGTTATCTCCCTCGTATAATCTCTGTTGTCATTCCAGTTACGTCTTATCATCTTGAAATTTTATTTGCTCGGAAGTCGCGATCCGCTGAGATGACGGGTTGAATTTTTTTCGGGTGAGAAATGAATGTGGCTTGTTGTGTTATTGTTAAGTGTTTACATTAAGGTTTTTTCGTGAACATTGGTTTTATCTGTCATTTTGTAAATATTATACAATTTGATAGTGTAAATTTTGTGAAACAGTGAAAATGATAATGTTATAAACTACTCGTAACAAGCTTCGGTTCGTTTTTAGTGATACCTATACCTATCGCACAAAAGCTTCAAGTTATCCAGAATCAGTGGAATGATTATTGTGACAGGTGTTTCGGCTTACAAGGCCATTTTCAAACTGTGGTTAGGCCACTTAGAGACGACTTATTTGTAGGAGAATGATAATATCTTCCTTGTTGAGGAAATTTGATTAGGTTAGGTTTTAAAAATTATTTATTTATTTAAACATACACAGTACATTTTATTACAGTGATAAGGTAAAAGTGAAGTTTAATTTTAAATAGTTTAAGTAACTATTTCTTACGTCCATACAATATCTTAGTAGTTTATAATGAGAATGTTCCTTAATTTTAACTAATGAATGTACACAGGTATGAGTAAAAGTAATTTAAAAAAATAAGAATGTGTGTGGAAAGAGACAGAAAAATTTTAATCACGAATTGACACACCATTCAAAAGTTTCAACTGAATAGATTTACTGGAAGTATGACAATACCATTTTGGTAAATGTTATGAAGTTGTAGAATGGTGGGTAGAGGAAGTAGGAATAAGTGGAATAGAAAGATTAGAATACTAGTGCCCGGATATTGCAATTTAAACAGTAAACATAGTTAAACTCATTTCAAAAAGGTTTTGATTCTCAGTCCGACGCTTGAGCATTTTTGGGGAATTTTCAAAAATTTTTTGGGAAATTTTTTTCTTCATATTCCCAAATAAGTAAAGTATACGTTAAATATTAAAATACCAAATTCTGCCTTTTATTTCGGAAAATCGGTTTGCTTTGTAAACAAACATCGTTTACAAAGCAAACGACGTTATGATGAACAGATAATGATAACAAAATAATAAAAAATATGCAAAGGTAAAACAAGTGCGGTTCAAAGGCGGTACAAGTGTAACCTTCAGAAAACTAAAGTAGACAAGAGTGGGAAGGCTACGAAGCACCGCACAAAGAGGAGACCGATTATACTATCTCATTCTCTCGCAGGTTAAATCCTATAGATGTCTCTTTTTAGCTTCGCTATTTTTCGTTTCGTCGAGATTCAAATCACAACGATGACAAAGAAGTTTTCAAATTCATTTTTAAATAATGCACTTACTAAACGGAAGAAAGTCGCAATATCAAAACTCACGAATAAAAAAAACCTTTCTGTCCGAGAAATGTGTATCTTCTACACTGAAAAAAACAAAGAAGAACAATAATTCTAAATTTAAAACAGAATTCGCGGCCAAACCAACAAAGTTCAACCGGGAATGAGTCACGTGCCAATTACGCGGGAAAAAAGGAATACATTTCCGGTGTGTCCAGTCGTCATAGTTACCAGACTGTAACTTCGCTAGGTATTAATAAATCAATAGGTGGCCAGGCGTAGGAGTACGTTTTTTAATTACTGTTCTGAATGAGGGGGAATATTGAACGATCGATTTTTCAAATATTAGGTGTCAAATAAGAGTAGAAAACATAGGAAACACTGTTGTTCAAATGGCAATACTAAAAATATAACACATGGTGAAAATGTAAAGCTGCATAACCTAAATCTTTGTAAAAAAATAAAAAGGCATTAAAGTGAATATTAGAGTGTCATTGCGCTTTAAAATAATATTTGACAGTTAAATTGGTGTTGCCAACCAACAAATTTTGTGGTTCCATTTTTAATATTTTCTACTTTTAATTGATAGACTATAAATCATCGAAAATACTAATTTCGGCTGTGGGTCTGTCTGCGTAACTATTTTTCAATGAACTCATATTTGCTATGAATTTAGGTGTCATTTTAAAAATTGCGAAATAAATTCATAAAGACAAGTTTTCACTGAGATAACTTTTTACTTGGGAATTGAAAAATAAAGAAATTTTTCGAGTTATGGCAATTTGGGAGGCGGGAGTGGGTACCGCCACCTCGGGAACCTTTATTGGATAACCAACACCTCTGCCATAGGTCACCCCAAGTGGTTCGCTACGTTTGGTGATTTAGCAGGGGTGCCCGGGTTCACAGGGTGAGGTTTGTCTAGGTCTTGGAGGTGGATGACCAAGACACACTGAACCCCAGATTCCTACCCACCCCTTAAACCCTTTTCCTTCCCAGAACTCTCCTCTCCTTCCTTTCCTTAAAAAAACCCTCCACACGGCATCCCCAAAGATGACATAGGCCCCGAGGGAAATTATTTTTCTCAGGGCCTCCTGTGTGGAGCTCATGTAAAAAAAAAAAAAAAAATATCACTATGTTATAAAGTAAGATACTGATAGGTTTTAGAAAAAAATAAGTAGTTCTTTTAAAGTTTTCAGTTAAAAAACTATTTAAATATGTGCATCGTTATTATCTGGTAGTAAATAAGAGAAAAAAAAACATTATTAGTTTTGTTCTGCGAAGAGGTATAACATATTAGTGACCGCCCGAAGTATCGGTTTCGGCTAGTTTTGGCTACGTTTTCGGTTTCGGTCAAAAATTGCCCAAACTTCGGCTAAGTCAAAGATCTGCATTCGTGAAGGTATCGGATATTGTTTTTCTCGGGCGTAGGTATGTGCATTGTGCAAAATTGTTACACACAATAAACTAAAACCAAACAATTTTTCATTAAATTGATTAAAATTATCCGACTTTAGCCATCACAAGATTAACAACAAAAACGCCCGATTTAGGATTTAAATAGTTTCGGTTTCGGTCTCGGCTGAAAACATATTTTGGGACTAGTGATGCAACGAATACTACTTTTACGAATACGAATACGAATACGAATATCAAACCTACTATCCGGCGAATACGAATACGAATAACTTGGCAGAGTAATAAAACACTAATTTATTTAACCTTGTTCTGTTTGTTTTATTATAGGTACTAATAATTAAAATTTACAACTGTCAATTTTTTATTTAGAAAACATAACATCTGTAGATTCGCTGGTGATATTCTTTTTTCAGTTTGGATGTTGCCAGCCGTTGAAACTAACTCACATGTAACAATATACTTGCACTTGACCTGTGCTATCGACTGTCAAATACTGAAACTACTAAGATAAAGAACGCATATTAAATGAAAAATTCGAGGTTCATAGTACAGTGCCACAAAATCCATAGACATTTTGACATTTTTGTGACAATTCATTAATTCAAAAGTTTTTTTTATAGTATTCGTATTCGTAAATATATATTCGCCGAATACGAATATTCGGTAAATGTCTACTATTCGGCGAATACGAATATTCGTATTCGTTGCATCACTATTTGGTACGGTCGCAGAATGTTAACAAATCGAAAGTATGCTGACATTGAGGCCCAAGTAATATTATCATTTGTTGCGATTTACTCACTGGAAAATTACTTCACTGCAAGCGGATGCCATGAGTGTTTTCATGCATATAGTCGTAAAACATATATGTGTATGTGAAGTTTCATATTAGGAGCGATTGCACTAAGTTATTCAGAATCTAGGAAAAAATACGATTTAATTGAGTAACATTATACCTATAGTCGATAACAACTTAGCCAAATAAACAATATTTTAGTAGATAAGTTTTAAGATTTTCACGGCCAAAAGCATTTTCGTTATTTGTTTTTGGGGTGTTATGCCACATCACATCTACCGGATCTGCCGGATCTGCCCTGATGATGGATACTGCAACGATGTCCGAAACGTTGGCTAAAGAAGGAGGTAGCGCAACACGGCATAACACCCCAAAAACAAATAACGAAAATATTTTAGTAGTTAAACAGAAATAATTAGTTGTTGTTTTGTATAATATGCATTATGATATAAGTAGAATGGTATGTTTTCTGAACTAATTAAACTGTTGTTTTTCGAGCAGCTGATCCATTACGTGACATTTTAAATTTAAATGAAAATGCAGGAAAATGAGAAGGAAAACTTCAATGTAAACAATAAATTGATTTTAACTGTTGATGACTCCGCAATCAAAACAAATCAATCAGTAAAGTTCTTGATCTGACGTTTAACGCAACGTAAACAAAATGCAGGAAATATCAGCTGTAATGCGCTCGATAGAGATTTACAGACTATCGTTGGAAAGCAAACTTACGGGAATTCAGAACGATGTGAGAAGGCAACGCGGATACTCCGCCGGCCACTATTCCAGACCACACCAAAGGAATTTCAAGAGAAACTTCCAAAAGAAACGAAACAGCGCTGAAGTGGATAGGATATTAGCAAAGTACGCATATCTGCGAGACGCTTCAACCTCTAACAAACCTCCCGCAACTATCCGGGAATGTAAAAACACCAAAGAAGACGAAAATAGCGCAGACGCAAGCGAAAAATGTGCCAGGAGCAAGCTCGGCAGTTTCTCCTTCTCAAACATGGCGAAAAACTTAACAGATAGTGACAAGATCACGCTAAAAAAATCTAAAGAAAATAAGTCCAACGCTTCCAACGAAGATGTTCAATCTATCAAATCCTATGACCTCGTTCAGTTCCAAAAATCAGTCAGAAGAAAAGTTGTGTCGTGTTTTGTAAACTATTCTGAAAAAGACAGATGGAAGTTCAAATCTTTTGAAAGTGGTTCGAAGACTAAACTCGAAAGAATCGACAGTGTTTCTTCCATGGACGTGATCTTTAAAAAAGTGGAAGTAGTTAAACGCGATGTGTCAAAAAATAGTTCTGAATCTCCAAACTCTAGCTGTAATTCTCCAAACTGTAGTTCAAACGCCCCGACTGATACAAGGGATTTAAACGATGTGCCAAAAAGGATGAAAAGTCTGAATTTTCTCGAAGAAAGCATTCTGCAAAGACCAAAGGGTGGAGACTGGGAGCTGCCAGTTAAATCTTGTGCTTCATCTGTGATAAACGAGGACATTTGTTTTGCCAAAGAAAGAAGTGTTGATAGTGCTCAAATTTTGAAAAAATGGTGGCGACCGAAGTTAGCCATCAAGAAAGTAAAGATGTTCGACTGTTGGGTGAGGTGGAGAAGGAGACGAATTGACCCTTTAAGCCCAGAGTGAGTAATATTTTCTTTAAATTTTGCAAATTCACTTTGTGGCACCATTTTATTAATGATATAATTACAAACACTTGTTTAAGTTATCATTTTCTCAAAAGATGTCATCTAGTATCCTGCTTTATGTTCTCATGCAAATTGAGTCGCAACTAACACAAAGCAATAATTGAATATTGTCTTAAAATTTTAAGAGACCAATTTGAAATGTTTTATCAACAACCCGAGACGTTTTCTTTTTGCATGTACTACTAAAAACTCTCGAAAGGTGTGTTCTGGTACCATGAAATTTGAACAACTTTTTCTACACGAAAATCCTATATTGTAGTATATTATTATACGGTTCTAGAACTTTTAAGTAGTTTCCTATTCATCTTTCAAAAATATTGTTTGCTCCATGTATTTTAATTGTTCAATAACAAAAAGTGAAAATAATGGAAACATTAATATTACATCGTATGATCTGCACATATAGTTTGCGTGCTAATTTATATTAGGTTAATGTGTCTAGTCTCTCGTCTAAATCAAAACCTCTTGAACAAGTCATAAAAAGACATTAACATAATTTATTTCTAATTTGATAGTTTTCAATAACAGCAGAGCTATCTATCACCTCGTAGACCAGTTTAAAAGTGGAAAAACGTTTGGCCATCTGGCAAAGAAAAGAAAGGCGGTTATACAACTTTGTGAACTTTATTTACCAAACAACAGTGTAAAAATAAGATTCGCCAACCTTGCCGGAAAAATTAACGAACTGTCAACGCCACGCAACAAAATTTAGAGCTTTTCTTTGATGAACATGTGAAATAGTAAAAAATGTGTATTATGTTGTGTTTTGTTGGGAGATCAAAATTCTCTTACAGAAATAGCTCATCTGTCTAGTAGATGAGAAGGAAAAGTAATAGCTTGAAAAACGAGTTCTTGACGTTTTTGGTTTCCGAGGCAAAAGTGCTTTTTGAAAATTGTGAAGTATTTTGTAGCATCTATGTATTTAGTCAATTTAGGTATTTTGTAGTATCAATGTATTGAATACTATTTGAATAATTAAATTTGTAAAAAGATTAGGTGCACGCTTAGAGGAAATATCTAACGGTGTATTCTAGTTTTTTTTTATCTATTAACAACTAACATTTCTGATGGTAAATTATATTAAAAAACGGTTATTCAAGAGCTGTTTCCGAGGCTATTCCTAAACAAAAAAATATTATTTTCCGCTCCTTATCTATTTTTTGTAAAAATAATTTATTTTCTGTACTTTTTTCGTGTTGAAAATTAAATTACCTACCAGTCAGGCCATTGCACTTTTTTCTATTTAACCCTAGAAAGATAATCATATTTTAATACACGGTAAAAATAAATCATACGTAAAATTGACGCATGAGTTTTAACAAGCTGTAATATTTTATTTTGTTAATTGATTTGAATAAACCAATCGGTATTATATTTTTACGAACAAATAATATAAGAAATACAACAATATGTGAATATATATTTATTTGTTATGTTAAAAAAAGCGAAACTTCTTCAATAATCAACAAAACTCAGGAATATTTTTTTTTCTCAAATCACTTTTTTCTTACTAATAATCAGCCATTTTGACTAATGTACTAAATAATTAAGATTAAGATATGTTATATTGAATAATAACATATGGTTATATAAAAATTGGTAAGATACAGCTTTGGAACGTATCAATATTATGCTTTTTGACTCTTGCGGTCGTTATATCTCAAAACTAGTGATACATACCTCTGCGACGCGTTTGCCCCACGGAAGGCCAAAGCAGCGAGTGAGATGTCTGAAAAGCATAGCGATGGATTCGCACTAATTAGAACGAGAGAGCAATAATTCTAACACGCATATGTAAATTTTACGTAGATTGAATTTTATCTTTCCAGGTTGTTCGGTATGTACGAGTACCCTCTTGCCTTTTTTTCAAATTAATAAACGATGGATAAGTACATTATATTTTTTATAACTTTAATACAAGTTAGATTGGATGATAAACAATCTCTGATCATGTGGCTAAAGCGAAATGGTAGCCGGTAAAGTAAATACGTATGTGATCTAGTTAAAATGCATTGTCTTGAATTCATTAAAGACACAATATTCAAATTAGTTTGACCTCCTAGTGTCAAATCGTTTCAATGGTATTTGGCATTATCATAATAAGTTTAATTTGCATTGTGCGTCAACGGAATAAGCCAATAATCGAATTTGATGGGATATTTTTTCATTCTCTGAATTTGAAAGGCTTCTAGTTCCTTTGGAAGGAAACTTTTATTATTATCTATATAATGTGAATTTTCCATGAACTCTTGATGTGTTACGTATTGTGCATCATGGTGGTTATACATATTTTATTATTTGTGTAGAGAGCATGACGCTAAGAATAGGAAACATGGTTTGTTCAGAATGTTTAAGTTTCGTCGTCTTACAATTAAAATTAATTGGTTCATCGAGCAGGGCTAACCCAACTGATGATAATCAAAATGTTTTTGTTCAAAAGAGTAGATACTTATCCAGAGGCGCGCCTCACCCAATACGCACAAATTATTTAAATAAATTCTAAAATAGATGTTTAGGCAACTTTTTTCTATTTTAATAAATCTAAATTGAAACTACTTTTTAAAATAGGTTTCAAGGTTCTTAGTTTCGGTTTCATTAAAAAGGAAAGAAAAAATAACCTCTAAAAATTCTTATTATGTTACATCGACAGTGAGATGGTCGCAAAGTAAACACGATGAATTTGTCATCTATATTACCTAATAATTAAAATGTACCATTCTACTTCTTCGTAGATTGAAATAATGGACCCCCGTCGTAATTTAACTGTGCGAAGTGTTTTTTTGAAGTAAGGCGCAAGTAAATTTTATATGATTAATTTGTGTTATTTCACAATAAATTAATTACAGATAAAATACTCGTATAGTATATTTGCGGCACGTTCCAGAGTGGAAGATACTCCCAGTATCGCCCTGGTGTAAGACCGCCATTCAGAATTGAAACGTTGCTTGAAATGGTCTTAGCCGTGTTTGGTGACCAGATCTGAATAGCCAGGTACCTCCCCACCTTCCTCTCCCCATCTGCTTCTCTTCCCACTACCACTTCCCAGCCTCACAACATACCCCAATTAGGGATGCCATAGTCTTACTGGCTCCAGTCGGGAACACCCCGGACTCTTGGTATTCACCTAAAAAAAGACATTGTCCCTCCTCCTGTTTTGAAGGTCAAGTGTGCAAAAGCTCACAATATTGGAATAAAACTGTAGATTTGTAAATTGTATAAAAAAAAACAAGCATGCCGCCCGCAAAAGACACTATTCTTTATTTAAAGACAGGCAATTTTGTGATTGGTTTATTTATGGTACCAACTAATTCATTGTCCCGTCAGCATAGGTGCCAATAATAAATGATCTATTTTTGTATATTTAGCCAAATATTTTTGTTATAATTTCTGTATGTAAATTTTTGGGCAGCCTGTTTTATGTACTAAAATAAAAATAAATAAATACATATTACATGTATTATGATAGATGAGGTGGATATTTACTTAAGAGTTATTTAATATTTTATTTTAGCACACGTGTAAACATTGCACATTGCCTGATGATATTGATGTAAACTATTTTATTATGAAATGACTTTGACCCTTTTATCTTTGAATCTGTAAACATGTAGGTACAAAGTAAAGTAACAGATTCGGTCATACTCCGTTATAGATTTAGATTGGAGTGCAAGATGGTTCTTATTACGTACCTATACCTATCGCGTGGCTGTACAAAAATGCACTTAAGTACATGACAACGGTTTTCTTTTTACATTAGCTCCTCCACACAGGAGTACCTGAGAAAAATAATTCCCCTCAGTACCTATGTCATCTTTATTTGGGGGATATTTTTAGGAAAGGAAGGAGAGGAAGTTTTGGGAAGGAAAAAGGTATTAAGGGTGCGTAGTAATCTGGAGGTCAGTAAGTCCAGGCCCCCTAGAACCGTCGATCGATAATTTATTTATTTATTTAATACATGAATTATCAACAGTACATATAGTTTTTTGTGATATTTCACCCTCCATGCTAGGGATGACCCTGTGTTATGGCGGGTGAAGTTTACAGTTAGTGGATATACATTCGTTAGTATAGATTGAAATTTTTAGTAAATTAAGGAATTATTGATATATTTATATAGTTCACAGTAATCAGTCTTATACATATAATGCTGCTTAGATAGTAAATAAAGATATTTTATGTTTTGCCTGCTCTATAGTAAGAAAATGATATACTTATAGTTAGATTGGGTTACAAGAAGAAGATGGAGAAGTTAGAGAATTATTATAAAATGAGAAATTTGAGGAGTTATTAGATATAGATCATACTAAATAATCTTGTACATACATGCCGCTAATTTAGAAAATAGAGATATATTATGTTTTGTCTGAAAAGTGATTAAATCGATAGAGTGTAGAGTGAATGGGTGTTAAAATTGTAATGTATCCCATGTGTAAGGATCCATTTCGTAATTTGTTTTTTAAAGGAATGGGGTTGACTCAACGTTTTTAAGTTTTCAGGGATAAGGTTAAAGATTTTAGGAGCTAGGAAGAAAAATTGTCTTTGAGCTGACGTGGTGTGTAGTGTAGGTACATTGTAGTGTCTGTTGGTTATTGTTCTGGTGGTGTAGTTGTGTTGTAAGAGAGTTTTGTTTTTGTATTTGAACAGGAAATGTATTAGCATAAATTTTAAATGGAGTTGCCGTATGTTTAAGACGTTATACTCGATGAGGAGTCGTTTGGAGGGGTATCTTGTCGGTCGCTTGTTAATGACACGTATTACCATTTTTTGGGCTTTTAGTAGAGGTTCGATGATAGATTGTGCACAGCCACCCCAAGTTATAATGCCGTATGCTAATAGAGATTGGCAGAGAGCGTAGTAAACAGTTTTAAGAGTTGAGGTAGTAAGGATATTTCTTAGGGTTCGGAAGACATAAGAGAGTTTGCGGATGCGTGTGGTTAGACTGGCCAAGTGCTGATCCCAACGAAGGTGTTGATCAATGATGACCCCCAGATATTTTATGTGGGTGGCGTGTTCCAAGTTTGGGCAATTACAGGAAGTGCAAGTTCTTAGACAGGAGTGAATTATTATATTCTGATTGTTGGTAGGTTGGGTTGCAGCAGAAAGACTGAAGGTTAAGAATTTTGTTTTTCCAGCATTAAGGGTTAGGAGATTATCATCTAACCATTTCTTTATCTGGCGTATGTCGTTTTGAGCTATGTCGAATGCTCCTTTCCAGGTTTTGTGTCTAGTTATCAGTACAGTGTCATCTGCAAAAGATATTAGTTTCCCGGTTATGGGAAGGTTACAGAGATTGTTGATGTAGATGAGGAACAGAATAGGGCCTAGAACACTTCCTTGTGGGACTCCGAAGTGGATTGGTAAGGGGTTACTTGTTATGTTGTTAATTTTCACAGCTTGCGATCTGTCGGTTAGGTATGATGAGAACCAGTTAAGAGTTCTACCTCGGATGCCTATTTGAGATAGTCTTTCTAGAAGTATGGGGTGGGAAACCGTGTCAAATGCTTTGGCTAAGTCTAGGAATATGGCTAGGCAGGAATCACCTTCGTCCAGGCTGTTAGTGATCTTATTCGTCAAGTCTAAGATTGCAGATTCTGTATTTAAATTATTTTGAAAGCCAAACTGATTAGGCGAGAGAAATTTCTGGGTTTCAAGATGGGAGACAAGTCTACTTTTAACAATTTTTTCAATGATTTTTGACAGGACACTTAGCAAAGAAATGGGTCTATAGTTTTCAATATTTGTTTTATCGCCACCTTTATAGATTGGGATAACTGTTGCATGTTTTAGTCGGTGTGGGAAAGAACCGCTTTTAAAGCTTAGGTTAACGATATGTTTTAACGGCATTGTAATAAAGTGAACTATGTGTTTTATTATATAAGGAGAAATATTGTCATTACCAGCAGCACTGTTTGTTTTAATGGTGAGTATTGTGTCAACTATTTCTTTATTGGAGGTAGGGGCTAGGATTAGTTCCGGGTGCAAAGAGCTCTGTTGTCTTACCCGTGAGGTTAAGAGATTTTGTGTTTTGTTTGTTGCTTTTAGAATTTTGTTGGCTAAGTTCGTGCCGATGTTATTGAAAAAATGGTTGGCATGATCAGCTAAGGTTTTTGGGTCATCATGGACTTGGATATTTTTCCCATTTATGGCGAGTGATTGCATTTTGAATGAGGTTTTATTGTTTTCTGAGATGTCATTGACTACGTTCCAGATTATTTTACTGTCATATCCCGATTCTTCAATTTTTTTTTTGTAATAGTTTTGTTTGGTTATTGTTATGAGATTATTGCAAATGTTACGATATTTTTTATAGAAGCGCAAGAGTTGAGGGTCTGGGTTGTTTACGGATTGTTTATGGAGTCTGTCTCTTTTACGTATACAGAAGATAAGGCCATTTGTAATCCATGGTTTTAGTTTCTTTTTTTTGTTCGATGCCATTATAATGGGGAAAGTAGCGTGGTTAATGTGGGCAGTTAGTGATGCAGAGAAATTTTCAAGAGCGTCGTTGACATTTTCAGAAAGCAGGGTAGATTCCCATTTTTCTTCTTCAACATACTTTATCAAATGAACCATATTAACAGTTTTATGGGAAGTATTACTGGACTTAGGGGGAGTAGATTTTGAGTTGTATAGTTCGAGAATGGTTGAGTAATGGTCAGTTACAGTGGATTCGAATACAGCTGATTTAGCGGTTCGCTTTGATCTAACCATAATATGATCTATGCATGTCTTAGTAGTGAGGGTGACTCGTGTAGGTGTGTTGATGTGTGGTATAAGGCCATGTAGTGCCATTAGGTTTAGGTAATTTGTAGCGTGGGGGCTGGATTCATTTAGGATGTCTATATTTATGTCACCGATTATGATGAGATCCTTAGTTTTTTCATCGATATTTTTTTCGAGAGAGTAGAGAAAAGGGGTGACATTGTTGGACTTTGGGGAGCGGTATATTGCGAGAATATTTAAGTTATCGATTGAGATATTAAGACAATTTGCATGGTCGACTGAAATTTCGGATACTGCATGTTTTAGGTTAGACTTGACATAAACTATGACCCCATCGGATTGGGACCTGTGCTGAGACGTGTTGTACACAGAGTAGTTGTTTAATAATTTCGGGATGTAATTAACGTTAATCCAGCACTCTGACAGAACAATGATGTCAAATTCATTTCCTATGTCAGTAAGTTGAACAAGTAGGTTATCAAAGTTTTTGTTGAGGCTACGGATATTCATGGCAAATACTCTTAGAGCTTCTGGTTTGGAGATAAATTTTTTTAATGCATTTGTGTTGTTTGTCGTATGTGCCGTGATATTAAGAAAGTTATAAGGATTGATATGAAAACTTTCGGTAACTTCTCATCGTTCCTTAGCATGATTGCAGATCGCTAACGAATAAGTGACAGTGACTGAGTGTTTGTACGTTAGCGATCTGCAGTTGTCCTAGAGAACATTAAGAAGTTACCGAAGGTTATCCTATCAATCCTTGTCGATCGACCATTCTAGGACCCCAGGAGTGATCAACGTATGAATCTATCACTCCCACTGCAGTGCAAGGCGATGTTCCGAGAGAGTCATGCTGGAGAGGTCAAAAGGCTCTCTCAATAATTAGTCTCTTCCGATCCGTCCTGCAAAGCAGTTGGTGAGCAGACGCGTCCGCCGCCAAGATCTAGACAAACCTCACCCTATGAACCCGAACCCTGCTAAATAACCAAATGTAGCGAACAACTTAGGGTGACATATGGCAGAAGTGTTGGTTATAAATGGTTCCCGGGGTGGCGGTACCAATACGGTACGGGCGGTGAAGATAATAACATAATAAGACTAAGGATGGGTTGTTTAAAAAAATATTAATGAATTCATAAAATATTTTAAGTTAATTTTCACGTTCTGTGTATGTTCTATTCAAGTTCTGTGATAATTTCAGTTTCATGCAGCAACTGGCCTAAAATGATATAAAAACAAAACTTGAATAGAACCTCCAAAAAACGTGAAAATTAACTTCAAATATTTGATGAATTCATCAAATAAATGTTTTGAAACAATCCGTCCTAAGTATGATAAATCATAATTCCATGAGTATGACACATTCAACAATATATCTCACATACGATAAACCAGGAGTCACCAAATGGCGGACCGCGGTCCGGATCCGGATCGCCAACCTATTTTGTGCGGACCTCGTGTTCAATACAAAATATGTATTTTACACATCTAACTTCAGTGCGTAATTTGATTATTTTTCTTTGCCTTTGTTGCCGTCTTAGCGATAAAGAAAATGTAACTTCCATTGCTTTTTTGTCAGATATTTTTAAACACATCAATGATCTAAACCTTAAACTTCAAGGTAAAGAAAAGCTTGTACGGGAGCTCCTGACAGAAGAAAAATCTTTTTGCGAAAAATCGATCTTTTCAACATCGATCTTGATAATGCTCGTAACTAATTTAAAAAAAAAATAGCAATGACAACGAGATTGACGTCGGCCAATACAAGACGTTCATTAAGGATCTTATCGGAATTGAAAACAGATTCACAGATTTTAAGAAAATTGAGATTGTCGTCGACATCCTCAGTAACATTTACTCTCTGCATCCTGGTGATGAATGGAGCAATAAAGCTGCAAATATTTTCGGGAGTAATAAAGCTTCTCTCCAGATGGAAATGACCGATTTTTAAGAAAATACAGTTTTAAAACACCAAAAACAGGAAGTTTCTTGTCAAGAGTTTTGATAAAATTTGTTTGTACTAATAAATTAAATACCCAGAATTTAAAAAATAGCCTTGAAACTTTTCATTTTGTTTGGGTCAACATATGTTTGTGAAGCAGCATTTTCCAAGGTGAACTTAAACTCATTAAAAATTAGGCCGGGGGTGGGGAGGGGGGGGGGAGGTTAGGCTTTTTTCCTTCCGGACCGCGACGGCCATGTTTTTTTAAAAAACGGACCCCTAATAAAAGTAATTGGTGACAACTGCGATAAACCATTCACGAATTCAAAAGTTCCGGGATGACTTTAAGCAACACCTCACAAGAGTTCACCTGGTTATTAGTCGATACTTTTACAAGCAGGAGTGTTATTATTTTTTCTACCCAGTTGGACGAAGATGTGGAGTCGGACTAAGAGAAGAGATATGTATATTCTGAAAACATTGGAAAAATGAGGGAGTAAAATAATACTGGTAAATTCCAGATAATTACGCACTGTTTTGTTTTAGGATGAGTCAAGAGAAACAACTAATTAAAATAGAAAATACGTAAGGGTGTATGTTAATTTTTTTGTGATTGTGGTAAGGCTCCGTGGCCGACGGGTAAGGCTCTTGACTCGCTGTGGTGAGTCTCACTCGAATGTTGCGAGATCGAATCCCGGCTTGCGCAAATAAAATTTCTTTGATTAATTTGGGTAATATTTCACAATTAACTCATTTAAAATAATATTTGCAGCACGTTCCAGAATGAAAGATACTCTCAGTATAGCCTTGGTGTAAAACCACCATTTAGAATTTAAACGTTACTTGAAATGGTTTTTGGTGACGAGATTTGAATAGCCAGGTACTTCCCCGCCTTCCTCTTCCCCATCTCCTTTCACTCACCACTACCTTCAGCCTCACAACATTCCTACTCAATTGGGGATGCCATAGTCTCACTGGCTCCAGACGGGAGCAACTGGGACTCTTGTGAGGAATTCAAATAAAGATAAATCCCTGTCAACGCGAACTGGTGTTTGTGTGTGATAAATCGAGGAATACTTTGAGCTACGATACTTTATTACTATACTATTGTGTAATGATGAGATCTTATAAGCCAGTTTCTACAGACTTCCCTCAATAATGTCTCCTCCTCTCTCCATTTATTTTACTCCAAAAGATCATACTTAATTGGCAGTGCCATGATCGCAGTTTAAGAGGGCATTACCAGAGAAAACCAGAAATATGTCATTTTCAAATTAGATTTTAGACATATTGACTCTTTCCCACAAAAAATTATAAATGGATTTCGAAAGATTGTTCTTTTATCTAGCATTCGCATGTAATAAATTTTGAGAATTTTTTTAAAATTTTTAGTATAATAAGGTTACTCCATAGGTCGTTGGCAGATTTGTAAAATTTTCAAAAAAGATTTTGTATTAAACCACACCCATTTCAAATAATATAATCATGCAGTAAAAGAAATCAATACATTATCTAGCAAACGCATGTTTTAGAATTTTAATTTTAGTTTCAATAAAATCATTAAAAAATATGTACGTACATGTGTTTCTTGACGAAAATTGGTCCATTTGTGTATTTATTGGCGCACTTACAAACTAATATATTTCAGTTTTTTAACATTCTTATTAAATTTAGACATTATTGAAAAATGATAAATACTTACAATCAAAAAATAATTACAAAAGTACATTATTTTAATAGTTTTATCATCACGCCTTTCAGCATTTTTTATGAAGGTATAAATTAAAGCTAATTTGGATTGAAATAAATTCGATATTGAGTTATAATTTAAAAAAGCTGGTACGGAGAATAATTAATCTTTCTCATTGTAACCGCCCTGCACGATCGTAAGAACAACTTTCGACGAAATGTGGATTTTCGTCCGCTGGATGGTTAACGCGGTTGACAACATATACAGAAATACTTTCTTAGAGGTTAAAATATATACTGTGTGTGCTGTAAGTAACGTCGTGATCAATTAATAATAATATACGTTGCCAGTTGCCAGTTGCCATAAACACACTTATTATGTAAACTATTGTGATAGTCTAGTCCAGGGTTTAGGATCAGGTCAATCTGTTCACCACGATAGATTCATCTCCAGTCAAACAAAGAAACAAATACACAAGGTCAAACGTTTATTACGTAGCACGTTGCAAATATTATGTTCAAATTTTAATACTAGGTATTTTTTTACCTGAGCTCCACACAGGAGGCCCTGAGGAAAATAATTTCCCTCAGGGCCTATGTCATCTTTGGGGATGCTGTGTGGAGGGTTTTTTTAAGGAAAGGAAGGAGGAGAGTTCTGGGAAGGAAAAGGGTTTAAGGGATGGGTAGGAATCTGGGGTTCAGTATGTCCTGATCATCCGCCTCCAAGACCTAGACAAACCACACCCCATGAACCCGGGCACCCCTGCTCAATCACCAAACGTAGCGAACCACTTGGGGTGACCTACAGCAGAGGTGTTGGTTATCCAATAAAGGTTCCCGGGGCGGCGGTACCCATTCCCGCCTCCCAAATTGAAAAACTATTTTAAAATTGCGAACTATTTAACTCTAACAGGTATTGCTCCAGTTAGAGTTAAATAGTTCGCAAATTCCAGAAACCAATCAATTTGCCTGACTCGTAAAATCTGAATTTATTCCCCGATTCGTGACTATTTTGAGCGTCTTGCTTAAACCTTTATGCTTTATTGACTGGTTGGTCGCTTTAACGGGGATTCTTGTTGTATTTGCGAAGTTTTCCAGTTTGAATCAGCAGTGTATAGTCTGATTTGCCGTTGTTTCATTGTGCGCTTTTATAATTACCGTGACGTTTCACGGTTACGGCACCATGACACAATAATGCGACAACTCTTTCAAAAGATGAGACACACAATATATGTAGACCTGTTTCCTCCAAAGGAAAAAAAGTCATAATTTTCTTGCATCTTTCTCACACAACGCATCGTTACGTCTCCAAAGACCCCAGCAATACTATTTGCCGTGACAATAATTTTGAAAGTATGGAATATAGTGACAATGATAATATTGAAATGTGTTTGAATTCCAAAAATTAAAAAAAGGTCAAATTTCAACGCGCTGATGGTTTTGCTTTTATTCTTAAACATATAATGCTGCAGCTCTTTAATACACACTAAATAACAACAGTCGAAAATGAGACAAATGGTGAACGTATGTCTGCACCCCCCAAAGGAAACATATAATCATTATCATACATCTCTCTCAAACGTATAAAGAAAATGAAAAGCAATTCCCGTAGCAAAAAAGAAGTATTTTGGCGGAAACAGTCATACCTATTTTGTGTGTCTCACCTATGTTTATTGCCATATTTTGCCGTCACAGTACCATAACCGTGAAACGTTACGGTAATTATAAAAGCTAACAGCTTATATTGTTGTTGTCGGTTTGTAAAGCTTTCCTAGTTGCTCACCACCAGTTTTTATGTTATGGGCAGGTCTAGTTGTCCTTGTAATGCCCTTGTAATTGCTTTATAGTCTAATTTAATTGTTTTCGGTATCTGTAGTTGGCTTTATAAAGTTGTACAATTCCATCAGGCACAACTTGGGTTTCATCTGTTCCGGAGAATAGAGAATAAATTCTAGGTTGGTACCCATTCATTAAAAAAGTCTGTAGAATAACAAATTTTGATGTTATGTCATTTTTAAATCAAATTTTAGACGTATTGACTCTTTCCAACAAAAAAATTATAAATGGATTTCGAAAGACTGTTCTTTTATCTAGTAAAGCTATGTTTTAATTTTTTTTTAAATATGTTTATTTTTAGTTAGTACATAGTTTTACCGTAGGTCGTTCGCAGATTTGTTAAATTTTCAAACAAAATTTTGTATTATTATACAACACACATTTCAAATCATAAAATCATGCAGTAAAATAAATCAACACATTATCTGGGAAAGCTATGTTTCAGAATTTTTATTTTAGTTTAAATAAAATCATTTAAAAAAGATCCGCACACGTGTTTTGTGACGAAAATACTTCAGTTTGTCTATTTATTTGCGGTCTAACAAACTAATATATTCAAGATTTTTTTTACTTTCGTAGACATTATTGAAATATTATAATTACTTACGAGATAAAATTAATTACAAAAAGTAAATAATTTTAATAGTTTTATCATCACGCCTTTTAGCATTTTTGAATGTAGGTATAAATTAAAGCAAATTTTTAATGAAATAAAATCGATATTGAGTTATTATTTAAAAAAAGCTGATACGGACAATAATCTTTCTCATTGGAACCACCCTGAACGATCGTAAGAACATATTTCGGCGAAATATGAATTCTCGGCCGCTGGCTGGTTAATAGCCCTTAAACATTTTGAATGATTTAAAAATAAAGAGGCCCCCTGTTTATTCTCAACTTACTTGACGCAGTTCAGGAAAGAGAAAATAAATTAGTTTTATAAAACAAAAAATCAGAGTTAAACCTCCATAAAACTAAAGTAAAGAGTGGAGAGGCTACGAAGCACCGCACAAAGAGGGGACCAATTATTCTATCTCATTCTCTCGCAGGCTAAATAAATTATAGATATATGTATTTGTCTCTTTTCAGTGTCATTTTTTCGTTTCGTTGATTTTAAAATCACGACGGTGCTAAAGAAGTTTTCACTTCAAAAATATGGATTAGATTGGTGATAGTGACGGACAAACAAATAAACCAGTACAGTTAGGTTCAACAACATAATAGATAAAGTTACTTCAGCGACGCTGTTCTCGGGAAAATTAACTTATAAAGTGATGACTGATAACATTAAAAACATGTCTTGAACACATACATGAGGGGAATTCATAAATCTACTAGTTGGAAGACTGATTAATAAGGTGAAAGGACTCAGTACTAACTTACATAGTACATAGAGAACATAGTGACTCATTGTCACGCATGGCTTCCCAAAAACACTCGATGGCTCAGCAGACAGTAGGTATGTACTGCCCTGATAGTACTTACTCTGAGGTACTTACCCCACTCTTTATGTGGAGACAGGCCCGGATTTACAAACCCAGGGGCCCTAGGCACTTAGTCGCCCCCAATTGTGATTTAGAGATATATGATATACACAGTTAAAAGTTTAAAATAATTATAAAAATTCAAAATACCACCATTTTCTTATTTATTATGTAGGTATTTTTTATTAATGTTTTACACAATTATTTATTAAGGAAAATCTTCTTTTGGAATTGTTAAATACAAGTTTTAAAAAAATGTTGCTAATTATTAAAAAGTTACCAGTGGAACTATGACATTTCGAACTGGAGTAAGTGAAGAGAGCAAAGAAAGTAGAAAATGATTTATATCTGTCAGAAAGAAACGGATTTTGTTTTTGCATTGCATCCCCAATTGGAGTAGGTACCTATGTGGTGTAGGTGAAGGAAGTGGATATAAATTATTATATTCAGACAAGATATGTTAGATATGGAAAAGCGCCGCAGGCGAAAATTTTCTAGATCGAAGAGCAAACCAATAAATTAAAATGCTTTAGAATTTTATTCTAGGAAAATCAGAATTCCACCGAAATCCTTTCTTAATCGAAGTCTTTTGGTTTTGTTTAAATCGGAAACCTTTACAAAATATGTATTATCTTAACGGTTTCATGCTAACTCAGAATCAAGTCAACTCAACACAACACCTTGAAAAGTCATTAAAAGCTATGAAAAAAATAATAATTTTAAAATAGCCCATTTTCTTTTTTTTTACATTAACTCCACACAGGAGGCCCTGTGTGGAGGGAAATAACGCCAAATGCCCATAACGCTAACCTAACGTAACTTATTAAACCTTTTTTTTCATCACTTTTAATGACGTTTCAATGGAGGTTCTGAGTTGTCCGGTCATCCATGCAAGGTATAAGGTGAAAAAATATTTTCGTCCTAATACCGGTGGGACCCCCCTAATATTTGCTATTCGTCTAGAAAATAAGTTTTGGAAAGTTTTAGCTCAATTGGATAATGTTAACCCATGCCTCATCGAGATTAAATTTGAAAAAACGATTTTTTTGCAAAAAAAAAATTTCCGTTTTTTCCTCATAAAATGAAAACTGTTTGTCCTAGAAATTTGATTCTTATTTCTTTGCATAGGAAATGTTGCTATCTTCAAGTTTTACTCTAATCACTTTTTTGGTCAATTAAGTCATCTATCCCTTAAAATGTCGGATTTGTTACAAAAGAGCTATTGCTAAGGACCGTTTCTTCAGAGAATCCCTACCTGGAGTGTCATAAACCACACCCTTCCTTTTGTGTTCCTTGTGTGGGGTTCCTGGGGTTTTCCAACTCTTTCGAAAGTGTGAGGGAGAGGTCAGAGGGCTTTAGTTAACGTTTGCTTTTCAAACAGTGAACAAGTGAACATTCTGAACATTATTGAACAACGTTCTTCTTGTGAGGTTTGGGGGACTATGTCTTCTACAGCATTAACGAGCCATGCTCGTGCAGCTTCGAGTTCAAGTCAGAAAGAAATGGTGTATTTAATTGGCCACATGTCTCATCAAATCACTGGCAGTAAATTACCGTCTAATTGTTAAGTTTTACGCAGTTTATTTTATAATATACGGCAAGTGAAATTGAACACCAGAGAAGCTGCAAGACTTACAATACAGGAAGTTGTAATTTTTTGGGAGAAAGCTAAGATACCAACCAGACACTTTAAAGATTGTGTTGTAAAGCTTGAAAAACTGTACGAAGAGTGGAGAGAACTATAAAAATACGCTAACAGATCTAGAAGCACAGCTCAAAATAATAAAAAAAAAGTAGAATCTTTCAAGTCAGCCCTTGATGACCTTTTTGATATTGCTCATCAGGATGCATTAAAAAACACTGTTGAAGAAGACAAGCAGTTTTTGTTACTTCAGTTTTTGATTTTTAAAAAGTTTCAGACTGGATGATCGAAGCTATGACATGAAGCGATGACAAGACAAAATACAAAACTGCTATTGAAGATAAAAAATATTAGACATAAAATAGGGAATTCAGATGAAATATCAATTTTTCTTAGAGAACAATTAAAAAACCAACAGCCAAGGGATGATTAAAGAATTAATTCAACTAACGTTAATTGTGTTAGGACGTACTCCCCCAAAAGATACTTTTTTTCAAAGTACCTGGTGCCATTGGTACTCTAGATGGATGACAAATGCCATTTATTGTATCAAAATATATATTTTCAGGGATCATTTTACATTAACAAATTTACAAAAAAAGCTATCACTGACATTTGTTTATTTTTAATAAACATTTATGTAAAAGCGTGGTTTAACGCCTCCAAACCCACTTTGGCCCCCAACAAACACCTACAATTTTTAAAATCTCGTGTAAAATATATAGAAATCGATAAAGAACTTGCAGACAAGGCACTGTCTAAAATGATAAATCATCTGTGGTACCTCAATTCTGAGCAAGTCGCATTTTCTTTCCTTGATGAAAATTTAGAAAAACGTGTCAAAACAAGGATGGCTGTAAAAAGTCTACAATTAATTCCAATTGAAGGAAACACATGTGATGATAGGGATGTGAAAGCAAAATTCATTCTCCATCAAGTGGATAATTTATTGGACAAAGTTATTGATTTTTTTGTTTCTCATCAAACTCTATTTTTTCAAAAGATTTGAAATTGATACAGAATTCTTAAATACGGATCCTGTTATATGGTGTGAAAATGCACATCATTTAAAGCAAAAAAAATAATGAACGGTTTCATGGTTGTCAATGACACAGCTGAAAGAGGGGTAAAATTAATATAAGACTTCAATATCTTTTTATCTTTTTATTTTTAATTCTGTCTACTTATTATTTATTTTAATTGTATGCTTATTTTTTGTTATTTGTGTGATGAATTTTGTTTTCATTTTATGCTTTAATTAGGTACCTACCTAATATTTAAACTCTTTTTTTTCTTCTTTTATAGTTGTTTATGTAATATGGCAGACTGGGATTGCACTACCCTCCCAGTCTTGCTGGAATAAAAACTTAAATAAATAAATATATAAATTCCTGTTTGACAAAAGACGAAGAACAACGACAGTTTCTGTTACGAGTTGTATCGGAATGTCGAAAAAATTTTCCTGACTCTTCGAAAGCCACGTTATCTATGCCGTTACCACCAATCTGATAATTAATTGTAAATGTAAATAATAATAATAATAACTTCTTTCTTTTATAATGTTTTCTTTTTTATATGTTATATAATAAAATTTTGAACATTATTTCTTCTTGTTTTTTACACCTTTTTGCTTTTCTTTTCTCCTAAATCCATCATTTTCAATTTGGATTGTGCTGTATTTACTTTGAAAACAGTTTTAACTACACCCTTTTTTATGTAGTTACTATAATTAATTGAGAAAATAAATAAAGCAAAATATGGGCAGCATTTGTAATTAAATCTTGCAATATTTTTAGATGTTTTATAAAAAAAAAAAAATTAAATAGAAAGTTAAAACTTCAACCTTGATGAGGCACGGGTTAACCTTAACCAATTGAGCTGAAACTTCTCATGTCTTCTCAAACCAATCTCATGTCTTAGCTAATTGGCAACTTTTAGGGGGGTCCCCCCAAAATATTCCAACATTGATTTCTTGTGACCACCCTAATGCACATCATAACCCAGCCGGAGCCCTCCTTGAAGTGGGGGCACTAGGAAATTTGTTATAAATATTTATTTTCAAATCCTATGTCTTCAATGCGTTCCATTTTCGTAACTAACCGGGGCCCACTACGAATTGGGGGTCATAGGAAAAGTGTTGAAATATAAAAAATAGAAGTTACCTCACCGGAGGCCATCCCGAAGTCAGGGCCCTAGGCCCGGACCTCTTGGGCCTCTAGCAGAAATCCGGCCTTGTGTGAGTTATGAACGTAGAAGGTGGATACCGATGTAAAAAAAGTTCCATTCATTTTTGTTAACGCGGTGTTTCTGAGAATAAACTTACCGAACCATAGAATATCAGATTTTCAATTTATTTTATTGAGTATACAACCAGGAGTAAGTTTTTTGTTATAATATGGTGGAGCAGCGGCGGAATCACTTTAAAAAAAAAGATGGAACTTAAAAAGTATTATACCTATTATATATGCATTACACCTACTTACCTGTATTAGAATTATCTAATTTAATTGTGTGGTGTAAATTGAGTCATCTTTACCATAAAATATTTATTTATTAAATACCGAGAGGGCTTTTACATAATATAGTAACTACCTAAGTTTGCACATAAAAGTAGCTCTATAAACAGGTAGATGTAGCGACCAATAAAGAATGTGTCCAATTTATTTAATTTATTAATATATTTAACATGTATTATTTAGATTATTAATTGAATTAATTTAATTTATTAATATATTTAACATATATTATTAAGATAATTAATTGAATTAATTAAATTTATTAATATATTTAACATATATTATTTAGATAAATAATTGAATTAATTTAATTTATTAATATATGTAACATATTTTATTTACATAAATAATTGAATTAATTTAATTTATTAATATATTTAACATGTTTTATTTAGCTAATTAATTTAATTAATTTAATTTATTAATAAATTTAACATATATTATTTAGATAATTAATTAAATTAATTTAATTTATTAATATATTTAATATATATTATTTAGATAATTAATTGAATTAATTTAATTTATTTAATTTTTTATATTATTTAATTTAGTTAATTTATTTAATTCTCGATTTATTTACTTTCTTAATTTATTTCATTTAATTCATTGTTTTTAATTTAAATACTTAATGTAATTCAATATTTTTTTATTTAATTTCGTAATTTTAATTCGATTTTTTATTTTTTTTTTACTAAATCCAATATTATTAATTATATTTATTTATTTTTTGATTTTTACATTTAATTTAATATTTTTAATTTAATTTCATGTTTTTAATTTAATCTAATATTTAATGATTTTTAAATCTTACCGTGCTTGAAATTTTTCATACATCTTGACACATTTCTTTAGCGAAAAATATCGTTCGCAGACATAAATCGTATTCACTATTAAAATAATTTCTAAGAACTACAAGAAAATTTAACAAACCAAACTTTTAATTTTGTTGAATATAACATGCTGACAGAAATGCTTGACTTTTAAAAAACATTTCCTCAAAGTTGTGAGTGGAAAAACTGCAATTGAATCCACCCTGGTCATGTCTTAGCAGGCTTAACCTAAAATGGATTTAGATATGTTTGGTTTCCACGCAGCAGACGTCCTCTACAAATTTTCATAGAACCAACTAATGACCGAGTGGTCAAGTCTAAAGCGCCAAATCACAGTGTGCTTTGCATCGTGGGTTTAATCTCCCTCAAGTACCATCATAAAGTTTAACTAACTCGACGCAGTATCGAAATAGAACAATGAAACGTTCAAATCGATAGTGTACGCTGCAAGTACTGTTTGTTTGTAACAAGTAACGAGTCAGTCAAGTGCATGACCGGATGTGCAAAGTCACGCTCCGTGACTTTAGGGCCGGTTACATCTCTGAGGAAACTTACCTAAAGTACTGTGTAGTGTGGAAATTATAGGTACGAATTGTTTTATGTTAGTGACGTACTGAGTTGGGTTTATTGCACTTGTTGTTTCATCATCGGGAGGGTACCTACCTTTGTACATCTGCCCCCTAGCACAATCGATCGACAAGGATTGACAAGATAACTTTCCGTAACTTCTCAACTTTTCCTAGGACAACTGCAGATCGCTAACGTACAAACGATAGTAAATGTATTATTTATTGGGAGGTATAAAATTATTTATGAAACCCGAAAATGCAACTAACTCAAAAATATCAAATTGTGAGTTACTGCAGTTTTCCTCGGGGCAGTCGATTTGACGTCGAATATTTTGAGAACACTTAGTCAATGTGAATTTTTACTTATTCGTTGGCGATCTGCAGTCATCCCAGGAAACGATGAGAAGTTACCGAAAATTATCCTTGGTGCCTCTTATTTTTCTTCTTCCAAGTTCTAATTTTCTTACAAAAATTGTAAGGGCAGACCTCGGTCAAAAAAGGGTACTCAATTGATTAAAAAGCATTTTAGAAATGGGAATGAAATGTGTGCAGTTATACAAATGTTAAGATGCGAACCAAAACCAATCATGGATAATTGTTTTGAAAATTTTCTAAAATGGAAAAAATCGCTACGTCAAGCGGCACCGAGTTACCCTCAATCTGTAAATGCGAAGGTTTTTTTTTGATAAGCCCTTCTAACATTTATTAAAATTTATTGCATGATATGATGATGATAATAATAATATTTGGTTTACTTTCAGCGTTCAATGTCACAATTTTTATGTTACACCATATTTTTTTTATCTTGAATTGTGGATGAGTAGGTATGAAGTAAGAAGGAAGTAGATCCAACATTTCCAATGAAATCGGTAATATATTTATGTATGACCTTGTTATTAGATTACAATATTTTCGTTGGTACGCTCCATCCTACATTGATTTATTGCATTTAATTTGGTAGCTATCTACGTACCTAATAATTACGAATAACATTATGTATATCGATTCAAATATAAAAATCTAACGAACTGAATATAAAAACGAAAACTTTGTTTGAAAGTATTATTTGTGCATTGTAGGCTTGTGTAGGTACCACAATGCTCAAATTCCATCCATCTCAATGATAATTATTTTATAACTAAAAACGTTGTTTATTAAGGCGATCGGATAACTCGGAATGAATTCAACTCAACACCTCCTTTGAAAAGTCGTTAATGATGAAAAAAATATAAAAAGTCAAATAGGTTACGTTAGGTTAGGTTATAAGCTATTTTTTAAATTTTTCTAAGTTTTGAGAAAGAATTGAGTTGATTCTGAGTTGCCATGGAACCGTTTATTATATAACTAGCAGACCCGGCCACACGTTGCTGTGGCTAACGAAACACAACGCCATTACTCAACGTTTTTAAATTCCACACCACCCGCTTGCCAGCTGCCCGCTGTCCGCTGCCTGAATTGAATATTTGAATTTCTCGACTTTTCTCTACCATAATAATCATGTTTTTATACATATAAACCTTCCTCTTGAATCACTCTATCTATTGGTGAAAACCGCATGAATATCCGTTGCGTAGTTTAAAAGATCTATGCGCACATACATTTTGAGCGATCAAATCAAATACCTACTTACTCTAGGACATCTATTTTCCAATTTCTTCCGTAGAACGAATTTCAAAAGTGACTATATATAGTACGGCCCGCCAGCCGTTTTAAATCACACAAAAATATGTTTTCTTTAAATTTCTCGGCTTTTCTCTAATATAATTTACATGTATTATACATGTTCTCTCCGAAAGAGAGAACTTCTTCCTTTCAGAATGCCCCATTAAATAGAGCAATTCAACTGCTTAACGATTCTGCATTGAGCATTGACATCTTCAATGTTACCTACAGAGAGTTCAGTAACTATCTTTTGACATACGTCTCAACATAGTGAAACTGCCCCCTTAGCCTTTTTTTTCTCTTATATTTTGTAATCTTCTCCGTAATAATTTGGTGTATAACTGTTTAATGGAGAACCTGAAAAAATAAATAAATAATATAAACATTCCTCTTCAATCACTCTATCTATTGGTGAAAACCGTATGAAAATCCGTTGCGTAGTTTAAAAGATTAAACCGCACATACATTTTGTGCGACTTCATTTTATACTATGTAATGAAGTTGTATGTAGGTGACTATTTACATATCGATACATAAAGCTTTTTAGTTTCTAAGTAGGTAAGGGATGTTTTACGGAATTTGAACAATTCAAATTTCGAAGTTAATTTTCAATTTCTGTAAAAGTTCTATTCGTGTTCTGTTATGATTTCAGTTCTGTGTAGCAATGGGTCATAATAATCTAATAAAAGAACTTGAATAGAACTTCCACAGAACTTGAAAAATGCGTTCGAAATTTCGTCACATTTCTTGTTCTGGGATATGAGGCGTCAAAGTTTGCAAAGACCATGTCTCATAATCTATTTACCGATATCTGATTTTGAGTTTGAATCTTGCGTATATTAAACGAAAGTATTTCAGTACCTACCTACGTATTTTAAAAGAAAATATATAGGTATATGACTTACCATTTTACAACACCATGTATTAGCTATGGCAAAATAATGAATTGCATAAGATTCTAATTTCCCTAATGCCATTCCAAGATAGGGCCACGTTCTAATTAAATATTTTCCTTTTAAATATGTTAAACTAAAGTAAGGTAAAACACCACATTTCTGACACTGCTCCAATTTCTGACATATGTAACACGAATTTCGATTTTACCAACTGAATTAACATTCCTACGTACATTGATATTAGCGCATCGAGAAAGTTGTTCCCCTCTCCCTCTAACCAACGTTTATTCTAAGGACTATTTGACACCCGTTTCTACCAAAATATTATTTACTATATGATTTTGGTGATTCTGTGATATTGCGCATTTTTTCACCTTTTCGGCGAGTAAACCAAATTTTACAAAATGTGATGACACAGTTCACCAACGTTTTATGTATTGTTTTTGTATGTTTTTCGATAGAGTATTGACCATATTTATATATTCAAAGCGGAAAAGAATTTCAATAGATTTATGATAGTTTTTGAGCGGTCAGAAATAGGTACCTGTTTTAATAGGGTGACCATATTTCTGACATGTATATCAGAAAATGATACGCCTCCAAAAAATCATGTTCATATTTCTGACCGGTATGTCAGAAATTGGTCCTTATCATAATTTGGGGGTTTTTAATCCTGACATAAGAAGAACGGCTGCGCGACCTCTTTTGTAATAAACTATATTTTGGATTTGAGGCCAAAATACCCAACCAAATCGAATAATTTAAAAAATGTATGAGAAATATTTATCGCTGATCGCATAATTAATTTAATTTTTTAATATAAAATTCAGGCCATTTTAGGCCATTAAAAGTGTCCTTCAAAAAATCTATTCAGGAATGGCGACTAAAAAATAAAGAAACAAATGCAAAAATGGAAAATTTTCTACTTATTTTAAAAAGCGCACTAGATAAAACGAATATGAAATCGCACCTCAAAAATGACTTTCGAGTGTGTGGTCTTTTTCTTTTGATGCAAATGCCATACGAAAAATTATTAACAACATCATTCAATGAAAGTGTAAAATCAGTGACAGCAGAGAGCATTGCAGTGGAAGAAACAATGCATTTTGTCGAAAATAATGAATCAACAGTTATATCCCCTCTCCAAAATCTTGAGAACTTTATCGATTCTGCTATTTTGAAAGAATTACGTGAATCGCGCGACGTTTGGATGGGCCTTACGGAGTACAAGGCATTATTTGATATTTGGAAAATTATGACCGCAACTGTTAACTTAAAAACTTGACAGCTTTTCGGGGAATTTAGATATTTCGAAAATATCATCGCAAATGAATTCTTATAGTATTAATGGTATGACCCTCAGTGGATTGCTGACATAAATGACAAACCTATTTTGAATATCCCTATTATTTTTGAAGACAGTGAAAATAATATGGAAATATTACATGAGAAATAAAAAATCATCGAAAATGAATCTTGTCAGCAGGATGATAAAGAAAATACCCTTACTCCACTTAAAAATAGTTTTTTCTGGTCGGTTATTGATCAACCTTCTACTTCTTTCATTAAAGGTGCAACAACAAAAATACCAACAGTAGCTAGTTCTGGTGAGTGGTTCGATTTTAAAAAAGGAAAACAACAAACCAAAGAATGTTTAGAGCGAGAATGAAGTGCTAAGAGAGATAAACTAAGGCAAAAGAAATAACATGCCGCTGCCACTAAAAATACAAAAACAGCTTAAAATGAAAAAAAAAATCACAAACGATAAAAAAGGATGTGTTTTCTACGCCAATTGATTTAGAAATTGGAAACTACGTAATATTTTTATATGAGGGTGCTTATTTTCCCGGATAAGTGTGTTGTAAAGAACAGAAAAAAGGCACAAATAAATTCTGTCATTAAGTTGAATGAATTTTTGGAAATGGCCAGAGAGAGTAGATCAAATGCGGTACAATATCGAGGATGTTATCGAAATAATTGAAGATCCCATATCTAGAAACAATCGAGGACAGTATGAGGTACCTGAAATGAAGAAATATGAAAAAAATAAACTACAATTTTTGGTTTTGCAAATGATAACTGTGTGATGGAATAATAAATAATACAGTGTTCAATACCTACATACTTGGTATAAACTTCCTATATGCAAAGTACCTATACCTTATTTATTTTCTTAATTTGTTACTGTACCTATTTTAATTTGGATGTAATGCCTGAAGAAGGCAAGATAGGTTAAGTTCATTGTTGACGTAAAACAACAGACAAAATAATGCAAGCGTGGTTTTATACCAAATTACAGTGTTTTAATTCATTTTCATCTGAATAATTTTTTTTTTAAAATTAAGTTTAATAATTAATAAAGTTTCTTAAACCGATACCGATATTTCAAATACCGATTTTTGTTTCAAATGTTTTCCACATAGCTTTGCATTTTATTTGCAGGTACGATCGAAATATCAACATGTGTGTTGGATACTGGATTCACATTGATTATGGTATATCAGAAATACGAACAGCCATGTCAATCAATAGGAACATATTGATTTTGCTATGTCAGAAATAGGTGTTTTGTTAGCATGTTATATAATAAATGATTTTAAATATTTAATGGTAATAAATTTACCAAAAAGTGAGATTTCATTATTTGAAATTGAACAATGTTTCCAAAAATTCGAAATTTCGTTTCAATAATACAAGTATGATTTTAGAAAAAAATATTGAAATTCATGAAAAAAAGGTGATAGCTTAACGTGTCAGAAAAAAGGTGTTTTACCTTACTTTACATAAAATTAGGGAGGCAGGTATGGGTACCGTCGCCCCGGGAACCATTTATTACCTAAATAACCAACACCCCTGCCACAGGGGTGAGGTTTGTTCGGATCTTGAACAAACCTAAAATTGGTGAATTACACTGCGCCTCGTAAAAACGATCAACTGTCAGATACAAACAAAATGGCAATTGCAAAAGGTTAAAAGTGATGTTAGAAATTTGTAAAATAAACGGAAGCCTTAAAAATTGTTGTTAGGGGTCGTCCATTAATCACGTGATGTTTTTTTAGCAACTTTTTAACCCCCCCCCCCTGGTGATATGTGGTGAGGTTTTAGACTACCCCCCTCCCCCCAAATCACGTGTATTTTGAAATGTTCAGAATATTATCACGAAAAATAAATACTTTTCGTGATATGATTTTTTCCGACCCCCCCCCCCTTTGGAGCCTCACGTGATTAATGGACGACCCCTTAGACCTTCGTCAACCAAGTATCTACGGAAATACAACACAGATGGCTCTGAAAATTATTTTGGTCACTTAAATCAGCTACAAAATGGTTTTGCATTCAAAGGTTATTTTTGAAAAAAATGTCAGTTAGAACCTTGGTGACGATTTGATGACCAGCTGATCTTGGAAACCATAGAAGATGACAGCATAAATTGCTTAACCTTTAGTTGATTTTTCGTATAAATGGCACTATACACATTTCGCAAGTATTCAAAACAATATCATATTTGAATAAAACATTATTTTTAATATGGTTGTTGTGTTCATGTGAAACTATGAACACAAATACACTACCAGCTTCTAACTTGATTCCTTCAACAATACGTTCAACCTAACGTTCATAGATGGTGCTAGTAATCGATCTGATGATCACCGCTAGATGTCTCTCATGTTCCCGCTTTCCTTTATTATTCCCCTAATAATGTGCAGAACTCGTTTGCTATAATATCTTTGTCGTATATTTAGCCAAATTAATGTCCAGCCAACACACTTTCCATGCAAACTAAACACAAAATTTTTGTCAAACATATTTTCGCTAATCCGTAATAAATCTGACTTGGCCACACAGTGTACTTATTTGCAATTTTAAAACAACAAAGAAGCGTTAAAACGCAAATATGCATAAAGCCGAAATACAAATATTCTCGCCTCTTTGTTTATTTTGTAGAGCTACGTTTAAACTTTTTAGCTATATCCATATTTAGGTACCTACTTATCATTATTTGAATCATTCATGGTTAGTAAATGAGAGAAAGCAGTTGAAAAATCATTTATTTGACCATATTTGACTATCCAACCAAAACGCCGTTGAGTTGAAAAATCATTTATTTGACCATATTTGACTATCCAATCAAAACGCCGTTTTTTTTTTTTTTTTACATTAACTCCACACAGGAGGCCCTGAGGAAAATAATTTCCCTCAGGGCCTATGTCATCTGGGATGCTGTGTGGAGGGTCTTTTTGAGGAGAGGAAGGAATGAACATTGGTCTTGAAGAGACGCATGTTGTAGGAAGGAGGAAACACAGAGGCCGGCAAATCATTCCACAGCCGAGCTGTTGAACATAAGAACGAGTCGAAGAAACGACCCGTTCTCATGTGACTAATGTCAACTGTGTACAAATGTTGGGCACGCGTTTGGCGTGTTTCCCGACTATGCACCGGTGCCGAAGGGATCAATGATGCTAGTTCCTCGGAGCATCTTCCATTGTAATACCGGTAGAACAAGGATAGCATTCCCACCCGACGCCTGTGCTCTAAAGATTGCAATCCGTCTGTTAAGATGGGAGAATCTATCAAACGGACCGCCCGTTTCTGCACAGAGTCGAGGGTATTTTTCAGGTATTTTGGAGCTCCAGACCAGAGGTGGCTGCCAAATTCAACCGTGGGGCGCACTTGCGATTTGTACAGGGTTAGCAGTTGTGTACTTTTGAGTAGACAGAGAAATTGCCACTGTTTCTTTCACCCATGTACCTACCTCTTGCTTTATATTATACATACTTAGTAGGTATAAACCAAACACTTGAACTTGCTTGAACTCCATTGACTGTGCGTGGCGCAGTCCTGTTTAAACTCTATCGTTTTGCATTTCGTCTATCAGTAAACATGTGTTTTTATGCGTTCCGTTTTCGTTTTTGAAAATCTGCTGCATCGATTATAACTCCAGCAAGCCTTGATTTGACTAGATGGCTAACACTATGGTTCAGTGAAGATTATTTTTTCAAATATGGAATCGTTGTGTTTATTTGCACTTTCTTTCAATATTATGGTAGGTACCTAGTACCTACCTGCCTGAAAAAAGTTTGCAAAAAGAATTGACTATGAGATAGTGACATTTCTTTGGACAAATTGTATAATTTCGTTTCCATTACAACTGCACAAAGTGGCATTTCAACAACCCTTTGAAAAGTCCTTAAAATTAATGAAAAAATCGCATAACATGACCTACCGTAACCTTTTTAAGATTAGATTTGTTATTTTTTTCATACATTTTAATGATTTTTTCAAAGGAGTGATGAAGTGTTAGTCTGTTGAGTTGTCCTGTCACAATAATTCCTTTTTTTAGGAAAGGAAGTTCTGGGAAGGAAAAAGGTAAGAGGGGTGGATCGAAATCCGATTTTGTTTTCTTAAAATATATATGGATTATAATTAAGAAGGTGGGTAGTAGTGAGTAGGTACCTGCTTACAAATTAGAGGAAATTCTGGTTTTGACATTCTCAGTGGCACTGTCAACGTCTTTTTTTGTGGTTTTTTTTTGTTTTTGTTTTATTCTTCATTTTAAGCACCCGCTAAACTGCCAAAGCAGTTTGTCAGCAGGTCAATTTAACAATATTAATATAACATTAAATCACAAATATAACAAAAAAACACATATACACAAAATAGATACAGAAGAATAACTTTCAAATAGCTACAATACAAAGGCATAAAATATACAGATAGACAGATATAACACAGGCAAATTACTCTTAGTCATATTTATACATAATATTAAAAACAATATCAGTATAAAAAGTTTTGATCCATTAGCCATTTTTAATTTTTTTTTTTGAAATCGGTGGTGCAATTTGATTCGACAAAAGGTTTTGGCATACAATTTTAAACCATAATATCCCTCGAACAGGTAATATATTAACTGCCTCGTATAATAATTTTATGTCTCTTCTTTGTGCATAAATGCTTTTGCTTACCAAGAGCTTAGTCAAAGAGTTTTGAATTGTTTGAATGAAACCTATATTTGTCTTGCACGAGTTTACCCAAGACGTTATTCCATATCTGATAGTAGATTCCGCTAATGACAAATAAATTATTTTTAACGTACTTATGGGCATGAAATATTTAATTTTGTAAATTCGCCCGGTAAATTGTTTGCGGGAATGGCAAGGTATCGAGTATTTCATCGTAACAGAATTTATTTGGAATTAAGTCGGTTCTTAATTGCTGAAGATCTTAACCCCTACCTATTTCCATGGGGGACAAGGCTCCTACACTCCTCTGCATGGAGAGCCAGGGCAACCCTTGAACCAGACGCCAGTGGTACTTGGTCACTCCAGCGCATTATGGTCACTTTCCTCTGCTTCTTCTGCAAAACACTTTGCCAGTTTGAGTCCTTAGTTTGGCGAGTAACATGTCGAAAGCTATATATAGAAATATGAAAGCATGTTGTGGATGCCTAGCTCTTCCAGAATGGACACATTTGTGCGTCTGGATATCCAAGGAATCCTAAGCATTTTTCTCCAATGCCACATTTCTAGGGCGTCTATTCGCTTTCTTAAGTGTCTAAGTTTCCACACCGTATAGAAATATGGGGATAATCAATGCCCGGACTAGTCTCATCTTGGTGGTCTATAAAAAAAACTGGTAATGGTTCGATAAAAAAACTGTCTCTGATATCGCAAAATAAACCATTGCCATTCCAATAAATAATGTTGATTCATCAATTAAGATGAATATATACGTGAAATCCTATTTAGACACTATTTTGATTAATCTTTACGACGAATCGGCTTAAAGTATGAAAATAAAAAAAATATGCTACAGATAATTCGCACCTTTTACTAGCTTTTCTATGTATTGGAATTACAATAAAATTATTATTGACGAAACAAAAAATATAAGCGTAAACCACCAAAAAAAAGTTTTTTCATGACTTAACTATGAAGTAATAAAAGAAACAATTTTTTAAAAATACCCCTTTATGGCTAAGACTATTTTTGAGGATTTCCATGTTCTAATTTTTTTTCGTTCTTATAAAGTTATGCACAAAATAAATAAAAACCACTTTTTCGCTTACTAGCCTCGTGCAAAAAGACGCTCAATTTTAAAATTTTGCATGCATGAGATTCGAAATATTTCTAGCGTTTATATTCCTCTTAAATACGTCATGATCATGAATATTCTTTCATCAGCAGGTATACTTACCAATCTTGACTTACCATTTTTGGGATTGCTGACTCACCAACGTGACGTAGATGGTGATCTCCCGAGATAAAATTGCAAAACGATGACGTATCAACGTGACATTGCTGCTCTGTTTTGTTTACTTTATTTATATTTTAATTAGAATCAGATGTTGATAGGTGCTGATGACTAAATAAAGATTTCAGCGTGTGGCTTGTATAACGTATTGACGGCTTTATTGTTTTATTTCACTGAGATACGATAAAATATGGAAGATCTGAAATAATTAACATGACTCGTATTTATTATTACACATACTAGATGTTGTGGAAATTTATATTTACCAATGTGTTGCTGTCACTGTCGCTATCACCGCCCCCCCCCCCCGAATACTGCACCTCCGGCTGATAATACCTAAATAAAATCGCTAAAATCGAGGTTTTGTATTCCCAATTTTCTCTTTTAAAACTGAACCGATTTTAAAGATTTTTTTACCAACGTATTAGAAGAATATATTCTAAGTCTAGTTTTGCTTTTTTTTTTAAATTATTTTCTATTTTGTATGCTGAACGTCTGTTGGTGGCGTTCAAATCAGGCAATTTTTATGATATTTCGAGGGTCCTAACTCCTATAAGTAGAAACATTCTCTAAAAAGCAAAACGTACCGACAAGCCAGTCGTCAATATCCATATTATATTTAAAAAAACATTTGCAGTAGTTTCAAAATCCATAGAGGAAAATGGGGAATACGTTTGTATTGACAAGACGCTCCACTGCAAAAATATACCAAACCACCCACCTGCACTGTGTATTGTGTAGGTACCGTCCATTACAAGCTAAAAGGTAGGTAAATCACTTTGGAATTCTTTAACGATGAAGCCATGAGGGTATTACCATGCACGAGTTGCCTAGTGCCAGAGCCCCAAATCCAGATAAATTTGTTAATGAATCGAATAGTTGCTTTTATTCGATTCTCGCAGCGCGACCTTTTTTGTTTATGAGTTTAACGTTTTTTGTTTCGGTTTTAAAATAATGGAGACTGCTTTGGAAGGTGCGAGTATGTAGTATGGTTTATTTTTTACTTTAAAATGAATCATTTCATATTTACAAAAAAAAATATGTTTAAAAACTTGCGTGTTTTAATTTGGTAACATATTTAATTTCTAACTTACCGAGAAATTAATATTTTCTTAAAATTAGGGTTAAATACATCCCAAAGGTGGGTTATAAGTACTTGATTGATGTGTTAGAGTTTTTTCCGTCTGAAGTATAGCTTGTATGAAACGAAGCACTGTGCGCCGCCCTGTTTCGTACACGGTCTTTTTCATACAAAACTTAAATTTCCTTTTAACATTTACGACATTCATTACGACATCGGAATTCGCGAGTTGAACATTTTTAGGTATTGAAAGACTTGAAAATAAATGGAGAATGTAAATATGAGAGTTTGTGAAAATCCGCCAATTCGCTTGAGATGTTGTGACACACTGAAGAATGTCCAAAGTGGATTTTTCATTTTAAAAAATTGGTTACTTTTAAGAGAAATATAAACGCTAGAAATAATGCAATTCTCATGCCTGCAAAATTTTAAATCGAGCGTCTTATTTGCACGAGGCAAGTAAGAGAAAAAGTGTTTTTTATATATTTTGTGCATAATTTTATAAGTACGAAAAAAGTTATAACATAGAAAACCTCAAACATAGTCTTAGCCATAAAGGGATATTTTTTTAAAATTGTTTTTTGTATTACTTCATAGTTAAGTCATGAAAAAACATTTTTTTTAGTGGTTTACGTTTATATTTTTTGTTATGTAAATAATAATTTTATTGTAATTCCAATACATAGAAAAGCTAGTAAAAGCTTCAAATTATCCGTAGCATATTTTTTGATGTTCATACTGTAAGTCGATTCGCCATAAAGATTAATATAAATACTATCTAAATAGGATTTCACGTATAACTTAATCTTTGAATAAAAATGGGTCCGGTAGATAAAAGCTATATATTTTATACCTACTTACCAAAATGAAAATATGTTTTTTTAGTTTTTAACCACTCTAATAGAATTTATATATTTGTCAAATTATTTCGGTTAGCTCAACCTTCATCAAGACAGTGTAAACTGTTATTGTCAAGCAACAAAGTGAGTGCTTTCTTCGATTTTTTTGTTAAATATTTTATTTTCCTTCCTGAGACACTTTTCATTCCAAGAAGAAATCTGCATAATTATTATTATTTAGGCCGCTTTCAAATTAATGCTAAAAGATTTGACACCGACCTGACATTTGTCACTTATTGCCATGTGACACAAACTCGATATTTGCATATACAACAAGCGTGCTCTTTACATAACTTCGTCGAAAATCCCCCCGGAGTTCAGAATTCCTCAAGGTTCTGCATTGGGTTCAGTTACCTCTATTTTTTTAAATCACTTTGTAGTTTTAAAGACCGTACTAATAATTTATTTAGTCCTTATATCGAGTCGTTTGGCTTTAAATTTGCAGGGTTTTTTTTAATGGTTTTGTGAATACCAATTATTGGATAAGTAAACATAACTAGCCATAAATATTGACCTTGCAACAATAACTATCAACCTTGAGGCCTTACTATAATTTCGAAACGAATGATGCGGGTCTTTTGATTTCACTGTACATACTTAAAACATAACTCATATAAATACAAAAAACAAAATGAGATAAACAATATTTTATTATTATTGGTTAGGTACCTACTTAAACCGTGCAGTGTAATGATTCTTATGCAATAGGTACATTAATTTCTATTAATAGTCGAAATAAAAATGAATTAAAAAACTGGTATTCTGAAAAACAAAATGTCTGAATAATAATAATTTTGATATAGGTAATAAAGCAAACCGGTCTCCATAATGTTTTAAAGATGAAGAAAAGTATCAGCTTGTATTTTAGTATGTTTTTGGAGGTGAAGTAGTCGATGTCTTTTTTAGAAGTGTGTGATAAAAAGTTGAATTGAATTTATAAAACTACCTACTGGACAATGAGTTCCAAACCAAATAAGTATTGTCGTGATTGTTATAAAGAGAAGGACGATTTTTGGCACCGATATTTAGGCATATTTGACCCAAGATGTTTGTACGATGACGTGTAAGTTATGTTTGCTTGCTTAGAAAAAAATACTTATACTTAACTCTTAACACAGAAAAGGTGTCTAACAAAAACTCCTGAACGATGAGCTCTTTCGTCAAAAAATTTTAACTGCTTATTTGTGCCAATTATATTACATCATTGAAAATAAGTTAATTCTAATAAATCTTATAAACAAGTTTTATGTTAATATTCTGTTTCATTTTTCGTTTAGATGTTTTATGTTCTGTTTCGTGTTTCGTTTAGATGTTTTATATGTAGGTATATTAAGCATCATGTTTTGTTTGGGTGTTTCAAATTAATGTTTCATGTTTCGTTTAGAGATTTTATGTTTATGTTCTGTTTCGTGTTTCGTTTCGATGTTTTATATGTATATTATGCTCCACGTTTCGTTTAGGTGTTTCGTGTTTATGTTTATGCATTTTTTGTTTAGGAGTTTTATACTTATGTTCTGTTTCATGTTTTGTTTAGATGTTTAATGTTTATGTTCTGTTTCATGTTTCGTTTAGAGGTTTATGTTTATGTTCTGTTTCATATTTCGTTTAGATTTATTAGTATTATCTTCTTCTGCAAATAATAGGTATAAAACATTGATGGGTAAAACCTACAAAAGTTATTAAAAATTGAATTACATTATAACTCGAAACATCATTTCCATTGTAAGCCATTGAAATATTCACCATACCTACATGTTTTCCAGTTGAGAGGTTAAGAATATACAATGCAGAAAATAGTATAATTCACTTTTCTTTCATTTCAACTTTACTATCCTAACTAAAATTATAAATGCGAAAGTGTGTCTGTTTGTTTGTCCTTCTTTCATTTCGCAATTGAACATTGAACGACCGATGGACGTGATTTTTTGCGTGGAGGACTGGGAAGTGACATAGGCTACTTTTCACACAGGAAAAACATTTCATTCCCGTATGAAAATTCTTTGTGCAGTATTTTTTCCGTGATACCACACGAGTGAAACTGCGGGCAAGAGCTAGTAAATAAAATATTGATAATAGTCGAAATAGCTGTTTTAAATAGTTCCTAGGTTAGTGCGTTAAACATTTTACACCTAAAGCTCTTAGGATGGGTTGTTACAGAATTTGAAGAATTCATCAAATATCAAATTAGTTTTTCAAGTTATGTGAAAGTTCCATTCACTTTTTGTTATTATTTCAGTTCTGTGAAATTTGTAAGCAATTCATCTTTAATAATAATAATGATATTTGGATGTTTTGACGGAGTTGTTTTTGTGAAGAATCATCTCAAAGACACTGAACAAATTTATAGTATATTTTTACAATCATACTTCTATGTAACTACAAACTAGACAAACTATTATAATTATAACAACTTTGGCTAACAGATTGCATCCACCGGTTTGTCGATCACTAGTTAGGTTAGGCTTTAGTTAGGTTTTTTTTTAAATACTCACCTATAGGAGACAAAGCCAAATTTTTTTTTCAAGGTTACTGGTAGTAAACATGTTTAAAATCCGTGTATGGTACGGATAGGCGAAATTTATAGATAACTTTTGACTCTACATATTATTTTTTAATTCATAAAACATACGTTGTAAAATAAAATTAATACGCCGAATGTGTAATATCAATTCAAATAACTTAGCATCCGCTACTTTCACGAAGCAATGCCCGGCATTCGGGGCGCCCTTTAACGCTATGACCTTAATTTCGTACTAACGACGTGCATATTTATATGCGCACATATATTTAAGGTCGCTATGAAACAGACAGCCGTTCGAAACTCACCTGGAACCAGTTTTACCAGTTGTTAGTATAATCTTACCTGCTTCCCATTATTCAGCAAAGGTAGGTATTGCCTTTATACTAAAAATATTCCTGAAAACACTTTAAATTATTCAAAATGCATCCAGTTCACTGTTATTACAAAAACTGGACGTAACCAGAATTAAAAACAAGTTTTTGCTCACGGGTGTGCGATTCAATGGAGATGGTACCTACAGGATTCATCGCATCACAAATTCTACACGTGATGAGTGATTAAGTAAAAATTGAATAATAACATCGATGACTTCGGCTTCTTCTTATTCGGTACCTACTTACCGGAGGTCCTATTTGTTTTTTTTTTTATTTTTTTTATTTTTTTATTTTTTTAATATGTTTATTCAGTTTTTTTTTTACTTTTACAATATTTATGTTACAGATCTTACTAAACTGATCAATCAGTTTGATTGTAAGAAATCTCTCATTTTTCTTATTTACTTAATACTATTATACTTTTAGGTTTACATTGTAATTACTAAGTATAATACTTAATTTTAAAATCCTACATAGGTAATAAGTATATTATTTAATATTAATTTGTAATTATTATAAACTACTAATTATTATGATGTTTATGAATACAGTGTATGATAGTAATTTCCAGATATTTAATCAATATTCGATCTAGGTATACAATATTATTTGATTTTATGTTCTACGGAGATAGAATGATTTAACTTTTTGTCTCATTTTTAATATTTTCAGGTAATGCGTTAAATATTTCCGGAATTTTATGTCTCTTTGTTCCATCACCGTATACATTTTGAGATTTATCAATAATATACATTTGTGCTTCTCTATGCCTAGTAGGGTAGTTCTGTTGTGGTTTACAGGTTTTTTGAATTCTGTATTCCAGAATTCATCTAGCGTTAATTGGTATTCTACCTTACTGTGTATAGAGAGGACATTACACAAGGAGAAATTTTTTTTATAATCGCCTTCACATAATCGAAATCTTTTTTTGCCTGATATCAATTTTAGGAAACGGATTTGTAACTGTTCAATTTTATTTAAGTACGTTTTGTACGTTAATCCGTAACTATTTATTCCGTATCCTATAATTGATTCTGCTAATGCGTTGTATATACAGTATAATATATTTTTATTAACAAAGTTTTTTAGGTGATAAAATTTCCCTAATATGGATCTTAATCTATTACATACATTTTCAATATGATTTGACCAGTTAAAATTGACATCTATTGTAAGACCAAGGTATGTATATTGGTACACTTTTTCTATAATTGGGCAATTACACTGTTGGGATTGGTTTCGTGTGTGTAAACAATCATAGGAATGACTTTTTATATTCAATTCCTTATCCTGACAATTTGCATGTGGTGAATGTATAAGCGTATAGGTATTTGTTTTTTTGCGTTGATAATAATGCCATTGTCGTGGGGCCATTTAATTATATTATTTAGGTCCGTTTGTAAAATTTCCTCAATTTTTTGTGGATTTTTGTCAGCACATATAATGCAAGTATCGTCTGCAAACATGTAGCACTTACAACGTTTTATTACGTTTGGTAAACTGTTTACTTGCATAATATAACACGTAGGTCCCGATATCGATGCCGTAGCTACCCCAGTGTTTGCCAAAATTTCATCACTTAAAATTCCGTCAATTTTAACTTTAATTTTTCTATTAAACAGATATTTTTTAAACAATTCATTTAAAGGACCTCTAATACCACATTCCTTCATTGCCCTTAGTAATGTTTCATGGTCCAATGTGTCAAAGGCCTTTTTAAAGTCTATGAAAATTATGCCTACATAATATTTTTCATTTAAATGACAATTTATGTGGTCAGTGAATTTAGAAAGTGATTGTGTAGTACTTTTTTATTTTTGAAATCCGTACTGTATGGGATTTATGATTCTATTTTTTTCTATAAAATTTTGTATTTGGTTAAAGATAGCCCTTTCGATAATTTTATCAATACACGAGAGAATCGCTATTGGTCGATAGTTTGTGAAATCTTTGTGGTTTCCTGATTTATATATATAGGTCTGATGATGAATGTTTTAAGTTCGTCAGGCATGATACTTTTACTTACACAAAGGTTAATTAATTTAGTCAGTACTGGGATTATATTATCAGCAATTAACTTCAGGTCTTTAATTCTTATTTGGTCATTGCCTTCTGATTTTTTAACATCCATATCACTAATTATTTTTTAACATCTTTTTGTGAGACAGGTCTAAATCTCATTGACATAATAGCAGGAGTTGTATACGTGTTACGATCTAAGAATTTTTTAGTACAATTAAGTCTTATGTCTTTTATTTCATTTACGAATGTTGTGGCAAATTTATCGCATAAAAATTTTGTGTCTCCTTGACTTTCCATATGTTGAAGGATTATTGTATCTAGATTTTGTTTAGGTTTTCCTATTAGATTATTTATTTCGTCCCAGAGTTTCCTCGGGTTGCCGTTTAAGCTATTTATTACATTTTTATGGAATGTGTTTTTAGTAATATTAATATGTTTGTTTGTTTTGTTTCTATATCGCGTATATTCTAAACGAAATACCGGGTTATTTGGGCTATTCTTGCATTTTCGGTAAAGATAATCTCTTTTTTTAATCATGTTCTTAATTTCTTCAGTAACCCATGGATTGCTGTATCTAAGATTATTTTCAAATATTTTTTCTTTTCTCGAGGACGCATAGATATTATCAAAAATATTTTTTAAATTATAGTACAGTTCTGAAGGACATTCGGTTTATAATAAAAATTCCCCCAATTTACTAGTTTTAATTTAGAATATACCAATTTATTATCAATAATTTCACTTTCTTATTTAAATCCTTTGGAAGTACATCTTTCCCTATTGCAACTCCTGTTATATAATGGTCGGATATTTTGTTAGTCACAATATATGAAAATACAGTGTTATTACGGTTACGAATTTCAATATGGTCAATACATGAATAAACAATTTTTTCGTTTAAAATTTCATTCCGGGTCACATCTAATATTACATTTTCTAAACCATTTTCACTGAGTAGATTTTGATATTCTCTAATTACACTATTTTTGGTATCCAATAAATTCAAGTTAATGTCACCACAATACAAATAGTTTGAATCAGATGAAGTTAATTGTAATATTTGTTTTAGTTCCTTCAAGTATATTTTCTTGTTGCTGCTCGGCGGACGATAAACTGCAAGTATATTTATGACATCTTGATAAACGGTGGTGATTTCTCCAGATATTGTCTCGTAGCTTTTAAAAGAAATGTTTGTTTTCTTAAAAGTATGATTTTTTGAAGAGATGCAAGAAGGGACAGCTTTCGGGGAAAGCAATATATATGTATTTTTGGTTTTATTATATTTGATCTTTTCAATTTGGGTCCAGTTGGATGCTTACAAATAAATATTCCACCTTATTTTGTATAATATCATTTCATATTTCAATTGAAAGTCCATTGTCGATAAACGCATGTCGTTATAACCAGCTAAGATAACAAAATTTTCAAGATGATTATGTTATAGAATAATTAAAGTTCGTCCCAAGATGGAGGAACCTTGGGAAACTCCGGACTCAATCTCATTGAGTCTCAGTAAAAATACAGTTTTAGGGGGGGTGAAAATATTTCGATAAAACCCAAAATAAGCTTCTTATAACATAGTTTAGTTGATTCCTGCTTATTTTTGTGATGTATGTATTAAGTCTCCTCTCATTGGCGGGACTACAAGTTGATATTCACACCTTATCAGAAACAGAAAACGACGTAATAAATAAAATTTGCTTTTTTATTTAAATTTTTCCTTAAGTTTTGTTTCGTAATAAATGCTTAAATAAAAATGCTAAAATATTTTCTTTGTACAGAACACGTGTTGCCAAAGTTGTACAACAGTTAATCGGAGCAAGCAATCATTTATTTTAAATACATATTATAAAACAGACAAAATTAATTTCAACCATTTACAATCACTTCGTAGATTGGGGATATGACGTAGTAGTTTTGTAAGTACGATTTATAGTAACCTTACAACACATTATTTAAATAAGAGTCATGCAAATGTAATTAGCCTACCTGCTTATTTGAGGTGAGTTAAAGTGGAAGATAAATAACTAAACTAAAAAGTAGTACCCGCGGTAATAATAATAAATGAAATAATTTATAGTATAACAGCAATGTCAGCAATCGTGAACAAACTAACCTTTGAGCTGATCTTCGTAACGGGTTATCAACAAACCGACAAGGGCAGACAGGAGACCAGGCGAAGGTCGTACGCTACATGAGACATGATAGATATATTAAGTAGAAGAGATGGCATATGAAGTACACACTACAGCTAGCTGTATTACTACACGAACCTAAAATACTGCTAGAATATTGAGTTAGAAACACGGTTAACCTTTACGAACCTGAAGATAAAAATCACGGACCTGTCACCCGAAGGAGGGTCACTAGGACTCCCGTAAATCGCGAAACTATCGTGTCTCTTAATGTTCATTTTGCCCTTTCCAGTAACACTCAGATATTAGCTACTATTTTTTGATACCTAACATTTTAACTGGACATCGCCCATTCAGTCAATCATAAACGGTAAAAGAGAGAGTGCAAAATCGAGCGTAAATCAAATACATAATATTGTAGCCCTTTCTAGTAAAATGGATTTTTTACAAAAGTACTCGAGGCTTGTTTGCGGAGAGAAATTAATATATATATATATATATATTTTAATATTGTATATATATATATATATATATATATACATCCCGCTATCATTTCTGCGTCCTTTCATCAGATCGACATTGCTGCGTCTATCGGAAGGACTTGATTTTAGATAACTTTAAATAAAGTATATACAACCTTCTAATTGTCTGATTATAGCTAGGTATTAAACTTTTTGGAAAACGTGAATTTAAAAATATACAAAACCGAAAAAACGTCTTTTAACGACTCATCAAACCAGACTCCTTTCATATGTAATGTAGTAAGGCGTCCGGCTTATTTTCCCTTTCATTTTATCTACAATTTTGCGTCCAAATATATATTTCGTTTTATTTTGCCGACAAACCGACGTCTTACAACGTTGCCGCTTATTTATTCACGTTTTGTTTGGAAGATTTAATAGGTATGTATCGAATACGAAGGGAAAGCTGGTCCATACGTCGCGGGCTCAAATGAAACGAGCGCGCGGCAATGCGCACAAAAAGTTTTTTTAAATTAGTAAGGAATGTTTTGGGGACGTATTCAGAATTCAAACCTTGGCGTTGCTTAAAATGGGGTTAGCTACGTTTAGCGAATAGATCTGTATTGCTGAGAACTCCCATCCTTATTTTCTTTCCGCCTTACAATATTCCCCAAATGGATGAGCCATATTTTCATATTTTAAAATTTTATTAATCATCAACGCCGTGGGCTCTTACATCTTTTTCCAATTTCTATGATTTACTGCATACAGGATCAAAAACAGTTTTAAAAGTTTAGATAACAAAAAATATTTAAAATGGTACATGATAAAAAGGTGTTTTTTTATATATAAATACCGCACAAGAGTCCCAACTGCTCCCGTCTGGAGCCAGTGAGACTATGGCATCCCTGATTGGCGTATGTTGTGAGGCTGAAGGTAGTGGGGATGGGAAGGAAATAGGGGAGAGGAAGGTGGGGAAGTACCTGGCTATTCAGATCTGGTCACCAAACACGGCTAAAGCCATTTCTAGCGACATTTCAATTCTGAATGGTGGTCTTACACCAGGGCGATACTGAGAGTATCTTCCACTCATGAGTTTTATGAGTGGGTGTAATAGTATTTTAAATTTTTTAACAATGTACAATACAAGTGAAAGAAAAAAAAAGTTTTTGAACTGCAGATAGCATAAAATTTAACATAAAAAAAATAATTTCACGCGAGTTCTTAATACATAATTTACAAGTGCTAAATATATAATGAAGTTAACCTAAAAAACACTTACGCACACGGCCGTTTTACATAGCACTAAAATTAATAATAAATACAATTATACTTTAAACAATTATATTGTCATCAGAAATTCTGATTAAAGAATTTCAAATCAGAAAATTAAATTCTGTTACAATGCAACATTACAGATTTATAAAAATAACTAGGTGGTACCCGGCATTCGATACAATGCCATTGAAAGAAATAAATTGTCCTTTCCCGTGCGTCCCCGTTGCCTTCCACCCTCCCTCCCCCATCTCTTACTCCTCCGCCGTTCCCCTTCCCCCTGCCTATCCTCCCTTCCGGTAAAATATATGAAATACACACATATTCATTTATACAAATTTCATAACCCCAGAGCTTACAATTATAGATAGCATATATTACTCTGATGTATGAGCTATATTATTATAAAGTTTCATTAAAATCCATTCTGTAGTTTTTGCGTGAAAGAGTTACAAACACACAAACATCCAAACTTTCGCGTTTATAATATTTGTAAGATGTCACGTAGTTAAACTATCATAGAAAGTAAAAATGAGATTGTTTATATAATATTATAATAATGAGGGTACCAAAAATATGTAGGAAATATGAGTCGTAATATAGTAAGTTTCTTATTAGTGTTGTTATTATTATTATCCTACTATCTCCATAGTTAGGACTACGGCAGTCAAAGATATTGAAATATAAGCGATGTACTATCCTATCTGCGCAGTTTTTACTAGGTGGGACTGTGCTTACTGGTGTCGACGATATATATTTTTTAATTTTTTTTTTTTAATTAACTCCACACAGGAGGCCCTGAGGAAAATAATTTCCCTCAGGGCCTATGTCATCTGGGATGCTGTGTGGAGGGTCTTTTTGAGGAGAGGAAGGAATGAACATTGGTCTTGAAGAGACCCATGTTGTAGGAAGGAGGAAACACAGAGGCCGGCAAATCATTCCACAGCCGAGCTGTTGAACACAAGAACGAGTCGAAGAAACGACCCGTTTTCATGTGACAAATGTCAACTGTGTACAAATGTTGGGCACGCGTTTGGCGTGTTTCCCGACTATGCACCGGTGCCGAAGGGATCAATGATGCTAGTTCCTCGGAGCATCTTCCATTGTAATACCGGTAGAACAAGGATAGCATTCCCACCCGACGCCTGTGCTCTAACGATTGCAATCCGTCTGTTAAGATGGGAGAATCTATCAAACGGACCGCCCGTTTCTGCACAGAGTCGAGGGTATTTTTCAGGTATTTTGGAGCTCCAGACCAGAGGTGGCTGCCAAAATCAACCGTGGGGCGCACTTGCGATTTGTACAGGGTTAGCAGTTGTGTACTATTAAAGTATCTGCGGGCCCTGTACAGTACGCCCAGTTTTTGGGAGGCTAACTTTACTCTGGCTTCGATGGAGCTCCTATACCTGTTAATTGTTAACCAATTAACGAATAAACAAAATGAATGAATAATTATCGTATAAACTAAACAAACATTGAACTCATTTCATGTTTATTACGCTTTGCAGAAAAAAAAAGATTATAGCACGTAAACGATCCCACTATCATATCTGCGTCTTTCATCATATCGATTTTACTGCGTCCATTTTTTACGTAGTTTTCACTAAAGTACGTACTAACTTTTGAGTGTCTGATTATAGCCAGGTACTTAAATTTTTGAAAAACGTTTAGCCTATTTATGCCAGTTTTGAAGAATGAACTCTAAACACGAGAGGATTGCAAAACATTTAGTCCATTGATATCAGATGATAATTTAAAGATTTAAAGGGTTAATTAAACATTGTATCGAATGTACCATCAAGACTTTAGTGTACTGGTTCACGAACTTGACCCACTAAACGAAAAATTTGTTTGTATTATTAGTATTATAAACAAACACATCACATGAAAACACTTGAAATGTGGTTCATAGACTTCGATAATGGATTAGGTGACCCGTTACGTAACAAGAGATTCATTCATAAATTTTTTCTTCTGGAATATTGCATTACTTTAATGATCGGTTAATGCCGTTAAAAAGATAACAATTTTAATCGTAATTTTTGACAACAGTACAGTATCTCTCAACGACAGCGGATACCTACATATCGAGGACATCAACCACACCTGCTGTGAAAATCATCGGGTTCTACCGAGGTCGAGGTGTAAGGCTCTCAAATTGCAATCAGGAAGTCATGGGTTCATATCGCCATATGAGCTAATATTTTTTTTTACATTAGCTCCACGCAGTTTATTTTATTTGATTAATCTGCATTATTTCACCATTTAATCACTTAAAATAAAATAAGGGCCGCACGTTTTAGTGTGTACGATGCTCTCAGTATCGCCCTGACGTAAGATCACCATTCAGAATTAATCGCTCAGTGGCTGAGTGGGCGTCGCGTTCCCACCCGGGCGACGCTTGTTCGATTCCTCGGCTGGCTAAGTCCTCCATCACGACACAAGCAACAATTTATGCTTAGTTTGGTGGTAGTAGGTTGTTTTCAAACATTAATTGGTTATTCGTAGCCTTTCTTTAAAAAAAAGGTAAAAGAAAATAGAATTGTCATGTACTTCTCCATTGGTCCTCATCGCTATTTAGCACCATTGTGATTTGAAACTCTATAAAACGAAACTCTGTGAGCGACACTAAAAAGAGACGAACGCATACCTATATCCATAGGATTTAGCCTGCGAGAGAATGAGATTGACTAATCGGTGTCTTCTTTGTGCGGTGCTTCGTAGAATAAAATGTAAAATATTTTTCATAATTGGTAACAATATTGTTATAATTAAACCCTAAAATTATCCTACTCCAGATACTCCGCATTCGTCTCATTCTCTCGAAGTTTCGTTTTCTGAAGGTTTCACTTCTACTGCATACAAAGATTTTTTAATATGCATTTAGTAAAAAAATATTTTTAGTTCGCTATATTGTATTTTTTTTTAAATTAAGATATAAAAATTAAATAAGAATAACATAAATGCTCATCAAGTATGTCATGATGGAAGCTAGATAACTTTTCGAATTAACTAATGCATTTTCGTTTACGGGAGAAACAATTTTTAAGGGTTTTTTGCGAACCTTATAATAAAATTATATGCTAAATCCTCGTAGCCGCACGGACCCAAAAGCTTGTTTTCACGATATTATAACATTACCAATTACCAGACATATGTATGACGTATGAAGCGTTCCTGACTTATTAAAACGAAAAGGGGGAAAAAAGTAAAGCGAAAGCACAAAAATGTGTAAACAAATAAAATAACCTGCTTTTAATAATAAATATACGTTAATTAACAATAACTTATCATCACACTTATTCTGTCCTTAGGTATGATACGAGAATTTAGTTTTTTTAATCATACCATGCCTTCCTCGGGCGTCCCCGGCTTTTTCTACAGCCTCTTATTCGTATCTTCTTCATTATACTTACATCAGCCTTCTTTACGAATCTCCAAATATCTCACATACTCGTATATTTTTTTACTGTCAAATTACTATTATATTAGGCAGATTTATTTTATCTTCTTTAATAGTAATAGAGTGGTATGGCACACGATTCCACATTGTAGGAATTTATAATCGTGGATAAGAAAATAACTTATATTTGTTTAAAAATAGTCATATAAAAAAATAAAGTTGCTGAAATATTTGCTGTACAATAATAACATAATGACAGGCTGAATTTGAATGAAATCTTGTTTTTTTCTTATCTTAATTGCAATGTGCGATGTTTTTATTATGATTGATCTGTATCAGAAGAAACGCTATTAAAAAGCGATGTTGCCAAATGTAGGAGTTGCGATACGCGAGTCAATCAAATGTATATTTTGCTAAAAATATACGCTCATCTCCGCAGCGCCGCGGCTCGCCACCTCGGTGACAAAACACTGAACTAAAATAGCATATTTCAGTTGATTTAGGTACCAATACCGCGTCTGGCTTATTTTCGTTTTTGGACTGTATGAGGGTACAGGAGTGGGGAAAACTTGAAATTACATGTGTTCAATCCTGCGTCCGTATACCGGACGCAGAATGACGGTCGGACGCAGGATTGAATGAAAGTGGACCATTAGAAGACGCAGCAATGATAGCGGGATGTATATATATATTGATCCGGGAAAGGGCGGGAACGGAGAGTAAATTCGTCGAAATAGAATAGATATTATTTAAAAAGTATCTATAAAATAGTAACGGGATATTTATATAAGTGTAAAAAACAGCTTTAAGCAAAAATCAAGCAGCGTCAAGAAAAAACCTATGTCCACACGGAAAATTATTCAACAATATAGGAGACAGAAGTACTTCCCTGTCGCTGTCTTTGCTTGTCCGGTAAAATTATTAGGTCCAAGGATGAAACCAAAAACTGGATATTTTTCATTAGACTTGAAGAATAGTAGCTAACGAGTGTGACTTCGTTTACGCCTTTATAGTGTGTAACTACACACTATAAAAGATTGTAGAGCCCAATTTAAACGTTCTCAACTCTGCATTTCATCTTCAATAGAAATTTACGATTATGTTCGCCAAAACAAACCCTTTCCTATATTATTACTGAGCTCAATCCTATTTTGAATTTTGTTTTAATTTTGGGTAATCATGCCTCTCTCGTTTTGCTCGATGATTACTTCGATAAACAAGAATTTTTATAAGTGAGAGAAAGTACATCTACTGTTTCTTCTCTCTTATTTATGAGTTTGAGTATCTTCGGAGAAACTCCAAAATCTTGTTCTCATCGCGAGGGGGATAAATACTAGATTATCTTTCTGAAATTTTAGGAGAGGATTACGGAAGGAGTAGTCGAAGAAGACGGAAATCTCAAATATTTGAAACTTACGTAATTGGTACAAGCTTAACTTATTCTCTGTTCTGCAGTCTTTGCGGTCGAAAATAATGTCATTATGAGATGTCTCATGTCAGGACACCAGACAAATAAATGCTAGGTTAAATAAAAGGTTTTAGAATATGGTGGCCACAATTGCTGGTCCATATAAACAGGTTTTAACGTAATATTGTGAAACGTAAATAAACACAGCAATCACTCTGGAATAACTAGTTAGAGTTAAGGTAAATATCAGGTACACGTCGTTGTGAGTGTAGGTATCTCTATATTACCTTGAGGTGCCTCACTTCCGTTTTACAGGGAAAAAATAACGTCGCTTTGTTAACTATACTTTTTATGTCACTGAATCGGAATCTTTTACGATTATTGTGTAGCGTTTATAACCTGTTCCAAATTAGTTGCAATTAATAAAATAGGTATTTATGTTGTGAGGCTGAAGGTAAGTTGTGAGGGTAAGAAGATAGGGAAGGTAGGGAAAGTACCGTGTTATTCAGATCTGATCACCAAATACGACTAGAGGGTTTTCAAACAACGTTTGAATTAATTAATAATTAATAATAATAATAACTATTATTATTTTTTTAAATTGTTAAACTAACGTTTAAGACAAGATTTTTATGCATAGCACAAAGGGTAACAATTATTGCTTATAATAATTAATAATTAATCCATTAACATTTCTATTAATTTATAATTAACCCATTAATGGAATGTATTAGAAGCAAAATAAATGTGACCGACATCACTATCACGATGTCCAAATCCAAGAGAGACAATGCTATACATGTGGAACGACTAATAGATGACGGAATTCAAACATCTTCTATCATGGTGGCATTGCTTGTTGAAAAGAAACAGACGTCGCTCCTAGCCAGCTTAGCAAGAGAATGAAGAAAATTGGTGAGAAATAGTTGGGAAACCGCAATAGTGGACACATTATTTTGGTGAAAAAAACTGGACATCGATGACATAATATTATGGTTGGGTATTTGCCTTGAAACTTATAGCCAAAAACTAACCCAAAATATTGTCGGAAATGCGTAGATTGACCGCTAACATTCTCTCAAAACAATTATTATTTCCTGAAGCGGTTAGTATTTTTCATGCAACCTAATTTACTTGAGATATTAATAAATTTGTTAACAGTGGGCGTGAATTTCCTATCGACCGCAGTTATTCATTTATTGGGATTAATCATAGTGGTCAGTCATACTGAGGGACATAATCTTCTAAATGTAACTATTCACATTTTACAGTGTTATGAACAGAAAAATGAATCAAATTAGGTCGACAATCCGCGGACTCAACAGTAATATCACCAGGACCAGTAGTTTTGTATATTATTTAAAGATTTTAGAACTTGTATACAGTGGCGTAGCGTGGGAAAATTTTGCCCCCCCCCCCCCCCCCCCCCCCCCTCCCCCTCCTTTACTTCTACCGGTGCTTCTTCCGCAGATTTTCAAGTGCTGACCGGGGGGGGGGGATTAGGTATCCTATTTTTATGCTGATTTTTATAATCCCATGTGCCGAGTACTCTTCCAATAAAATCATGCTTATAAATTCTACTATTAATTTATTTATAACTGCTCTCAGAAATCGAGAATTGTATGCCTGTAATAGAATTTCGCATCTTCATCACGCATACGTATGGAATGCAACTCAAATGCAAAGCTTCACTCGGTAATCGATGAATCGGCAATTTATTGTTATATTGATAACACAAAACTGGTTTAAATTAAACTAAACATGCGGTGTATGAAAACTACACTCAGAACTTAAAAATGTTTTTTCTTTGATTCTGGCATCACATACATAATTAGAATAATTAGAAAAAAATATCTTTAAACTTTTGCCTGTCACTGTTTGCGCACAAAATTTCCGGTTCTTCCTATGCATTTTAAATGCTTTTTTTATCCTTTGGCAAAAAACAAAATTTTTCTAAAATCTAAATGAAGTAATTTTTCCGACGTGCTTATTAGAACATTATTGTTTCTAAATATTAAAATTTTGATATTGGAAATGTGAATTGGCTCACAAATATATGCCTGCGAATATTCGAATTAAAGTACCTAAAATATAATAAACTTAAAATTTTTAATACAGATTCCTTTTCTTAAAAAAATATAATAAAACTTTATCTTAACTTTTTATCGCAATCACAAATTTATTTTAAAAATAAATGTGTGAGACATAATTTCATAATTTTATTTTAAAATTAAATGTGTGGGACAGTTTGCGACTTCTGCGATTAGACGGGTTAAATTAAATCTGTATTTGGCGAAATAAAACTACACTCATAATATGAAAATCGTTTCTCTTTGATTCTGGCAGCACATACATAGCCTGCAACTAGAATTTTATAACTGCACTTCTTATAAAATAATAATTTCGAAATGTATCAGCAGATGAAAACACAACTGAAATTCATTCGTTAATACAATCTGAACACAATTCTGGTTTTAATTATGAATTGCGAATTACGAATTACGAAATTTGCAGCTTAATAAAATATAATTATTAATATTTTTAATAAATAATAAAAAAAAAAAATAGTTGGATTCGTAAACGAAAGTATCGTAGAACATTTTCAAATAATGATTTGAAATGGTTTAATTTTTTCCAAGATAATATTATTATTTATTGTGATAATTTGCCGCCCCCCTTAAAAGTGCCGCCCGCGGCGGGCCGCCCCCCCCCCCCCCCCCCCTGCCCCCCCCCCCACGCTACGCCACTGCTTGTATAAATCAATACCACTGACAAACCTGCAGTCCCATGGTGCAGTAATGTACAAGGTTCTAAGAAAGCAACATAGATGTAGATACTGTGAAGGTATTGCCCTGGTGAAAGACCACCATTCAGCATCGAAACGTTGTGTTGCTGGAATTGTCTTCAATTGATTTTGCCTGTTTGGTGACCTGATCTGAATAGCCAGGTACTTCTCAATCTTCCTTCTCTTCAACTCCTTCCCCTCCCTACTATGTATATTCAATCCAATCACTCCAGACGATTGAGAGCAGCTGGAACTCTTTTGCTGTAATCCGTAGGATGAACATAGGCCTCAAACAAGATAATTGGAGGAAGTGGAGATAAGAGGGCGTCTAAAAACGTTTTCATTGACCTATCAACTCTGCATAACCTACCGCGTGAGAGCCACTCGAAAATCATGGATTGGTCATATACGAATACATATAAGAAATTTATTTAGGCCAGGCCCTACAACAAAACTTTTAGTAACCCCGAGATATCGCTTCAAAGTGCTTATTGACCAAGAGAAACTTGGATTTACAAGAGAAATGTTTCAATTTTCTGTTCCTTTATGTGATCAGTTGGTCAGCAATAAACTTACTTATCTGAGTATACCTATGTGTTTCGATATCGGATTTATGCGGTCACCTGTTCTAAGAAATTATTGGATTATTATTAAGAACAAAATAACGAGTATTGTTAGCTCGTTGAGACTCAATAAAACTCGGCAACAGTAAACTAAAGCTTATCGCACAGAGGTACAACTTATTGAAACAAAATTATTAGACGTACGTACGTCAGTGTTGTAAGAGCATTGGATCAACTTAAGTATTTATAATCACTGAATAAATAAACCGTAGAAGTGTGATCTATACCAATTTGGAAGATAAATTGATGTCGTCGACAATAAGGCTACGACGGCCATACTCGCTTGCGAAAGAATTTCGATATTTTAAAATTTGTGTAACTTTTAAAAACACGTTGCTGTATTATGGGTAACACTGTGCCTTTCTCACCAGGAAATCCTGTGCGAGAGCAGTGGCGGTTTTCTGTAAGTGGGTTTATGAAGTGAAGTGAGCGGCGTTACGCACCGTTTGCGGTTGCTTCGTTTCTTTCCCATAATTCGGCACACATGTGTATGCGCAGCCTTAGGTTCATTCAAAACAAACATTAACATTTTTAGACCTGCAAATCTTGGCAATCTACTTTAGCCGCCTGAGTGCGCGGCTCCTATGAGATTTAAACACCATTTTTTTCTCCCCTTTTAAACTCCGATTGAACTCTAAATGAGACAGGCCACGAGCCGCCGCTGGTAGAGTGAAAGTTGAGTTTAAAAATATTTAAATTATTTCATCTGAAGTGAGGACCAATTGGGCTTACTTCGGGGTCACGGACACGCCACAACACACCTCTTTCAGTTTTTGTCTTCAGTGTTCATAATCAATTCCATTCAACCAATTTTAACCAATTGGTCAAACTCTAGCATTATACAAACCTCTGTCGAGATGACTTTTTTTATAACGATATTATATTACCGATATTATATTATCTCATCAAACCTGGGTTGCGTGGTCCCTAAAACTAAAACCTCATTCGCTCAACGACAATAATTCTGGTTCATCGCTCCTAAAATGTATTATGCTTTGAGTGCCGATATAAAGTCACATCTCTCTTTAAAGCCCGTATCAAACATTGGATATTTGAAAAGGGAAGAGATTTCTTCAAACAACACATGAGAGCAAATACAATTACAATAAAAAACAAATAATATTAATCTTAATAAAAAAAAATATTACAAATTGAATTAATCAATTAATTTAACTTAATATTACATTAAATAAAATAAAATAACAAACAAAAAAATTACTTTCTCTAACACATCTATTTTCCAATTTCTTTCATAGAACGAATTTCAAAAGTGACTACAAACATGTACTCTCGTGAAGAAGAATACTTACCAAACTTTATTTCAAGAAGAATAATACTTTACCAATATTTATTTCAATCTTCTTTAAATTATCTTTTAATTCTTAGCTTACTTTTAATTCTTATATTTAAATTTTTATCTGTTTTTAGTTTTATTTATCCCTAAATATGTTATTTTTTTTCCACTTCTTATATTTTATTATCTGTTTATACATATAAAGGGCGATTCCGCTATAGACGATTCTCGACAGTAATTTTTAAATCGCAATATTTGTTACTTTTTTGATATCAGTGCAAAGAAGGTCAATATTTAATAATAAAAAAAATAATTGAATTTTACTTCATATTGAAATTTTTGGCGTGCTTGGAAACATTATCATTCGAAGAATCGGTATATAAACTGCAAAATTGACTACAAGAAGTCACTGTTAGCTTGTTGCACCCGCGATACAAAAGATGTAAAAGTTTGTGTTTTTCACAGAAATAAAGTGCTAACGTTTTGAAACTTTGTAAAAGTAAGAAGAAATCACAGGCAAACTTGAATAAAACGTTTTTAAGAGTATAATATTAGCTGAATTGAAATAAACGTTGACTCGAATTGGTTGCACCCGCGATTGTGTTTTAGAATCGCGGGTGCAACTCTTTGACAACTACCCTTATTGTGTGATTTATCATATATTTTATTGTTTTTTATGTGTTCAATAATAATACATTCTTCATTACTGGTGATTTATAAAAACTAATATTATATTTATAATAATAATTTGATGTTGCACCCGCGATTGTTTGAAAAGCTAATAATTCATTGCTTTTTTTTTGTTTTCTATATATTTGTTTTTGTTTTTAGTTGATTAGTTCAACGCCTTACGAAATATCAAGGCATAACATAATAAATGTATCACAATTAACAGACTTTTGTGTTTTTGTCTTATGATCTGGAAAGGGTGGGCCAAATTGGTTGCACCCGCGATCGCACTTTGAACCCCCCTCCTGACTATTTAAATATTTCAATAAAATTCTTATAAACTAATAAAAAGTAAACTCATGTTAAAATGTAGCTCTTCATTAAAAATGTTTTTCGTTTAATTATTAAGAAGCTTTATATGCGTCTAAATGTTGCACCCGCGATGATGGAATCACCCTAAAATAATATTTCATGTATGACTAGCTCATCAAATATTATTCAACTACCATGAAATATTTTTAAAAATGGCAAAAAATGTAACATGTAAACATTTATGAAATAATATATATATATATATATATATATTTTTAAATCAACAGTGAAAATGTTTTGAATATTTCTATCCTGTTATTAATAATACATAGGTAGTATTTATATCGATTAAATCATAAATGCCTACTACATTATTATGGCAAAAATAAACACATTTTTTTATTATGGTGGGATAAAACCTTGGGATGGAATTTTTTTTTCTTAATCGCTATTAATAAATAAATATGCCCTAGATAGTTATATTTTTATTGGGTCTTCGTGATCTAACAAGTTCAACAATCAACATGATCACTTGGGCAATACGGGGTCATTAAAATTAACACTAAAATCATAGGTATGTGAAAAACCTATCTTATGTTAAAATAATTTATTTAGAAAGTATGCAGGTGTGGCGATTTTTTTCCGAATATCAATTAAATGTACATAGATTTTCTTAAAGGTGTAGGTGTAGGTTTCGAAAATGAAATCAATTCAAAAAAACCCTTAAATATCTTTAAGAAATATTTTTTTAAATTACCGGTAGAGGAAAGATTTGTTATAAATAACTCTAAAGAATTCAAAACACAACTGAAAAGTAAAGCATGTACTGAAAACTGAAAAATCTAAAAAAATGCAATAAAAAAAGTAAAATTTTTACTATGTTTGTATTTTCTGATAACTTTAAAAAATATATATTTAACCTCTAGTGCCCTTTTGCTTTTGGGGCGGCTAATGAACCAATACGGATTGAGTTCAATGTATCTAAATGTTTAATTTTGTCATTCACTAGGGCGTGCCATACCTGGTGCTACCGGTATACGATGGACGCCCGAAGTCTAAAACATGTCTCCACCATGAAGGACCTTGGAATCATGTTTGATAGTAGGCTGACATTTCATACTTATATTCAGATGGCTTGTAGCTTGTAGCACTTCATTGAGAATGCTGGGTTTTGTTCTGCGTACTGCAAGGAATTTTAGAGATACCCCAGTTCTCATAATCCTATTCAATTCTTTAGTAAGGAGTAGACTTGAAAGTGGGTCGGTAATTTGGAGTCCGCACCAAGTAAAATATTCCCCCATGTTGGAGAGAGTTCAGAAAAAATTTCTGAGATTTCTGTACATGAGGGAGTACGACTATTACCCGTGGCTCTATCCTACCGACTTTCTTTTGGGTATGCTCGGAATGAACCATCTACGGGTCAGAAGGGATGTACACCTTGCTACGCATTTCTTCAGATTGATTCGCCGATGGTTTGAAAACTCAGCTATCTTGGAGAGCATTCATTTCTATGTTCCCCATGGTTATCTTCACCACATACACCATAGACTGTTCTATCTTCCGGCCTGCAGGACTAACTTGCTGTTGAACAGAATTAACTCGGATATCGACATATTTAGCGTTAGTGAAGCTGCTTTTAAAAGGCAAGCTCTATTAATGCTTGTGTAGTTTTTAGCCTATCGTTTATGTTTAATGTAATACTGTTACAATTGTATTTTAAAAACACATTAAAATGTTTAATTTTGTAATTTTTTTGAAATAATAAATAAATTGAATTGAATACCTGACAAAATTTTAAAAGACAATCGGCCACTAGAATACCTGCTTGAATTTCATTAAGAAAGCACAGAACAATCAGTAAATTTTTTAAATCTGCATTTCTTTTGAACTACGTGAGAGGTACAAATTGACTGCAAAATATATTCACTGCATTTTATAAGAATTAATTAAACGGTTTATCTTTGACGTATTTAGAATGAATAGAGACAAGAACTGAATAATTAATAAGGAGGTGTCTACCTATTGACTATTTATTATTTTAAATCCGTAGTCTGTGCGTGCGCAACTATGTCTTCCTCATATCAACATTGCTTACAAGCGAGAAAATATTTGCATTCTTATACATAAGGCAAACGTATTACCTGTCAATGTACACAATTCTTATCATAGCCTGTGACTAAAACCATGACCATTTTATCTGATGATGATGATGGATGATCTGACTCATTTGCGATGTAGAATTGCAAACAAATCATTGGCCTAACAAGGAATTATTTGGTGACAAAAGCAGCCATGACAAACACGGCCAAATTACATTTTAAAGAACCATTTTTTTCTTCCTTTTTTGAAATTGGAGTATTTTCTTCTTCTATTGAAAGTTGGCTATCGTCAGTGCAATCTTCCCTTAGCAGGCTACTGCTCGGAACAACTCAGCGGAACTGCATTCGTATCAGTATTATAGGTTTCGAGACCATGAAGGCGATTCCAGACTCACGGCGAGAACAAGCACTTATCCACACTCCCATTTTTCTCACTCGTGATCTGTTTCCCATCCGGTATGGACGACATTACAGACGATATTCAAAATGCTGCAGGTTTGGCTCTGTGCGATAAATTGCAACTCTTGTTGATTGTTCCACATGTTTAACACAAGGAAACAAAATTTTCGAAACAAAAACAAAAATATGACGCACGTCTACTCTCAACCGCTCACTAAACAACACTGAGACAAAACGTGAGTGTAGTAGTCTTCTCGCTTCTCGCCCGAGAAATCCTTTGAAGCGGCCAAATTTACCGACAGTGGAGGTAATCCACCTCTTACCCGCCTTGGTATAAGTAACTGATGGTTACTCCTTCAAGGCTCTCGCAAGATTCTAATTTTTTTTGTTAAACGAAGCTACATTTATTTATTTTGAACGAATCTAGACCTCCAGTGTCCATGCATACGTTGTTAGTAAGCAGTATGCAAGTGCTTAACAGGAAAAACAAAATGCAAAAAATAGGTTAGTAAGACAAAGATAAATTAAACAGGGCAAAAGAAAAACTCATTCATGAGGCTCCATGAGGCGACATTGCATCTGTAAAAACCCGCAAGCACCTGCATAAAATAGAGAACATAAGTAATACAATAAATCTCAAATCAATTGGCAAGTACCAACAAAAAATGTGAATGGCTTTCGGTCTGATCATAAACTACACTTAGCTTCCGTGTCCCTTAGCCAACCACTCAGTGAAGCCTCAAAGAATGTTAACTGAATATTTGGGGTAAAATACCCGAAGACTAAAAGAAAATTCAGCGTTGGGTAGTCAGAGGCAGGACAAAGGATAGTCAAGGTCGCCTGATCAAGCCTCAAGCCTGCACATGTCATTGGGGGAGGCGCAGATAGATTTGAGAAGGATCTGCAAAATTAGTAATGTAACTAAAGATGAAGCAGGGACGAGGTCCAGCACACCCCCGTATGGGGATAGGGGGAAAAAAAAAAAAAAAAAAATTGGAGTTCAGTTCATCCAGTAAAACATTGAAACAGTTAAAGACAAACCAAACAAAACAAGGAACATGGCATAAATTAACAGGTAGTATAGTAATTATTAACAAAACAAATCGCAAGGCAATTATATACATTTTTTTAAAACATAGTGAACAAAATAATATAATAACGCAAATGTAAAATATAACAAATAAATCTTAATATATAATCAAATAAATGTTAATAAAATAAACGAAGTAACATATTACAGAAACGCAAAACACATAAATCATAACAATTAAATCCAAACGGTAAATGTAAAGGAATCATGAAGAGTGTCCGTGAATTCAAAAGCAAAATACACCTGGTACCTAAGTTGTTTTACAGCTACTCAGCGACTCTAAGAACAGGCCATCTCTCAACCCAAACTTTCGTGAATTTCCTCAGGCACTCAAAGTTCACCTTATTCGAGACGAGATCTGTATTCCAAGCAGGTCTCGTAATAACTTGTAAACCATCAATCATTTCGTCTCGAGCATCCGTCAAAATCTCACAGTGCCACAAAATGTGCTCGGCTGTTTGGTCGGTATCACCACAAGCGCAATTGGGATGGGATGATAGAGCCAGTCTGTGAAGTCTACCTCTAAACTCCCCATGCCCAGAAAGCAATTGGGTGATATGGTGGTCCATTAAAAGATATGCCCCTTCCATTCTGATTTTAACTGATGGAAAGAAGGAGAAGGTCCATCTTCCCATATTCGATCTATCCCATCTTATCTGCCATTCACTCAGCGTTTTTATTCTCATCATCTTTAGAAGTTCGGGGAGAGGCACTGCTCCACCAGGTATTAATTCAATACCAAGGTGGTTTACAGGTCTTCCTCTTTTCAGACACTTCTTTGTCAAAACTTCCCTAATTTCTAAATCAATTGGCAAAATGCCAGCCAAAATTGGCAAAGCATCCGATGAAACTGTTCTGTAGGCTCCTGAAAGCGCCAGTAAGGGGATTCGCTGGCCCCTCTTAAGCGCTGAATGAATAAGTGAATTACCGAGTCGATGTTCCCATACACAGGCACCATATGAGACTTGTGTCACATATACGCATCTGTATAATAGACGGAGCGCAGGGAAACGTAAACCCCATTCAGCAGTTGAGATTCTTCTCAGTTTTAAGAAGAGAGCCTGGGCCTTACTAGAAACGCTTTTAACGTGAGTCAAGAACGAGGACAATCTGTCTAATGTAACGCCTAAATATTTAGTACTCTCTACAAAACGGATTGCAGTATCTCCCATTTTTATGAAAGGGTTTCTACCTCTACTGAGGGAGCCTTTCATAAGGAGACCCACGGTCTTATGGGGAGCAAAAGTCAGTCTGTTTTCCTTTCCCCAGTTAAGAATCATTTTCAAACCTTCTTCAGCTTTATTTTCAACTTCTTTTCTACTGTCCCCAGAGACCAAATACAATTTGTCGTCTGCGTAATCAATCGCAATAGTGCCTTCAGGTAAGGGTAACCTGGAGGAGTCATCAAATAAAATATTCCAGAAATCCGGTGCAAGGGGAGAACCTTGGGGACAACCCATGTCCACATCTCTTTCAATGATACAATCACCAAAAGAAATTATAATTTTTCTATCTTTAAAATAATCACAAGATATTTGAAAAAGTTTTTTTGGACAATTACGATTCTTTAATTTAGTTAAAATCATCTCCCACCATGCATTATCGAAGGCACCAGTTATATCTAAGAAGATACCGATTACGTACCTCTTTGTGCAGACCTTCACCCAGTCAAGCGCAGTCATAATGGCGTGCTCCGTGGACTTACCTGGGACGAATCCATATTGATGTACATATGATGGTGTTAATGTTTCTCGTAGACGATTTTGAATAATTTTTTCCAATATTTTCCCCAATACAGGAAGAAGTGTTATTGGTCGATAAGCTTTAATATCCGTTCTTTTTTTGTCGTTCCCTTTAGGTATGATCCTGAGCACGCCTTTCTTCCATACAGAAGGGAAAACTCCCCTTCTCATACACGTTTCCATAACCTGAAAGAGTTCTTCCTTGGCATGGATCCATACATACCTCACAATTATACTATTCAATTTATCATGCCCTGGTGCCTTCCTAGGACTCAAACCCTTAATTATAATTTCTATTTCAGCTCTAGTTATTTTAGAAATTTTTTCCTCCTGGGAGAGGATTGGAGGAATCCGTGATTGATTTCTAATCTGTTGGTGGTGGTCGCTTTCCCCAATGACTGAATCTAAGGGAACTAACTTTCCCAGAAGTGTATTGAGAGTAGTTACCACGTTAGTACTCTCAACGTTCCCGTTATCATTGTCGATAACACTAGATAAAAACCGATCAGAACCTTTACCCGTTTTTTCAATGGCGCTATAAATATCCCATGGGTTAGAGTTACCAACATCTTTAACCCAATTATGCCAAGCAGCTCGTTTAGCCAAAAGTACAGCCGATTTGAAAGCTTTACGAGAGCTATTTAGTTGTCTCCTGAGGGTGGATGTCTCCTCCTCCGTACATCCAACCCGTCTAGAGACACCTAAAGCTCTGTAAACTCTCTTAAAAGTGCCCTTTAGCAAAGTGAGCTCATTCGACCACCACGGAGACCTAATAATCGTCTTTGGGTTTGTTCTTCCCAGAGATGATTCAGCAGCTGATACCACGGCCGCGTTGAAAAAATTCCCCAAATTGTCCGGATCTCTAGCTGCTACGTCATGAAAATCCCTTAAAGTATCACGTAGAGCATCCCCAAAGTTATCCCAATTCGCCCGAGTAGTTTTGAAGTTCCAGGAGGATCTTGGAGCTTCGGTCTTCTTGACACCCACCATATAAGTTATTAATCTGTGATCAGAATTAATAGCACATTCGTGGACCTTCCATTTAGAAATCTTGGCCGCAATCGATCCAGAGCAAAGAGTTAAATCAATATTGCTCTCACCATGTGTATTACTGAAAGTAAAAATACTACCAGATTCATTTATTAAAGAAAGACCTTGCGTTGCAATAAGGTCTTCGACGGCGTCTGAACGTTCCGTCCGTTGTTCAAAATTGTCAAACCACATCGGTGAGCGAGCATTAAAGTCTCCTCCAATAACTATGTTACGTCCTTTAAGCGCGTTTAGTGCGCGCGTCAGACTCAAGATATGAGGTCCAACTGGATTACAATGTTTAAAATAGACTGAAATTAAAATAATTTCAGTGTCTCCAAAATTAAGTGAAACACAAGTTTGGTACTCGTTTGACAGTCCCACCAGAAGGAGGGGACTGATTAACGAAATGTTAACCAGGACTCCCGCCCCCGGTGCTGGGCCAATTTCGAGTACCGCACCCGGATATTGAACAGGCGTTCTACCTAACCAGGTGTATTGCTCCTGAATGAGCAAGATGTCAATTTTTTTGTCAGTCATAATCTTCAGTGCCTCAAGCGTGGCCACTCTAGACCTCTGAAGATTTATCTGACCAAGGGAAAGAAGGTTAGAATCCATAGTCGGTTAATCTGACTTGGGCTTCTATAGCTGCAATTTGGGCTGGGCAAAGCCGATCTCCAGTATTATGTGTTGCTGGCTTTTTGAAACGTGTGCAAGTAGCACAGACAGCAGCTTGCGCCTTCTTAGTGCAATTCTCCACATCGTGACCAGTTGCCGCACAGTGGCGACAAGTGGAATGCTCCTGCGTACAAGCCTTACTGATGTGACCATATTGTTGGCACTTGAAGCAACGAGTAGCACCAATGTAGTCGCGGGCACGGCATGCATTCCACCCGAGGAAGCACAAACCACTGTCTATGAGTACTTTTCTTACCTCAGGGTGACATGTAAGAATCATATTCATGCTAGAACTATCTCTCTTGCCGAATAAAGAGACTCTTCTCATAGTTCTAACATGATCCTCTTTGGTAATATTACACTTACCCTCGATGTTGTTGATAAAAATTTCATCAAAAAGAGAAGAATCTGAAGAAACATCACCTTTGGGAACGTCATATAACACAATTTTGGGGAGTCGGCCTTGAGGACTAACAATTTTGATGCCAGTTGCAGACAATTTTTCAGCAGCTTTTTTTATATTGTTTACTCCTCCTGGAGTGGTGGTTTGTAGGGCAATGCCACCACCCTTAATTTTTCTCGTTCGTACTACCTGGAAACCGTCAGTTTTAGGATTTAAAACCGACGTAATTTTCTTATGCATCTCCTCAGAAGATTTGCCCTCAGGAATACATGGATAAAAGAGAATAGTTGGTTGTAGAGAGGGAGTAGGTCTCTCAGAACCATTTAAAACCAGTTTCTTTGATTGATTCTCTCCAGCAGCTACTCCAGCATAAGATTTTTTTTTGGGCAGTTCAGGATTATTTTCAATTATACTTGTTTTATTCAAAATGATGTCTAATTTTTCTGAAATTCCATTTTGAGTTTCAAAGACTTTTGATAAAGTTTCAGCCTTAGAAACAGCCGCTGCATGAGAAATGGCTAGACTAGTTAGACATAAATTAAATTAATTAAATTAATTTTAAATTTACCGACAGCTATCCGAGAACAGGCGAGCCCGAGAAAGAGAATACGAGAAACTCATCACATTTACGCTTCTCGGGTGTTCTCGGGGCTTCTCGCCGTGAGTCTGGAGAGGCTATATAATGCTACGTATTTTTAGACCACTTACGTCTTCCACTAGTCATCCTTTGGGATCAGTTGGGATCATTTTTCATGACAAGATTTGGGATCATTTTATTGGACACTTGAGTTATGATTTAAGTTATTAACTTAAGTTATTATTACCAATGTTATGTTTTCATCTTTTTATATTCTTAAGTACAATTTAGCGATGTTTGGTTATTCAAATAACTTATATTTGTTATCATTTTAGTCCTGGGTAGATTGACAATGAAGGTACGCATATAATAAATTATATCCACGTTTAATAGTAGCAATATATGAATATGTCTATGGTAATAATAGTTTTTATTCTAGGGTGTATGGAGGATAATGCAATCTCATACGTCCCATATACTTGGACCCGGCCCTTGCCGCTCGTGCACCGGTGTGTCATGAAAAAAAATGTACACGCGATTCTGACCCTTATGTATAAAGAAAGTGTATGAAGAAAAAGGTTAGAATCGCTTGCTCTATTCTCGCCCTTTACCATAGCGAAACCTGCAATGCGCCTAGTCACTCGGAATAATTTATATTTTATTTCACGCGCATCCGCGTGAAAAAAAATGTTTTTCTGCGATTTTGACCCTTCTATGTACAAAATTTGTATAAGGACAAGGTCAGAATCGCTTGCGCCAACATTCCCCATAAGATGGAAAAAAATTTCATTCACCTTGCAACCCCAGAATATTTTAAAATTATTTTTATCTGTGTCATCAAAATGTCAAATTTGCCGCGATTCTTTCTGTCAAAGTCGATGCATGTTATTTGACGAAAACATCGTAAAAACTATCAATTTACGTAACTAACGCAAGTAATGTTGTTTTGGTAGATAGTTTATTGTTCTAGGAATGTGTTTCGGTCAATAAAATATACGATAGCTCAAAATTAATCCACAAAACATTCAATTCAAAGTGGTGCTTGTTAGGAAATTTCCGTGTTCTTCCCTGACTTTTGAGGGGGAATACATATGGGAATACAGTAAATTTGAAGCAAAAAAACATAGAAGAGAAAACAATATTAAAAAAGTACATATATAATACAATAACAAATAATCAATTATGTAGGGCGTGGTCTGGAGTAAGTTCGGGTTACTCAGGATGGTGCTTGGTGATGGAAGGCTGCGTTTACCATTGTGAACAAATTTGAGGCCGGTTCTACGCTTCAGTGCATTTTAAAAGATAATAAAAAACTCTGCCATTGCTCACCCCAAGTGGTTCGTTATGTTTGGTGACTAAACAGGGTACCTACCCGGGTTCATGGGGTAAGGTTTGTCTTGAGATGCGTCTGCCCATCAACTGCCTGGCAGACCGGATGGCAGAGTCTGGTTTAGAGAGACCTTTTAATCTCTCCAACGGGACTCTCTCAGAATCGCCTTGCACCGCAGAAGGAGGGATGGATTCATGCATCCGTCAATCGTGGACTTGCTTTCTAAAAAAGCATCGTGACACGTGTTCGATGCGTTTCCAAAATTAATCACTCGCTACGTCAGTGATGATCAACCTTTTTAATTTGTTCGCAAGCCGCAGGGGGTAGCGTACTTACAGTTTGACATTGTTAAATTTGCAGTCGGTGGTGTGGCAAATCGATTTGCCTCCCCTTAAAAGGAAAGTTATTAATGAGCTAAAAGCAAAGCGCCAAATTTATATCCCCAAGGCCAAACCAATAAATGCTGTCGATTTTTATCACTCTAAAATAGAGAACATATAAAAAAAACTATTTGCAGTTTTGGATAACTGATGATTTTGCCGTTCGGAAAATTAAACAAAAAATTGTCAAGAAAACTTTGAAATTTTTTAAGACACTGAAATCAAACAGATTTCAACAAGAAAAGCTCTTCGCTGCGAAGGTGATTTTTTATCTACACTTTTGATCTATGAAATTTTATCTCAGAATATGTAAGAAAAATCTAATTATCTTTTCTAAAACAGCAGAAACCTTTGTACATACTTTTGATAATTTATTTAGCCAAGTGGGAAGTACGAAAAGGTTCGCTGGCCACACGAAATGGGCTTGCGGCCGCTGGTTGCTCAATAATGTTTTTCTAGAATAGAGTACACGCATGCGGAAGTAACTTTTAATATGATTTGAATATAAAAGCGATAAATCTACTGTTTTCTTTTTTAGAGCCCTTTAACTGTCGCACGTGGTGATTGTACCTACCTCGATCACAAATAAAACAAAAGTACTCTTATTATTCTTAACAACCATTATCTAGTATCTCATAGTAATCCAGAAATCACTTGGTGAGAGCAGTCAGCAAAGGCAATATAATTTTAAGGTTATATTCTTTACTCTGTGGTCCCATACATAATAACGTATTGTTTGAGCTACAAACAAGAGGTTTTTTTATTATTCTTATCTGGTAGGTACAAAGATTTTTTCTCTTGGATCTTATCTGATGAAAGAAAAGGTTTTATTATTTTTATTAAATACATCTCTTTGAATTTCACTTGGTTTTCTTAATTGAATGAATTCATGAATGAAGCGGAATCTTGGAAGTGGAAATTAATCCACTTCCCGACATCCGGTCGAGCTGAAACTTGGCAGACAGACTCGTTGTCGATGCTTTATAATATTGAATTTTGGTGACAATCACACACACACGGGGCCATACACATTATTCTGAAAAGCGAAGAAATTAAAACACTTATCTAATATACAATATATCGGTCATTTGATTAGGAATTTGGTCCGGTTGGTAGCATGGTTGATTCCAAATATAGGGAAGAAAGGTTCAAAACCTCAGTCAAATCAAAATTTTGTTATTATTTTTTTTTAACTTTAAAAGACCTTTTTTTTAAATAATTGATTTTACTTTTTCTTTTTACCTTTTTCCAAAATGCATGCCTTTTTTCTTATTTTTCTCCTCTAAGACACTTATGAGAGATAAATAAAGGCTAGGTCTATCTATAAGCAGTGGCGGCTCGTGACTTTTGGGCGTGCTAGAGTGATGATATTAAATAAATGGCATTATTGATGTTGTTGTAGCCGAAAAAAAAAAATTTTTTTTTTTTGAAAATCAGTTTTCTGTATGAAAAATTTCAGGAAGTTTCAGTTTAGCGGTGCACCGCACCGATTTCCTAAAAAAAAAATATTTTTCGCATACGACAACATCCATGATGCCATTTTTTTAATATTAGCACCCTAGCCACAAGGACCAACACGTTTATTTTGAATACTCAACCTAGGAAACGCGGCAAAATTCTTTAAAATGTGGATTGTAGTGCGTTACACGCTGTACAGGGTGGCGTATGAGTATTTAATTTGTTTTTCTGAAAGTATATTAACAAATTTTCATATTAATTCAAAACTCTTCAAACAAAATAGGTGAACGTAATGTAGAGATTAACTAAATGATGAACATACTTTTATGCAATACAGAAGACCTTGACGAAGCCGACTGTTCTGTTGTTCTCGACTAAAATAAATTACCGTGGCGAATTATTCTGGTCGTTTATTGTGTTACAAAAAGTACAGAGATAAGCTTGTTTATACAATGGCATTTATGAACTCACGGTATGTTTTCGAGTGTGAGAGAATTTTGAAGGATCACAATTGTATAGTACCTATAGGTATTTTGGTGGACTGTAAGTTACTCGGTAACCGAAACGTAAACACACTGTCAGTAATTTTAATAGCAAATTATGTAATATTACTTATCTATTTTCTTCATCGGTGAAAAATTTCCAACAGTGCGCTTCGGTTTCATGATATTCAATATATTTTACGTCTGTGTTTGCATCAGTGGCGGCTTGAGCACTTCTACGATGATGGGGACCGATTTTTTTTTGTGCACTGAAATCTGAAAAAATGTTCATGGACGAGTCATGAAACTAAACACCTAAACAGTCTAACCACTGGAACAGCGTTTTTGGCCACATTTTGGCCAATTTACAAACATCCTCGAGCGTTCACTGGCCAAAATGTGGCCATTTTCAAGAGATATTTAAAAACATTTATTGGAATTATTTCCAAAGTTCCCGCGCTTTGTATACCTACTTCGATTAATTACAAATATAATTTAATAACTTCACTTCTCAACAAGAGATGTCTCGTAGCTCTTTGGGTATTGATATTTCGCGAACCAAAAATATTAAAATATTTTTTCTTTCAAATCATTGATCATGTGTTAATACATACTAAAAGGCATTGTTCCGAGAGAGTCCTGCCGGAGAGGTTAAAAGGTTTCTCTCAATCAGTCTCTCCCGATCCGGCCTGCCACGCAGTTGGTGGACATACGCTTCCGCCGCCAAGATCCGGACAGTCGTCACCCCTGAACCTCTGATAAGTCACCAAACGCAGCGAACCACTTGGGGTAACCTGTGGCAGAGATGTTGGTTATCCAATAAATGGTTCCCGGGCGGCAGTAGGTACCCAATTAACCAACATGTACAATGAAAAAAACGTTAAGAAATTATTTAAAATGTATAGTGAAATTCCAGAATGTGTGAAAAGCAGAGGAAAAATGAAAGTGTAATAAAATAAATTTTACGAATAAAAATATTATAATATTGATAAATTCCATGTACCTACGTACCTTCATTTTATTTTACGTACAAATCATGTAATATGAACTAATTCGATAGATAATTTAAATATAACTATAAATATACATTTACACATACACATTTTTTTATTTATATTATATAAATATGTGTTTTTAACTCGCAAAATCATTTTCATGTTGATTTTGGAGCAAAAACTCTGAACTGAGCAAGTAGATAAACTGAGGCCGTTTAAAATAATTAGAAATTAAATCAAATAATTAACGATTACAGTAAAATGCTGGGTTTTTGCTTTGATAATCAAAGGGTTTTTGTTAAAAACGCTGTACAATAAATGACTCCAGATACTAATATCTACAGCCTGTATGTCGGACGAATATCTACAGCTCATATGTTGAACTAATATCTACGAACTTCAGAGTGTTGACAAATATCTACAGAGCGTAGGTTGAAATAATATCTACAGCTAAATGTGTCCAATAGTCCGATATTAGGGATTTTTACATACATACTTACATAAATTAAGTTTTTTAAACTGCATACGCAATATTACGTTATTCCAATATGCTATACATAATTGCAAATCCAACCTCTGCCAGTGCTGCAGATATTCGTCAACACTTTGGTTCTCATAGATATTCGTCAACAGTTTGAGCTGTAGATATTCGTCAACACTTTCCTTCTCATAGATATTAGTTCGATTTTTCAGTTTTTGGAATTCCTGTAGATATTAGTAGACGCCTCCCAATAAATACCCCAGAACTAAAATCGTGTATGTTTCCTTTGTTCAATCTATTAGACTATCTACTATTTGTGCAGGTCATGATTCATGATTTCGGACCCGGAAGCAAACGCCATTTTTATCTGATACCCAAACGTGTTTTGAGTTTCCGGGATTGGTAAACTAACTACTATTAATTGCCCAAAGTGATTTATTGTTCGTCTCTAATAAACAATTGAATTTCCCAGAGAAATCATATAATTGACTAATTGCCTAGATTGGCTGGATCAGCAGGTTTCAATTTTTTAGAAAACGCTCGTAAGGCCAATTTATCCATTTTTCATGTTTACGCGGGCCGTGGGTAGAAATGCATATGGTTTTACATGGTTAACTTTGCAGTGGGTTGTGTCACAAACTTATTTGAATTTTGTAAAATGGTATTTTTTAATAAAACTTCGAAAGTAAGCAAAAATAAAGCGCCGCAGGTGATAGTTTTATATCCCCAAGGCAAAACATTAAAGCATTTCGATTTTTATCATTACGAAATATTAAATAAATAACTTACGAAAAGAAAACGATTCAAAATAAATAATTAGACAAGAGTTTGTCGCAAAAACAGGTAAAAAAATCAAACCAATAAATGCTCTCAATTTATTATCATTCGGAAAGTTTAGTTTTTGTGGAGAAAATTTGTGGTATTTTATAAAACGGTAACCTTTGAAATGCATAAAAAATAGATTTCAACAAAAAGCACGACTGTTATACTTGGTCGAAGACGACACCACAAAATTGTGTCGTTTTAAGAATATGTAAAAAACAACTCATTATTTTGAGCCACTGATTAAAAGCTTTAAAGAAGCACTTCAGGAAGGAGAAAATCCTTTTGCAAATCAACAAACGTTAAATATTCTTTGCCGCATTTTTTTGATATTTCATTTAGCCACGTGGGAAGTACAAAAAGGCTCGCGGGCCGTATGCTATGCTTTGCTATGCTATGCGGGTCGCGGGTTGCTCATCACTGACCGAGGTTAGGTAGTTTTATTACTAGCAGTCTTGCAGATCAATTTATAATCCCGCAGTTGGCATTCTCTATTAAACACAATTAAACTACAATTAAATTGCCTGTTTGTACTCTGTATTGAATTATAATAACTTGTAACTCCAACCAACCATCATGTTGTTTCCCGCAGAAGTAGACAGAGAGGACAGACTGCCAAACAACTCGGTCTTGGCACATACTTCTTGTCCATTCATGTTCCGACTGAATTTGGTTCACTTTATCGTGCCTTAATTCCCCGGGCTTCCCCGACTCCTTTCTTCCTTCTACCTCTTTTTTCTTCAAATTTTTAAATTAGCGTAGAAAAAAACTCACCTTCGCAGTGCGGCGCTTTTTTTTAGAGATCTATGTTTGATGTATTTTTAAGGTTTCAGTTCTACAAAATACCAAAAAATTATTTGACCAAACTTTGATAAACTTTCCGATCGACGAAAATCAACAGTTGCCCAAAATCGAAAGTAGGTTTTTTGACGATTGAAGATTCTTTCAATATGTTTTTTTTATTTTTTTATTTTTTACAAATATAAGACAAAAATTCCCAATAAACTACCTTTTAGTAGTTTGTCTAACGGGTTCTTTACATTAAAGATCTTCTTATTATAGCGACTTAATAGTTTAGTACATTTTTACAATTATATAAAATAAAATAAAATTACAGAAATATAGATAAAAGAAAAAATTTTAAAAACACAAATAACAATTTTAAAGTCTTTAGAATAGTGTGTCATTGTAAGCTAATAAAAATGAATTATTTTGCGTTCTGGAATTGTTTTTATTACCGTTTTAGAAAAATCAAATAGGTTTTCTACATGACCGACTGCCAATTTAACAATATCAAGGCCGCAGGGTAGGTACCCTAAACCCTACGGCCCGCAAACAAATTAAAATTTGATAAAAGTGGACCTCAAGTTAAAAAGTTTGATCATCACTGTTCTAGGTACAAAAAATTCGTACCTTTACAAGAATCAGTGAAAATATTTTGGTTTCTGTCCGCACAAAAATAATAATAATGCTTACCGCAAAATAGGATTTTCGCTGTTATGATTAAAAAATGTATAATTTTTATGTCCATTGAAGGATATTAGAATAATTATTATTATTTATAAGAAGCAGTCCAATAACACGAATTATTCGCGGAGCATTTCTTACGTAATTTCAGCCATATATTCTAGGAATCCTTTGTTACTAACTTCTGAATCATGCTGTTGACCAACCCAACTTTTCTCTTTCCTTGAGCCTAGTTCAATTACAAACCAGACAAGACACGAACCAGCTTCAGTATTTTTTAATTATCAATAATAATTTGCTGGTTCAAATCATTTCATGTTTTGTACAACTGTTATTTTGTAAAGTTAAACGAAAAACTTCACACGTGACATTTTTGACGTTTTTTTGCTTTTTTTTTCTACAAAAACATAAAAATGGTAGGTGTTGGACAGTTGGAAACGGGGTGAGGGGTTGGTCGATTACTGAGCTGAGTGACCAGTGACGATATACGGAAGATTTTTTTTGTTTGGTATTGAAGAAAAAAATAAATAAAAAAAAGTCGTCAAAAAAAGTCACCGGAGATCAAAATTTCGTCCGTTAACACCCTGTATACGCTCGAAATAATTAGATTTGCTACACATGTATTATTATTTATTTATATTATGTACAGGCAGATAATACCTAAATATGACCATACTTACCTAGCAGTTCATTTAAGATTAACACTGTTTATTGTTTAGAAATTTGGATACAGTTTGCACGCAGAGGACATTATTGGGAACACATGTTATTGGAAATGCTCTATTTAATTCTGGTACTACCTACCGTCAGTGCGATTTATTTCTATTTATAAACGGAATAAAATTAATTATAAATACATGGTTCGTATTTCGTATAAACAATAACAGCTGAATAAATGCGCATTTATATATTATGCGATACATATGAATAAATCATTGTTTCCAAGTACATGACATCACAAGATATGCATCTTGAAATGCGATATTAACACTGTTATGAGATACACATTGCTTCTTGTTAAGATCATCTTGGTGAATTAATATTAAAATATAAATGATCACGAAATCATTTATAAAAAGGCGCTTCAATAGCAAAGCATAGGAAATGAATAATATAATTATATAACGAAATCGTCATGTTGTTTATATTAAGTCACATTATTATTTTCAAATGATTATTATTAAGTTTAAGAGGTGAATAAATAGTAATCGATTTAAGAATAATTGAGTATAATTTGCAAATTCATAATAAGTAATAATCTTCGTATCGTATTAACATTTTTCCTTATACAAGTACATTTTTATTGGTTGCCCGGCATTTCCTTGTAATGTTTTTTACAAGGAAATAATGAATTAAGTTGAATAGGTAATGTTATAAATAATGTGCGATGCTATTGTGTCTTTAAGGTAATGTATCTGGTTAATTTTAAAGGGTTTGTTTTGCGTTTACAGACTCGTATAAATTAGTCATGCCCAATTGCTCAACCAGCGGATGTTTTGGATTTTGGTTTTCATACAAAAATCCTTTTCTTAAATTTATCACATTTATATTATATATAGTGAAATTAGAACTTTCTTGTTATTAGACCTCGGACTCTCGATGGGGGTTTTGATTTATTGCTTGAAAAGTGACAGGCGCGTGGCCGCACTAGGAATTTTTTTTTTTGCAATCAAATCCAACCAGTTTTGAAATTGACCTGATTTTAGTAAGTGGAGGGTGTGTGCAAAGGACACACATAGGCGCGTGTATGTATTCCTCTTTGCCCAGAATTCTAATGGAAGGAAACAATTATACCAAGTCAGTGGACATCTTCAATTTTTGTTTAAACAAATATAAAATATTGTTACTGAGACAGTTCAGTTATGTATAATAATTGCTGTGTATTTCTTATTATTCATATGTAATGTAAAAGCCCGAAGAAGAGCGTTAATAAATAAATAAATAAATAAATAAAAGTATAGTGGAGAGAGAGAGAGCGATCAGATATTGCTTGCGGTTTCACATTAATTGCCGGTAAGAATTACCGGTAATATCCGCCATTTACCTGTTTTTTTAAATATTAATTTATGTTGGCTTTTTGTACCCCCCCCCCCCCTATTGTTTTTGGCCCACCAAACGATCTGGTTTGGGTGAAATTTTTTCGACAATCTAGGTCAAACCATGAAATTCTGTCTACGAGTGTTTAAGAATATTCTTCCATAATAAGTATATACATATCATTAAAAAAAACATTACATAAGCTTATTACTTTGAGTAGCTGATTTAAAACTTTGAAGAAAGACTTAAGTTTTCCGCTAAACTCTTGTGCAAAATCAAACAGAAACCGATGGAAAATTTTTATGACAATTTTTTGATATTTTATATAGTCAAGTGTTAGAGAATCAAATTGTAGACTTTCATTATGTAGGAAGGTAGGGTACCGGACAACTCGGAATCAACTCAACACAACACTTTCTTTGAAAAAAGTCATGAAAAAATGGGCTATTTTCAGTTTTTTTTTCATAGTTTTTAATTACTTTTCAAAGAGATGTTGAGTTTAGTTAATTCTAAGTTATCATGGAAGGTAGGTTGATCGGTAGGTATTGATCATTATGGTAGGTATTGATATTGATCATTATAAGTAGGTATTGAGCTCTGAAAAATTAAAATTAGTAAAGTATTTCCGGATCAGGTATTTCTCGTGAGAGCCCACGTTTCATTAGACGGAGGAGAAACCATTATCAATGGAATATGGAAGGTGATGGAATTAGTCTTTTAAACGAATTGTCAGAGTGAACCTCCACACTCAGCAGAATTTTGCACATCATTTGTATGTCGTCATATCCGGAGTAATATAAGTAATGCATCACCAATATGAACTACCTAATACTTATTTTATAAGTACTTTGTGATATTTCTATACAATTCTAAGCAGAAATTATTTAATTGTAGACATAATCATTGTGGCTATAACTTTGTGGTTATCCATTATAAATAAATTAAACAATATTCCTTAGTCGGAACCACTGTATTTACATTAGCTCCACACAGGAGGCCCTGAGTAAAATATTCCCCTCAGGGCCTATGTCATCTTTGGGGTTGCTGTGTGAAGGGTGTTTTTAGGATAGGGAAGGAGAATAAGTTCTGGGGATTAAAATGATATTAGAGGTGGGTAGGAATCTAGGGATCAGTGTGTCCAGGATTGACGGACGAATCCATCCCTCCCACTGCGGTGCAAGGCGATGTTCCGAGAGAGTACGACCGGAGAAGTCAAAGGGACTCCCTGAACCATTCTCTCCCGATCCGGCCTGCCATGCAGCCGGTGGGCAGACGCATCCGCCGCCAAGACCCGGACATACCTCACCCCATGAACCCGGCCACCCCTGCTAAGTCACCAAACGTAGTGAACCACTTGGGTTTGCCTGTGGCAGGGGTGTTGGCTATCCAATAAATGGTTCCCGGGGCGGCGGTACCCATACCCGCCCCCAAATTGTATATATTTATTCATCGTTTTCACAACCAATTTCAGAACAAACGGTTCCTCCTCATTTATTTATAAATTATTGAAATGAAAACTTCTTTAGCTCCGTTGTGATTTGAAACTCGATAAAACGGAAACGAGCGACACTAAAAAGAGACAAACAAGTACATTTCTGGGTTTAGCCTGCGAGCATAATAATAATAACAATAAGCCTTTTTATTCTGGACTTCTGTTAGGTATGTATTAGACATGATCTTATTTGTTATAGTATTTCCCGAAGCTCAGTTTGCCTCTTGGCATAGGCCTCCTCTAACATTTTCCATTGGGACCTGTCACGCGCTACTCTTCTCCATTGATGTCCAGCAGTGAGTTTTAGGTCATCTTCCCATCTCATGTGTTGACGTCCTCTACTTCTCTTGCCATCTATGGGATACCAGTCAGTGACATTTTTGCACCATTTCTCTTGTGGATCGCGTATCATGTGTCCTGTCCATCTCCACTTTTGTTGGTCTATTAGGGTAACTACATCGGCAACTTTAGTTTTCTCCCTTATTGTGCTACCTCTCACTCTGTCCTGTTTCCTTGTTCCTGTCAAACTTCTCTCCATGGCTCTCTGGCAGCGTTCCAACTTTTCTCTGTGGCGTTTGGTGAGTGCCCAAGTTTCACATCCATAGGTGATGACTGGAAGTATACACGTGTTGAAGACTTTCCTTTTTATTTGCATACTTAGCTCCTTAGATTTCAAGACTTCTTTCAAAGACCAGTATTTCTTCCATCCATTTGCTACTCTTCTCTCGATTTCTTTAGTGGTTTGATCTTTGTGAGATATTATCTGTCCTAAATCCATCCCTCCCACTGCGATGCAAGGCGATGTTCCGAGAGAGTACGACCGGAGAAGTCAAAGGGACTCCCTGAACCATTCTCTCCCGATCCGGCCTGCCATGCAGCCGGTGGGCAGACGCATCCGCCGCCAAGACCCGGACATACCTCACCCCATGAACCCGGCCACCCCTGCTAAGTCACCAAACGTAGTGAACCACTTAGGTTTGCCTGTGGCAGGGGTGTTGGCTATCCAATAAATTGTTCCCGGGGCGGCGGTACCCATACCCGCCCCCAAATTGTATTTATTTATTCATCGTTTTCACAACCAATTTCAGAACTAACGGTTCCTCCTCATTTATTTATAAATTATTGAAATGAAAACTTCTTTAGCTCCGTTGTGATTTGAAACTCGATAAAACGGAAACGAGCGACACTAAAAAGAGACAAACAAGTACATTTCTGGGTTTAGCCTGCGAGCATAGCAACATTAAATAAACCCTAAAATCATCCTACTCCTCATACTCTGCATTCGTCTCGTTCTCTCGAAGTTCAGTTTACTGAAGTTTTCACTTTTACCGCGTGTGAACTGCACAGTGCAGTCATGCTTCAAAACGAACTTGATGCGTTTAACTTATTAAAAGTGTGCCTACCCTTAGGTACATCAACTAAACCAGTGGACAAACCTATATCAAAGTTTTTCCAAGTGATTCAACTGTAATTTGCGAAACATTTCGTGGAAACCCATTTCCAGATAACATCATGAACTCTGTAGTGGGTTCTGTGCATCGTGTAGATCAGATAAAGCGCCGTTGTTAGTTGTTATTAGTACCTGCCTGGTACCGCTGTACCGCTGATGCTGCCGACTACGAACGGTTTCTCAGTATTTAGCACATGCATCTTCAATTAGTGTCGGTAAATAACATTTGAGATGATGCTTTCAGCTCGAAATAGCTGCCGTTCATTCAGTCATGCAGTGGCAATGTACTAAAGGCCCAGCATTTCAGTTCTTCCTTTCTCCCACTTCCTCGCTCAAATTTAAGCGTGCAAAACCGGCAGCTCAATCCTTGATAAGCCGCAAAGTAGTTCCTTTTTTAGACGGCGACGCGTTAGCAGTGTACCTATGTTAAATTTGACATTTACGTAAATAGTTGCATACTTTCGTCTCATCGAAATTGGCGTAAATTGCCTAATTTTCATAATAATAAGAATTTTTTTAACATTATTAGCTCCTTTCAGAAAAAAATCCCTCAAGGCCCATATCATCTTTGGGTATACTGGGTGGAGGGTAAGGAAAAGAAGGGGAGAAAGTTCTGAGAAGGAAAGAGGTATGAGGGCTGGGTAGGTGTCTGGGGGTCAATGTGTCTACGAGTGACAGACTTATGAATCCGTCCTTCCCAGTGCGGCGCAAGGCATTGAGTCGAGGGAGTCCGGCTGGAGACGTCAAAAGGACTCCTTCAACCACTATCTCCCCCGGCCGCCATGCAGTAGGTGAGCCAAGACCTAGACAAAACTCACCCCGCTCACTCTGCTAAGTCACTAAATGTAGCGAACCACTTGAGGTGATCTATGGCAGAGGTGTAGGTTATCCAAGAAATGGTTCCTGAGGCGGCGCTGTACCCATATCCGCTTCTTAAAATGTTTTTTTTTTACAAGAGCTCCACACAGGAGGCCCTGAGGAAAATAATTTCCCTCAGGGCCTTTATCATCTTTGGGGGTGCTGTGTGGAGGGTTTTTTTAAAGGAAAGGAAGGAGAGGAGAGTTCTGGGAAGGAAAAGGGTTTAAGGTGTGGTAGAAATCTGGGGTTCAGTGTGTCCTGGTCATCCGCCTCCAAGACCTTGTCAAACCTCACCACATGAACCCGGGCAATCCTGATAAATCACCAAACGTAGCGAACCACTTGGGGTGACCTATGATAGAGGTGTTGGTTATCCAATAAAGATTCCCGGGCGGCGGTATCCATTCCCGCCTCCCAAATTGATATGTCAAGTATGTACTGTACTTATGTTTATTCAACGAGCGATTAGGAATGTCGATGATATTAATTGATAGCCATTTTAAAATAGTCTGGTTAAGGTATTACAAGAATTTAAAAGTTTCAATATAAGAACTATAATACTATTTACAATTACTAAACGATTCTGATTGAAGTGGGGAACTTTATCAAAAATCACCTCGTAAATTAAATCCAAGTAAAAAAAATTGTGGTTGTTGACACTTTGAAAGAACGCGATGGCAGTAGCTTGGTTTTGTAAAAAAAAATAAACACATTCATTCATTAAAATCATAGTAAATTCTGGCAAGAGTAATATTAATGATATGAATTATATGTATATTATGTATATTTGGATTTTTGACGAAGATCCGGATATCGGCCGAGGTCGAAAACTTTTTTTTTCACCAGGCCTCCGAAATACGAAAAAATAATAACTACCCCATTTGATGCAATGTAAGACAATACTCGATCGAAGAATGTAAGACGTTTAAATTTACTGGACTACAAGCTAAGCTTGACATTCTAACCACGCCGAGCTTAAAAGCAACTGGTGTACCGGCTCTATGCAGGTAAAGTTAGTGATCTCTAATCACTCTAATTGACTCTCAATATAACGGCATTGTAGTTACTTACCTACCTACTTATTCTAAGTTCGTATCATTTACTTTCTTACTAGATTACAGCTCAAAAAAATATCCAAAAACCAACCATATTCACCAAATTCGTGATTATTAAATTTATAGGAATTTGTTAATCCATGACCAATGAAGGATATTTACAAGGTATCATCCTTTGTGGTAAGTTGTAAGTTTAAGTAAGTGAAGTGTGTATTTTCCAAGTTAATCCCTCCTTTGTAATGGTTTTCCTTAATAACTTGAAGTTTATTCTTTATGTTTAGGAAAATACTCACTTTTCTCAGAAAAATGTGAAAACATTACCGATAATTATTAATTATTATAAAGTCGTAATTGCTGGAATGAAATGATTTAATATTTAGGTATATCACCTTCACAATATTCATTATTTGTTTCAATTATCAATGATATATAATATTATTGCCAAGAATTTCGTGATAAAAGGAAGTGTGGGTATTTCTATGAATTAATCAATGAATATGCTCGTATATCATTTGCTCAAATATTGGGAAACTAACCCAATATTTGAACAAATGATTAGGTACTTTTGGTTTGCTAAGTTTCTGTTTTAAGAGTTCCGTTATCTCAATGACCAATATTGATGTAATAGTAATGTAGATGTGTGTAGAATATGATGTCCAGAGTTCATCTTGGGAAACATCCGACTTAGTATAATACTAAAAATAGTACGAAGGTTGTTAAATTTTGATTTATTACTCTTTAATTAAATACTAGTTAATAGATGGATTTCTTATGATTTCAAAACTATCTTATATTATAATTTAAAAAATAATTAAAAAAACGTTCCAAGCTCATCTTATTTTTTATTAGTTAAACGAATATTTGATATCAAAGATATTTAAATTTCAATATTTTTGGACGGATCGCATCAAAACCGATTTCTTAGGCGTAGCGCGGTGATAAGTAATGCGTCCACTGTATTCGGTCACCCCAAGTGGTCCGTTACGCTTGGTGACTTAACAGGGGTGTCCGTTTCACGGAGTGAGGTTTGCCCGGGTGTTAGCGGCGGATGCGTCTGCCCACCAACTGCATAGCAGAGCGGATCGGGAGAGACTAGTTGAGGGCGAACTTTTAATCTCTCCAGGACACTCTCGGAACATCACCTTGCACCCCAGTGGGAGGGTTGGATTCATACGTCCGTCATCCCTGGACACAGTGCCTCCAGATTCCTACCCTCTATTCATACCTTTTTTATCCAGAACTTCATCTCCTTCATTATCTGAAAAGATCCTCCTCACAGCATCCCCATGACATGGGCCCTGAGTGGAAATATTTTTCACAGTGCCTCCTGTGTGGAGATAATGAGAAAAATATATTTAAAACTGCTATTTGGATTCGGATTTTCAACATTAGCGTTCGGATTTTCGTGGTGAGCGGATGACGTCATCAGATATAATATGAATGGGTTCCCCTCCTAGAATTTGTGTCGGCATTCCCGAAGGTCGGATGCGTGCGGTCCGTCCGATGCGGATCAGTGAACGCACTTTTACAAAACTAAAGAACTACATAAAGAATTCTAAAATCGTTTGATGCGGTCCGTCCGATGCGTAAAATCCAGCAAAATGAAGCCAGCTTGCCTTCTTCTAGTTTTATTTAAATAATTAATTACATTCAGATGTTTACTAAATAAAAACTGTTCAGGGTATCTTGCACGGTCTATCGATAAAGGATTTATTGATATTGTCGATATATTGTCGTTGTTCCCGAGCGTGACTGCAGATCACTAACTTATAAAAGTTCACATCGGATAAATTATGAACACTTAGTCGTTTGTGAACTGTTGGTCGTTCTGTTCATTGGCGATGTTCAACTTGTTGCAACTGTTCGTTGGCGATCTGCAGTCTTGTTAAGAAATACTAACAAATACAACATTGGATTGCGTCACCGGTACAATGTTGTATTTGTTAAGCCTTGCTTATATAAACAAAACTATTTGTTCATATTCATATTGCGTATTTACGGGTGCAAACAATTAATTCATCTCAATATTTTAAAGTATAACTTGTAAACCTAATATATAACCTCGCCGATAGAAGGAAAAGTGCTTTGCTGAAACAGCATTATAATCTTCTAAACGGTCTGCATTCCCGATATATACGCAAAAAAAAGTTTTAATATCCCGACAACTTCACAAGAGCGCGCAGTCACAGAACTTTTGTTGTTCCAAGATGAAGAACTAACTTACCATTGATAATGATTGGAATAATAATATAATTAAAATTAAGAAAAGTAATATAAATGTAAATAAAGATATAAATAAAATTAAGAAAAAGAATGCAATTGGAACATTAATAATGGTCGGAAAATGATTCTGTTAGTAAATTACCTGTCCCATAACATAGATATTTTTAAACTGAATATTAAACAATTTAAAAATGGTATTTTTACTTAACAAAATATAATGAATGTTTATTATTGGTTATGTAACTGTTAAACTGCATTTAAAATAAAATAAATAATGAAATAAATTAAAACCGTTTCTCCCTAAAAAAATGAACTCGCACCACCTGAAAGAGTTATTTATATTATGAATTCTTTTCAGAATCACTTTAATTTCATTATGTTAATTACGGATACAATTTGGATTTTTGAAGAATGTTACAAAAATTACTTTTGAGTTTTACAGCTGTAGGTATTAAATAAAATCACATTGAAAAAATATATGATATGCTGACATGGGAATATTATTTTAAATACAATAAAAAAACCAGATGTGATGGAAAAACAGGAAACAGCAAATAATAGTGTCATACCAAGATCCAATGTCATCTGATTTCCTGAACATATTAAATTACCTTTAGGTAGATACACACTGCAGATGCAGATGACTGTTCGATGCCGTTCTTGCATAAATCAATAAAATTATTACGATCTCAGTCTCGGCAGTCAGTTACAATAATGAGATGAAATGCAATTAATATTCGAAATAATAACTGTCCATAAATAATATCTAGTTTTACTACCCGGCTTCGCCTGACATTTCAATACGTCTAAAAGAATTGTTCTTTATATTGAATTGAAAAATAATACTTGTTTTTATTTTTAACTTGAGAAAAACCTCAAATTGTAATATTTTAATTCCGTAGAGCCTATTTGTCACTTTTAAGGGACAATCATATAGGTCTCTTAGAAATGGTCGTATCTCCCTTACTATCATAGTGAGAAATATGATATAAAAGGCGAAGAAAGAGAAAAGAATACCATTTGCATTTAAATACAAAAACTAACCACAAAATAAGTAAAATGTACACCTTTATGAAACCAAAAGTTTCGAATTGCATTTTGAAATAAATTTTAATTTTAGGATTTTTTTAATTAATTATTTTTACATGGAACGACTAGAAAATGAGTTGATGATAATGTTTATAATACATTTGTCTAATAAAATATGTATGAATTTTTTTCGTTACCAATAATTATTATAGTTAGAAAAAACGTAAGGTGATCCATTTTTAATCTTTTTTATATTTATATGACATAGGCCCTGAGGGAAATTATGTTCCACAGGGCCTCGTGTGCAGAGCTCATGTAAAAAAAAAAAATTAAAAAATGTTTGCGTCCAAAATCTTTCTATTTTAAAAATTAAGTATTTTGTCACCTTTCTAAAACAGTTTTTAATTTTCGGATACGATCAGAAATATTCAATTTATTTGGGTTTTATTGTAAGTCGCGGTTTAAATGAAGACAATATTAGCGAAACTTCTCTGAAAAATACAAGTAGTCTGTTTACAGATAAGTTTATTATTCAAAGCCCCGTAGACGAAGATGAAAATGTAGAAGTGAGCTGAATGTAATTGCGTTTACCTAGAAATTCTACTTGTAAAACAGCTGTGTAAATTTCATTACGCCTGAGCTCACTGTTCGTACAGATTTTCTGATAACTAACTGTGGACAATTTTATTTTGGTCATGGTAGGTAATTCCTGCATCATTTAAATTATCTACTATGTGGGTACATTAGATCATTTAAATTTAATATATGGTGTGCGGTGTGCGGTCAGTTTCAATTGTAGGTAGGTACGTAGATACTGGATTATTTATGCAATTAAGTTGTCAATAACAAGATTGTAAAGGATTAATTGTTAGCTCCTGCAAGTATAATGTATACGAGCAACGAGCAACTACTCTAGAACTAATAATTACTGCAATAAACATTTTGCATTCAATCAGTAATTCTATATTCCATTTCCGACATCCAATAGACTTGGGAACTCCGTCGCATCAGACACGCTATTGTGTTTGACTTTGGAGTCCACAAATTGGTTTTTTTTTCCACTTCGTCGTAGGTAGAATGTACCGCTTACTTTTCGGTGCAGAGAAGCAAAGCCTCGCGAAATATTATTGCCGTCGGAGCTCCGCGTATTGATGGTGACCTCACCAGAGAACACCCATTCGTTCCCAGCGGGTCTCGTTCAATTCGCTCATTCATTCAGTACAGTGCCGAAGACAAAACCGGAGTTCGTCACCGGTAGGGCTTTGAAACTCGCGACGTTCACCAATTCAATAATAATAATATGAAACGAATTATTCACTGCGTTTGATGCACCTCACAGTCATGCAAATCGTCGTTTATTATATATGCTTCATCTCGTAGCATTCTACATAAGCTTCTGAGTGAAACATTGTAAAAATAACCCGCATTTAACAGTGTTATCTGAGTGTAAATAATCTGCGTGTTTGTTCTACCAATTCTTATTATTTCGAGATCGCAGTCAGTCAGTTCTCTCTGTAGAAGGTACATAAATCTCTGTGATATCGGAAAGTGAAGTGTTTCGGTGTTTTGGTTTTTTGGTTATCTTATGTTTTCGCGCTTGCGCTGTGAAAAGTGAATTTTCCGCCCAGCCATGGACGAGGAAACTATGTGGAAAGGCTTCTACGACAAGCTGCAGAAACAGAAATCTGAAGAACAGGTTGATCACGAGACGAAGTATGTTCAATTTATTTACTAACAGCATCACAGTCTTCCATCGCAATTCACTGTTATTGATTTTAATGTAGCTTAAAACTAACCCTATGCAGATCTGCAGATGTATGATCTGTACCGGACCGGCTTTCGTGTTGTCTGTTTACAATCATGGCTAAAAATAAACCGAAGACTTCGATCGTGCTAGTCTAACAGCGTTGTATAATATATACTAGTACATACCAATTTTGTATACATGTATTTAATATTAGGTAATCATAGTTTTCCTACATCTTCTAGTAAGTTATTATTATTGCTCTAATAAATTAACTCATTGAAAAAAAACATACGAATAATAAAAGAGATAATAATAATATTTTGATAAACAATTGCTGTAGTTAGTTACACAGATATTGAACTAAAATGAGGTCATAAAATGTTTTTTTTAATTATTTATGCATTGAACCGCTTACTCGTTAATACGGAATATTTTTTAATCAAACAGTTAGATTTAGCTTTATTATTACGAAAAGTGAGTATTTATGTCGGGGGAGACCAAAAAACATGCAAAAAGTTTACATTTAACATTTTAATTCTGTTAAAATTAATTCACTCACGCGGTAACCGGTAACGCCATTGTTTGGTCATCGTTTTTATTTTAAAATTTCATAGACTATCAACCAATGCTGCCAATCATAGAAAAAGTATTATTGCGTAAATCAAAGTGAATGCATTATTGATAAGTTTGTACCTGTATTTATAACAGTAGAACATGGAAAGAAATGTATTAGAATAATTACACAAACCCGCTAGACAAACCCTGCTTTGCCAAACAAACCAGTCAAAACCTGGGATGTTTTTTTAAATTATGATGACATGCGAGTTTATTTTAGTGAATTTATTTTATAAGATTGGTACTTCCGACAAATGTCATATTTGATTGTCTATTAGTTAAAAAGGAATATTCTGTATTATCCGTGCACCAAACCTCGACAACACGAACGTTTCGTATTATCATGCATGTTTACCTGTTTTTTTTTCAAATGGGCAATTTTTATTTATATTTGATAACGTTCTAAGAATGTAGTACCAATATTTATTAAAATTTAAATGGAATTAAAGTAAAGCAGGTAGGTACATAAATCACACAAACACGCAAAATTCTTCAACTTATTTTTAAGTAAGGTTCAAAATATAAATATGAAGGTTGTACTTGTAGGTATATATAGGTATCAGTATCTTCCATGGGCATTTGAAATAACAACGGTCCATGTGGATTTATAGAACGAAAAACCCTTTGAAAACTACTTTTTTGACAAGATAATTGATAATATACAAAACTCCCACTATTTTCCCATTATTTTCACTTATGTTCTCCCCTTGGCTTGTCGTGGAGTGGTATTCTGAGGCCGTTTTTCCTCTGGTTCGATTCATACAGGATTCTAACAGGAATAATATTGTAGATCGTTATAATATTATTATAATGTTTTTTAAATAAAGACAAAAATTCCCGAGTTACGAATAACCTGAAAATATTTTAAAATCTCCTACTACCACCACAGTAAGCGGAAAATGTTGCTTATGTCGTGATTGAGGACTTAGCCAGCCGAGGAATCGAACACGCGACGCCTTGGTAGGAATCAACCGCGATGCCAACTCAGCCACTGACCGGTCATGGTGACATGGATATAGTTTTCTTTTAAACAATGAATCAAAATATCTAAATTCTTCCGGGCAAATTCTGTCACAACTCACAAATTGTTAGGAAGAAATGACCACTGATTTTCAGATGTGTGATATCTCACACTCTCCCTATACTTATTCTTTCAAATTTGGCCATTTTAACGAATAAGAATTCACTAGGTAGGTAGGTACCTATCTAAAAACTCATTTTAAAAAAGAACTAAAAACAGAAAGGTACTTGTAAAATACCCACGCAGACTATGAATATTATTAAATAAAATGTTGTCACTTTATAAAATCAATATATTTAAATTTGTTCTTATTATTCTACTACCTACATAGGTAGGTACCTTATCAAGCAAGCCTGAGTTTTTTGTAACCATTGTTCCACATTGCTAATAAAATAGCGTGGGTGTAACTTTCAAAGGCGGAAAAAAAACTCATGATCTACGTTTTTAATATTCTCAGTCGACAGTTTTGCAATGCAATGTTTGCAATGGCCTAAATACGTGTTCATAGAAAAGTTTCAGTGACGTAGTCAACATTTAGGCTCTTTCTGAGATAATATTGGGAGTAGGTACCTAACACCCGCAAAATAGATTTTACATGGATGCAGTAGGTGTGACCTTATAAAGAAGATGAAATTAATTTCAAAACCGATTCTACCAGTAATAAAAAAATTTAATAAATTGAAAACCAATCAAATAAAGCTCAAAGGTTTCTGTTTCATTTTAAGTGAAAACCGTTGTGATTTGAAATTCGATGAAATAAAAAATAGCGACACTAAAACAGACAAACTCATACATCTATAGGATTTAGCCGGCGAGAGAGTGGGATAATATAATCGATCTCCTCTTTCTCTCCCCACTCTTGCCAACTTTAGTTTTCTGAAGGTTTAACTTCTACCGCGTGTGAACTGCACACTTGTATTTTATTTTAACTTATCCCCTGCAGTCCCCTCCCCTTAATCCCTACGGGTTCCAGTAAAATTTCGGCACATAGCACTTCAATTCAATACCAAGATACTGTGAAATAACTTTTTATGTCGAGGGAGATGGTTAAAGATGAGTAAAAAAAAATTGAATCAAAGTTTTAAATTTCCCGGGTTTTGACCAACGACTTTAGCAATGTTTGATTTTGTTTGTATGTATTGTGTTAATATGTAACGTTTTAAGTAAGCATGTTTATGCATTTAATTTATGCAGTGAATTTATGCATTTAAATTCACCATCACAATAATAACAACAAAAAAAATAAACTAGAACATAATCTCTAAAAATATTTCATCACCATATCAAATTGAAAGCAAGTACATACGCATTATTTGCAGGCACCAAATTGTTACAACTTTATTATATGTACCTACTCTGACAATATTGTCAGTTATTATGTCCACTTGTCTTCATGAATATATATTTTATTAATATAAGTACTTGTAATAACATACTCTGTGTAACTATGCATTTTACAATGGCACTCCAAAATTCAAGCACGAGAAATATTTTCTCTTTTGAATTGTGAAGTTTCATTAAAAAGAAATTTACATATTATTATTAGCCTTAAGAACCAAATGTTTTACTATGAATCTGTATACGTATGTATTTTTTTAAATAAAAAAAAAAAAAAATGTATGAAGGATTCGAGTCAATCTAAACAATTATACTTTAGCCCAAACAAAGGATTTATTTTTTGCCGTGTTCCCTCGACGAACCTAAATAGTTGTTGAAATGAAGTGTTATTTCAATAATTTGTACGTATTTAGAAGTTTGTATTGCCGGCTTCTGAAAATTCAATTGTCATCTTAAATAATATTAGCGTTGATCTAGAATTTGCAGACAGAAAAACATGCGCGGACCCCAGAGTTATACCTAGTTAAGTTTGGTCTTTTGCAGCACCAGTATTATGTATGTGCAGGTAAGTATCTCTCACTCTACTCTCTACGTTGGGTCAAAAATATGGGTCACGTCATGAGATTTTTTGTGTTGACATTTCAATTCTTGCAGCGGCTTTCTTTCTGTTCGCTCGACAGAAATATTATTATTCAAATAAAGTCAACTACGACCCATTAACCAGAAGAGAATTCAAGTTTCGTCGAAAGATGCTCTTGCGATCGTAGGTTAGGTACCCTTAAAACCGTACAGGGTTGTTCCCATGAAAAAGATTTATCGGTCTCCGTACCAGCACCTTAATAAACTAATAACTCAACACGTATTTTATTTCATTCTAAATTTACTTCGATATATTAGGTATACCTACATTCAATTTAGCAATAAAAATGCTCAAAAGCGTGATGATAAAATTATGTACTTATTTTTTTGTCACAAGGATACAAAATTTTTCAATAATGTCTATGCCAAATGTGACTAAAAAAATGTGTAATATATTAGTTTATAAGACCGTAAATAAATAGGCAAACTGAAATATTTTCATCTCAAAACGCGTGCGCGGTTTTATTTAATGATTTAATTGGAACTAAAATAAAAATTCTGGAAAGTAGCTTTCCTAGATAATTTATCTATTTATTTTACTTTTTTTTTTTACATGAGCTCCCACACAGGAGGCCCTGCGGAAAATAATTTCCCTCAGGGCCTATGTCATCTTTGGGGATGCTGTGTGGAGGGTTTTTAAGGACAGGAAGGAGAGGAGAGTTCTGGGAAGGAAAAGGAGGGGTGGGTAGGAATCTGGGGTTCAGTGTGTCCTGGCATCCGCCTCCAAGACCTAGACAAACCTCACCCCATGAACCCGGGCACTGTATGATTACATGATTTTAAAAATGTAGGTAATGTATAGTACAACGCTTTGTTTGAAAATTTAACAAATCTGCCAACGACCAACGGTATAACTTTATCATTATAAAAATAAATATATTTAAAAAAAATTTGAAAACATAACTTTTCTAGAAAAAAATAACAATCTTTCGAAATCAATTTATATTTCCTGTAGAAAAGATTTAATACGTCAAGAATTTGATTAAAAAAGGACTTATTTCCGGCTGTGTCTGGTTATTCCCTTCTAACCACCAAACAAGTGTCCAGACTTCCAGACCTACTAATATTGCGGTTAGGTAAGTAGGCGCTTGGTAGGTGCGTCCCTACTTGATTCTTACCTAATTATTTGGTTTTCTTGGGGTATTTTTACCGGCAATCCGCTAACCGAGGCATGACTTGCAAAAATCCCAAATAATGGTTTTGTGAATCTTAGAAAAATCAAACTGTCTTTTTCAGAACTGTCACTGACTATGTTAGTGAATTAGTCTCCACAATCCTGAAGGTATGGGTCTCCTATTAGACTTTTCAAGGAGATTTTGAGTTGAGTTCATTCTGCTTTTAGAAATTTAATTAAAATTAATTTGATAATGTTATTATCGAGTTCTGCAAGTTTTATAACAACATTATCAAATTTAATTTTAATTAAATTTCTAAAAAATTAAAATGGAGTTCTACGAATTAAACCCAAAAACAATTAATAATGAGTTCATTCTGAGTTGTCAGGGTTGTGGTAAAGATAATGGAATACAAAAATGGAGAATAAACGAATGAATCAATAATATTTATTTAAGTATGGTGATGCATTATGAATCGATTCGGAACATTGTACTGGATTAAATCAGCATGTCCCTAAAGTCCTTCAAAAGTTTAGTCGGACGAAGGTAGAATTGCCTAGGTACATTACATAAAATTATTTTAGAATCTATAATTTTTGTTTTGCCGGCAACCCGGGCGTTTATTGATATAACATTAGGTATCTTATACAAACAAGTAAGTAACCCGCCTCACTAGACGATGTCTGTTCTGAGACGGGTACATATATATGCATAAACACATATATTATACGGAGGCGTCTACTAATATCTACAGGAATTCCAAAAACTGAACAAATCGGACTAATATCCATGAGAACCGAAGTGAGGACGAATATCTACAGCCCAAACTGCTGACTAATATCTACGAGAACCTAAGTGTGGACGAATATCTACTGCACTGGCAGAGGTTGGATTTGCAATTATGTAGATATAGCATATTGGAATAACGTAATATTGCGTATGCAGTTTAAAAAACTTAATTTATATATGTATGTATGTAAGGTTTTTGTTTTAACAGCTTTCTTTATTTCGAGTGCTTCTAAATTATTTAGTCTGTTACCATGACCATTTCTATGTCAGTTAGGTAAGGTTAGGTTGTGGTGCCGTATATTTCGAAATAAATAAATATCTTTGTATTATGACCTCCATGTTTGTTCAAGAAATTATTGTCCTCGTAAACAGCAAAATACGTAATATTATGCAAAAACTTCACGTAGGTACTTTAAACGTTTAAGCCTTTACGTAATTAGTAATTACGTAATTGAAGTAATTTATGCTTTTCCGTACAACCTCTTGCTAAGCTGACCTCTGTAGATATTAGTCCAACCTATGCTCCATAGATATTAGTCACCACTGGGACCGTCATAGATATTAGTCCAACATATGAGCTGTAGATATTCGTCCGACATACAGGCTGCAGATATTAGTATCTAGAGTAATATTATACACATACATACACACATACCAACACATACGTATACGCATACATGCGCACATAATTATACACATACATATAAAAACATTGGTATATAAAATCTACAAAAAATTATTGGAAATTGAGGTTATCACGTAAATAGTTTCATGAAAACCAAAAATCGAAAAAGAATTATTGGTAATTGTTAAGTTTATCATGGAACGTACCCACCTACATGTTTCACAAAACCAAAAATCTAAAAGGATTATTGGAAATTGTTAAAAGGTTAAATGAAATGTACTTTCATAAAATCAAAAATTTCGTTAAAACTTTAAAAATTCTTTTTTTTTTGAAATATACATACATATAACAGATTTACATAAGGAAAATACATGGTTCTTAAAAATAATTACAATTAAAATAATTTCTTGTTAATTAATGAATCTTCCCATTTTAAATTAGAAAACATTTCTCGTGTTTAAATTGGGGAGTCGTGTCATTACAGAAAAGAGATAAAAAAATAAGATATACTTTTTTTTTTTTTTAATTAAGAAACAAATAAAACTTATGAATGATAACAAATATTAACTAAAGAAAATATACTAACGTAGCAGTATAGATATTTTAAAAGTAATAATATACAATATATGTAGTAAGAATAAAAATAATATTGTTGCATTTCTCTTAATAGGTAGGTGTTAAGATGGTAAGTACATATAGTTGATTCTGACAATGGGATTAGCTGATAGTATTGCAGGAGTAGGTACATAATGTCATTTTACGACAATAATCGCTTACATTTCAGTTCAAAAACTGATGAAATATTTTAACAGGATATGTGCAATCAATAAGACTACATTAATTTATAATTTATTTTTTGTTAATTGATGATGGAGTTAAGTGATTAATTTTGAAATAAAGTACATAAAATTATAATTAAGACTTGATCAATTTTTACTAATTAGTACATTGTAATCAAAAAATATACGTAGAAATTCTTTCTTTGAAATTAAAACTTATAATTAGTGTTTGGTTGATGTAGCAGTTGTTTTATTAGTGATTTAAAGACTTTATAATTTTCTTCGGATTTGATTTTATATTGGAGGGCATTAAAAAATTTTATGCCTTGATAAGTATAATGTTGTTGAAAAGCACTCGTTTTAAATTTAGGGATTTCTAGATTACCACGTGATCTTGATCGGTTACTTATTTTTGTGATTGTTGTTGTAGTATTAAAATGATATTTGTGTGTTTGTAACAGTGTGTTCTTTTTGGTAATTTTATTTAAACTGAGTACCCTAAAAGAATTAAATAGTTGTATTGTTGGAAATAAAGATGGTTTTCGTGTGATAACTTTTAGAATCCACCTCTGTACCCTTTCTACAGGTTGGAGGTTTGCAAGAGAGAAATAAATAGTTTTAATCATACTAGATGATAGAATGTTTCTCAATCTAATGAATATGTAAATAAGTTTTCTTACTCTGGTTACCGTATTTTGGACTTGTTCGTTCCATTTTAAGTGTCTGTCTACAATGACACCCAGATACTTAATACTATTTTTGCATGTTATTGGTAGGCAATTATCATCGTTGCATTCCTTTTTATTTTCACACTGTGATGAATGGATTTTAATAGTTATATTGTTCTAGACATTTTTTTCTTTCAAAGAGAATGGAATAAAATAAGTTTTCTCTGTATTTAGTGAGAGACAATTTAGGTCAAACCATGTTTTGAGTATATTTATATTTGTATTTGCTTTACTCATTGTTTCCTCCCATGATTTCCCTTTAGTGATAACTACAGTGTCGTCTGTATAAGATATGATATCTCCAACTATGGGAAGAGTGAACATTTGATTAACATATATAATAAAAAGGATTGGACCAATGACAGTTCCTTGCGGTATACCAAATGGTGAGGTTTTGGGTTCACTTAGGGTATCATTTATTTTGACGTATTGAAATCTCTCTTTTAGATAACTTTGGAACCATGACAGTACTGTTCCGTCCAATCCAATTTGCATGAGTTTCTCATTGAGTTTGGAGTGTGATATGCTATCAAATGCCTTGCGTAGGTCATGTATTCAATATTATAATTACACTTAAAAAGAGAGATATTTTGGTATGTACTAATGAAATTTGTGACCAATGCACTGAAGAATTCCTCCAGCTAAAGTATTGGTACCTAGATATTTACCTACATATTGTATATTATTAATTATAGCGAGCAGAAAAACGACTATTTACAGTAACGATTCTCATCTCTTTTTTGATTTAGGAAAGTTTTCGATAACTAAACCGGAAAAAGCATGGAATTAATAATTAACAAATAAACAAAATAAAACAATGTTATTGTTTCATAGTTTCCTACGAGTATATCAAATATATTATCATAATATAATAAATTATATTATTACATTTCTCAGATACATAATTCTAGTCATTATCTATTCATAGGTATATACGGGTGTCCGGGGGTAAAATGCATTAACTTCGGGAGGCGATTCTACATGATGGTAGGAGTAAAAAAGATTAATAACTTTTTCCGAAATTCAAACATTTTTTTTTCCATACAAAAAGACGTACCTACTATAAATTGTGTGAGGTACGATCTTACTTGCTGAAAGCCTGCCGGGCGCCCGACTCGATTGTGATTGGCTAGTATCGTAACAGCGGAAAATAATAAATCTGGCCGCACACGCCGGACTAATTTTATCTTTTTACCTCAAAACTACCCCTAAAAGTTGGAATTTCGAAAAAAGTTATTTATCTTTTTTACTTGTACTATCATGTAGAATCACGGACGCACTGACCCCCGGACACCCTGTATAGAGTAAATGTTGCCTGTTAGTTGTAGGTATGCTGATGATATTGTGCTTATTTCTAACAGTATGGAAGATCTGAAGTCTACGGTCTCTCGTGTCTAGGATGAACCAAACATGTATGAAGAATGATTGATGATTGTAAGTATTATTGTTCATGTTGAGGACTGAACGCGGTTGGCGCTAACAAAAAACTGTTCAAAGAAGCGAAGCTAGCGGTCCACAATGGAGGGCTGGTACATATCCTGATATATGGCAGTGGAGCGTGGATCTGGCAAAGGAAGGATGTAAGTACCTAGACTGAATTCTGTAGAATTGAGGTCCCTGAGGTGTGTGGTAAAACCATGTATGATCGTGTAAGATATGTGGAGATTCACAAAAAATGCTAGGCTGATGTAAGCTTAATGACTCTTAATGAGTAAGAAAGGAACGTGATAAGGTTTAGGCTTGTAGAGCGAATGAACGAAGAAATGAGTGCAAGGAAAATATATGTCGCAAATGTGAATGATATAAGTCGGGGACGCTCGAGGAAGACATGGCACTATCAAGTGAATCAGATACTTGAGTCGGGCCGTGTCACGAGTCAGAATGTGAATGAGGCAAGGAGTGTGTGCCAAGACCGAGTTGTGTATTTGTCCGTTATCTCTGCCTACCCCTACGGAGAAACGGCGTGATGATTAGTAAGTTTAGAGTGTCAGCGGCGGGTGACATGGACTTGATTTGTATACAAATTAACAGTTTTACATATTACGAGGTTAATGAAATTTTGGGGATAAAGGAAAGGTTACTTCCTACACTAATATTTGAAAAAACTACCCCATACTAAAGCAGAATTTCGACACTCCCTGATGAAGTATAAAATAAGAGAAAAAATACTGTCTACATCATGGGCGTAACCAGGTTTTGATTTCGGGTGGGGCAAAAACAAAGGTAATTTTTTTGGGATTAGTGTCCATGGCTATTACGAATAATTTTTAGAAAAAAATTTTAGATTCGCCTTAATCACTATAAAAGGAAACTTTTTGCATCACGGCTGGTGGAAAATAATGCATTTTAATTTTCAAATTCGTTAAATAAAATTTCACTTCGCAAACCGATACTACGACAGCCCGCCCGCCATTTTGTCACTGTTATGTTGGTATCCCTGACCTGATAAAAACAAGAGCTAGATACGATTGTAGCCGACTTCGTGGGATACATGATGAGGCGCGTAATTATGAAAAACAGAATTAATAATATAATGTAAACGAACCTCTAATCAGGCACTGGAATGGAGACTAACCATTAAAATCCTGGGATGTTTTTTAAAATAAAGATAATATACACAAGCCCGCTACACAAACCCTGCTTTGCCAGACAAACCATTCAAAAACGTAGGCTGTTTTTTAAAGTAAAGATAACATACACAATCCCGCTAGACAAACCCTGCTTTGCCAGACAAATCATTCAAAAAAGTAGGCTGTTTTTTAAAGTAAAGATAACATACACAATCCCGCTAGACAAATTTCATAATTACGCGCCTCATCATGTATCCCACGAAGTCGGCTACAATCGTATCTAGCTCTTGTTTGTATCAGGTCAGGGATACCAACATAACAGTGACAAAATGGCGGGCGGACTGTCGTAGTATCGGTTCGCGAAGAGAAATTTTATTTAACGAAATTAAAATGCATTATTTTCCGCCGGCCGTGATGCAAAAAGTTTCCTTTTATAGTGATTAAGGCGAATCTAAAGTTTTTTTCTAAATATTATTCGTAATAGCCATGGACACTAATCCCAAAAATTTACCAAAACAAAAATCTAGAGTAGGTACCGAAAAAAGTAGACTTCTACAATATATTCATGCTTTAGTCCATATGAAAACAAAGAAGATGAACGGAAGAAGGAAAAACATCATATTAAGTGCTGTAAATTTAAAAACGCGATTTGGTCAGCAATCCCAGAGGTCAGGTCATGCTTCGGCCAGCCGGGGTGGGGCAAGCGCCCCACCATACCTACGCCCAGGTCTACATCTGATTTCAAAAACTCCCTGTAAAGCCCGGGCAACGCCGGGACTTCAGCTCTATACAAAATGTGACGTGTCATCCAAAGGTCCAAGCAAATAAAACAGCAACATTAAAAAAATATTTTATTGTATACAAACTCAAAACCCCAACATGTTAACAACTTATCATTTTCATTTCGGATAAAACTGATGTATAATATTTTATGTCCATAATAATAATATCACAATATAAGATAAATATATTCATGCGGATTGCTTGAAAATAGCGCCGGTGATGGTTCCATGCCTCTGAATTATGCACTGTCCTTTGTCGGTCTCCAAATTAATCACAGGAGGTTTGAGATTAGGTTGTAGTTTGCAGCTTTGTTCGGATATCGCGACAATAATACCTGCAGAATCGACATGGGCCGTTCCCTTTGCCGCTAAACAAAGGCCTTGATGGTCGGCGAACAAACAACCGGTGACGCCGGGGACCTCCATTGTTTCGTCGATTACTTTATCTAGTTCACGTTCCATGTTGTTTTTTTGTTAATAATGAGTGGGCTATGCAGCAACGCAACCAAAACAGTCAACTTTATAACTTTGACAAGTAAAATCTGTAAAATTGACAACTCTTTTCCATAGATGACTCGCCTTACAACTGTGTTGCCAGTCTAGTCATATAAAGTTGACCATAACATGTTTGTGCAAAATTGAAAACGGGGCTGGTTTTTTCGTTATCGGGAATTATGAATTATGATTTTTTTAAACTAGTATGCAGTTTGTAGTTTTTATACTAGTATGTAGTATATTTTATGAATTATGATTTTTTTATACTAGTTTTATACCTATTTTATATTTTTATGAATTATTATTTTTTTTATACTAGTCTACTTGTGGCCTTGGTCTGTAATCATACATTTATTTGATTTTGCCTTGACCGGGGATTAACAGGAATAAGGGAGTTGGCGTACACATATTATGTATGTTATGCACATATTTTGGAACCATTAATTAATTTTTTCTTGAAAATTAAAGTTAAACCTTATAGACATGAACGGATTTTTCCGTTTTCACGATAGCGAGTTTTTAGAGTTCCCCAGAATAATAACGAGAGGCCGGGAAAATTATTCGAATGGCAACATCACTTTCGTGCGCAGTGCGCACTGCGCCTGCTCTATTGCTAGCCGCTCGTTCAACAAATGTTGAGAAGTAGTACTCGCCGATACATCGTTATCTCTTTCTTACGTTGTCAGTTTGCGCTAGTTAAAAGAAGATAGCTAGTAAAATCACACTGTGGCGGTATGGAAATGAAGCCGTTTATGTAATTTGAAGGTCGGAACAATTTATTTTCTCTGTGGTTCTTTTCTTACGTCAAAAGTCAAAAGTTCATTGATTGTGATTAGAATCTCGCTGTTTATAAAAGATTTCGTTTTATTTGAATCTGTAGTTGTTTTACGTCAGCACAAAATCGTCCGATATCAAGCTACAGTTATCGTCTTTTCTGCACTCCCTTAAAATCGAATCAATTTATCAAGATGATGAGTTATAAAGTGATACCGCGGTATTTGCCGAAGATAATTCGATCAAATGAAAGAAACATGCATTTACTGAGAGAGAAAGCATATGTTGATGGTAATTGGGTGGATGCGGCCAAAGGAACAACGTTTGACGTCATCAATCCAGCTGATAACTCTGTAGTTGCAAAAGTACCAGACATGAGTGTTGAAGATACTCAAAAGGCTATCGAAGCCGCCGCTAATGCATTCAAGACTTGGCAAGACGTTAATGCTAAAGAGCGCGGTCTGCTTTTGCGGAAGTGGTATGAATTATTAGCCAAGAACCAGAGTGAGATAGCTTCTATCATGACAGCTGAATGTGGTAAACCGATGAAAGAGTCCATGGGGGAAGTGGCTTATGGTAATTCGTTCATTGAATGGTTTTCTGATGAAGCAAGACGAATCAATGGAGAAATTATATCAAGTTCTCAATCAACCAAACAGATCTTCGTTACCAAGCAACCGATTGGACCTGTCGCTCTCATCACTCCGTGGAACTTCCCTCACGCAATGATTGCAAGGAAGGCTGGTGCCTCTCTTGCCGCTGGTTGTACTTGCGTTATTAAACCAGCAGAAGACACTCCGCTAACAGCCCTGGCCATGGCTCAGCTTGCCGAAGATGCAGGGATCCCTAAAGGAGTCATCAATGTGATTACAAGTGACCGCAAGAATGCTCCGGCAATCGGAAAACTTCTTTGCCAGAGCCCCTTGATCGCAGGAATATCTTTCACAGGCTCCACTGTGGTAGGGAAAATCCTTTACGAACAATGCGCCAAGGGAATTAAGAGAATCGGCTTAGAACTCGGAGGAAATGCCCCCTTCATCATTTTTAACAACGCCGATATTACAAAGGCCGTGCAAGGTGCCATAGCTGCAAAATTCAGAAACTGCGGACAGACGTGCGTTGCCGCTAACAGATTCTTAATCCAAGAAGACATTTTTGATAAATTTGTTGACCAATTATCAGATTTAATTAAAAGTACCATCGTCCAAGGAAATGGTAAGGATGGTAAAGTAATTATTGGGCCGTTGATCAATAACACTCAAATGAATTCTGTTACACGTTTGGTTGAAGATGCCGTTACGAAGGGAGCTAAGGTTGTTCTCGGAGGAAAGCCGGCGACGCAGTTGGGAGACAAGTTTTATGAACCGACCGTTCTGACGAATATAACCAAGGACATGAATGTCTACAATCAAGAAATCTTCGGTCCGGTTGCTGTTTGCATCAAATTTAAAGACGAGGAGGAAGCTTTGAAGATTGCCAATGGAACGATGAGTGGACTTGCTGGGTATTTCTACAGCAGCGATGTATCGCAGATCTTCAGGGTTGCTCGAAAACTTGAGGTGGGGATGGTAGGAGTTAACGAAGGGATTATTTCCACAGCCGAGGCTCCCTTCGGAGGGATCAAAGAGTCTGGAATTGGACGGGAGGGCAGCACCCATGGAATCGATGATTTTGTTTACATTAAATACACGTGTCTTGGCAATATGTAAATTTACTCCAACAACCGAAAATTGCTGCAAGTTATATTTTTGATGTATTGAAAATTTATTCAGCAATAATAATTATTTTGCTGCTTTGGATGTAGTTTACATATATGAATACTGTTTTTAGTAATGAATTATTGTGATAAAATACATTTAACCAAAGAATCAAGTCTTCCAAGCAATATGCAAATCCAGTCAATGTCAAATAATGTCTTCCAATATACTTAGAGGTTTTTTGAAAACCATAGTTTATTATTGTTATAATAATATATTATTAGAGTAACATAGGTGCATTCCTGTGAAATCTTGTAAATATCGCTATCAGTACGTTGCCTCAGTTCTTATTTGTCCAACAGACCATTTTTAATTTTGTTCATTCTCCATTTTTAAATTAAAAATTAAGTATAAAAAATTATAGTTAATCATTTAACTAAGAACTATTTTAACTAATGAGACCTTTACATTTACAAAAATAACTTTATCATATACACCTACCATAATGTTTCATTGAAATAATGAGAGAAAACCTTCTCCTCGTGTAAAATTTTCTAATGGTCTGTTGGACAAATACGAACTAAAGCGACGAGTAGTAGAGTGGAATGATTACGAAGAGAAGAAACATTATAAATAAAAATATAATACATATTATTTTAATAAGGACACAGTTAGCAACTGCTATTGAATGAAAAATTTATTTACTAGAATACTTTTCTGTACATAATTCCCTTTGCCATTAATATGCTTTATTTAATTTGTCACCCATAAAGAGTTAATAACTCTGGAATAAATATTATGTTTTAATAATTGGTGATTGAAGTGTTAATCAAATACGTAGTTAGCTATTATGTATTAAGAAAAAGTTATACTCATTGAAATCATGATCTTTATTGATCTGATGTATATCCTTATGGTTCAAAGTTTCTTCTAATATGTAATTATAGGTAATGCGCGTTTTCATCCCGTGACAAAATATCCCCGACAAAATATTCTACGGACAAAACGTCCTCCAACAAAGTATCTACTCTAACCTAACCTAACTTTACAGGATGATTTTGTTCCAATTTATTATTTTTGAACAATAATTTATCGTCTTTACATGATGTCTGTATTATTTTTGTCCCATTTTTTTGTTAGGTTAGGTTTTTGAAGATATTTTGTTGGGGGATGTTTTGTCCATAGGACATTTTGAAAGTCGCAGAACCATAATTATGCTGTTACTATTTAAAATTATTTTTGTTATTTTAATATTGTTGTTAAATGTGGCAGCTATGTATTCTGAATGCATTTATTTTTACCGTTACAATAAATAAGATTGTATCACAAATTATAATCTTGTCATTATTGAAGGAAAAAACCCTCGAGGCCATCAGTGAAGATTAATAAGTTATAAAGACTATCACCCTTGAAGGAAGAACCAATTGAAAGTACTCGATATCGATATAATATTGTTTTATATTCGTGATTATATTTTACTTAACCATTCGGACCCATAAGCTTGTTTTCAAGACAATATTATATTGCTAGACATACCTAAGACGTATGAGGAGTACCTGACTTATTAAGGTTAAACGCCATGTACGTTATAATCTCCGCATTCACAGATGGCGCCAATTAAATTCTTTTGGGTTTTTAATAATTTTTCCACGTTTTGCTTTCAAATGTTGGGGAGAATTAATTGTTTGCGCCCGTACATAGTTAATATGAATATAAATAAATAGTTTAGTCCATAAACAAACCCAAATCTTTCAAGAAAGGCTGAAAAATACAATATTGGATTGAGTCACCGATACAAAATTGAATTTTTCAGCCTCACATGAAGGATTTGGGTTTGTTTATGAACCAAACTATTTATTTATATTCATATTAAATGTGTACGGGCGCAAACAATAAATTTACCTTAATATTTTAAAGCGTAACGCGCAAAAAGTATTAAAAACCTAAAATAATTTAATTGGCGCCATCTGTGAATGCGTAGATTATAACGTACCTTATGTTTAACCTTTGTGACCGCTTTTTACTTCTTCCACTGCTTCCAACAGTTTTTTCTTTTGTGTAAGAAGTAGCCTTAGAAGTCTTTCTTACATAATTAATGAGAAAAATCTCAAATTGTAATGTTTAATAAATGAAGACAATATTAGCGACGAAAATCTGAAATAGAAAGATCAGAAAAAGATACGGTCACATTTAGGAATCGAACCCAGGACATTTACCTTGCTAGGGCGAAGCTCTAGCACTAATGTGACATATTTAACTGTATCGTACTTTGACTAAGAACTATCAACATTATCATATTTTTATTGGCTGCTATCTTCATGCATCACTGCATGATTCAACTCGAACAAGTGCTACCTAGATAGTTGTCTTGGATAAATTTGTCAATTTTTATTTAATATGCGACATCTATTGACTTTTCTGCAAGTCCAGGATGAATTTTTATTTTTAACTTAATGTGTAAAACTTCGTACTGTAATATTTAATTAATGAAGACAATATTAGCATCACTTAATCGAAAATCTGAAACAGAAAAGTTAATAGATGTCGCAAATTAAATAAAAATGGATAAATTTATCAAATACACTTATCTAGATAGCATTTAATTCCATTTGAATCTTGCAAAGGATATAAAGATAGTAGCCAATAAAAATATGCTTTAAAAATGAAGATAATGTTGGTGGTTCTTAGTCGAAGTGTGATACAGTTAAATATGACCGAATCGGATATGTTCACATTATCACAGTGGTAAGCGCCGCCCCGGCAAGGGAAAGGTCTGGGTTTCAATTCCTAGATGTGACTGCAACTTTTGCTGTTTCAGATTTTCGATTGAGTTTCGCTAATATTGTCTTCATTAATGAGAGACTAATTTACTGCAGAAAATAATTATTGAAGTTCAATATTTTTAAGATGGAACTACCTGAATTCCCCGGGGTTGTGCGGGCTTTACACCGAGTTTTAAAAGACAATCTTAAATAGCGTCCTTCATTCCTTTAGATCCGCCCCTGATAAAGAAAAAAACTGTCGATTTGTAGAACGCTGCCCGGTCACCACAGACATTATTATTTATATGAATGGATAACTTATTTTGTGTAAAACCTCAAATCACTGAAGACAAAACCACTCTCAAACGAATAATGCGAAACAGAAAAGAAAGATCTTTTTCTGTCTCTTGTGTTTCTTGGTTTGAGTGTGGTTACTATTGTCTTTGATTCATAATTATTGAAGTATTTATTTATAAGTTGTAATCATTAGAAGGGCTCTTCATTCTGCAGGAACTAAAGCCAGTCAAATTGTGATGCAACCGAAAAGTTTATTGCACTTTTGATCAATTAAAGCAATTGTTTTCGCAATTATTCAAGACATTGACTTTCTGATCCAATTGAGGCTTGGAAATAAATTGGCTCTCGATTGTATATAAAGCTACTGAACTGAATTAATAAGTCAGGTACGCCGCATACGTCATACATATGTTTGATAATGTTATATTATCGTGAAAAGCTTATGGGTCCGAGTGATAAATAATTTATTTAATGAATTGTTAAGCTAATTTTTACCTTCCAATCATTGTTATGACAACAGTGAACCTCAATTAAATTCCTTGACAACCATTGATTGAACCACACCAGTTTCAGTTTTCTGTTACTGAAGCACACATACCTTCTGGTATCAAGCTTCAGACAAAAGCTTTTCTTAAATGTCTCCTTTTTTTTCGTGTCTTCTCTGCAGCTCTAACTATCCACAACCGTAAGTTCTGCTTACGTTTAGCCCATTCATTGTAAGTGATTTCTGTTTCTATATCCCAAGGACGCCATTCATTGATTCGATAATATAATGTGTTAGCATTCCATTCGTCATCCGTTAAACGTACTATGTGCCAATTGTCGAACCACTTGAGAGTGGAGACTGACGGTAAAATCAGCTACTTATCTTGCTTCCAGGTATCCACTCATTAGTTTTTATTTCTTGCAAGGAGATGAGAGCTACTTGGCACTTTGGAATAAACGGTTTTCTTTTGACCTCGTAACCTTCAGACCTGCTGTGTTGCTTCAATGTGTCATGTTATAATATATTTTTATCATTTAGTTCAATGGTGTTTTTATTTTTACGTCTCATAAGTGCTCATTGTCGATACAGTGTGAAGACAGGGAAACTTTGTCTCCATCCAGTTAAGCAGAGTTATGAGGCGGATTAAGGTAGGAGCTGTAGAAAGGGATCTATTAATATGGGTTTTGAAGAAACCTGGATCATGAAGATGGAAAGCAGATGCCGGTAGCTTGTTCCACTGGCAAGCCAATTTATACAAAAGCGTATTGAAGAAATGACCCATTCTGATGAAGCTCTTCTGCTCGTATCTATCGAGCTTCACATACGTGCACCATTGCAAAGGGTATGAACACTGCTAATTCTTTCGAGTAGGCTCCATTGAAACTAGTGTCCTACCGAAACAGGACTTTCCACTGAAACCGAAACCGAATCTTCGGTGTCTGTCTCAGTTTCGGCCGAAACCGAAACTTTTTTAGACATGTTAAAAATTGATTGTTTAGTGTTATTTGGCTTATTTTTTACACTTATTCAGACAGTTAACACGTGTTAAATTAAATAAATAAAATTTAAGTATAAATAAATAAGATTTTTTTGCCGAAACTTCGGTCGGTCACTAATTGAAACACCTATAGAACAAATTTAGCATGCCTACTTTGCATTTGTGCATTAGAGATGGCAATCGGTCTGCTAACAACGGATTGGCTTATCAGGTATTTTGGGGCTCCAGCCCAGATGTTAGTCTGAAATCTTAATACGTAGAAATTAATGTTTCTTTGTTTGTCCCTTATGCGTTCCTAAACCATTCATCTGATTGTGTTGAAACGTTGAGGATTTGATGTGTACATATACATATATATGTACATGCCCGGGATGGTTTCTATATATTTTATATATATATTGTTCAATTCCAGTGCACCTTCTCCAATACATTTGGTTTTTTTGCAGTTCCTCTGATGTTTTGCTATATGTATATATTGGTGAGCTCTGGCGTTATAAAATTTGTATAAAAATATTGCAATACGTGGCGCACGAGTTGATCGAAATAATGGGTATATTTCGTATAGTTTACCAGGTAGGGGAGGAGAAGGGCAGGCGGAAGGGGAACGGGAACGTGACGAATGGGAAAGGACACGCAGGAAGAATCCATTTCTTTATTTAAGTGGCATTACAATGCATGCCAGGAACTCGCTAGTTCAATAATAAATTGTTGGATGTACTTGAGATTTGTACAGCCGGTGATTACACAATATTATATGAACGTTTTAAAATCCGATAAAGGATTTTTGTCATACTTTTTTTCTTCCAGTTTCTTACAATTTAAAATTATTATTTCAGGATTCAAGAAATCGATGATGGATTCTTCGAAAAGTTCGGTTCGTTGCTTCGCCAGCAGTCTGTCAAGGCGGCCATGTACGAGTCCACACCTTTGGCTCCCCTCATCGAGGAACCTACCATTCCCGAAGAACAAGCCCAGACCCCATCCGATGCAACAGCCGTTGGAGAAGCACCTTCAGAAGAACATGTGAATGATACACATTCAGATGAAGCCGACAGATCTTCAGAGAAAGTTGAGGTTCAGATTCAGTCCAGGTTTGGAGTGGACCTAGATGATAGTGGGAATGAAACTCTTCATGAATCGGACTCTGAACCCGATGTTGGGAAGTTGGAATGGTTTGAAGGCCCCGTTGGATGGAATGTGAGTAAATTTTTATCATTTTACTTTTATTGAACGTAGTAAAGTTTTGATGTTTAAACAACATTGATTTATGCCAATATTTAATGTAGGTAGTTGTGATTGATTCTTTAAAATTTAATATGTATCATCTGTTTTTGTAATTCCTTGAAAAAGCTGTAAAAATATTTAATGCATCAAAATTCATAACTAACAGGACCGGTTTTAGAATTTGTAATGCTGTTCTACAGAAATTAATTTAATGTAATATAATGGATAGAAACGTGTAGGTACTACTGCGGTAGTTAGGTTTTATGTATGTGAATAATGCAGAGTAGAAATCCTCGAATGGTGAGCGTTACGTCATGAAATTTTCACTGCTTTATCTATTTTTTTTTACATTAGCTCCCTACATTAGGCCTTGAGGAAAATAATTTCCCTCAGGGCCATGTTATCTTAGATCATTTTAGGGGATGTTGTGTGGAGGGTTTTTTTAAGGGAAGGTAGGAGAGGAAGTTCTGAGAAGGAAAAATGTATGAGGGGTGGGTAGGAATTTGTGGGTCAGCATGTCCAACTGCGGTGCAAGGCGGGGGGTTGAGGGAGTCCGGACGTAGATCAAAAGTAGCCCCAACTAGTCTCTCTCGATCCGTCATACCATGCAGAAGGTGGGCAGACACATCCGCTGCCAAGACCTAGACATGCCTCACCCTCCTTAAACCCGGGCACCCCTGCTAAGTCACCAAACGTAGTGAAGCACTTGGGGTGACCTTTGGCAGAGGTGTTGTTTATCAAATAAATTGTTCCCAGGACGGCAGTACCTATACCCGCCTCCCAAAGTATAATAATCCCTACTTATCTGGATTTCTAATTAAAAAAAATAATTTTCAACTACCAGCAACGTCAGTTCCATCAAGGGCCACGGAGTTTTAAATTTAGTATTTATCTAAATTTAGTTGTTAAAATATAAGAGAGATTATTTCTAAGTAAAATTTTAAAATAAAAATGGGGATCGTCCATATCGTATGGGAACCATTTATTATGTAAAGAACACCTCTGATCGCCCCAAGTGGTTCACTACATTTGGTATCTTATCAGAGGTGCTCGGGTTTTTAGGTGAAGTTTGCCCAGGTCTTGGTGGCGGATGCTTCTGCTCTACTTAAAAAAAAAGACGTACTATGTGGGCAGTCCGTTCAACATTCTTATATTATCTACAGATATTTTATTAAAAAAAATTCCAATTCTTATTTCTAATACATGCCCCTTTTGCTCATGAAAAACCATTTTGCCCACTTCCTTATTCCAACTGAAGATAGTTTAACGATTCCATATTTCACTCTCCTGCTTTTGGCGAAGTTTAAAATGCCAATTAATTTAACGGCTGAGTTGTAAAATTGAGATTTTTACAAGTCTGACCTGCTCAAGTGCTTTCAGTCAGCGACCTATTACTCCCAAAACATTTCACCAGTATATTTAAACTTATTGATATATTCATTAGCGAATCCATCACAGAATGATAATTCCTGACGTCATATTCAATTTGTACGTCTGATCTTGTTCTTCAGTGGCAGGGAATCGATTTTATAATAGAAAACATTTAAAAATGTCCTGCAGCCCCCCCCGCCCCCGGACATAGACATTTTTACCTTATTTTATTTCTATTTTAGTCTGGGTGTTGTGATGATACATTTATTAAAGCCTTGAGGTGATTTTTTACAAAAACGGCCCTCTACCATTATGCAATTTTACAATAACGCTTCAGATTTTATGTCCAGGTTAAATCTTTCCCACAGGAAAAACTTAACCCTTTCACACACTTTTCCACAAATTATCATCTAGTTAATACGCATTATGCAATTGCACTATATAAGTATAATAAATACAAAATAATACAAGAACAACATGTCAAAGAGACCAAATGGGAAAATAATTCACTTACTCCAGATATTTTCATATCAGAGGGTTCGGCTCGGTAGAAATCCTAATTGGACCTATAAATCCTACTAATCTCTCAATATAAATATTTAAAAAAACTTTTGTAATCCTACATGTATTTAAAATGACTGATTTTTGCATTTTTATATATAAATTCTTTGACAAATCTAATATGCCTAAATTTTGAATGAGAGAGCTAAGTATAAAAATATTGTTATTATTATTATTAATCAATCAATGTCTTATATTATAAAAGAAAAAGTACAATGTACAAGGTACGATCAAGGGAGTTATATGGTGTGGTAGCCCTCTATCCCCCATCCACGAAGTAGGTTCCCATTCCCAAGGGCATGCTTTTGAAGGAATAAGGGCTGGAAATTTCACCCTCTAAAAACTTCTAGAAGAATCCTGAACATTCGAGAGCATTCCACAACATTCCATAAAATCCGACATTCTGGAATGTTTGGGAATAGTTTGGAACGTTCGGGAATATCCCAACACCCCAGATCATTGTGGAACATTCCAGAACTCTCTCGAATGTTGTGCAATGTTCTGGAACATGTTGAGGACTTTTTTTGTGTGGGTGGGGCTACCCATTGGCAGGGATATATAAAGCAAGATCCTTCATAGGTTCGAACGTAAGTTCAATTTCATATCCCTTATAAATAAAACAAACGCATATATATTTTTAGACGTACCTACCTACCTAATATAACTTTCTTATGGGTAGGCAGGTACCTACTTTTTCGCGCTAGAGTAGGAAATTTTACCTATTTTATGGTTAATGATGTCATTTTTGTAATAATAAACCACTAATAATATTTTTTTTATTATTATGTCCTATTTAAAAGATTTTAGTATGACTAGCTAAATGTTTATGGCAGCTTAAATAAAGTAAATGGCAACATTCATTTTTGGAAGTTAATTTTTCGAAGTTTGATTTTCCGGCTGAAAATTGTTGCAAGTTTCCCGCTTGAAACTCTGCTTCACTGTAGTGCTACGGACAAACATGCTCATTAGTAGCACGAAAGCGTGCTACTATCTAAGCATGTCTTAATATTATGAAGTATCTATTCGATAAATAATTAATTTCAGAGAGTAGCCAATAAAATTTCTGTGGAAGCGTGCGTGACTGATTTTTGTAACCATTGACATCTTCTTCTCGCATTTCTACTAACAAATGATTACTTGATCTAAAATGTGCTCTTCTAGTTATCCAATTACGGACAAAAATCGACATTTTTATTTTCCTTTTTTTCTTTCGCCAAATGTTTCTTAAATAATTGCGTTGCAAGCAATAAGATTATTTTGTTTAGTTTTGGGGGAAACTGAACTGTTTTAATTATTGGTATTTTCTTGCGAAGCTCCCATTTCAGCCGAAAGCATGCTTATAATTAGCAAGGGTGTTCACTGTTCAGTTTGTTTTGAGCACCCGTATTCATGAGTATGCTTGAAACAAGCATGCTATATACGAGCAAATGTGTACAGTTGTAGAGCAAGCTTATTTTAAGCACGTCGCAAGTATGTTTATTTATGAGCACGTGTATCAGTACCTACCTTAAAGTTTCAATCTGAAAGTTTGTTTGTTACCCGTTTAAAATCGCCTGAGTGTAGTAGGTTGGTACTTGGTTATATTTCGAAAGAAAAAATATGTGAGTAAAAAAAAACCCGCAAACGAACCGCCTCTTTCTCTGGGTCATCAAAAAGGAATGTGAGTAAGTCTGGATTCTGGAGAGGGCCTGGGTCTCTATTCTCCAAGCGTCGTCGCTCGTAATCGCCGTCGAAAGTACGTCCGTTGGTCGACTTGGTTATTCTTGAGCTTGGTCGAAGGAACATTCTTAGACGCAAAACGTCAAAAGTCATTCCACACAACAACGAGTGGGGTATACCAGTCGAAACGAGCAGCGAGTGGTAGGTTGTTAGCGTATCTACGCAATTAGCTGTCAAAATCTGGCATTATTGTTTTCCCGCGCGAACTTTCGCACCCGCAGAGACATCGTCTATTTTTGTAAAGTCATTTTGCAATTTTAGAATGGCTGATTTACCGGCGATGTTGGCTTGATTAACCATGTCGACTGTCAAGAAACAACTGTTTCGAGACTGACAAGAATGTTTCGTCAGATCAATTCGATTATTTATCAATGCATGTTTGGTGCTTCACAAAATGTGTGTAAAAGATAAATTTGATCTTCCAGAATACCTGACCGATCATAATCTAGATTTAGGGCTGATTGCTGGAGGAATGGCTCCACTTGAGCCCGAGGCTGTTTAGAAACCCAGATTTAGTGGCTGGTAGAAGATTTAGTGGCTGGTAGAGCTGTTCGAAATAGGATAGTTCAAAATTATTTCTGTGTTTATACTAAGTACCTAGTCTTTTTATCCTTTTGTTGTTCTGTTCACTGTACATCATTTGTAAAGTGTCTAGATCATATTATTAAATGATATTAGCCACACACAAATAATGAGTGGTGAGGTGAGGGGTGAGGCTACATGAAGCTGCGTTATAACAAACACTTCAAATACAAATCGTTACAACAAATACTTCAATACCCATGATTTTTTTTTTACATTAACTCCACACAGGAGGCCCTGAGGAAAATAATTTCCCTCAGGGCCTATGTCATCTGGGATGCTGTGTGGAGGGTTTTTTGAGGAGAGGAAGGAATGAACATTGGTCTTTCGTTCCACAGCCAAGCTGTTAAACACAAGAACGAGTCGAAGAAGCGACCCGTTCTCATGTGACAAGTGTCAACCGTGTACATTATGTTGGGCACGCGTTTGGCATGTTTCCCGACTATGCACCGGTGCCGAAGGGATCATCATCCTCGGAGCATCTTCCATTGTAATACCGGTAGAACAAGGATAGCATTCCCACCCGACGCCTGTACTCTAAAGGTTGCAATCCATCTGTTAAGATGGGAGAACCTATTAAGCCGACCGCCCGTTTTTGCACAGAGTCGAGGGTATTTTGGAGCTCCAGACCAGAGGTGGCTGCCAAATTCATCCGTGGGGCGCACTTGTGATTTGTGCAGGGTTAGCAGTTGTGTACTATTAAAGTATCTGCGGGCTCTGTACAGTACGCCCAGTTTTTTTTATTATTATAAGTAATTTTGAAAGCATCACCTTATTTTGGTTGCAAGCCAACTGATTTATTTAAGGCCAACAAAATACCATCTAAGTTGTTGCTGTACAAAATAATAAGCCCCATCACCAACGGTAGACGCCAGACTCTTGTGGGTGGGTCTCGCCCCATGTGCAGTATATTTGTGTAATTTGAAAAGTGAATTTCAACAAGGTTTTATATATTTTGTGATAATATAGTGATGTAAAATGTAAGAAAACAATGGTGTGATCATAAAAAATGTATTTAATATTAAGTATATTATAATTATTATCAAGTAATATAGAAACAAGACAGTTTTCAATGTACAATGTCAATATATTTTGTAAAACAAGCTAAAAATAAAGAATTAGTACACTGATGAAATAATCAAGTATGATATTTTCTAGTAAATTAAAAAACAACTCTGGTGTTAAGTAGTAAAACATTATATTTATCCATGATAGAAATAAAACACTCTCATTCATTACGCTGATACGATGATAATGAAAACATTATATTTATCCACGATAAAATTAAAATGCTACTAATAATAGCATCACAATTTTTATCACATGGCGCAGAAAACATTTCAGTTTCAGTTGTTCAATTACAATTATTATTTCAACATATTTTGTGTTATAAGCTAAAGAATGATAAACAAGTCTGATATTGTCTATTAAATATCTTCATTGTTTATTTATTTATTTAATACAAACGGCATAAGTATGCCATAAACATTAATTACATGTCACAAATTCATATTCAAAATATTAGTAATGGTAAAACAGTGTATGTATAACAGTTAATTGTGACGATACATTGGGAAGTGACACCAGAGATACATTTACATGCAAAAATCTATAATAGAAATAAAATTAATAGTGACTAAAAAAATATGATAGCATAGCCGTCTTGTACCTCTGTTCCGTGCAGTTAAATAGATCTATCACATCTGCATATCTATTAGTAACTTCATGCAACCTAGGTAAAAGTGAGTGTTTCGTATACTCAGTCCGATTATTGTTACATTTAAAAAGGGTTTTAGAACGAGTGGTTCTCGTGGGAATATGAAATTCAATGAGCTTAGTTAGATCAGGACTGTCTATTCTACCATTTACAATTTTGAACATTAATATTAAGTCTGATATAATTCTTCGATCTGACAGTCTTAGTAAATTTAATTCTTTCATCAAGTAATTATAATTTATGTTTTCAATGGGAATACCGAGGTTAAAATTAATATATCTTAAGAATTTGTGTTGAATTTTCTCGATTGAATCTGAATGTATTTTAAAATGGGGGGACCAGATCGAGGAGTTATATTCGACTTCACTACGTACTAAGGATGTATACAAAATTTTTAAAGTTGAAATATTCTTGAAACCTCTGGAATTTCTAAGAACGAAGCCAAGCATTTTGATACCTTTATTATAGATTGAGTTTATATGGGATATGAAGTTTAATTTAGAGTCGAAAGTTATGCCCAAGTCACTAATTTCTTCGACAGAGGTAAGGGTAGAGTTGTTAAGTTCATAAGGATGAATAATTGGTTGACTTATTCTGTAAAAACTTATTGAATAACACTTATTTATGTTCAGATAAAGTTTGTTAATAGAGCACCAACTAATTAATTTGTTTAAATTATTTTGTAGACAGGCACAATCTTCAGCGGTTTTGATGATTTTAAATATTTTTAAATCATCTGCAAAAAGCAATACATCTACATCTTTATCAAATATGTCAACAATATCATTTATGAACAATAAAAACAAAATTGGGCCTAAATGGGACCCTTGAGGTACACCACTGGTAGCTATAAATTGATTGGAATAGAACAAATTAATTTTTACAAGTAGAACTCTATCAGATAGATAGCTTGCAAACCAGTCTAAAAGTTTTCCGTCAATACCGAGCTTACGTAGTTTAACCAGTAGAATTTTATGGCACACTTTGTCAAAGGCCTTGATAAAATCTGTGTATATGGAATCGACTTGTTAAATTTAAATTAAAACATTATATTTATCCACGATAAAACTAAAAATCTTCTAAATATTTTAGTTATTAGTTTTGGGGTGTTATGCCGTGTTGCGCTACCTCCTTCTTTAGCCAACGTTTCGGACAGCGTTGCATTATCAGGGCAGATTTGTCTAATCTGCCGGCTCTGCCCTGATGATGGACACTGCAACGCTGTCCGAAACGTTGGCTAAAGGAGGTAGCGCAAAGCGTAACACCCCAAAAACTAATAATGAAAATACTTTTGCCCGTGAAAATCTAAAAACGTATCTGCTTCTAGATAGTATCCCAATTTTTATCGTATAACACAGAAAACATTACAGTTTCAGTTGTTTAATTACAATTGTAATTATTTCAACATATTTTGTATTATAAGCTAAAGAATAAGAAACAAGTCTGATATTGCCTATTAAATATTATCTTCAATGTTAAATTTAAAGAAAAATATTATATTTATCCACGATAAAACTAAAACTAACAACTGTAATTACAATTGAAATTATTTCAACATATTTTGTATTATAAGCTGAAGAAGAATACATGTACTGACAATAAAGTATGATTTTAGTTTTAATTAAATTTAAAATGAGGGTATTGAAGAGATTCAGTACACCTCGGAGTCTGTACGGGTGGAGGATCAATGGTAGGGGGTTCCACAAGGGGAGGTGTGGCCTTCAAGAGCACCTCCAGGGCTCCTTGGCAGACTGTCAGCTGCTGCAGCCAGCAACAGGCTGGGGTCTTCCGAGAAAGGAAAAGTCCAAGTTGATCTCCGTACAGCCCACACTGTAATCACACTGGGTTGACTGCTTGTAGTATCAGCCCATCACATCTGCTGCTGGCACCGCGTGCCGGTGGCGGTGGTCCGCCTCTAGTCTCGGCCGCAAGCCGCCTCAAGGAGGCATTCTTTATTTCGGTCCTTGAGCGTAAATCTTGCCATGCCTGAAAATATTTTTGAATCATATTAATTATTTACACTCAATATTAGTGAAAAGAGACTTTCTTATATCGTAGAGTATTCAAAAAGAAGGACAACGTCGGGATCACACAATTTTACTTGAATTTTGAAACGATTAGCTTTGAAGTAACGTAGCCCCATTATAATTCTTTTCAATATTATGATATTTAACATACAAATTAAGACTTAAAACGAACATCATGTGAGCAATGAAGTCATAAGTGATGATACAAAAATATAAAAAATAGGTTAAGGGCTATTTCAAAATAATTTGTTTCATAGCTTTTAATGACTTCTTAAAGAGATGTAGTTGACTTCATTCTGAGTGAGCATCTTGTTCGTTTTGTTGAATAGAAATTTGTCATAGGCGGAGCTTCATCTGAACGAAGCGTTAGGATAACAAGTAGACATTTTAAATGTACTTTACACAAATTAATGGACATGAATAAATACTGACCTTTCTCCAGTGTTTGAATTCCGTCGAGATTCGCCGAAGGTGAGTGAAGACAAAAACTTTCCTCTCATTAAATCCATATCCGAACTTACTAATTCGATTATTAGCAGTTGCTTTTGACAGTTTGTAATTCATAAATAAACCAATCATTTGTATCCTGCAAACCTGTAACATACAAATTAAGACTTAGAATGAACACCATGTGAGCGATGAAGTCATAAGTGATGATACAAAAATATAGGTTAAGGGCTATTTCAAAATGATTTGTTTCATAGCTTTTAATGACTTCAAAGAGATGTAGTTGACTTCATTCTGAGTGAGCATCTTGTTCGTTTTGTTGAATAGAAATTCGTCAAAGGCGGAGCTTCATCCGAACGAAGCTTTAGGATAACAAGTAGACATTTTAAATGTACTTTACACACAAATTAATGGACATGAATAAATACTAACCTTTCTCCAGTGTTTGAATTCCGTCGAGATTCGCCGAAGGTGAGTGACGACAAAAACTTTCCGAACTTACTAATTCGATTATTAGAAATTGCTTTTGGCTGTTTGTAATGCATAAATAAACCAATCATTTGTATCCTGCAGCCATTTAAAATATCAGCATATTAATTCATAAATATGCTAAACCCGACTAATATCAACTGTTTGACGTTTGACATTCACACCATAGAAATCTCAAAAACATCAAGAACATAGACAATATTCACAGGGCTGCCAATATAATCATCTCTTCGATCGTTCGACGTTCAAGAATACGTAAAATTGAAGGATTCGACAAAGTTGGTCGCGACGACGAGTAATTTTTGGTCGCTGCGAGGCGCGTAACGAGTAACGTTTGATCGTTTGCTCGGGAATAGAGACCCAGGGTCTCTATTCCCGAGCAAACGATCAAACGTTACTCGTTATGCGCCTCGCAGCGACCAAAAATTACTCGTCGTCGCGACCAACTTTGTCGAATCCTTCAATTTTACGTATTCTTGAACGTCGAACGATCGAAGAGATGATTATATTGGCAGCCCTGTGAATATTGTCTATGTTCTTGATGTTTTTGAGATTTCTATGGTGTGAATGTCAAACGTCAAACAGTTGATATTAGTCGGGTTTAGCATATTTATGAATTAATATGCTGATATTTTAAATGGCTGCAGGATACAAATGATTGGTTTATTTATGCATTACAAACAGCCAAAAGCAATTTCTAATAATCGAATTAGTAAGTTCGGAAAGTTTTTGTCGTCACTCACCTTCGGCGAATCTCGACGGAATTCAAACACTGGAGAAAGGTTAGTATTTATTCATGTCCATTAATTTGTGTGTAAAGTACATTTAAAATGTCTACTTGTTATCCTAAAGCTTCGTTCGGAAGAAGCTCCGCCTTTGACGAATTTCTATTCAACAAAACGAACAAGATGCTCACTCAGAATGAAGTCAACTACATCTCTTTGAAGTCATTAAAAGCTATGAAACAAATCATTTTGAAATAGCCCTTAACCTATATTTTTGTATCATCACTTATGACTTCATCGCTCACATGGTGTTCATTCTAAGTCTTAATTTGTATGTTACAGGTTTGCAGGATACAAATGATTGGTTTATTTATGAATTACAAACTGTCAAAAGCAACTGCTAATAATCGAATTAGTAAGTTCGGATATGGATTTAATGAGAGGAAAGTTTTTGTCTTCACTCACCTTCGGCGAATCTCGACGGAATTCAAACACTGGAGAAAGGTCAGTATTTATTCATGTCCATTAATTTGTGTAAAGTACATTTAAAATGTCTACTTGTTATCCTAACGCTTCGTTCAGATGAAGCTCCGCCTATGACAAATTTCTATTCAACAAAACGAACAAGATGCTCACTCAGAATGAAGTCAACTACATCTCTTTAAGAAGTGATTAAAAGCTATGAAACAAATTATTTTGAAATAGCCCATAACCTATTTTTTATATTTTTGTATCATCACTTATGACTTCATCGCTCACATGATGTTCGTTTTAAGTCTTAATTTGTATGTTAAATATCACAATATTGAAAACAATTATAATGGGGCTACGTTACTTCAAAGCCAATCGTTTCAAAATTCAAGTAAAATTGTGTGATCTTGACGTTGTCCTTCTTTTTGAATACTCTACGATATAAGAAAGTCTCTTTTCACTAATATTTAGTGTAAATAATTAATATGATTCAAAAATATTTTCAGGCATGGCAAGATTTACGCTCAAAGGCCGAAATAAAGAATGCCTCCTTGAGGCGGCTTGTGGCCGAGACTAGAGGCGGACCACCGCCACCGGCACGCGGTGCCAGCAGCAGATGTGATGGGCTGATACTACAAGCAGTCAACCCAGTGTGATTACAGTGTGGGCTGTACGGAGATCAACTTGGACTTTTCCTTTCTCGGAAGACCCCAGCCTGTTGCTGGCTGCAGCAGCTGACAGTCTGCCAAGGAGCCCTGGAGGTGCTTTTGAAGGCCACACCTCCCCTTGTGGAACCCCCTACCATTGATCCTCCACCCGTACAGACTCCGAGGTGTACTGAATCTCTTCAATACCCTCATTTTAAATTTAATTAAAACCAAAATCATACTCTATTGTCAGTACATGTATTCTTCTTCAGCTTATAATACAAAATATGTTGAAATAATTTCAATTGTAATTACAGTTGTTAGTTTTAGTTTTATCGTGGATAAATATAATATTTTTCTTTAAATTTAACATTGAAGATAATATTTAATAGGCAATATCAGACTTGTTTCTTATTCTTTAGCTTATAATACAAAATATGTTGAAATAATTTCAATTGTAATACAGTTGTTAGTTTTATCGTGGATAAATATAATATTTTTCTTTAAATTTAACATTGAAGATAATATTTAATAGGCAATATCAGACTTGTTTCTTATTCTTTAGCTTATAATACAAAATATGTTGAAATAATTTCAATTGTAATTACAGTTGTTAGTTTTAGTTTTATCGTGGATAAATATAATATTTTTCTTTAAATTTAACATTGAAGATAATATTTAATAGGCAATATCAGACTTGTTTCTTATTCTTTAGCTTATAATACAAAATATGTTGAAATAATTACAATTGTAATTAAACAACTGAAACTGTAATGTTTTCTGTGTTATACGATAAAAATTGGGATACTATCTAGAAGCAGATACGTTTTTAGATTTTCACGGGCAAAAGTATTTTCATTATTAGTTTTTGGGGTGTTACGCTTTGCGCTACCTCCTTTAGCCAACGTTTCGGACAGCGTTGCAGTGTCCATCATCAGGGCAGAGCCGGCAGATTAGACATATCTGCCCTGATAATGCAACGCTGTCCGAAACGTTGGCTAAAGAAGGAGGTAGCGCAACACGGCATAACACCCCAAAACTAATAACTAAAATATTTAGAAGATTTTTAGTTTTATCGTGGATAAATATAATGTTTTAATTTAAATTTAACAATGAAGATATTTAATATACAATATCAGACTTGTTTATCATTCTTTAGCTTATAACACAAAATATGTTGAAATAATAATTGTAATTGAACAACTGAAACTGTAATGTTTTCTGCGCCATGTGATAAAAATTGTGATGCTATTTATTAGTAGCATTTTAATTTTATCGTGGATAAATATAATGTTTTCATTATCATCGTATCAGCGTAATGAATGAGAGTGTTTTATTTCTATCATGGATAAATATAATGTTTTACTACTTAACACCAGAGTTGTTTTTTAATTTACTAGAAAATATCATACTTGATTATTTCATCAGTGTACTAATTCTTTATTTTTAGCTTGTTTTACAAAATATATTGACATTGTACATTGAAAACTGTCTTGTTTCTATATTACTTGATAATAATTATAATATACTTAATATTAAATACATTTTTTAAGATCACACCATTGTTTTCTTACATTTTACATCACTATATTATCACAAAATATATAAAACCTTGTTGAAATTCACTTTTCAAATTACACAAATATACTGCACATGGGGCGAGACCCACCCACAAGAGTCTGGCGTCTACCGTTGGTGATGGGGCTTATTATTTTGTACAGCAACAACTTAGATGGTATTTTGTTGGCCTTAAATAAATCAGTTGGCTTGCAACCAAAATAAGGTGATGCTTTCAAAATTACTTATAATAATAAAAAAAACTGGGCGTACTGTACAGAGCCCGCAGATACTTTAATAGTACACAACTGCTAACCCTGCACAAATCACAAGTGCGCCCCACGGTTGAATTTGGCAGCCACCTCTGGTCTGGAGCTCCAAAATACCCTCGACTCTGTGCAAAAACGGGCGGTCCGCTTAATAGGTTCTCCCATCTTAACAGATGGATTGCAACCTTTAGAGTACAGGCGTCGGGTGGGAATGCTATCCTTGTTCTACCGGTATTACAATGGAAGATGCTCCGAGGATGATGATCCCTTCGGCACCGGTGCATAGTCGGGAAACATGCCAAACGCGTGCCCAACAAAATGTACACGGTTGACACTTGTCACATGAGAATGGGTCGCTTCTTCGACTCGTTCTTGTGTTTAACAGCTCGGCTGTGGAACGATTTGCCCGCCTCTGTTTTTCATCCTTCATACAACATGGGTCTCTTCAAGACCAATGTTCATTCCTTCCTCTCCTCAAAAAACCCTCCACACAGCATCCCAGATGACATAGGCCCTGAGGGAAATTATTTTCCTCAGGGCCTCCTGTGTGGAGTTAATGTAAAAAAAAAATCATGGGTATTGAAGTATTTGTTGTAACGATTTGTATTTGAAGTGTTTGTTATAACGCAGCTTCATGTAGCCTCACCCCTCACCTCACCACTCATTATTTGTGTGTGGCTAATATCATTTAATAATATGATCTAGACACTTTACAAATGATGTACAGTGAACAGAACAACAAAAGGATAAAAAGACTAGGTACTTAGTATAAACACAGAAATAATTTTGAACTATCCTATTTCGAACAGCTCTACCAGCCACTAAATCTTCTACCAGCCACTAAATCTGGGTTTCTAAACAGCCTCGGGCTCAAGTGGAGCCATTCCTCCAGCAATCAGCCCTAAATCTAGATTATGATCGGTCAGGTATTCTGGAAGATCAAATTTATCTTTTACACACATTTTGTGAAGCACCAAACATGCATTGATAAATAATCGAATTGATCTGACGAAACATTCTTGTCAGTCTCGAAACAGTTGTTTCTTGACAGTCGACATGGTTAATCAAGCCAACATCGCCGGTAAATCAGCCATTCTAAAATTGCAAAATGACTTTACAAAAATAGACGATGTCTCTGCGGGTGCGAAAGTTCGCGCGGGAAAACAATAATGCCAGATTTTGACAGCTAATTGCGTAGATACGCTAACAACCTACCACTCGCTGCTCGTTTCGACTGGTATACCCCACTCGTTGTTGTGTGGAATGACTTTTGACGTTTTGCGTCTAAGAATGTTCCTTCGACCAAGCTCAAGAATAACCAAGTCGACCAACGGACGTACTTTCGACGGCGATTACGAGCGACGACGCTTGGAGAATAGAGACCCTGGTCCATAATGAGAATGTGCCGACCTTAATGTGGGAGCATGTTTATTAAATTCAACACAAGTTCGCGAAGTTTCAACACGTTCGCCAAACTCCATAACAAACGGCGTGGCCGCCATTAAAATCGCATAATGCTTTAGATTAGTTACCTACTGGGCCTCTGTTCAATCGATAATGTCTAATATTAACCCGTGATTAAAGCTTGGTGATACTTAAAAGAATTTATAATAATCCCTTTGTACATAGATGGCGCGAGTTTAATTATTTTAGACAAAAACGCTTTTTACAAGTTATGCTTGTTTGCGCCCGTATATACCCAATACGAACATGAATAAATAGTTTTGCCATAAACAAACTCAAATCTTTTAAGAAAGGCCAACAAAGACAATATTGGATTGAATCATCGATATCACGATTCGATCCTAAGGGGGATAGAATGGAGGTGGGGAGGAAAAGTTATTAGAAAGCTTTTTGGGACTTCGGCTTACCACAACTTATTATATTATGTAGGTATACAAAAAAGCTGCCGAAGGAATCAGCGGATTAAAATTGGCTCCACAATAACCTACTAACACTAAATATAGACAAAACAAAGTACATGACATTTAGTATAGATCCCAGACGACAACCAAGACTCAATGAAAACCTAACCATACACGAATGCACATCAAAAAAAATCTGCCTGTGCAACCCGCTAACACGGACTCAGATAATCAAATATTTAGGCATTTACATTGACAACTATTTTAGATGGATAGAACAAATAAATAAAACAGCGGGTAAAGTAAGGAAACTTATATATTTTTTAAGAACATACGAAACATAATGCCAGTGAAGACTTTAAAAACTATATATACTACGCGTTAGGACAATTAATTATTACCCACGGTATGATTGGTTGGGGTGTTGCTGCAAAGACTAATATGGACCCTCTCGACAAAGCGCAAAAGGCCTTAATGAAAGTTATTACTAAAAAACCTTTTAGATTCTCGACAATACATTTATTTAAAGACTTTGCTGTATTGAACATACACCAACTGTACATCAAAATTATATCTGTACATTACCAAAAAGACAAACTAAACCATCATACTGCACACTGCACAACACAATTACGACACAAGACATAGATATCGACACATGACTCCGAAGACAAATACTACATTTAGACAAAGACATTATCACATTTTGGCTCCAAAATGGTTTAATTTAATTGAAAAAGATATAAAAGATATTCTAGTGATAAAAAATCTAAAACGCAAAATTCCTACGTGGGTAGTAAACAAGAGTATTGCATACTGCGTGCAGATAACTTGATCAAACAACACACTCAACGCCTGTATTTTTTCTCTTTTCTTATTTACTATTTTCATCTATTTATCTCATATCTTTTTTTTGTTCATTTCTTTATATTTTTCTTTAATTCCATTTATCTATTTAAATTAAAATTATATTTTTTATCTTCCAAGATTAAGATATCAAAATTAAATTAAATTCCTGTCATCTCAGAACAGGCTCAGCCTAGTGAGGTGGTATATACCAAAAAAATAAATAATATATATGTATTTGTAGGTATATTGTGTATACTGTAATGTTATTCTTGGTTAATAAATAATAAAAAATAAAAAAAATCACTTTGCCGAGACCGTTTGGGGGTTGAACCACTAAAACCTCCATTATGTACGCCCTTGTGCGTAGCTCACGATGGAAGCGAAGTAGCGAGCTGAAAATAGTTCCGTTTATCAAAGTTTATAGATTTAGGTTTTAATTCTGGACAAACAAAGCTGTGATAATTTTTGTTGCCTCTTTATCCCTCGGAAAGCTTTTTTGAGACAAAAATATCTTTTTTAGAGAAATGTCCTCATCTTCGACGTAATACCAACTTATAATATTTTTTTAAGTACTTTTAGTTTACCAATATTCTGACCTAACTACGAATACTGAGTAGGTAAACTGACGGTCGGCATGGACTAGCGGTAAGGCTCTTGACTCGCAATCTGAAGGTCACGGGATCGAATCCCGGCGTGGGCAAATAAATTTTATTTGATTAATTTGTGTTATTTCACGATTAATTCATTTAAAATAATATATAGTATATTTGCAGCACGTTTTAGAGTGGAAGATACTCTTAGTATCGCCCTGGTGTAATACCACCATTCAGAATTGAAACTTTGCTTGAAATGGCTTTAGTCGTGTTTGGTGACTAGATCTGAATACTACCTAGCTTCCTCTTCCCCATCTCTTTCCCTTCCCCAATACCTTCAGCCTCACAACATACCCCAATTGGGGATGCAATAGACTCACTGGCTCCAGACGGGAGCACCTGGGACTCTTGTTATATAAAAAAATAAAAAATAAAACTATAATAATTTGAATGGTCACTATTTAAAATAATATAAGTCTACATTTGTCAACTCCTTTAATTAATCAGTCCCGACATTGTCGTAGAATGTGAGACGGTGAATTATTTAAATTGAGTTGTGCTGGTGATTTACGTAGAAACTTATGTTTTAGACAAAATTTATTAGTCAAGAGTTTGTAGGTACAGGCCATGGAACTATGATTGAATATAATATCCATACCATCTTTCTACTTGGGAAGCTCTTTAGAACAATCCTATTATATTGATGTTTCGTCTAAAGATAAACATTTTACATAACTTCACGTGCTGGCAAATAAAATATTATTAGTACCTAATCTACTATACACTCGTAATATTCTTATAACAATAACTTTGGCTATTGGCATAATCGACACATCATAAACCATGAATCATGACCATCGGAATTCTAAATAATGTAATCGAATAATGTGTCGAATTAATCGAATGGTACTTTAACAAAGAGATTTTTTTTCATTCCGAATAATAATTGAATCAATAATCGCCTTAGGAAATTAATTTAATCGATTAAACGTAATGTTCAAATGATTTTATTTAATCAGAAAATACCATAGACATCCAAATTCATATGTCCGTGGAAAATACCAATTTCAGAGGTGTGTGTGTCTGTCCGTGTAACTCTGGTTCAATACACTTGGATATTATTTAAATTGTAAAGTCATTTTCAAAATTTTCAACTGATTGCGTGAAAAATTCAGACAAGCGATAAAGTACCTACCAGTGGCGGTCCATGAGATTTCTGTAAGCTAGAGCACTAAGATTGAAAAATATGACGTTATTGACGTATGTATGAAGAATGAGTTAATGATGAATGTAAGTAAGTCTAAAGTCATGGTGTTTGAAAGAGAGAGTACGAAAACAGTGTGCAATATAGTTGTGAATTATGAATACTTGGAGCAGGTGGATGAGTTTGTGTACCTGGGTAGTATGTTTACGAGAGATGGGAAGGCTGATAAAGATATTGAAAGAAGGGTAAATGCATGTAACTCCATTGATGGAGGACTGAATGCCGTCGGCGCTAATAAAAAAACTGTCAAAAGAAGCGTTGCAGTCCACAAAGGAGTCCTAGTACCTACCCCGATGTATGGCAGTGAGGCATGGAACTGGAAGACGATGGATGAAAGTAAACTGAATGCTGTTGAAATGAGGTCCCTGAGGCGAATGTGTGGTAAAACTATGTATGATCGTGTGAAAAATGTGGATATCCGCAAAGAATGTAAGGCTGATGTAAGCATAATGAGTAAGATTAATGAAAGAAGAAAATAGTGTGAGAAGAATATATGACGCTATTGTGAATGGAAGAAGAAGTCGGGGACGCCTGAGGAAGACATGGCACGATAGAGTGAATCAGATACTTGAGTCGGGCCATGTCAAAAGTCAGAATAATAGAAGAGTATGTATGAGTCGATGTATGAATGTGAGTGAGGCAAAGAGTGTGTGCCAAGACCGACTTGTTTGGCGGTCCGTCCTCTCTTCCTACCCCTGCGGGGAAACGGCGTGATGGTTGGTTAGTTTTTTTTTTGACGTTGTTGTAGCTGAAAATCAATTTTACGTACGAAGATCTTTAGGATTCTTTCAGTCATGGGATGCGCCGCATCCACATACTGAAAGATCTTCATACAAAAAGTTGAAATTTTGAAAAAAATAAAATTCATTTTCAGCTACAGCAACATCAGTAATGTCGTATTTTTCAATCTTAGCACTCTAGCTCGCTGAAAACTCACGGACCGCCACTTTGTAATCGATCAACAAATCGATAAGTACTTCGATAACAAAACCACTAAATCGCTAAAACCCTAACAGAACTTATTAAAAAAAAAATCGTACCTTCCTTTGATGTAATATAAAATTATGTGGGTACATAATTTACGTGTTTTGAATAATTGATTTATAATAAATATAAACTTTTATTATTACTGTAACATTTAAAAAAATATTGTTTACCTGCAAGCACATAAATATATACACGGTATCCGGAAATTCGTAGTAGATACAAGCGAGAAACTGCTGAATCTACATCACATAGAAAACCAAAAAAACTAATTTTTCGGTCTGAGCATTTCGATTTATTTTAAAAACTAAAGGGAAAAAACTTTTTAAGTCGGGTAAAAATTCCTACTTCGGACTTGATTTATTCTAAAACATGGTCTACATTCACCAATTTTCCCCATGTACTACCACTTTCTGGACACCGTGTGTATATTATTAAATACTTACAGTTGAGATTGGTATTAGGTTATTTTTATGTAGGGAGGTATATTTTGGAGAATTCTTTGTTTCATAACACTATACTACAAATTAAACTAGTTGTATTCCCGTCATCAAGGGCGGATCCAGGATTTTTTTCTGGGGGGGGGCACAATGCTTTTACGTATGTACTGTGATGGAATCTCCACAGTACACAAAAATACCGTCTGGTAGGGGCGCGTGCCCCCGGGCAAGGGCAATCCCCCCCCCCCCCCTAAATCCGCCCTTGCCCGTCATTGTCCCCGGCATTGCACGGGCTTTAAGAAAATTGTACAAAATTTCATCAATCTCGAAATAAAACTTTAGATTTGTATTCAAATAAAATCCGCGCCGTCCACCCGTATTGATACTCTTATTTTTTTTTTTTTTTTACATTAACTCCACACAGGAGGCCCTGAGGAAAATAATTTCCCTCAGGGCCTATGTCATCTGGGATGCTGTGTGGAGGGTCTTTTTGAGGAGAGGAGGGAATGAACATTGGTCTTGAAGAGACCCATGTTGTAGGAAGGAGGAAACACAGAGGCCGGCAAATCATTCCACAGCCGAGCTGTTGAACATAAGAACGAGTCGAAGAAACGACCCGTTCTCATGTGACTAATGTCAACTGTGTACAAATGTTGGGCACGCGTTTGGCGTGTTTCCCGACTATGCACCGGTGCCGAAGGGATCAATGATGCTAGTTCCTCGGAGCATCTTCCATTGTAATACCGGTAGAACAAGGATAGCATTCCCACCCGACGCCTGTGCTCTAAAGATTGCAATCCGTCTGTTAAGATGGGAGAATCTATCAAACGGACCGCCCGTTTCTGCACAGAGTCGAGGGTATTTTTCAGGTATTTTGGAGCTCCAGACCAGAGGTGGCTGCCAAATTCAACCGTGGGGCGCACTTGCGATTTGTACAGGGTTAGCAGTTGTGTACTTTTAAAGTATCTGCGGGCCCTGTACAGTACGCCCAGTTTTTGGGAGGCTAACTTTACTCTGGCTTCGATGGAGCCCCCATACCTGAGTTTTTATATGTGTATTTGTATTTTATAATTTATATAAGTAGATAGATGTTATTCCCTTTTTTTGGGCGTCATTTACAAAGTCGTTATTTTCTCGGTCAATACTTTAATCATCCTAACACTGTCAAAATATATTTATTAATACTGTAAGGCTAATTATGATTTTAAATTTTCGCGGCCAAAAGTATTATCGTGATTTATTTTGGGGGTATTATGCTGTGTTGCGCTACCTCCTTTCTTATGGCCGTTTTACACCATCTCTTTTTTCAGCCCGATTTCAATTAGAGACCAATGTGAACACTTTTTGCTTTGTGAGATCGCTATTTTCATCTCTATTTTCATATCTACGATTTCAGTTGGCATCACAACAAACAGCATGCTTCATGTGTTGTTTGCAGTGATGACAATTGAAATCTTAGAGATGAAAATAGCGATCGCGTAAAGCGAAAATCTTGACTTTGGTCTCTGATTGGAATCGGGCTGAAAAAAGAGATGATGTAAAACGGCCATAACGCGATCGCTATTTTCATCTCTATTTTCATTTTTACGATTTCAATTGGCATCAAAACAAACAGCATGGTTCATGTGTTGTTTGCAGTGATAACAATTGAAATAGTAGATATGCAAAAAGAGATGAAAATAACGATGAAAATGTTGACTTTGGCCTCTAATTGGAATCGGCCTGAAAAAAGAGATGGTGTAAAACGGCCATTAGCCATCGTTTTGAACAGCATTACAGTGTCCGAAACGGTGACGGGACAACTCAGAATGAAACCAACTCAGACGCACCTCAGAAAGGTCATTAAGAGCGATGATAATTTTTTTTTAATTGATTAAATAGGTTAAGTTAGGTTCGGGTTACCGGCTTTTAAAAATTATTTTTTCATAGCTTTAGCATCGTTGATTTTCAATCGATCTCTTACCGAATGCACTGTCCCAGTTAGTTATATGGAAATCCGCGTTTGTGTCTCCCATCTTCAAGAATGGTAAAAAAACTGATGTCAAAAACTACTAGCCAATCTCCATAATTTGGATAATTTGGATAACCGAATACAAGTGGACACTATCTATACAGTACCGGATTATCCCTAAGGCAGAGTAGGCAACTGCCTAGGGGCCCCGCATCGGCTAGGGGCCCCGCGTCCTGAGAAAAAATGACAAGCTTCAATTAGTGAGCAACGAAGTTTCGGAAAAAGTCAGCTTTCAAGATGTTTTAATTTTTTTAGGAACATTTACAGTTTAGTAACATTAGGTACACGCATTAAAAAAAAACACCAAATTATAATAATTAGGTTTTAACCCAATAAATAAGTAATGTTCTCATCATGCACAAATAATAAATAAAAATGTCTAAACAAATATATAAACATAGTTGCTTTTTACTTTTCTTTCCTTCTATTTGTTGCAACATTACTTAGTATCTGAAGTGTGAAGGTGCCGTGTGTGGTTTATATTGGCATTTGTTTTGTTTTTTGCTTTTATTTCTAATTATATGTTTAAAATATAAATGTTTCACAAGCTTTAGTATGCACTACCTATCTACTTGCTAAAATTCTTTGGGACAGGTTGTCTGGAAGAGATCACTTTAGTGACAAGACGGCTCATTGTAATGTTTTTTTTTAAATAATATATATTTTTGTTTCTGTGTATGTGGCCTTTTATGTGCAATAAATGGTTATTGTATTCGTTTTTTATTGAATGGGGTGATGGCATACCTTTCGTAATGTAGTAAAAGAACAGATTAATTATGAATAAAATTACATTTTGGTAGAAAAAAAAAATTTGGAAGTTAGAAAATGGTAAAGTGCAGTGGCGGACTAAGCCCGTCAGAAGCCCGGGGCGGCAAAGTTGAATGAACCCCCCCCCCCCTCCTCCTTAGTGAAGTTGACGTGATTTTACAAGTTTTTTATTCAGTTCTGACTCTGGGGTGCCTCCAAACGCCTACATGTTCCCTTGATCACATCCTAAACAAGGCTTTAAGGACACCGCAAAAATAATTTTTTTTTAATGCTCTCACCATTTGAGGAAATTGGTAAAATTGATGGAGATACAGCATTTTATATGAAACCGTTTTAAACAGTTTGTATGTTGAATTATCCTCAGCAAAACTTTGAAAGCGTTTTTCTCGAAACTACATCCTGGTTGACAACATATTAGAAAAAACAATACATCTGATTTGCACGCACTAAGTCTTAAACAATTAGAAAATCCAGTCACTATGGCACCACTTCGGGATTTTTTTATAAAGGTCTATTTTTTTATGAACAATGAAAATTTTCCAAAAAAAAAAATCGAAAATGAAATTCACCGGTCCGCCATTTTTTTATTTATTTTAGATACCAAAATTCCCCTACGCCGTAGACAGTAGATTTTCGAACAGATTAAGACTTGGTGCATGCAAATCGAATGTATAGTTTTTTTAATATCTTGCCAACCAGGTTGAAAAAAGTGTTAAAAAGTTTGGAGAAAAACGCATTCAAAGTTTTGCTGAAGGATAATTCAACATACAAACTGTTACAAATGGTTTCACATAAAATGCTGCATCTTCGTCAATTTTTCGAATTTCTTTGAAGAATTTGGTGGGTGCATTTTTAACAAATGCATCTTTCAGAAAATGAAATAAATAAAAATAAATTCAAAAGTATTTTTTACAGTGTCCTGGTGATTTGAGGGGGGGGGGGGGGGGGGTAAGGTTTTTAAAGGCGAAATAAAGGCATATTGTGTCATGAGAGCGAATCTCCGGAGACGCCTCGAAAAAAAATTGTTAAGCGGTGAACTCCATAACTCATCACCGGATCATTTGAAACAAAAAAATCTATATGCGTTTAAAAGGTAATATGTTTTCCTAGGTAGTCAGAGAGAGTTTTTTGTCGGTTTTATTTTAATATTTATCGCAGTATTTTGAAGTGAAAAACGCGATTTTGCTATTTTGCTAAAAAAATTTCGGTGAATTCGTTATTATAAAATGGTAAAAAAAACTCCCTCTGACTACCTGTTGATTTATGTGTAGAAATAGTGTACAAAATTTCAAAAGCATCGGCCAAGTTAAGTCAATATTTTGAGTTATGATGTTCACGAAATTCAGAAATGTTGTTTGTGAGAAAATCGATCTAAATTTTTTTATACTCGAAATATACTTGAATCGATGAGGGCCAGTTGGGCCAGTCGCTTGAAACACTGTATTTTCGTTAGTTGTGCTTCGATTTACTTGAAATTTTTACACAATACTCTCGACATGTTGTTCATTCAGAAAAAAATCTTCCCCCCCCTCTTAAAACCTTGTTAAGGATTTGATCAAGGGAACAAGGAGGCGTTTGGAGGCCCCTTCAACCCCCCCCCCTCCCCTTTCCTTAGTCCGCCATTGGCAAAGGGGCCCCGAGACGTGCACTGCCTAGGGGCCCCGACATGGTTAATCCGGCCCTGTATCTATACCCACTTTAGTAAGGCGTTTGACAGGGTCGATCACTCAATCTTGTTAAAAAAGCTCTTAGAGATTGGTATTCACGGCAATCTTTATCGTTGGCTCTCTTCTTGTATCTCCAACCTTAGCCAAAAAGTAGTGGTTGCTGGATTTAAATCAGATTCTGTTGCTGTTACATCAGGAGTTCCTCAAGGCAGCCTGTTGGGACCATTATTATTTAACATCTACATCCATGATATTGGTAACTGTTTTCTAAACTCCCAAACTATCCTGTATGCAGATGACATGAAAATATTTTCACCTATAAACTCAATCGAGGACTGTCAGAAGCTGCAAGATGATTTGCTACGTTTGAGCACGTATTGTAATGCCCATTGTCTGGAAATAAATATTTCTAAATGCTTCATCGTGCGCTTTACTAGAAATAAAAACGTATTAATCCATGAATACTCAATTAATCATGTACCGTTGTCTATCAAATTCGAAAGTAAGGACCTTGGGGTTATACTTGATAGTAAACTGAATTTCAATAAACATATCGACCATATAGTCACTAACCCATCTTCTATGCTTGGTTTCATAATCCGCTCCTGTAAACAATTTAAAGACCTTACTACTTTCAAAACACTGTATTTCTCATATGTTCGTAGTATCCTTGAATACGCATCTCAGGTGTGGAACCCAGGCTATGCAGTGCACAAAAATAGAATTGAAAGCGTTCAAAATAAATTTTTAAGGTACCTCAATTTCCGCTCTTTTCGATCTCATGTTAGTAATGAATACCCTGCAAAGTTCTTAAAAATACAAACGTTAACTTGTCGAAGAAATATAGCAGATTCGGTAATGTTATTTAAAATTACACATAACTTAATCGATTGTCCTGATCTTCTTCAACGCCTATCATTCCATGTTCCAAATCGCAACAGCAGGCAGTCGCTTACCTTTCATCTCCCTCTTTGCAAGACCAACTCCAAACAGAACTCATTTATCTACAGATCCACACACTCATTTAACTTTAATTATTGCCACATTGACATTTTTAACTCAACCTTACGTGACATTAAACGAAAACTCACCAAGCAACATGACTCAAACTAGAAAGTTCAATCCCTATATATGTTCCCGTCCTTTGCCTCTTAATCCTATTCCTATGTTCCTCCTCCCCCCCCCCTTTTTTATATTTTGTAACTAAAAAATGAAACTAAGAAAATACCCTTACAATGTTACACTTTATTATTTATTATTAACTATCATCAGTGGAAAGTTCATAATTGGCATAATTAACATCTTATTATTGTATTATTTTGTAATCTCTGATTTGCTGTCAACTTTCTCTAAAATAAATAAAATAAAATAAAATAAAATAGCTTTTAATTACCTTTCTGAGGTGTTTCTGAGTTGGTTTCATTCTGTGTTGGCATGGAACCGTCCGAAACTTTGGCTATAGAAGGAGGTAATACCCCCAAAAATCACTGTAACGCTTAATATAAAAAAATAGATTCCAAAAATCATAATAATGTTATTACGTTGGTTATTCGTTTTTATGGACATGAGAACATTACGCAAGTATCGGTTTTCAGCAAAGATAATATTATATTTAGTTAACTTTGGTTTTCAGTATTATTGTTTGTGGCATTTATAAAAGAAAACGACGTTAGTTTGTTTTAAAATCCTAGCGCTGAAATATTAACTGAAAGTGAAAACCGTTAATGTAATAACCGCTGCCATTAATAATTTAATCTGTTTAGTGTAAAGGAGGGTTCCTCCTTCGGTTTTATTTTCCGATTCACCATCGGTTTTATGGATTGATGAAAAGCGAGTTTATATCCACTACTATGTAAACAAAATGTAACACTTACAATATTATGTTCAATATCTATTCTCAATCTGGATTTTTCATAAAATACGAGGGTTGTCTAAGAATTAAAGACCTTTATTTAAAAAAAATCAGGATAATATTATTTTTCCACATAATCTCTGGTACCCTAGTTGGTGAACCGTGGCACAAGGTCCTCGATTCCCTTGTCGTAGTACTCCACCGCCAAAAATATTTTCACCTCTTCCTCCGGCCAAATGTTGCTTTAGGTTTAGGTGAAGAAAAGATAGAAATCATGTCATTGATTGCCTTTTTGATTTCGGATTAGGTGGTGAACCCATGTTTCAACACAAAAAAACTCGCTTTGGTTAGAAAACGGTACAAAAAGACTCGTGCGCTTTCTACACGATTTTATTAGTGAGCTTCCGTCAGTATTTTTGGCACCCAACGAACAGATACCTACTATGCACATGCCATTTTTTTTCTCTCTCAAAATCGTTTGCAAAGTAAATTTACTGACTTTAACAGGGCGGAATCCATTCTGGTTGAGAAAGCGAATAATTGAACATAACTCGCAGTCTCAAAGGACCCAAAGATTGCACTGAAGCAGCTACCGAGCCGGATCACCGCTTTGGAGGGAAAATCTGAGTTACACGCCAGTGCTGCAAGAATTTGCGAAATAACGCCGGTGTCGCTGAAAATGAGTAAAGGTCTTTAATTCGTGGACAACTTTCGTAGCTTGTTCCGATGAACAAATTCCAACCAACCTAAATATGGCTATGACTCCACAATAGAATGCTGGAAATTCTGAATACAATAAGTTAAGTAGTAACGTTTGCCATATCACTAAACATCTTTCAAAGTAACACATAATACACACATGTGTGTCCATTTTAGCTATGACTTATCTCTAAGAAGCGCTTTACAAAAAAACGCAGTCTAATTTAGTTTCGTTTATGATCTACTAGTCTTACAATTCGTCTTCGCTTGAGTTTCAACACTTTTAACTTGTTGAAAAAATATGGCGTAAATATTTCGACAATAGGCAGGCACTTCAAAGCTCCATAGCTCAAGATAGAAATGATGTCGTGAGCTGAAAGTAGTTTCGTTAAAATAGAAATACTAAACATGAAAAGCTGCAAATTTTACTACATAAGAGCTTCCCGTTTAAAATTTAAAATTTTACTACATAAGAGAGTTTTATAAAATAAAAATAAAAATAACATAAAAGATTTCTATAAACAGTGTGTTGAGATACGGGCGAAGCCGGGTTGAACCTATAGGAACATTTATAATTTGGAGTTTATAATATCAACCTACATTATATTAGAAATCATTTTGGTAAAAAAAATCGGCTGCATTAATCTAGGAGCATTTTCACAAATGAAAATAAATATCTATATTTCCCAAAAGTTTTTTTATCCTTATTCTATGAAATTACTAATTCAGATTTTCAATACAGGTGTCTACGAAATTACTAATTCAGATTTTCAAAAATCAGTATATTTACTTTCTTATGTGTAATAGAAAATGATAATTTTTCACAAAGTGAAATATCTAGGTACATACGAGTACACACATTTATATAAAAGTGAAATAACTGCGTAGGTATACATATAATTGCAATGCCAAATACATTGTTTCTCCCTGAATCACCTTTCCCGTGCGTCCCCTTTCCCCTCCCGCGTTCCCTTCCTAGCTAGCTTTATAAATTATATCCTATGTCACCCGGGGATAGTGTAGCTTCCCAACAGTGAAAGAATTTTTCAAATCGGTTCTGTAGTTTCGGAGCCTATTCAATCCAAACACAATCAAATCTTTCCTCTTTATAATATTAGCATAGATGAGGACAATATTAGCGTCACATCTAAAATCAGAAAAATCATGAAAAATACGGTCTCATCTAAGAATCGAACCCAATCACGGGGTGGTGATTGGTGATCTACTTTTGAACTGACGGGACCCTATACGATTCGGTCATATTTAACTGTATCATAATATTTCGACTAAAAACTACTAACATTGTTCTTAACGCATATTTTTATTGGCTGCTGTCTTTATGTACAATTTCAAGATTTGAACTAAATGCCACCTACATATTGTCTTAGATAAATTTATCCATTTTTATTTTATTATGCGACATCTATTGACTTTTAACACCTCAAATTGTAACAATTAATTAATGAAGAGAGCATTAGCGACACCGATCGAAAATCTGAAACGGAGAAATTAGAAAAAGACACGGTCTCACCTTACCTTAGGAACTTAGCCCTGCAGATTTTTCCTTGCCTGATTTTGCTGTTTCAGATTTTCGATTGTGTGTCGCTAATATTGTATTCATTAATTTTAATGTTACAATTTAAGGTTTTACTCATTATTCATGTTTAAAAAAATAAATAATAAAGATGGATTATTATCTTATTTCAACGTATCTAAGTAGGCCCACAGTCATATAAAAAAATACAAGTGTGCAGTTCAAACGGGGTAGACGTAAAACCTTCAAAAAACTAACGTAGAAAAGAGTGGGGAGGCTGCGAAGCACCTTACAAAGAGAAGACCGATTATACTATCTCATTCTCTGTCAGGCTAAATCCTATAAATGTATGTGATTGTCCCTTTTTAGTGTCGCTATTTTTTCGTTTCATCGAGTTTCAAATGACAACAGTGGCAAAGAAGTTTTCACTTAAAAAATAGAAGCTTTATTTCTGATTCCCTGTCACATCTTTACCTTAGTATTTATTACTAATTCATTTTTTGTATGCACATATTTTGCAATTTATTTAAAAATTTTAATCGCCTAGATTTATAATTATTATTTAGATTTATCAGGTAGGTACTTATGGAGCAAAAATTTATTCTTATCTATAGTATTATTTTTAATTTGTTAGAACTGAAATCTAAGGGATATTTCGCTTTGTGAAAACTTTTTATTTTCAAATAAAATTTCTCTTTTGTAAAAATTCGCAATTTTCCATTTCTTTTTAAGTAATGATGGCTTTTCACAAATGAATTGAGTTTTCTTATTATTCATCAGGTCCAACAGTTAATTGGATGTATTTTTAAATATTAACTTAAAATGTTGGCCCCGTTTGATTGGTTATTCACTTAAAACTAACTATCCCATGAAAAAAAAAGTTTTTGTGGATATTTCTCTTTGTGAAAATGCTCCTTAATTTCTGAATGTAGTTCAGAATAAATCTCTTTGAAATATTGTTTACTTAGCGCTCTAGTGTGTAATGTGGATGAACTCCTCTTTCCACATTCGCCACCTATATTTATTATTTACTTTATCTAGCGAAATTTTATTGAGTCTGCCGTTAGCGCTGAGAAACTAAAAACACTTTCAGGAACAGGTTTGTTATTATTTAATTAAAAGACACAATAGGTTATTCAATCCATACATGGATAATTAATTGTACGCAAGAATTAAAAAAGGTGGGATTGGGCGCGAAATTGAGTAATCTGAAAGTTTGTTGCATGTTGTATGCTGATGATGTGGTGCTGATTGCTAACAGTGTGGAAGATCTACTGTTTCTCCTGTCTAGAATGAACGAAATATGTATGAAGAATAAGTTATTGATGAATGTAAGTAAGTCTAAAGTCATGGTGTTTGAAAGAGAGAGTACGAAAACAGTGAGCAATGTATTTGCGAATGATGAATACTTGGAGCAGATAGATGACTTTGTGTTTTTGGGTAGTCTGTTTACGAGACATGGGAAGACTGTTAGAGATATTGAAAGAAGAGTAAATACGTGTAACTCCATTAATGGAGGACTGAATGCCGTTGGCGCTAATAAAAAAATAACTGTCAAAAGAAGCGAATTTAGCAGTTCACAATGGAGTGCTGGTACCTACCCTGATGTATGGCAGTGAGGCATGGAACTGGCAGAGGAAGGATGAAAGTAAACTGAATGCTGTTAAAATGATATCCCTGAGGCGTGTATGTGTGGTAAAACCATGTATCATCGTGTGAGAAATGTGAAGATCTGCAAAGAATGCAAGGCTGATACATGCGTAATGAGGAAGATTAAGAAAGGGACCCTCAGATGGTTTGGGCAAGTAGAGCGAATGAACGAAGAAAGTAATGTCAGAAGAATATATGACGCAAACGTGAATGGTAGAAGCCACGGCCGCCCAAAAGACGCTCGAGGAAGATATGGCACGATCCAGTGAATCAGATACTTGAGTCGAATACGTTGAATACGTTGAGTATCCCCAAAATAAAAAGTTTTTTTAAGGGTGATAAATATGCTTTCAAATTTTATTATTAGAAACCAATATACATATTTTTAAAATAAAAAATTGAATGCAAACATAAAGAAAGTTTTTAAAATGGATCACTTTACATTTTTTCTAAGTAAAATTACTGATAAAGAAAAATAACATATACATATTTTATTAGATAAATGTATTATGAACGTTCGGAGGCATACACGTAAGTTTTTCTTCCAATCTAGACCCCCCCCTTGGTGAGATAAATTTGGACCACTTCGTATATTCTTTTCAAGTGACGCGAGATTTTGCTGGACCCCTCCCCCCTTTTGAGCTCACTTAATTAATGTATGTCCCCTTATGTCACGCCACTTTTTTGTCGTTTCACGTAAAAATAATTTTTAAAAATCATAAAGTTTCTATTTTTCAAATTGCGTTCGGAACTCAGATTTCATGGAGGTGTACATTTGTTTTTCTGTTATTAACTTTTAGATTTGAATACGAAGTGTAGTGTTTTCTCTTTCTAGCAGCACCGTTTAGATCATAGATTTCACCATGACAGTAAGGGAGACACGATTTCTAAGAGACCTACACGAGCTGTTCCCAAAAGCTAACAAATTAATTAGTCTGAAAGGTTAACGTTTTTGAAATAACTTTCTAAGACTGCGTGCAAAAATAATGTAAAAGTTTATACCGCGAATTCAGAAAACGTTCTTCAATAAACGATTGCTTGTTTACTATCGGCACCTTGATTACAGATCTGTAGTAGTAATCACAGTTTTTTCGGAAATTTCCGGTAGCGAAAGCGTTACGGTGAGCTTTCGCAGGGTGAACATCGCTCACTCCATTTTCCCGAGCGGATATCACGGTCTTGGGCCGAAATAGATTTGGCAAGTTACTTTACCGCCAGCCCGGGCCAGTGGGCAATCTGTATATCACTAGTACCGCCGCGTACTCTATAGCGAGTGCACCAAATCGGACCCGATAATGCCCTTAAGAAAAATTGCAGAAAATTCCACCCTTATCGGGTAAAAAAATCCTTAGATTCACCCCAACACCGCGTCGCAAAATCGTTAAATTCATATTCTCGTAGCTTCAATGTGTCGGTCTTTTCGTTTGTGAATCAGTGGTTTGTTCAAGTGTTACGTCTCGTGAACGTTACGTGCTCCCATGAAGGGTGATTTAGTGAATGGTGTGGAGATGAATGGGACTTTGAAGTCGAACGGAACATTGAAGCCGATCGGAACATTGAAGAGAAATGTGTTCCGCGGCATTAAAAGGGATGTTTTGGAGCGACAGACGAGTTTATTGGTGCAGTTTATGACGGTTAGTTCGTGTTTATTGATTATAATATCATCGTCGCAACGTTCATAACAGTAAAAGCGTATTTGTATACAAATCGTTAAAGAGATAGCTTTTCCAATTCGTATAAATTTGGCAGTAATTTGGGTTTCACAATTTGCTTCCCAAATGTTCTTTTTATTAATTAAATCAAGTTAGATTATATCGAGGTTTGCTCTAATATACAAACTTGAATGTAAATATATTATTTAAATGATTAGTTTTTATATGCTGATTTAATTTAGTCAATATTTTTAATGTGTTTTAATTTCATGTTTTGAGTAGTATTTTTCTGTTTGTTTTGCGGTGTGTATTTTGGGAAAAACAGTTGATTTTCTGCAAAAACATTTTGCGAAGATTTTAAAAACTTAAAAATGGCGAGTTTCCAAAAGTGTGGGAGTTTTTTAAAGTTCTCGCGTTGCAGTAAAATATTTCTGTCATTTCCTCGGAATCTCGAAACCGTTTCGCTTTTGATGAATGCCATTCTTTAGATTTATGAAACATCTTTTATCTCGCTAATTTAAATAAGAATATCATCAAGGTTTTTGAGTTTATTTTAAATGTGCAATTTCTCGACAATATTTGAAGTGTAAAGAAAATTCATGTAAAATTTAGGTAGGTAAGAAGTTAAATATCCACTTTCCTGTTATGTAGTCACATAATTTAATTAAATAAAAATCGTTTTAAACACGATTTTTTAAATTAATTGAAAACACGTTCTTTAATAATTAATTATTTTTTTGTCCACTGTTTCTCTCACGTTCAACAATGAAACTATTTAGTTTAAGTTAGGAAAATATATACAAACATATTTTTAATTACAAATGTGACTACACTTTTTAATTTTTATTTTCATCTAAAATGTATTTTCAATATACACAACATTACCAATAACCGAAATCAGATAAAATTTGCTAAATATGTTTCTATTTTATACTCGCTAAATAACCCTTATATATTTAAATGAACATCTTATATCACTGAGGGGTATTTCACCAACCCCTTGATAGCTTATCATAGGACGTATATTTTCGATTTAAGATTTATTTCTGAGTTTACTATTCGATAACTTGAAAATAGTGGCTATATGTCGGATAAATTAGCCAAGTTTTGTACATCCCGCAAGTATTTATTTGTTAATTTATTAATAAACATTATCCCAGCTCCTCAGCTGTGTGGAAGGAACTTTTACGAAAGGAAGGATAGAAAGTTTTGGGAAGGAAAAAGGTATGAGATGTGGGTAGTACTGGGTAGGAATCTGGAGGTCAATGTGTTCAGGAACGACGGACGTATGAAACCATGAGTGCAAGGTGAGTCCGACTGGAAAGGTTTAGGTTAGATCTTCCTCAACTAGTCTCTCCCGATCCGGCCCGCGTACGGTAGGTGGGCAAACGCATTTGCCGCCAAGACCCAGACAAACCTCAGCTTATGAACCCGGGCACCCCTGCTAGGTTACCAAACGTAGCGAACCACTAGGGTTTACCTATGGCAGGGGTGTTGGATATCCGGGGTTATTGTTTCCGGGGCGGCGGTACCCATACCCGCATCTCTAATTAATCTGAAATGGCAACGTTTTCATTACCAACTTCGGTAGGTAGGAAAGAAACACTGGTTTGATTATTTAGAAATACACTGCAATATTTGATGTCTCTGTTGATTTAAACATTTCATTTATGTGAATAATTTATTTAGCCAATTTCTAAATTGGGATGTTTGCTTTGAGTGGGAATCAAAAAGGCGGCTTATTTATATCCCCTGTTGTTATATTCGGTAAAACGGTTTGTGGTGCCATTGAAAACTCAATGGGGTCGTAAAAGTATAAATATAACTGGGAAAACTGTTGATTCATTCGTATTAACTGTTTAAGTTAATTTTATTGGTTGTTATTTAGACATTTCATTAAATTTTGTTTCTCTAATTCTGTAAATGTTTGCATTTTATGTGGCAACTCAACTTCCTAGAGCCAATGGGGGTCTATGGTCTATGGCATATGAAGTTGTAGTCTGGCTGTTCAAATTTTGTAATTTTCAAGTAATGTTCCAATTCTGAATGGTGGCATTAGGGCGAAATGACTTAAAATGACTTTAGCCGTGTTTGGTGACCAGATCTGAATATCCAGGTACTTCCCCACCTTCCTCTTCCCCGTCTCCTTCCCTTCCTTTCCCCATTACCTTCAGCCTCACAACATATCCCAATTGGGGATGCCATAGACTCACTGGCTCCAGACGGGAGCAGCTGGGACTCTTAGTGGGTGATTCTGAGAGCATTTTTCACAAGGAATTGAGAAATTTCAGACAGAAAAAAGGGTGCAAATTTCAAGCAGCAAAGCTCACAGTTTGCTAGTTTTTGCTACTTCATAAAAAGCATGAACAGATTTCTTTATATCCTACTCAATTTCAAAAATGATTGTTGCTGATAACAGAAATTTACCTGAAAACTTTTTTGTAAATAGATATATTTATTTATGTTAGAGGGCAAATAATCAAACATTATTTTTAAAGGGTTCCATGCCAACTCAGAATCAAGTCAACTCAAAAGAAAAGTCATTAAGAGCTATGAAAAACAACTTGAACAAAACGTAACGTAACCCATTTAACCAATTTTTTTATATATTTTTTTTCATCACTTCTAATGACTTTTCCAGTTGAGTTGATTCTGAGTTGTCCGGTCACCATTTCAAGACAAGCAATAGGGGAGTGTTGCCTACATATTGTGCAGGAAATCCCCCAAACTGATAAAAATAAATATTAATAATATGTATGGGTTGATGCCTATGTACTTGATTCATTGTTATTTATAAAAATATCAAAATAATATGGAAATATAAAAAATTGTCTCAGGCATGATCATATAGTTAAACATTGTCTCATTTTAACTTTTATATTCATACTAAAACATGTATCCATTATGTTATAATGGAGGTAGGTACCTACTGCTTTTTAAAAAGAAAACAATTCTATCGCTTGTTAGAAAAAGATGAAATTTATGCTATAATTTTACCTATCATAAAAAATGTTATAAAAATCAGATGATATCAAGGCGGATTTAGGGTATTTTTGTGTACTGTGGAGATTCCATCACAGTACAGATAACTGTCTCTTTTCTATTGTTTTGACACTTTCATAAACCTTCCTATACATACTTGAACTTGTAAAAATAAACTTGAAGTATAAGACTTCAAGTTTATTTCTGACAGTAATTGTTAATTTTTTTGCCCGTCCGCCCCTTGTGCCCCCCACAGAAAAAAATCCTGGATCCGCCCTTGGATGGTATGAAGCAGGAAAAATTTCATTTGTGAGCTCTGGAATTACTGACAGTTGGCAATGCCATTTTTATAATTTATGAAGTTTGAAATATCATTTAAAGGTTAAAAATCTTCGTCAAAATAAAACTCCATAATATTGTTTGTTCCCAAAGATATTCAAATGTTTGTTCCATATTTTTTAATTGCTCCATTAAAATTATTGTTATGTAATGTATGGGATGCGTGTGCTTGTATGAATGTGTATACGCAAGTGTGTGTATGTATGTGAATGTGTGTATATATGTATGTAAGGGTGAATGTATCTGTGTATATGTATATGTATATATGTATATGTATGTATGTGTATGTGTACACATACATTATATACATAATTTTCTATGCTTACATTATTGATTGGGTATAATATACTTGTTGGGTATAATATACCTGACAGAATGTTTTCTTAGTATTTTGAAGCATATTATGCTCCATTATGTTATCAATGGTGTGTTTTTTATATTATTTTTTTTTTACATGAGCTCCACATAGGAGGCCCTGAGGAAAATGATTTCCCTCAGAGCCTGTGACATCTTTGGGGATGCTGTGTGAAGCGTTTTTTAAGGGAAGGAGAGGAGAGTCTAAGAAGGAAAAGGGTTTAAGGGGTGGGTAGGAATCTGGGGTTCAGTGTGTCCTGGTCATCCGCCTCCAAGACCTAGACTAACCTCACCCCATGAACCCGGGCACCCCTGCTATATCACCAAACTTAGCGAACCACTTGGGGTGACCTATGGCAGAGGTGTTGGTTATCCAATAAAGGTTCCCGGGGTGGCGGTACCCATTCCCGCCTCCCAAATTTACTTTGATGTCGACGTTTGTCTTTAATTAGTGATGTAATTGTATTTGTGAGCGCATTGATATGAATCACTGTTGATAAACCTTATAAAAAAATTTTTTTTAAAAAGAGTGGTAAAACACAAAAAAATTAATTCGCGCAATGTTCCTCTAATTCCATAGCATTTTTTCAGTAGTGTACACCAAGTGTTTATATTAAGTAGGGGTTCCTTTTTGTACTGCCATTAACTTATTCTTTTTTGGTTTTTTGAAGAGTTTTATTAAATGTACATTTGTTACTTAAATTAAATTTTTCTTTTTTAGCGGAAAAATTTAATTTAAGTAACAAATGTACATTTAATAAAACTCTTCAAAAAACCAAAAATGTCTAGAAATTGTTACATAGTTAATGCCCATGAAATACAAAAAACTTATTCTTTGTCTTCTTTGTCTCTATTATTTCAGATCGATGAGCTATACAAAGAAGTACTGTATGAGATAATCCACAATCTGGGCAGCGATGGTTGTGTTGAGATTGGTCAGCTTCCCCTGCTCGCCTATGTCCAGGATGCCTTCAAAATCTCCACGGAGCGTCATCGGGAACTCCTGGCCGAGGCTGAAGCCAAGGAGCCGCCGGATATCATGCTCAACGTGGAAGTCATAGAAGCCAAGGACCTTCACCCTAAGGATGCTAACGGGCTCAGCGATCCGTTTGTCACCATGTATCTACTGTCCAACCCCACACAGAGATATAACACCTCGGTGAAAGCTGAAACTTTAAGTCCTGTGTGGGAAGAACACTTTTCATTGTAAGTAAAGATTTTTGCTGTAAACTAGTGCAGACCGGTGAAAAATCACTGGATATTAATAATTGTAGGTTTTTTGTATTTCTTGGGCATTGACGTTGTAAAGCCGGGTACAGATTGCTGTAACGTAACATGCAATGTAACATGAAAGGAACATTTCATAAGTGTGGACCCAGCGCGCGCACGAACCGAGCATGTACCTACTCGTATCTGTTGCTAGCATGCGCGCGGTGAACATAGCTCAGTCTGCCGAGAACAAGTCCTCCATTGTTCGCGCGCGTTCTGCAGTATAGACACAAACAACCCGTCCACACTGACCCTCCGCGCACACTGCGCACCCGTTTGTATTCTGCGAAAAAACCGACGCTTTGTGGATTGCGGCGCTCATGAGTTGAAATGCTCTGTTTGTGCGCGTAGTGTGCATGGTTCGTGCGTGCAAGGCGTCCACACTATGAAAATTCTGTTACATTGCGACAATGTGGACGGCAAATTCTTTCATTGCGTGTTACATTGCATGTTACGTTACAGCAATCTGTACCCGGCCGAACAATTTCTAGATATTTTGTTTTGAAGAGTTTTACTTTTCATGTAGGTACATTTGTTACTTAAAATTTAATTTATCTGATACCAGTTTCGACGCATACGTGTCATTCACTAGCTTAAAACTTAAAGCTTAAATAAAACTTTTAGCTTAAAGCTGAAATTAATACTTAAAGCTCACTAGCTTAAGAGGGAATAACCAGACACAACCGGAAATATTTAATTTTTAAATAAAATTCCAGACCTATTGACCTTTTTTCACAAAAAAGTATAAATCGATTTCGAAAGATTGTTCTTTTTTATCCAGTAAAGGTATGTTTTAAATTTTCAAACTAAATTTTGTTTTAAACAACAAACATTTCAAATCATATAATCATGCAGTAAAATAAATCAATAAATTATTTAGGAAAGCTGCTTTCAGAAATTTAATTTTGGTTCAAATAAAATCTTTAAAAAAAAGATCCGAACACGTGTTTTGTAATGAAAATATTTCAGTTTGTCTTTTTATATACATAACTTTAATAGTTTTATCATCACGTGTTTGAACATTTTTTAATATAGGTATACATCAAAGCAAATTCTTTTTGAAATAAAACCGATATTGAGTTAATATTTAAAAATGCTGGTACAGAGAATAATTAATCTTTCTCATCGGGAACGTCCTGTATAGTTGCAAGGGCAAAATTGCAATACCGTCTTTCGACGAAATTTGAATTCTTGGCCGCTTAATTGCTCAAAAAATTAAGCACCGCTCATGAAGAGGATAGCCATTCACAGAATATGTATATGAACGATCCGCTAAAGTATGTTCAATGGACCTAGTTCCACGCGCATTGATTCAGTAACGTATTTCCACTCTATTAATACATTTAAGCATCTGTTCAGCATTTGAACAAAGAAATACACCTTCACCATCTGTGTTTCCTCCTTCCTACAACATGGGTCTCTTCAAGACCAATGTTCATTCCTTCCTCTCCTCAAAAAAACCCTCCACACAGCATCCTAGATGACATAGGCCCTGAGGGAAATCATTTTCCTCAGGGCTTCCCGTGTAGAGTTAATGTAAAAAAAAAAAAAAACATATTTTGAAAAAGAATTGTCAATTCTGAAAATAATTTAGGTAACTACTTTATCGCTTATTATAATAAGTAATTCCAATTTTACAAAAAAAGTTTATTGAACTTGAATAATATTACGCATTATGCAGGAATATTTCACATTACTTACCAACTTACGCAATACGCATGCACCAGCAATCGAAATTAGAACGTTTAATCATTGTTCAGGGCCAGTTGTTTTGACTGACGTCATAATTGACATTGTCACATTTGATATCGTCACAAATTGGCGATCAGCGCCATTTTGCCTTTGGTTGACGAATTTGTGTAAGTACTTAATCATTATGTCTGTTTCAACGTTTGATTTTGGTTTTCCTAGTTCTGCCCATTAACCCGTTAGTTGCTTTTTTTGGGCCGGGATCCACGATCAAGGAATTTTTAAGGATGTGGTTATGTCATTTTTATTATTTAATTTTCAGACCCGTACCAGAATCACCAGGAGAAGACACACTTTGCTTAGAAGTATGGTGAGAATCAATTTCATTATTTAATTTTTCATATTTGCACATTGAGTAAGAGGGAATAACCAGACAAAACCGGAAATATGTCATTTTTAAATCAAATTTTAGAAGTATTTACTCTTTTCAACAAAAAAATATAAATTGATTTTTAAAGACTGTTCCTTTATCTAGTAAAGCTACGTTTTAAATTTTGAGAAAATATGTTTATTTTTACAAGGTTTTACCGTGGGTCGTTGGCAGATTTGTTAAATTTTCAAACAAAATATTGTATTATACAACACACAGTTCAAATCGTATAATCGTGCAGTAAAATAAATCAATAAATAAACTGGGAAAGCTATGTTTCACAATTTTAATTTTAGTTTAAATAAAATCATTTAAAAAAAGATCCGTACATGTGTTTTGTGACAAAAATACTTCAGTTTGTCTATTTATATAAGGTCATACAAACTAATATACATACTTAAAAAATTTTTTACATTCTTATTTTGCTTAGACATTATTGAAAAATTTTAAATACTTTTGATCAAAAAATAATTACAGAAACTACATAATTTTAATAGTTTTATCATCACGCCTTTCAGCATTTTTGAATGTAGGTATAAAATAAAGCAAATTTTGAGTGAAATAAAATCGATATTGAGTTATTATTTAAAAAAGCTGGTACGTAGAATAAATAATCTTTCTCATTGGAACCGCCCTGTACGATCGTAAGAATATCTGTCGACGAAATATGAATTCTCGGCCGCTGGCTGGTTAATGGCCCGTAAAGTGTTAAATAAATTTGTAGAAATTTTATTTTCACCAATATTTCTTATGACATAAAGTTTTAGAGCTAAAAACAAACATACTTGAGAATCAATATGGCAAAGCTTTATGACTTATGAGTGATTTATTAACTGACAAATTCATTCTATTTTATTAATTGAAAACTTCTTTAGCACAGTTGTGATTTGAAACTCGATGAAACGAAAAAGCAATACTGAAAAGAGACAACCACATACATCTACAAAATTTATCCTGCCAGATAATGAGGTAGTATAATCGGTCTCCTCTTTGTGCGGTGCTTCTTAGTCTCTCCACTCTTGTCTACTTTAGTTTTCTGAAGGTTTCACATCTACCGCGTGCGAATTGAACACCCTATTTTTTTTTTACTACGCGAGAATTGAACCTACAAATACTAAAATGCACATGTTTTATATGATTTATTATCTACTTTCCAGGGATTTCGACCCAGCCGAGACGGTGAAAGAAAAGATGGGCAAAATATTCGAGGTGAAGGGAGTCAAAGGCCTTCGGAAACTGATGAAGGAAATAGCGGTGACAGCATCAACTGGGAAACACGACAATGAGCTCATCGGGAGAGCCAGCATTCCCTTGAAAGTTAGTCATGTTTATTGTAATATTTTTACCCATTGTTACCAATTGGTTCCCAACATAAGAAACATATTGTCGAATGGTGATCTCCCGAGAGTAATAATTCATTAAGACAAAAGTTTCTTTGGAATTGATGTAGTGACCATCTACCTACGGAATGTATTGATGTGAATTATGCAGAGTACTTTGAGTCGTGGAGAGGCAACACCTGCTCTGGAAATTTCTTCAGGTTTTGATACATTCACAAAAAAAGTTCTTAACCTCCTATTTTGTCAGAAGTACAAAATATTTCTGCTTCGCAATAACATTCACTTAAATGGAATATTGCTGAACACTTCCGAAAACTACAAACTGTTTTTGAAAGATGATGAAATACGCTTTCAAATTTTATAATTTGAAATAAATAAATAATTTTTTAAATATAAAAATTTTTAATGCAAATATGAAAAAAGTTTTTAAAACGGCTCGTGTACGTTTTTTCTAACAAAAATTTCTGATAATGAAAAAAAAAACACATATTTTATTAGGCAAATGTATTCTAAACATTATCGTCAACTCACTTTTTTGTCATTTCATGTAAAAATAAATAATTTATAAAATATTCCCAAAGTTTCATAATTTTTTTTTCAAATTGCGGTCTGAAATTTTGAATTCACAAAAGTGAATTATTTTGTGGTAAACTTTTAAATTTGAATATAAAGCATGGTGTTTACTCTTTCACACTGCGTTTAAATCATATTTCTAATAATGATAGTAAGAGAAAAACACAATGATTTTTTTCGGAAAACTGAACAAATTAATTAGCCTAAGGGGGAGTTGAAAATTATTTTTCGCTAAATATCAAAATAATAATGTACAATTATTTAGATATTTAGCATAAAAGTTATATTCTAGGTGTTCACAACAGTTTTTCGTGACTTTCTCCAGATTTCCGAAAAATTTGCAACTCCACAATTCATTTCCATGAATCTGTTCCATTTAAAAAAAAAAATTCCAAGTGTTATAATCTTTAATTATCTTGAAGATTAAAAATTGCCATTATAACTCCAATTCACAAGTCAGGGGACAAATCTCTCATATCTAACTACAGACCTATCTCACTATTAAATTCTTTATCGAAAGTTTTGGAAAAAGCAATGAAAAAAAGGCTAATATCCTACCTCGATAAACACAACTTACTCTCAGATTGTCAATTCGGTTTTCGAGCTAAAATGAGCACAGAACAGGCTATATCCGAATTAACTGATTACATTGTCAAAAATACAGATGTAGGATCCAAAGTCATCGGAGTTTTTCTAGATCTGGCTAAGGCTTTTGATACTATCTCTCATGACATTCTGTACGAAAAACTTAAAAATAATGGTATCAACGGTCCGCCGCTCGAATGGTTTATTAGCTATACTAAAAATAGGAAACAAATAGTTGAACTTAATAAATGCTACAGTGATCCGGAAGAAATCAAGTATGGCGTCCCTCAAGGTAGTGTACTTGGTCCCCTTCTATTTCTCATTTACATAAATGAACTTACCGATATTAAAATGGCATCTATCGACTACAAGGTAATCAGTTACGCAGATGACACGGTAATTCTATTCAAAGCACCGAGTTGGGAAAAGGCCTTCAAAAGTGCGGAAACTGGTATGTTAGAAATAAAAAATTGGTTGGACGAAAATCTTCTTACCTTAAACATCTCCAAAACAAAATACTTAACATTCAGCAAAACCACTACCGGGCAACCAAAAATCACTCCGCCTTTATACCTACACCCTGATATTACCTCAAATCCCTCAAACCACAACTGCGAAAAAATAGAACATACTGATAATATCAAGTATCTAGGCTTAACAGTGGATTGTAAATTAAACTGGGAACTTCATATTAACTTACTAACTAAAAAAATCCGTAAACTAACATTTATTTTCTAAACTATTAGAAACATTATGCCACTAAAACAATTAAAAAATGTTTACTACGCTCTTTGTCAAAGCCTCCTAACTTATGGAATTTCTGCTTGGGGGGGAGCTGCCGACAAGTACATTAAACCGCTTAACACAATTCATAAAACATTAATTAGGATCATGTTCAAAAAACCTTATCTTCACCCGACGGAAAACATACTTATTACTAATAACATACTAGATATCAGGAAGCTGTTCATTAAAAAGATCATTCAAATAAACTGCGTAAATTCCTCTCCATGCCACATAACTCACCCGAAAAACACAAGAGCTAAATCGTGTAACCTACTTCTAGTGCCTAAAACTAAATCAACTTTTGCCCAAAAACACGAATCTTACCTCGCACCTCACATTTTCAACACCTTCCTAAAAGAAACCACCTACTGTACCACAAAAAACAACCTAAACTGGTTATACAATCATTTCAATACATGGTTACTACACAAAAAAGGGCAAGCATCACCAAGTTATTAGTAATCTCATCTTAGTCTTTAATCCTCACTCTTTATTTACTTATATGTGTTGGTTACTTATAGAAATTTTATCTTAATTATTAATACTGCTTTTGTATTACGAATGCTTTTATTATTAATACTGCTTTTGTTTTGCGATAGTTTATATTATTATTACCTCATATGTATATTATTTTGTTGAAATCTTATAGTTCTAGATTTAGACGCTAGCATTACTATGTGTACTTGATGAATTTTTGGTTTTATGGAAATTTGTCAATTCCTTGATAACTGTATTTCAACTCCCAATATTTCTTATTTGATTATATGTATTTAGGTTTTAATTTGTATCTATGAGTTTGATTATGTACACGTATGCGAATACCTGTGTGTAAGTATGTGCGCATATGCGTGTATGTGTGTATGAACATAATTGTGTATATGCATGTATATATATGTAAATGTATATGTGTCTAAGTTTATGTATATATATATATATGTACCCGCCTCGGAACAGACTTAGTCTAGTGAGGCGGGCTACTAACTTGTGTGTATATGATTATTATTACAATAAACGACCGGGTTGCCGGCAAAAATTAAAATTAAAAAAAAATATTTTTAACTAGTATTGTTTATTACCACGATTTGTTTTTGGGGTATTATGCCGTGTTCTTCGTTAGCCAACATTTGGACAGCGTTCATTAATACACATCTGCCCTGAAGATGGTAGTAGGAGAATTTAAAATATTGTCAGGTTATTTTTAACTAGGGAATGATTGTCAATCTTCTAATAACACTTATTTTGTACACTTGAAAATAAAATCATGTTATTTTAAATGCAGCAGTTGAACTTTTTATTCACGCCCCCTCACCCGTCGGTATGAAGATGCACAGAAAAAATAGTAAACAAGAGATAAGTTACTTATATAGGTACTAAAAAATGCATTACTTACTGGCAAAAAATGGGTGTATTTACCTTTCACTGGCCGTTTTATGGCACTTGTGGTAGCTATATGAATAAAATGAAAGTGTATATTTAAACATCTGCCATGTGAATCGTTTTATTGACTTCTGAGCAATCCAAAGGCAAGCCAAACATACTCGTATCTCGTATCTGTCAATCGCAGTTATACTTATGTATTTAATTTTTCCAAAAAAGTTCTTCGAAATGGTTTTCACTTTGTGATGGCCATTGAATTTATTTGAATAAAAGTCAAATTAAATTTGTTTTCATTACTTTATTTAGAATTAACTATAACTGTGATGTCCACTTCTTCAGGAATATAATATAAGTATCCAGTTGTTCTTGAAGAAGTGGATATCGTCTATGAAAAATGATGAATGTTTTTCAAAGGCGATGTAAAAATAATGGGTAAGAAACATTTGTACATTTGTGAAACATTTTATGTTTCCTCTCTCTTACAAACATCCCTCTACAATGGACTCTTCTAAACTCAAGTTAACCCCTTCATCTTCTTAAAAAGACTATTCAATATCTGAAAAGATGATGTAGTCGCATATATTCCCTGCGAATCAATTTGTAGACGGTAAATAATCAATAGACGGTAAACATTGGATAATTGTAAGGGCTGACTTACCCTTAATCAGAATTATGGTGAATTGATATTATGATCTTGAAGGACTCAGCTGGCAATAATCACTGCACAAGCTCATAACAGAATCGGTAATAAATTCACTGAGAGATCACTATGGTGATTATTGCACAGACTGCTTTAACAGACTGAAGGGTACGATGTATGAATGTGAGTGAGGCAAAGAGTGTGTGCCAAGACCGAGTTGTTTGGCGGTCCGTCCTCTCTGCCTACCCCTGCGGGGAAACGGCGTGATGGTTAGTTAGTTAGTTAGTTAAGGGTAATAATTTATTTTTGTAAAAGTAGTACACGTTAGCTAATTTAGGGGATAACAGATTGAGTAAAGGAATGAGGGAATATATGTTGAAGGGAGATGCGTATAGTTGCGTCAAAAGATGAAATAGGTTTTGTGTTTCCCTAAGGGCTTTCTGTGTTGGGTGAGCTTGAAAATATACTTAATGTTAAGTTGGTTTTTCTTAATTTCAGTCAATCCCCACCTCCGGAATGACGATGTGGTACAGTTTGGACAAGAAGAACAAGCTGCGGAGACAGGGGGTGGTGAAGGTGAGACTCTCCTTCTCCTCAGAGAAGAACTCGCAGGTAGCCACACAGGAACACCGACATCTGCTTAGGATACTGCTGCTGCATGAACTGGAACACTCACAGGTTGGTTCAGAATTTCTTAAAATACCATTGTCACATTATGAGATTTTAAATATTATGAGATGCCTCCACTCCTGACTGACACCTACCGATTTTCTACCTTCTCCCTGCAATTTCTTATTCCTAAGGATGGTGTGGTGTAGGGTGTGGTGTTGGCTTCCAAAGTCATCTCAGTTTTATAAAATTTACTAGCGCAGACCTATGAAAAATCACAGGATTTTATAATGGTAGAATTTGTGAAACTGAATGAATTTATATTAAAAAAAAATTCTCAGGATCATTGCCTTTCAAAAGAAGAAATTTCCCTTTAAAATGTTAGCAAACTTCAAAATTACGACCGTTGTCAAAAATTTTAACAAAAGAAATACATTTTTCAAATAAAGAATTATTAAATAAATCTTTATTGCTTTTCTGAAATGATTTATACTTAGCAGTTCCAATTTTGAAAATTGGAAGTTAGTGAACTTGGAATAATTTTGCGCCATATGCAGGAATACAATCATATGACAACCAAAATTCGTATATTTAACTACTCACAGGTCTTCAGGTACCTGTTACGGCTCGAGGGGTATAATTAAATTAATAAATAACTGTTAAAAAGCGATTAGATTTGATCCTTGTTAAGAGCAGTCTTGATTTGAATTCTTTAGAGACCATCGTAGCAGATGGCAAGGGCAGTTCTGCCAATTTCTTCACTTATATCATTGGTAGTTAGGTACTGAAATTATTTGATTAGTAGCTGGGGTACCCGGCTTCGATCAGGGAATCAATATGAGATTGAACTGACGTTCGAACCCACAACCAGGGTTGCCAGGACTTTTCCAAATACATACCGAACAGTGAGAAAAAAAAAAGTTTTAATCATTTATTTATATTATCAACTTAAATTACAAAGTACCATTGCACAAGAGCAACTAGCTAACCTAACTTATAAAAATTATATCTTATTTTTCCTCCTAAAACATAATTTTAATTTACCGAATATGTAGGAAACACTTGTTTTTTATCTGTAGGTAATTATTAACTACGACGTGCTTGACGTGCCGCGTGGCCGTGGAGTGGAGTACGAGACTACTGCGAGCAAGGGCGGATCCAGCTTTGGCGTCAGGGGGGGTCACATAGTCGTGGTCAAGTCACAAGAAGTTATAATTTAATTTTGATAATAATAGATACAAGTAAAAAGTAGGTCCACCTAGGTCCTGGACTCAGGCCAGGGGGGGTCATGACCCATGACCCCCCTCCCCTGGATCCGCCCTTGACTACGAGTACGAATGACTTACAATACCTACGGCCTACTGGCCTACAGTGCGCGCGTAAGAAAGAGAAGGAAAACGTCATGCACGATCCGCAATCTGCGAAATGGCTCGAAAACAGTGAGCGCGTGCACGAAGCGGCAACATCGCACAAACTAAGTAGGGATGCTACGCAACATCGATTGCCGATTGCGTCAAATCTGACAGTTGAATCGTTTGTTAGGGAAAAAAAATTATCAGAAAAAAATACCGAACCGCCCATATTTCGGTATTTTTGTTATACTGAACACCGAATACGGTGCTAAAATACCGAACGATTCGGTAGAATACCAAACACCTGGCAACACTGCCCACAACAGATCTTGCTTTACATACTCCTACAAATGGGTATCCCCACCCATACAACAAAAGGCTTCGAATGGTCCACAATGTTTCAGAACAGTCTCCACAATGATCTGGAATGTTCCCGAACGTTCAAGACCATTCCCGAATATTCCACAACATTCCAGAACATCCCGGTTCTGGAATGTTGTGGAATGCTCTCGAATACTCTCGAATGTTCTCCGGACTGTTCTAGAAATTTATAGAGGCCGAAACTTCCAGCCCTTGTATCTTCAAAAGCACGCCCTTCAGGTGAAAACGGAAACCTTCTTCGTGGATGGAGGCAAGAGGGCTACCACACCATATAACTCCCTTTATTGTATCGGGACTCGTTTCTGAGTTTTAGCGGCACGCACATTGTAGTAAACTTTCTTTTATAATATATATTGATTAAATGTGTGTTATAAAATACAGTAATTTTCTTTCTAGGTGGCACATTACTGGTGGTCTGGCAGCTACTCCATCCAAGCAGAAGCCCTCATCCAACAACACGCAGCCCTCAGTGGATTGGGACAGAACGAAATAGCCTTAGCACAGTGGACAGTCTTTTGCGCAATACACGTCGAACACCCTCTAAGCTTCTCTTTATTCAATAGCCTCATAGCCAAACTAACCAAACCTCTACAATCCGAAGTCATATGCGAAGAAGAAAACAAACTATTCTGGGACGGAGCCAGAAAGATATTCCCGTCCTGCTTTAGCAAAATCAGAAAGATACGTAAACAACAAGCCGGAGATAAAACCTTATTAAAAATGTTACGAGACATCTTAACGATATTCGTTTCACTATCAGATTTGAAAATTCCAGAAAGTGTTGACATTTTTCCTGAAAATGTTTACGGCTGGTTAAAACGAACTGACGATAAGCCAATCTGTGATATTATATATGTTTTGAAGGAGGCGTGTTTGCAAGGAGCGTCAGAATGGTTTATCCATATTCTGGAGAACAACGAATGCAAGGATAAAAGCGAGGAAGGTCGACTGCAGCATCTCATCCGGGTGATTCAACTCGTCAGATCAGATCTTCAGAGGACTGTGGAGTATTACGATAAAGTGTTTTCTGAGTAAGTATCTGTTCACTAATTAATTGAATTAAATTTTTATGAGAAATTCTTTGCTCAAGCAACAACTTTATATTACTTTGATTTCCTGTACACCTGTTGATTGTGATCATAATTTATGTTATGAAAAACTATGCGTGCAATTAATGAAATTGTTATCCGTTTGTTAATCATGTAAGGAAGCGGGCTCGCGAGCAGGCGAACTAGATATGATTTAACAGATGGCGTTGGTTATAAAGGTTGGGTAATGGCGTTGTCAGTAGATGGTGTTCTGTTACGTTAGCCACAGCAACGTGTGGCCGGGTCTGCTATATATAAATAAAATGTAAAAAAAAACAACTTGTTATAAGCACAAAAACTCATTAGAATTTTTTTTTTTTTTTTTTTTTTTTTTTTTTTTTTTTATTATTTATTGAAACATTTATTATAATTACAATTTTACAACAAAATAATTTTTTTTTACAGGTTTTTTTTTTTTTTTTTACTACTCTTCCATTAAAAGCATCTGCTTGTGTATGGAAGGGGAGTGTACATAAATGCTATTAGTTATTAGTTAGGTATAAGTTAGTACTTAAATAATGAATTGTACATAAATATATGTGAGCTGCAGTATTTATTTGATAATGGTGTGTTTTTTTTTTTTTTTTAAAGAAAGAATGTTATGGAGAACTAAGATATTTGTAAGATTAGTTGACAGTAGTTTTTTTTTTAAGAATATTTTTAAAATGTCTCTTGACAGAGAGCAGTATTCGGGTTTTATCATTGATGCTTCTGATTTCTTCTGGTAGACGATTGAAAAAAGTTCTTCCCTGATAAGTATAATGATGCTGTGCAAAAGACGTATTTAGTTTTGGGCATAGAAAAACATGTTTAAGTCGAGTTCTGTTTTCATTTAAAAATGGATATTTATCTTTTTCTTTTATTATTTGAATTACTGAATTTTTAATATATAAATCTTTAAATGTGGGAACTTGAAATTCTTCAAACAGGCGTTCAGTTGGGTAGTCTAAGGATTTTTTTAATATAATTTTAATAATTGTTCTTTGTACAATTTCTATTGGAAGAAGGTTACATTTATACGCGGATCCCCAACTAATAATAGCGTATTGTAGAGTGGATTGAACTAAGGCATAGTAGATTAAATATAGATTTTTTACCGACAGAAAATTTCTAATTCTTAAAAATATATATATTAATTTTCTGATTTTGTTTACTACTTGACATACTTGTTCCTTCCATTTCAGATTTTTATCGATAATTACGCCGAGATATTTAATTTTATTTGTTGTTTTTAATATTGTACAGTTTGATTTGCAATAATGTTGGCTGTGAATTTTAGTGTTATCGTGTATGACAATGTTAAAATTTTTGGGAGCGTCGTTTGGATGGATTGCAAATGGAATTACAAATGTCTTTTCACTATTTAGTGATAGTAAATTAGTGTCGAAAAAATTCTTAAGCGTATTGATGTCTTCTGTGGCCTGTAATTCTACATTTTCCCAAGTATTTTCACTTATTATTAAAACTGTATCATCGGCGTATGATGTAATTTGACCATGTAGATGTTGAAAAAAAATATCGTTTACATATATGGTAAAAAGGATTGGTCCAAGAACTGTACCTTGGGGGATTCCAAAGCTTGAAATCTCTTGATCACTATTAATACAATTGATTTTTACCACTTGAGGGCGGTTTTTTAAGTAGTTGGTGATCCATTTAATCGCGTTGCCTTTTATGCCAATATCATTTAATTTTTTTAATAGTATCTCATGGGATATGCTATCGAAAGCCTTTCTGAGGTCAATAAATATGCCCGCACATTTTTTACCTTTATCTAATGATTCGTAAATGTATGAAGTTACGTTAGCAATTGCATCTTGTGTGCTGAGTGATTTAATAAAACCAAACTGGTTTTTGTTTAGTATTTTATTACTATCTAGGAAATTTACCAATTGTTTTTTTACTATTTTTTCAAAGATCTTTCCTATGTTAGAAATTAGACAAATTGGGCGATAATTCGTTACTTGGTGTGGATCACCAGATTTGTAAATAGGTGAGATTATTGTGTTTTTGTAGTTCATTGGAAATATTCCTTTCGTTAAACTCAAGTTTATTAAATGAGTGATGGGTTTTATTAAGTAAGATTTCATAGATTTTAACATGTGTGTCGTAATAGAATCAAAACCGGGAGACGAACCTCCTTTCATATTTTCTATTATTTTTAAGATTTCACATTCTGTTGTTATTTCAAATGTTGAAAGTACATTACGTTTCTGTAAATTTTTATTTTTATGTTTTTCCGGGTTAGAAGGTTTATGAATATTTTTTGCAAGATTTTTTCCAACATTTGCAAAGAAGGAATTAAATATGTTTGCACATTGTTTAGGCTGTAAATTGGCATCTATAATTTTTTTATCATGTTCGATGTACTTAATATTTTGAGTTTTTTTTGTATTGTCTATGGCCATATTCACAGTTTTCCACATTTGTTTATGATTATTTTCTGAAGATAATATTTTATTTTTAAAAAACTCTTCCTTACTTTTTTTAATATAAGAAGTTAATTTATTTTTATATTTTTTATAAAAATTATATGCTTTTTCATCATGGGGATTTTTTAAAGTTGTTTTATAAAGTTTTTCTTTGTTTCTAATAGATATTATAAGTCCTTTGGTAATCCAAGGTTTTAAACATCTTAATTTTGATTTTATGTGTATTATTATTTCAGTTGTCGAATTTTTAATGTGTTGTGACAGGATTTTTTCAAAGTTAGTCGAACATATTTCAGTATCATCACTCTTTAAAACATTGTTCCAATCTTCCTTTTTTAGTTTTTCGGAGAGAATAGTCATGTCTATTGTTGATTTTTTGGGTATTAAATTATGTTTTTTATGTTTAATATTATTATTATACAGAAGTAAGCATGAATGATGATCAGTTATGTTAGTTTTCCAAACAATTGATTTTAGTTTGTGAAGATCTTTAATGTTTACGTTTGTCCAAATGTGATCTAAACAAGATGGAGTATGTTCTTTTATTTCTCTAGTATTTTTATTTATGCAAGATATGAAATTTTGTTCAGTCATACAATTGATGTATTCAGTTTTGTTATTATTTTCTATTTTTTCATTAATGTTCACATTAAAATCACCCACCACGAAGCAGAGTTTATTTTTTAATTTTAATAATATGTATTTGAGGTCGTTAATAAACGTAATAATACTCGAGCCATGCGTTCTATAGATAGCTATTAAATGATATATTGATTTGCCGAGTTTGAAATGTACTTCGATGCAGTTTACCAAATGTATTGGGTGTTCTATAATGTTAACAATACTAAATTTATTATTTGCAAATATTATTATTCCCGAATTTTTGTTGATATCTACTTTGGTAGAAATATAATTGTACTCAGGTAAGTGATAAGACGGTGACTCAGCGTTCGTAAATGTTTCGGTTAACACTATGAAGTCCGGCTTTTTAATTAAATTATTTATTTTTAAAATTAGTTCATCTAAATTTTTCTGAATGCTACGGATGTTTATGTGCATAATAATTATATCATTGATGTTTTTAGAAATAATTTTGTTACATGAATCAGTACAAATACATTCATATTCTTGAATTTTAATATTTAATTCTAATTCACTATTTACGAAATCATCCATTTAATTAATGCATTTTTGGTTGTATTTTGCAATATTATATATAAGTTTTTTTATTCAATGTCGTAGTTTATTCTTTCTTTGGCTAATTTAAGCATGTAAGAACGAAACTTACATGTTTCACTGTTTGTTCGGTGGTCTATTTCATTCATTTTACTGTTGAAGGAGTTTATTTCTTTCTTCTTGTTAGCTGCGTGACAGTTGGCGCATTTGGGCGGTAGTTCCAGAGATTTACACTCGGAGATGGGATGATCTTCTGAACAGTGCTTGCATGTTGGTTTATTCATTTTATTGTAGCATTTTTGTGCTGTGTGTCCGAATCTTTGACAATGGAAACATTGGGTAAGAACGTTACAATCGGTTACATAGATTCTCATGAATCCTAGATGAATTTTTTTTCTATTTATAAGATGTAGTCTCAATTCTGGATTTGTTTGGAGAATTAAGTTTTTGTTGTTAGTTTTTTTGTTCGTAATGATGGCTTTAACTTGTAATATGTTTTTATCTTGGTATTTTTCACATATCATTTTGATGTCGTTGTTTTGTTCAATTATGTCTTCTAAGAATTCTTTTTCGGTATAGTCTTTGTCAAGTCCTTTGAATATTACGCATGGATCCGTTTTCACAAGTACCTCCGCTATTATGGTTTTGTCGACTTCATTTATCTTATCTTTTAATTTTTTTGCCTCTTCTTTTTCTGGGCATGTTATTATAATGTTTTTTTTTGTTTTTTTAATTTCACTTACTCGAATTCCCAACTGCGATATTTTGATTTTTTGTATTTTCTCTTTTATTTTTTCAGTGTCTTCTTCTTTTAAGCTTTTTATAATTATAGGAAATCGTTTTTCTTGCGTTTGTGGTATTAAGTTTTTTACTGCCGAAGAGTATGAAAATGAGTTTTTTTGTGTTTGGTTTTTTTCTTGAATTTCACATTTTTCTTGTAATTTAGCTAATTCTATTGCCATGTGGGATATCATTTCCATGATGTTATTTATTTCTTTCATCATTTTTGATTTGGTTTCTTTGGTAAGTTTATTTTCTTCTATGATTGTATGTAAGTCGCTTATGTTTTGTTTCGCCTTAGTAATGAAGGCATGCGGATCAACCGCTTCCTCCATTTTCACTGGTTATGAATTATTTTATTTTCGGTTAATTTATATACTTTTAAAGTTTGTCTGGGTTTGAAAGTGTTATTTTATTTATCGCCGCTCACTCGCGTCCAACACCGTTAGAGGTTTAGGCGACACTGAATTATTTATTTATTTCCAGTGTGGTAAAATTCTCTTACGCCAAGAGTCTGTACATCCTGTACCAGTCCAAGATCTCTATGCTGGTGGAGCCGGAAGTGCTGGAAGTCTGCAAGAGTATGAAGAGGCTGCGCTACAGCGATGACTCACACCACAAGGTGACCCTGGCCGACGCCAGCGGGGAGGCTACCCAACTCGGGGGGCCCAAGCTGCAGGGAGAACCCCTGGCTATGGGAACCACGCTGTTTGAACTGTATCTGGTGCTGCAGAGGTTTTTGGCGTAAGTGAAAAATCTGATTAAAATTATGCAAATTCGGCCGTTGTGGCATTATCGGAACATCAAGGTTCTATCTGACTCTGCAATGATGTACGATATTGAACTCTAAAGTAGTGCTATCAAGAGTCCAATATCTCACAATATTGCTGTGTCAGATATAACTTATTGTTACAAGAGCACGATTTGGTTCCACGACAAAACAGAGTAGTGAAGAAAAATCAAACAACCTAGCTTGGTTTTGGCTCAAAATCTCATTTAATTTTGGCTCTAACTGGTTTGTTTTGATTCAAAATCTCATTGTTATTATGAATTAGAGCTTATGTGTTATGTGATCTGCTAAATAAATCTCGAGTGAAGCCTTGTAATAAAGCTAGCATTTTAGACAAGTCGAGGAAGTATTCCTTACTGACATGTTTTCCGATTGCGCTATTGCCGAGGAGATCAATGACTGTAGTTCCTCAGAGAATCTTCCATTGAAGTACCGGTAGAAAAAGGACAGCATTTTCCCCAATAATTGCAAACGTTTGTTAAGATAGGGGAATCTATCAAACATATCGCTCGTTTCTGCACGTTCATTGATGGCCTTTCAAAATATTTTCAACATAACTTATACTTTACATCTTTTATTTTACAGATTGGGCCAAGGTCTCTGTCCCGTAGACTGGAACCAATTCTCCATTTCTAAGTTCCACAACTGGTTCTTCGGCGGAGTAGCTCAGTGGCTGGACATCGCCGTGTTCAAGGCCCTAACGAGGATAGAGAAGGCCGTGGAGCTGGACCAACTGGTGCCAGTGGACAACACTGTGAAATACAGCAGCTCTGCGGTGGACACCCTGGCCATATTCTATCAGATCAAGGTGTTTTGGCAACAGCTTGCCTGGCCCGATGTGGAAGGGTCTTACACATTTGTGGCGAAGATTGTTGATGTAAGTTTATGCAAATATGTACTAATAAATATTATGTTGGTTGTAAAAAACATAATAATGTACTGTAATCTACCCTAAGCCAAAAGTGAAGAATAGTTTTTACATTTTACAAGGGTGGAAAAATTCATGTAAAAAAATTTGTAAAAAGATTTCATACACAATAATGTATTACTAAAATTTCTATTGATTTTTAGCTGGTTATGGAATAAAAATAAGATAGGTGATTTTTTGACAGTTAAAATTAATGAACTTTGTAAAACTTGTGTTGCAAAAGGTTGTTAATGAAAATGTTTGAGTTAACCTACAAATTCCTGACAGAAAATGCCTTATAAATTTCATTATACCACAGTAGGGATGTTACGAATGTGATATTTTTCACATTCGCGAATGTTCAGGGTGCAAATGTGTGAATGCGAATGTTAAGGAATCACATAAAAAAAAAACTTTAGTCAACATTAATCATCGTTAATAAAAAAATAAAAATAATAAATCAATTCTTATACACAAAGTTATAATCGTAATTAAGCAATTTAATAATCGAAGTTCAAAAGAGGCATATTATATTTCAGAAAAAGCAATTTTCCAGCCTTTTCTCCTATGAGACGATTTCTAAGGGGCTCATATATAAGGCCGGCTGCACTGAACAATTGATCACTCGGAACGCTGGGCGGTGGCGCGCTCAGATATTTACGAGCCAGATCTGTCAATTTGTCATATTTCAATTTAGTCTTCCACCAGTCCAAAGGGTTTTCATCAAGAGAGGCTTGTTTTTCTTTAAGATATGCCTTCAATTGAGCTTTGATTTCACAGCTTATAGTGTCTCCAGTTTCTTTACCTAGGATTCTTGGATTCCTGCTAGATTGCTTATAAGAGTTTTAGCAGAACTCGTCGAAGGCTCATTAATGTTGCTTGTTGAAGTGCTTGCTTGCGCGAAAAACAAAAGACATGTGGATAGTGGGGGAGTCACGACATGATCTGCACACATTCGCATTCACTAAACATTCGCATCGATTGTTGCGAATGTCGATGCGAATGTTTAAAATGATGCGAATTATTCACATATACGAATGCGAATGCGAATGTTCGTAACATGCCTATACCACAACTCAACGTTTGAGAGTTTTTTCTGCTTCAGACACGTGGACAGTGGGGGATTCACGACATGATCTGCACACATTCGCATTCGCTAAACATTTGCATCGATTGTTGCGAATGCGAATGTCGATACGAATGTTTAAAATGATGCAAATTATTCGCATACGCGAATGCGAATGCGAATGTTCGTAACATCCCTATACCACAGCTCAAAGTTTGAGAGTTTTTTCTTCTTCAGATAATATGTAGATCTTAATTATCGAAATTATTTTCAATTGTGAGCTTTCAAATATCGATTCAGCTAGGTATCAAAAAATATGACAAAATTTAGTTTGTTTTATATTTTCAAGTACGATAAAACAGTGTTGGAAATTTAATAGTAGATATCACCAGAAAAAAAACATCAGAGTGTGCAATTCACACGTGGTAAAAGTGAAACCTTCAGAAAACTAAAGTAGACAAGAGAGAGGAGGCTACAAAGCACCGCACAGAGAAGAGATTGATACGCCACGAAGCACCGCAGATGTATTTGTTTGTCTCTTTTTAGTGTTGCCATTTTTCATTTCATCGAGTTTCAAATCACAACGGTGCTAAAGATGTTTTCACTTCAAAAAAAAATTTTTAATATAATTAAATGTTTTATTTTTATTTTAACTTTATGAGTAAAACCTCAAATTGTAATATTTAATTAAATGAAGACAGTATAAGCGAAACTCAATCGAAAATCTGGAAACAGAAAAATCAGAAAAAGATATTGTCCCAGAGGTGTCAATATATTTTTCTGATTTTTCTGTTTCCAGATTTTCGATTGAGTTTCGCTTATATTGTCTTCATTTAATTAAATATAATTAAATGTAGTCAATAATTTTCATTAGTAACATAGAAAACATTGTAATATCTTTTGTGTAACAATTCCAGGACATCTGCCGCTGCTGCGTGTTCTACGCTGACAACATGTCTGCACGCGTGGAGGGCATGGGCGAGGTCACCACCATCTACGAGAAGAAGTTCCAGGTTACCACCGAGTGGTGCCTGGCTATCAATAACATCGACTATGTGCGCCAGAGCCTGCAGCCCTTCGTGGGTGAGCTGGGCATGGTCGACATCATCACCAGACTCGGCGAGTTGAGGAGCCCTATGGAAGCTCAGAGGTATGATTTTTGCAAATGATACATTTTTATCAGCACTGACATTGTACATTGCCATTACATTTGATTTTGAATTTGTGCAATTAGACCGAAATTTATGGTCAACATTTGATTCATGAATCGTACCCCCATCACATTTCTCATGTTCTTCGTTATTCTTTGGATTAAAAAATGTAATCACACTTGATTAACTTCTTTATTTTTTATATTACAGGTGTAAGGAGACATTAGAAAATGTTGTTGAAAATGCAATTGACACCGTCAGAAACAAAATCATTGAACTTTTGGAAAAAGTTGTCAGAAAGGTTAGTAAATGTCAATGCCAATTTTTTTTATTGTACACCGACCCGCATAGATCGAATGAGAATTACTTCTAATAGGACAATGCATTATTTTTAACAGAATTAATTCAGATATCGACATATTTAGCATTAGTGAAGCTCTATTAATGCTTGTATGGTTTGTGTACCTACCACTTATGTTCAAGGTAATACTGTTTCAAATGTACTTAAAAAAAGTATTAAAATTTAAAATTTTGTAATGTTTTTGAATGAATAAAAAATTGAATTTCTCTTAAGGTCACATAAAAGAGGTTGTGTAATTCTTCACAGGGATGTAATAATTATGTAGCCACGTTGAATGATCTTTAAAACAATAATGCAAAGTCCTGGCTACTCCTTGGAATGGCCTCCACTCCTGCTGCTTTTATGTTATCTCCATCCAATTCCTAGTGCGGTTTTCAATTCGGCACCACCCAACCTAACCTTACCTAACCTTACCTAACCTAACTACATAAGTCTAGACCTTCCAACACTGCTTCGTTCTGCAGGCCCAATAGAGGATCTTCTGTCTTCAATCCTTGCTACATTTCGTACTTAGCACAGCCATTCCAGTTTCGCAGAGCCATTCCAGTTTCATCAATCTTAAAATGGATTATTTCGCTGAAATTGAAATTCAAATGCAACATTGACATCAAATAATTGCTCTATTGTTTTTTAACATTAGAATGGTCAGTGTTAAACGTGGATTCAAGTAGTGTTGGGTAGGACACGATATCAGGATGAGTTTGTATGAGTTTCTCAAATATCGAAATGAGGTATTGAGGTGTCCTACCTCATTTGAGGTACTGTTGTGCGGTATTCACTTATCAATACCTACATAATTTACAATAAAAAATATTTAGAATAAAAAAATTTTTTTAAGCAGTTGGGACTCTTGATAAATATATATTGACACACCAGATAAGTCAATATAAATATCAGTCAACTAAACTAAACTTGTTAGGGATGTATATAAATATATATTGACATATATATTTATATACATCCTATCCAAGGTTCATGCACCATATGGACTAACTTGAGGAAACTGATTCTGTGAGCCTAGAAACTAGAAGGAAAGCAAGTCTTGCTAATCTGTCTTTCAAAATTTGGAACAATTTCATCAATAGCCCATTTCTCTTGGAATGCTATGGTTTATATGTACCAGACCACTACAGCCGAAGTCGACATCATGACTTATTTAAAGTACCGAACGGCAGAACAGACGTCTTGGCAAAGCATAGCATGACGAGGGGAGTGGTGCTGTTAAATGAAATTGCAAACCATTTGGATGTAAGTGACTGTTATTTATATGCCTTAAAAACATTATTGAAGAGTCACTTGCCTAAATGCTGATAGGGTAACTAAATTGTACTGTAATTGGAATTATTCTATTGTACAATAATAATAAAAAATAAAAATAAAATAAAAATAAAAATAAAATGTCCGATTTCAAATACTAAGACAATCTGCCATTCCAGATGATGCCTTCCCTGTCCCGCTTCCTGATGGAGGGTGCAGAGCTTCTGCACCAGGACTGCTCCAGCCTGGACCGTGTGATGCTGTACCTGGAGGAGAATCTGGACGTGCTGCACAGCCAGCTGAATACGGATAACTTCACAAGAACCCTCGACGTTATCTGGGACCAGCTCAGTCAGCTTCTGTTCCAGTTGGTGGAGACTAACTTAGAGGTACATTTTTATTAATTCCAACGAAAATTATATACACATCTCCCTCACTCTAAAAACTCATCCTATTACATAAGGTTGAATGTGAACATTTTCAGGGAGGATGGTATTTTTCAGATTTCATATCAGGAAGTGTCTTAATGAGATCTGTTTTCAAAAGCAATATGCAGTCTGTTAATTTTGATATTTTGTAATTTTTGAAAACCTAAAGTTGTTTTACTTGTACTTATTTAAAATATACAGTAGGCAACGAAACGTACATCTTATCGAATCAGAATGAAATCCAAGGAATACTTCACAAAACTTATTTTTATCTTCCGTTTTGCACAACCAATAAAATACACAATAATTCTTAGCTTGTAAACCAGCCTTAACTAACAAGGAAAAACTGATCTGCCGAGCGATTCTATATCTTTTGTGGGATCGTTATCGAGATAACGGACGTGATCTCCTGTCAGATTTGTGTGATTTATTTGCTTTTCCTGTGTACAACGTACATTAAATGAATAAATAATCATGCATACTCACAGGAATTCGTGTTTAAAACGATCTAAACTAATATATTTGACAGTAAATATGTAAAAATCACACAAATTTGACAGGAGATCGTCCGTTATCTCCATAACGATGCCACAAAAGATATAGAATCGCTCGGCTGATAAGCCTGTTAATATGTAGGTAGGTAGTTTTGAAGTCTGTTTTATATGGCCATCCTTATTTTAATTTTTTTTTTCTTAAATTACTAATAAAAATGTCTCTTGGAAAATACCTAATAGAAAATTCTTTAAAATATCATTAGAGTCATTGACTTATAACCTAGCCTTGAAAATTCATTTTCAAAGTAATATTTGATTTTGTAGAGTACCCTATTGTGAGGCAGATCAATGATATGTTTTTTTTTTCTTTTTACGTGAGCTCCACACAGGAGGCCCCGAGGAAAATAATTTCCATCAGGGCCTATGTCATCTTTGAGGATGCTGTGTGGATGATTTTTTGAGGAAAGGAAGGAGAGGAGAGTTCTGGGAAGGAAAAGGGTTTAAGGGGTGGGTAGGAATCTGGGGTTCAGTGTGTCCTGGTTATCGGCCTCCAAGACCTAGACAAACCTCACCCCATGAACCCGGGCACCCCTGCTAAATCACCAAACATAGCGAACCACTTGGGGTGACCTATGGCAGAGGTGTTGGTTATTCAATAAAGGTTCCCGGGGCGGCGGTACCCATTCCCGCCTCCCAAATTGAAAACATCTTCTGACAACAAACTAATTGAATTCCAGAAACGCCGGCCGCCCTCTTTCTTCTCCAACCTGCACCAGTGCCTTAAGATCATGGTGCAGTCCTTCAAGCAGGACAACACCGAGTCTCAGTCCAATGAGACCCTGGCACGGATCCAGCACCTGCTGCAGCTGCACGGCTTCGAGACCACGGAGCTCATTCACCAGTATTTCTTGGAGCGCTGGCAGGAGCAGCAGAACCTACAGGACTCTCCCTTCGGCATGCTGTCCGTCAGGGCTCTGTTCACCGAGTCTTCGCTCGTTATTGAGGTTATGAACGCTAGAAACTTGTTGGCTATGGATTCAAATGGTAATTATTGTCATTTACTATTATTAAAAGTACATTTCATTATATTTTACACGGTGGTTAAAAAAGACCGTTCATTATGTATAGGAAAATAGGAGAGATGTTTCATCATATAAAGTAAATAATGAACGAATCTCAGATAAGATTAGTGCCTACAAAACCATTTTCACATGTTTTGTAGGTACAAATCACTTTCATCACTTAAAATTCTCAATTCTAATCTCGATTCGTTTCTATTCGAACTCACTTCTAACTATGAATAAACAATTGCCATTTATACTCTGTATGCCGGGTAATGAATAAACAATTGCCATTTATACTTTGTATGCCGGGTAAAAAAATACTGTAAAAATATAATTGACTACAACAGATTGATATAAATTTTTAGACTGCCATTTTTGTGAAATATGTATTACCCCCAAGGACACTTACTTTTTTTTAAAGAAAGACAAAGATTCCCGATTTAAAAAAAAACCTGACAATATTTGAAAATCTCCTACTACCACCACAGCAAGCGGAAAATATTTGTCTCGTGATGGAGGACTTAGCCAGCCGAGGAATCGAACATACAATCATGGGTTGCTGAAGCCAACTCAACCACTGATTGGTCAATGCTAGCAAAAAGCTTTAAACTAAATTAAACATAATATCAGAATGATTTTCACTGTTTATTATAACTGATAGTTATAACAGAGGTTGTACGTGACGCATTCGTTCTAGTATATTTTGTCTTTTTACATACAACTTCTCCCTGGGACTATTCTATATTGTATCTCTGTAAACTTGACCATAGATTATATTTTATTATTTTCTTCAACCAAAAGGTGTTTTGCATACTATGATTATGATATTGCAATATCAAAACTTATTGTTGTTTTAATGAATCATTATTTTTGTTTGCTTCCAGGAAGTGTAGATTCCTTTGTGAGAATTCACCTGCTGCCTGAGGACCTGTTTGCCGGCTGCATCAGACCCAAAACACAAACGCATAATAAAAATCAATTCCCTCTTTATGATGAAGTCTTCAGAATGTAAGTAAAAGTTATATACAAATACAGTACAATCTCACTAATCCGGCACTATTAAAAACCAGAGGGTGCCGGATTATTGGAATGTTCGGATTACTGGATTATAGAGAAAAAATCATAATAAATAAAACAAAGCATTTCATAAAGAGAATATACACACTATTCACACTTCAAAATAACAGGTAAATATGTACGCATGTGCACATGAGATAAGTTTTGAGGTTAGACTGCTAGATGACAACGCGGCGATGGAGCTCATAGGCTTAGAGGGGCGAGGGAGGCGCGGGCGGAGGGTGCAGGATTATTGGACATATCGGTCTATTGAAGTGCCGGATTAGTGAGATTGTACTGTACATTTTTTTTTCGCTTCCAGTTTTGACAGTAATAAAGTCGCCTTAACATTACTCCGTTCACTAAAAAGGGATCATTTTAATAATGAACTACTATTATATTACATTTTTTAATGTAAATGAAGCAAAGAGTGAATGCCAAGGATGATTGATCCTCTATCCCTCTCTGTCTAATCCAATGGAAAAACGGCATGCTGGTTGGTTAGTTAGATACTAAAAAGCTCAAACTTCCAATGCCAACTCAGCCACTGATCGATCAGTCATGACGTCATGTTTGGGTCTCACCGTCTGGCTGAGTAACATTTTCCGCTTACTGTGGTGGTAGTAGGAGATTTTCAAATATTGTCAGGTTATTCGTAACCCATGAATGTTCATCTTACATGTATAATATTTTTAAGTTTTTCGTCAACATTTAATATCGTCACGGTCATATTTATCACAACGGAGGGGGTGTAACAGCATACCACGGTGGAAGGGGTGTAATGATAAAGATTTAGTTAGTTTGTCTCTACAACATAGTGATTTTTTCCTTCTTTTCAGAGTTCTGACACCCGAGCAGAGGAAATGCCCTGAGGGCCTGATAGTCTTCAATGTCAAGGACAAGGACATGTTTGGGATGTCCAACCAGTATCTTGCCGAGGCCTATATTCATTTCAAAGAAGTTCCCGATACGGAGACTGATATCAAAAGCTTGCCACAGGTTCACCTGAAGTTATCCAGGCCAACTAAACTAGGTGAGTACCTATCTAAAATTGTTATAAAGCCTCATACTCACCTTTGAGATGTAACCATTACATAAACATAACACGGGGTTAGAGGATGATCTTATCGATCAACGCCTGTATAACAGTCCTAGTGTACACCCTAGAGCTTGGTTCCCGTTTCTGCAATGGTTACGGTTCAGCTCGCAGGTGAGTACACGGTTTTAGAGTCTCTTAACCCCTCCGAAATTCGCCATTTAAGCCCTTAAACTGTCTCAAACCAAATGACATTTTACGAAAACTTTTTGTTATTGCCGCTTCACAATTAAAGCTCTATAAATGAAACATTTCTGAATGTAGCCGAATAGTAAAAACTGATGTAGAAAGGTTACAAAATAAGCTTTCAAATTATTATATTACAAATAAATATCAGCATTTGTAAATATTAAAATTTAGAGCGCAAACATTAAAAATGACTCACGTGATGATTTTTATGTGAAAACGGTACTAAAATCACAGATTATGTAAACAACAATACTTATTCTATTGTATATATGTGTAATAAACACTTTTGTCACCTCACTTTTTTATAATTTCATATAAAAATATTTAACAAAAATTAAAAATGTCGAGCGCGGACGAGCCGCTGGTAGTAAATTTGCGCGGGTAAATATTTTTGTCAACTACACGACTGACAGCTGATTCCTGTTATGTATTTCTATAGACAACTTGATAGGGATGTACAGCTTGATCTAATATCGACCTTTTACTTTTTGGTTTAGGGATGTAACTAAAACAATAACGGAGTTAGAACGATTTCTATGGAAACACACGCGCTGACGTATAAACACGCTTATTGTACTTGACTGCTGTCTTATTTCTAACGCTTATATCTGCTTACGTTGCGGAGGGGTTAAAACAGAAGATAAACCCTTTCAACTTTACTAATAGGAAAAAAACACTTCTCAAACATTAAATGGTGCTTTAGTTACCCGTTGAATAAATACTGTACAAGCGCAGAATCGATTTGGTACTAATTAAATATGTCTTTAACTGTGCTCTTAAAGTGCTGACAATGTCGCATTTTGGCAGACTGACACGTGAAATTCTCATCTCTTACCAAATGAACATAATAATAATAAGATTTCTATGAAAGCGATGTTTTTTAATAGCATGAATGTTTTAAATGTGTGTAGGTAAGTCTAAATCCTAAAAATCAACATTCATGTATTGTGCAAACAATCAATCCATAAGTCAATTTTTTTAGTTATTCTCTGAGAATTATTATAATAATTTTTTTATCGTATAAATGACATAAAAAGTGAAGGTATAATTTTCTTCCAGAATCTCTAAATAAAAGGAATGTGTTTTCTTTATTTCGTATTATCTACAGTTTTTTGACGTTTAATTCGATCCAATGAAATTTTTTTGCTTGGCTTGTCTTGGCTTTATGTCGTAGTTATAAGGTTTTTCAATGGACGTACAATTAATAAAAATTAAAAATACAACTTAAAAGCGTAAAACCCCATTACGAATGGGTTTTACGGTACTAAATATTTTCAAACATTATCTAATAAAAATATGTTTTTTTATTATTTTATACAGAGTGTCACAATTTTTTAAATATTTTTATGGATGTAAAAATATGTTTTTTAGAAATACCTAAAATATCGATTTAATGTTAAAAGTATTTAAGGAGTTATTGAAGTTTTAAAGAGTATGGTAGATTGTTGTTACATTATGGGTATGGGTGGGTTAAATAAATGTAATGCATGTTAGCGTAGATACATGCATTATGAAACTTACTTTAGAGGAGAAGACACTCTCATTAGGTACCACCCAGAAGAGGTGGTTTTAGCTATATTTGCTGACCAATATAGATAAAAACCAACCTTCCTCTTCCCCTTCTACTAGTAAATAATTTTATATCGTCAAATTTATTCACGTTAATATTATTATAATAATAAATTTGGAAAACTTATATAGCGCTGTTTTTGCAAAAAATCGCCTCAAGAGCGCTGTACAAATTAGCATGGATTTTACATTAGAATTTACTTAACTTAGGAGGCTCGATAACAACTCGTCTTGCAGCTATCAAGCGCATGGATTATTGGAATTCTAGCTCCCCGATAAATTAAATAAAATATCTTTTTTACACGTATTTCAATATACTTAATCTTTTCACCGCGGCGGCTGACTAAAGTCATTTCATCAAGTGGCTCACACCGCGCGGCGGCTGACTTCAGTCATTTTCAAGTTTCAACTTCGTTTTCTAAGCACATGTATGCCGTATACGATCGAAATTTATATTAAAAATAAGAATATTCATTTGTGGTGCGACCTCTCTGAGAATGTTTATCAACTACTTCATTGTTTATCTTGGTAAATGAATAAAACCGAGAGCGTGCCCCAGCCGCCAGTCACAGTTTTGAAAATGCGCGCGAATCTGATTGTCTCTTTCGAGCGGACCCCGTAGCGTATTCGTAATAATACTTGTGCATCGATATCCACTTTGAAATCTACTTGTGTACATTTAATTGTTGTATTATTTAAAAATTGACTAATTCAATTTTAAAAACATCTTGTTTTGTCTATTTACGTATGAATTTTAAAACTTTTTTTTAACAACACTCAAATTGTCGACACATGGCATATCTGAAATTGATATTGAAGCAATGTTAGATTCGGAAAGTGTTTTTGAAATAAGTGATGACTGATGACGATACAGATATTGTTTTTGTTGGGCATTATGAAAGTTATGTCTCAATCCCGTCAGTTCAGCCAACAACTTCTTCTGCTGAACCTTTGACTTTCCCATCTCAACCTAGCCGGCCCTCTAAATTCAGAAACCTATTCGTAATAAATTCGCGAAAATACCGAATATTTTCTGCGTAAAGCAAATATTTGCGGTTGATTGCCACCGTGACCGGTTCTTAAAATTTAGATATTCGTAGTAAATTTGTAAAAATACAATATATTTCCACGTAAATCGAAATTTCCGAAACCGAATCCCATCTCGGCCGCCCCACCAAATTTAGATACCTATTTGAAATAAATTCACAAAAATACCATATTTCCGCGAAAATCGAAATATCGCACCGGATTTCCTTTGCAGGCGGCCATTCTAATTCGGGAATTAGAAGTAAATTCGTAAAAATACAAAATATTTCTGCGTAAATCGAAATTTCGCAGCCGAATCACGTCGTGGCTGGCCCTCTAAATTTAGATACCCGTTTGATTCACAGAAAATACGATATTTCCGCGTAAATCGAAATTTCGCGGCAGATTTCCGTTGCAGGCGTCCATTCTAATTAAGATGTTCATAGTATTCGTAAAAATACCCACCATTTCTGTTTAAATCAAACATTTGTGGCCGTTTCCATAGAGGCCGGCCCTGTGAATTCAGATATTTCGAGTAGATTTGTAAAAATACGCTAAATTTCCTCGAAAATAGAAATTTGCGGCCGATATCCGCCGCACCCGGTTCTTTAAATCCATATAATCGAAGTAAATTCGTAAAAATACGGCATTCCGGTGTAAACCAATTTAGATTTATAAAATAATAATACGAAATAGGTCGATATCAACCGCATAAATTAACGTTTTACGGCGATTTACTGCCGTAAAATGTCGATCTTATTAATGCAAATTTATCAGTGAAAACAATATAAAATAATTTCACAACATAAATATCAATAAAATGTTAACTATAGAAGTATCTATAAACTAAAACCATAGCATCTTTTAAAATTCGATAAAATTAAAATTGATAACGTTATTATCAAGCTCTGCAAGTATTTTAGTGTGTATTTTTGTTACAGCTGTTTCAGTTTACAGTTTGAAAATGGTTTTGCAAACATTATAACATTATCAAATTAAATTTTAATTAAATTACAAAAACAAAAAATTAAATGGAGTTCTACGAATTATACACAAAAACAATTAATAAAAATAGAGCATCGGCGCAGTGGCCCTTCTTGACGCGTCTCGTATTTCACTACACGAGCAAGTAGGTAGCTATATGTTACGTCATACGTTGCTAGAAGCGGCCATGTTAGAGATTGCTTTGTTTGTTGATATTCACGGCGTGTTTATATTAACGCAATTATAACGTTATCTTCATTTCAGTTGATCTCAAATGAATGTTTATTGATACTTCGATATTGGAGGATGATGTTATCAAGATTTATTAATGTTTTTAGGATTAATCCAGACAATGATTTTGTTTTCTAATAGGGTCTATGTAAAAATGACATTCGAAAAAGAAAGTGCCGCGTGGGGACGACTGCTTAGGTATATTTTTTTAGCGGTTAAAAGGTTAACCATGTAGTGGGCTAGATAACCACTCGTCTTGCAGCTATCAAGCGCATGGATTGTTGGAATTCTAGCCCCCCAATAAATCAAATAAAATATCTTTTTATATGTACGTATTTTAATTTACTTAACTGTGTAGGAGGCTAGATAACAACTCGTCTTGCAGCTATCAAGTGCATGGATTATTGGAATTCTTGCCCCGCAATAATACATTTACCTTATGTATTTACTAATCTACTTAACATCCTTAGTCTAGCTTAATCTAATTTAATCTAACTTAATCTACTTAATCTAACCTAACCTAACTTAATCTTACTCACACATACTCAAAACCTATATTTAATAAATCTGCAGTTCATAACAACAATTGCAAAGAAACCATAAAAAGTAACATGTAATCAACGCTAACAAAAATGTATATACTCGTAATACACTGTAATAATTGTCACTGTGAACTGTTTATTATTATTGATTGTTGTTTTAAACACTATCTCTTAGGTATTTTAATTTGTCATTTATCACTTCATACGTAAGGCACTGGTAGAAACCGAAGGGCGCGGGCTCAGTCCGATAACTTCCTAGTCCATGTGCTTAGGGGCGGGGGGCAGGCGCGGGCGGTTGGCAGCGGGGGCAGCTAGGGATGTAGAGATAGCAGAGGTCATTAGTTTGTTCTCTTCTCTGGTGCGTTTCTTAGAAGGCCGCTTCGGTGGCCCACACACCGAACGGGTCATATGGTCCACAGTCGTAAATACAGCGACGTAGCGGCGAGCAGCGGGGGTTGCAGTAAAGGTGCGGGGTGCGCAGGGGTACGGCTATGACACCCAACGACTGAACAAATGACCACATCTGGTAAATGTTCGCTACCCATCCTGGGTTTTAAACACTTCGCATCTAATGAATCACGATAACAATCTGCACATATTCTTAAAACTCGTTATACGTCCACACTGCTTACGATAAAATTATTTTGAGTTCACATATGTAATGTACACAGAGTAATAAACATTATTTGACACTTTTAAGGTCTCAAAATGTTAATTATCCCTCTTATTTAATAAGGGATAACGAGACCGGCCAGAATGCGTCAGGCTGCTCCGAGCACCTGACGCATTATTGTATATGTATATGTAAAACTAATGAAATTTAACTGAATGTGATAATTTTGTATTTTTCAGAGGGCGATGCTGTAAAGTCTCTAGAACACCGGCAGGGAGATAAGCAGGCCCGGGAATTCCTCAAGAAACAGAAGCAAAAGATTGGCTTGCCTCACTGACTATATGTTCGGAACAACATGAAGAGATCTCTTAACAACTTAACTGTTGAATAAAGCCATGAACACAAAACTATGCCGTAATATTAACTTATCATAATATTATGTAAATGTGTTTTTCACTACAATTTACATAAAATAATATCTTATGGTTGTTTCAAATATTAGATATGTTCAGAAAGTAAGTGTACTATGACCATAACGGGCTGTGGTTTTTAATTTTTAGTAGAGGGAGATCTCCTGACCAGAGTGAGCAGCGCAGGAACACGGCAGTACGTAAACTTACGTAGTGTACAGTTGCGTGAAAAATGTCGGTAAGAAATCCCGCCAAGTGTGAGCCATGTGCTGTGATCCGCTTCTTACTCGCGGAAGGAATAACACATAAGAAAAAAAAAGTGAGGATTCTCTGACTTTTATTGTGACTGGAGATGAAACGTGGGTGGCTCATTAAAAAAACAGTTATCACAGTGGCGTCACTGCCAATTCCCCATCTGTCAAAAAATTCAAAATCACAATTCCAATCTCAATGTTACCGACCGAAAAGGCATAATTTTGGCCGAATATCGGCTTCAGGGGGAGACTATCAATGAGCAACGATAATGCGAGACCCTAAAAAAACTTAAAAGGAGCATTCAAAACAGAAGGAGGGGAATGCTGACGAAAGGAGTGTGCTTGTTGCACGACAACACCTGTCATCACAAAGCCCCAAGGCGCTCTTGGGCTCATTTGGTTGGGATGTTTTGAACCAACCCCAGTATACCCCTGACTTGACTCCTTCAGATTATCATATTTTCACCTCCCTGAAGGCATATATGGATGGAATTAAATTTTAAATCGATGAGCAGGTGCAGAAAGAGGTTCTGAAGTGGTGGAGAGAGCTGGCGGGAGAGTTCTTCGAGGAGGGCACAAAGATTCTTGTGCCATGGCTCACCATGTGCATTGAATTGAAATAAAAACCTAGTATATTTACTTTCTGAACATGCCTTGTAATATGATTTTTTATGTAATAGAATGTGCTTAATTGGATAAACTAAAAAAAAAAAAACATTTTTTTCGCAATTTTCGCCCAAATAGAATCGACGATATTTATTTATAGTTTATATGACATGTGCGCAATTGATCAAAATATGACATGACCTATTATTTAGATAAAGCAACAAATACATATTATTTTAGATAAGCAATAATACATTCAAATTATCTAATGGTAGATGTATCCGTTTTGCACTTGTGATTGCCAATTAAAATATACTCATTCTGCAGCGTTTATGTGCATAATATAATATGTCATAAAAGAAGGCATGGAATTAGCAAGTTTTACTCTCAATATTTGACTGAATTTTTAATTATGTAATTGCATTTGAAGAGAAACTTTATTATTTGTTTAAAATTTTGTTGCTGTAATTGAAATGTCAAACATTGATAATTTTGTTTTAAATATTATGGCAGATAGAATAGTGTTAAATAAATTGTAATGAACGCCCAACAAAATAGAAACCTACAAGATTTCCAAAGAGGGAAGTATTGCTCCCCCGGGGGTAGTGAAGTGATTGAAGGGCAATTGATAAGGGAGCGATGGGGGAAATAAAAAAGGCATTGAAATTATATCTTTGAAAATAAGTCAATTTACCTTGAGTTAATATACGCAAGTAAATGAAACTCATGTTGTGTACACACTTTCATGGGCGTACGCATGATGGGGCAAGGTGGGGCATTTGCCTCACTCTGGCTGGCCGATGCATGGTCTATGGATTGCCGACCGAGTCATGTTTTTAAATTTACACTTCATAGGATGGTTTTTCTTTCTTCCCTTCATATTATTTGTATTCATAGAGCCTAAAGCATGAAAATGTTGTAGAAGCCTAATTTTTTCGTTACCTATTTTAGATTTTTTTTGCCCCACCCCAAATCAAAACTTGGCTACGTGCATGCTCACGTTGCAAACTCGTGCACAGTCCGTAAGCAATGTTTTTGAAATCACACGACCAGCTACGCCAATTATCGTTGAGTTCTCGAAATGTCAAAACTAAAATGCTTAAGAGATCTGCGTGTCCTTTTTGTACAATACTTAATTTTGGATTTGAGGTCAAAATACCCAAGCAAATTGAAAATTCATTTTTTTAATCAAAAGGTATAGCAAAATCTAGTACTGATGTGTTCTATTTTATTTATTTTTGTTTTAAATTATAAAATATATGCAATTAAAGAAATCAATTTTTCATGATTTTAGTGACAACTTTCATTTTTTTATGAGTTAATTATAATTATTTAAAAATTATCTTACCTTGCCTATTAATAAGCATCACGAAATTTGTATAAATGAAAATGTGTATATTTCATATATTTTAGCAGCAGGTAGGAAAGGCAGGGGGAAGGTGGGGTTTGCGGAGAGGGAGGGGGGAGGTGGGGAAGGTGGAAGGTAACGAGTATGCGTACGGGTACGGGGAATTGCCTCTAAAATCATGGAAAAATGATTTCGTTAGTTACAATATTTTATAATTTAAAACAAAGTAACAAGAAACAAATTAAAGTAACTCTATCAATACTAGATATTTATACTTTTTGATTAAAAATAAAATTTTCAGTAAAGTAATTTGGCCTCAAATCCAAAATTAAGTTTTTTATGAAAAGGGGCAGCTGATTTCACAATACATATATTGCAAATACATATTATGAATCAGTGTTCCATGTTACATATTATAATTTGTATTATTATTATATTTTTTCTTGCATTTTCTAATTATGTTGTCTCTCTTTAGACTGATTTTCAAAGCATTATGTACCAATACATTTTGTTATAATATTATATAAAATTATTTTTAAGCTTCAACATCAAATCTGTTCGTGAGCTCGTAATAAAGATATTTAAATAATTGTTGACAAGTCACAAATAACTATCTCATTGTTTGGAAAGAGGGAATAAGTAATAAAATTTGTAAGGAATTAATAATGCATTTGTAACGATTTTGCACAAAGCAATTTTTTTGTATGTGGTTTTTTATCCAAGTGTGTAAATATAACATAGGTTGGTTGATTATTATAAATTTTATATTTCCAGCAATGTTTTTCCTAGTGCCTTTCGTAAATTGTTGATGATTGTTAAGTGTAATTTATTAATAAACATGCAATACATCGAGCAATTTAGATTATTTATAAACTATTACTTGATTGTTAGGAATTTAGCAATAAGAATATTTACAATTTATAGTTTTTTTTAAAGGATCAAAGGATCGTGATTTTAGGGATTAATAATAATTGTAATGTCCTTACGGAATGAAATTGGCACTCATCTGATAGTATTAATACCCTAGCGCCTGTACGGTTGAAATAGAACCCAACTTCGAGTTCTCTCTGATGCCACCCCATGTGGAAACCATCTAGGTACGTGAAGTTTGTGACTAAGCTGCTATCGTGATATGTGAACTGTCAGAGTGCATATTCCGCGAAATATATTTTCGCATTACTTTCGATTCAAAATAAATTCGCTTTTTATTTATGTATTTCAAAATTTAATACTGTTTTTGAAAGACTCTTTTAGCTTTTATTATTACAAACCGACATATGGGGCGACGGTCTATAAATGGTCACCAACACTTAAACCGGGCAAAGTGCAAAGTCGAACCAAAAGCTGCCCGTATTTGTTTTTGGTTAGAAAAAAAAAATGTCACCGGATACCAAAATTTCATTTACAATTTTTATTCCAAATAATGTCAAGAATCACTGCTTAAATTAAGTCAAGTAAGTCCATTAACACCCTGTATAAGTATAATCATCATATAATATTCAAAATTAAATGATTTTCAAAATTCAAACATTGTCAAACGAAAGTGACAATAAATTTTATTATATTTCAAATGAATGAATACTTTCAGCAAATAATAGTGATTTTTGTGACACATTATTTGACATTATTTTAATATGTTGTATGTGTACGAAATTTACAGGAATAATAATACAATATAATATTTAAAATATTTATGTTCCTTCAGAAAACATAATAAGATTACAAATATTTTATGAATATAAATTATTTACATTGTATATTTTAGTTTTTTACATAATTTCTAGAGGAATGTTTATTGATAAAAAAGTAATAAAAACAAAAATTCAAAAATATCTCTTTAATTTCAATAATTATTAAAAAATACTATAAATACCACATTTTATATAAATAATCTCTTTGTTACTAAAATATAAGCCTTGGGTAAATTAGTTTTACAATCTAAACGGTTTAGCAATAAAATATCGTCGGTTGAGTGCAACAAGTGGCTAACTAACATTCTTGCCAAATTGAGTTTTAAATAATCAAGTGTTCTTTAAAATGTCCTTTATCATTGAAAACATTTTTTTTACATTAGCTCCACACAGTAGGCCCGGAGGAAAATAACTCCCCTCAGGGCCTATATCATCTTTGGAGGGTTTTTTAGGAAAGGAAGGAGAGGAAGTTCTGAAAAGGAAAAGGGTATGAGGGGTGGGTAGGAATCTGGGGGTCAGTGTATCAAGGAGTGACGGACGTAGGAATCCATCCCTCCCACATTCCGAGAAATATGCTGGAGAAGTCAAAGGGACTCCCTCTACCATTCTCTCTCCATCTGGCCTGCCATGCAGCTGGTGGGCAAATGCATGCATGCAGACCCGGACTAACCTCACCCCATGAGGTTTGGGCACCCCTGCTAAGTCACTAAACATAGCAAACCACTTGGGGTGACCTATGGTAGAGGTGTTGGTTATTCAGTAAATGGTTTGAAGGGCGGCGGGACCCATACCTGCTTCCCAATTTCATGATAAAGGTCATTGTAAACTTAGGACAGGTTATTTAAAAAAAATGATGAATTCATTAAATATTTGTAGTTAATTTTCACATTCTGTGTAAGTTCTATTCAAGTTCTGTGATTATTTCAGTTACATGCAGCAACCGGCCTGTAGTGCTATAATAATAGAACTTGAGTAGAATCTCCACAGAACGTAAAAATTAATTTAAAACATTTGATAAATTCATAAATTATTTTTAAACAACCCATCCTTAATAATTAAAAACTCAATTTGGCAAAAATGTTAGTAAGCGATTTGTCGCTCTGATCCAGCAATATTAATCAATTTTATTTTATTTTACATTAACCACACACAGGCGGCCCTGATGAAAATATTAGGACCTCCGACCCTGTGTCTTCTTTGTGGATGCTGTATGGATGGTCTTTTGTAAGAAAGGAGGGAGAGGAAGTTCTGGGAAGGAAAAAGGTGAGAGGCCAGTCAATGGAGACTCCCTAAGCTGGTCTCACCAGATCTGTCCCTTCAAGCAGCTGGACTATATTCGCCCGATGAACCCGGGCGCCCCTGCTAAATCACCAAACGTACTGATTCACATGGGGTGACATTTGGCAGAGGTGTTGTTTATCCAATAATTTTTTCCCATGGCGATAGTATGCACACCCGCTTTCGAAATTGAAGAATTTTTCCTTTATTAAATATTTCTTTATATAACTTGATGCCCTGGTCCACAATTTGCATGTCTAAATTTTATTATTTCTGAAACAAAATGAAAACACACAAATTAGATACGATTTTAGATTTTCACAGCCAAAAATATTTTTGTTATTAGTTTTTGGGGTATTATGCCGTGTTGCACTACCTCCTTCTTTAGCCAACGTTTCGGACAGCGTTGCAGTGTCCATCATCAGGGCAGATGTGGGCAGATGTGTGAGACATCTGCCCACTGATGATGGACACTGCAACGCTGTCCGAAACGTTGGCTAAAGAAGGAGGTAGCACAACACGGCATAATACCCCAAAAACTAATAACAAAAACACACAAATTAGTTTATGAAGATGTGTTTGGAATATGTTATCCATCGACAATCAATTTGAAAGTATATACAGTGAAACCCTCTTAAGAAGTTCTCTCTTAAGACGTTTCGTGGCTTAAGAAGTTTGGTTTTTTCGGTCCCTCGGCCCAAAATTGATCCAATTTTTCCCACATATAAGGTTTTCCTGTTTAAGAAGTTTGTTTTTTCCGGTCCCTTGGAAAACTTCTTAAGAGGGTTTCACTGTATGTAAATTGCGATATTTCCAGCTGCAAAGTATAGATGGCCAAGTGCTAGAAGCTCATACAGTTGCGGAGTTCTCCAAGAGATGTCTCTGGTGTGTAGGTTTGCCCCTTCAGTTTCTAGCAACAGGGAGCGATTCTAAGAGCTTAAGAGAATGGAAAATAACCTCTTGGCTGTCCTATAAATATGTGTCACCATTATAAGAGTTAAAAAGACACATAGGTATGCTGGTTGTGAATAGTGTTTAATTTCTATCAGGAACCATTTACAACAAAAATAATATTATTTATATTGTTGGGGAGGGTACTTTTTTACTAGGTACATATCAAATACAAAGGAAAATTAACTCACTTTTCCCGCATCTCTTAGCGCATTCTAATTTCCCAGGGTTGAAATATGTGATACCGTCACTGCCACAAAGTGGGTTGTATTCATTAGTTATTCTTCTATGACACTTCAACTGGCAGGCATTTGGCTCCCCAGCTCTAGGCCTTTCTGTAGTAGAAGTAGTTGTAGTAGTAGTTGTAGAAGTAGGAGGATTTGTGATTTGCTCCTGGGTATTATCAAATAATACAATATCTTCGGAGGGGGCAGTTCTGGATCCACCGGAGATTGAATTTGGTATAGCTATTTCTCCCATGTATGCGAAGTCTGAAGTGCCACTAACTACAAAGTCATCATTTGAGTTAGCCGATGGTCCCTGGCTTTGGTACAGAGTTCTTGCTTTTGATGGAATGGTGTTAGTTTGTTGTCTACTTCCTATGGCTTTTGAATCGGATACTGCAATCATGAGAGCACCTGAAAAATTAAGGATAATTGTCAAAAAGTTGTGATATTTGTAAGAATAATTTTCGGCGACACGGAATAGATGTCTACCTGAAAAATAAATTTTGAAATAATTGCATGTAGCAGCAAAAAATTGGACAGTTTTTTCTATCTGGAATTTCGTAGTCAGTGCATCTGCTACGTCGTTTCAAACTGGCGGGGGAGGCGGCCCGCCCGATGGGGGGGTGACACCCGACCGAGTAGCTAAGCTACTGGCTACGGGGCATTGACGTAACCATTTAACATAACCATTCACATAGCACAGGGGTTTGGAGGGGGGGGGGGGATTTTTTATGTCTCATGTGACGAGTAATACTTACATTGTGTTTAAAACACAAGGCAAGTTTTAACTTAAGATTGATTCCACAGGCTAAAATAATAGTTAACATGGAATAGTCAATTTGTCAGAATTTTGCAGCATGTGGTGTGTAACTCAAATGTAAAGCTTCACTCGGTACACGAGAATAGCTTCGTTTGATGAATCTGCAACTTGATATTTAATTTATCGTTATATATTCTGCACACAAAACTGGTCTAAATGAAATCTGTATGCTGGAAATTAAAACTACACTCAGAACATGAAAATGGTTTTACTTAGATTCTGGCAGCACATATCACAGTCTGCATCTAGAATTTTTATTTTCTGCACTTCGAATGAGAGAATGCATTCCTTCAAAATGTGTCAGCACACTAATCCACAGCTGGAATTTAATCGTTACATTCTGAAAACTAAACTGGTTTTAAATTAACAGAAATCTGCGTGCGAGTCCCCAGTTTAAATTAGTATTACTCTCATAATATACGGTTTTCCTAAGAATTACGAATTTTGCAGAAACAAAATTTTTATCTCCCCTCGAAACATTAGAACGGTTTTCTTGGAAATGCGTCAGCAGATTAATCCCTTAATGGAATTTTAGACAGAGTGAATTTGCATGCGAGTCCTAAGCATTAATTGATACTACATCCAGTGGCGTAGCTAGCATGGGTGGCACCCGGGGCGGATGTCAACCCCCGGGGCGTAGTGTCACCCCCCCCCCCTATTAAAGTTAACTTGAGAAATTAATTCAAAAAGCTAATTTCGACTTCATAAAAATGGTCTATTCTGGGGGGGGGGGGGGGCTAGAGAATTTGAGAATATAGGCTATTCCGCCTATAAAAAAGACCGACCTCCACAGAATTCGGGGCACTCCACGGGGAGCCATAGAGTTACGAAAATATAAATAACACACCGTGTTCATGTGTATTGGTGACGTGTATGCAATATCTTGGTCGAGTGGATTCAATCGATTCGATCCCGCGACCCTCGGATTGTGAGTCAAGAGCCTTATCTCTAGACCACGGCGAAGTGTGGTAGTAGTGTGGTAATAAATAAAAAAGCGCATCATATGGTCTTTTTTCTTTTCTGAATAGAGCTGTCATCAATACTGAATATTTTTTCAATATTAATTTCCCTATCGCGTAATAATAATAAATTAAAGTAAAACTAAAAAAGATGTTAGATTACGAATGTAAGGGAACGTACCCATACTACGTGACACGTTTAGGGGGGGGGGGGGGTCTTCAAAATGTCACGCTCCACACAAATGAGCGGCGGGTTGCTTAGGTTTTTGGTCACCGGGGGGGGGGGGGGGGTTAAAAATTGCAAAAAGTTGGTCACGTAGTATGGGTATGTTCCCTAAGTACTTGTGTCTAAACTCAAACTAAAACTGGGCTCAGTAATAACGCAAAAATGTAGCTGAAACACCGAGCAAGAAATCCGTTCTGGATTGTTCCCCTGACTTAGCACCTAAGACAATACACCATAATATGGGTTTGTTCCATAATATTTAGACATCACCAGTAATAAAAAATAGAAAAAAGGTAAGTATTGCAATCAACAAGGTTGAAGTATACAATATACGAGTATTTGTGTGATTTGTGCAGTCGGAAATTCTGCAATGTATGAATTCGAAAAATGCTGGCCGCCTGCACGGTTAAATATATATAATATCACAATATAATTAGATAGATTGCATTTGACAAGTAATAAAAAAATACACGTACAAAGTAGTGCTGTTGAAAAGAAGACATTCATCTTGATTTTTTACTAAGAAGTAGGATGCCGGTAGAAGAATCTGAAACAATCGGAAAGAAAATTTGTTAGTACCTTTAAGAAAATATAATGGTTTGTTTACAGAAAGTTTACACAGAAAACAATCATAATGACTATCCACCGACCAAGATCAATGTGACTAGCAGACAAAATCCCGCTGCCGAGGATTTTTTGCTGCTAGATCCTGCAGGCGACTTTTTGATGGGCTTCGACCAATTTAGTAAAGTTACCTGATAGTAGGATTTTGCCTCTGTACAACAGCTATTATTAGAATGTGTGCAAAAATGTACTTATCGTATGCTTACCCATTTTTTTTTCTACCCAAATAAAAACCATTTGTGATTGCCTATGTAATATATATTATGTTTGTCCTTATGTATAACTTCGTTAAATTGAAATTTACCAGACAAATGAGAACTAATTGCTAAAGTAACAAACTCCCTTCTAAGAAATTTACTGCCAATCAGAAATCAAAAAATCAAAATACGCCGCCGAAATTGTGCATTTTGACATAAAATTCGGGTATACCACCCCCCCTATCCCCCATAGCAATTTTTAACCAAAAAATCGGAAAATTGGTAAAGTAGACCGGAAAATTGAATAAAATTTTTAGAAACTGAGAAATTCCAGGTTTTGTAAATTACCTTTGTGACATTTTCTCATTGCGGATGCTGTTTGAAAACTTCAATAGTTCTTTTTTGTTATTTGATAGGCATATTTGATGATGGACACTGCAACGCTGTCCGAAACGTTGGTTAAAGAAGGAGGTAGCGCAATACGGCATAACACCCCAAAAACAAATAACGAAAATACTTTTTGCCGTGAAAATCTAAAAACGTATCTTCAATAAGTATTTCTTTTTGAAAACAACAAAGACAACAATCCAAAACGGTGTCTGTACAGTCATATAAGCACAATTAATATTCATCTGATCAATATAAGATTTGTAATAATTTTCCTTTTATTTTAAAACTATTTAAAAAAAATAATCACTGTCCAAAAATTGATGCCATAAAACAAACATATCAACCGAACAGATAAAAATTTCCGGTAGGCCGGCACAAGGAAGGTCTACTCGAAGATTCTACCAGGAACACAAGTGTGAAAAGGTGATTTCATGAATTTATTCAGAATTTTTTGTCGACGAAAAATTCGTAGTCGTCAACTCCGAGCGTTTCTTAACGTTCCCAATACCCGGAGCGCAGAAAGCAGCAGAGTAAAGTTCAGGCGGAATAATGGCATGTATTTGAAGTAAAATGGCGCTATTACAATGTCGCCGTAATCGCTAACCTTCCTTTGCAACAAGAACAAAATACCAGGGTAACAGAAATATGATCGGGTGTTTTAGTTTAGCGTTGGCGGTGCTGTCGCAATAAAAAAATAAACTTTAAACCTTCTCTTGCAGCAAGAACGAAATACCAGGGTAACAGAAATAATATCGGGTGTTATAGTTCGGTTATTTTTAACAAAGTCCGTTGAAGATAAATGACTTATTATTTACAGTACTAGGATTATGTACTCCTGTACTCGGCAAGCAATATAACGAAAATCATTTGCATAAAAAAAAGCAACGAATAAAGAAAAATTAAAAAAAATCCTATATTCCCGGAAATTATTTCGTATGTATGTCATTTTACGTCCTGGGGAATTATGTCATATTTGGAGGCTGTGACATAATACCAAACTAACAAAGTATTGAGAGGATGAATTTTATTAACCTCAATAAGTTTTGTAGAAAAAAGTTTCTCATTTATCAATTAAAATAAAAGCCCGATTTCCTATTACACACAGTAATCAATCATACAATGTGAACATACAGTCATGACATGACCCTTGAGCTTGCTTTGTAGAGCAAAGTTTTACAAAGTTAGGCTCAATTTATATAACTCAACTTATACTATACATTATACATACATGTACAAACCTTGCTATTGAAACTAATAATAATAAATAAATAAATTTCACATAGGTAAGAGGAGCTGAGTTTTCAAACCTGCATTCGTGCCACGATGAGGGGAACGCGTACCACAGGTTGAAAACCGCGGACTTACACCATTCTGAAGATCTATACCTAAATACATTACGTCAAGCACGTCAGCAAAGAGGAACAAATAAGTAATGAAAAAAATATATATGACGAGCAATCAGGATTCCGGAACCATAACTCTTGCGAAGTAGCCATAAAAGTAGTGATTGATACATGGAAGAAAGAAAAAGACAAAAAAATCACCATTGCAGTATTCTTCGATTTCAAAAGAGCATTTGAAACAATGGAATGGAAAAAAAAAAACTATTGGAAAAATTATAAAACATAGGTCTTTCTGACGTAGGTCTGAATCTTTTCAAAGAATAACTCCAGAAAAGAAAATAGGTAACGAAAGTTGAAAGCTTAGAATCAGAACCGATAAAAAACAATTTTGGTGTTCCGCAAGGGTAGATATTAGGTCCAATTTGATTCATAATATACATTAATGATTTAATTAAAACCACTTTGCAAAAATAGACTCTTTGCACGTTTATCTACAAACAAAACAAAATATATGTAAATAGTCAATAAAACACGTAACAGGTTTAAATTTGACAATTAATGAGTCCAGCAGTGGAAGCAATCCCCGAGGCGGATTGAGGAAGAGTCTGCGAGAAAGATAACGTGCAGGAAGATTCGAACAGGATGGAGACGAATGGACACTGAGTGGAAACATTTGTGAATGGGGCCAAATCCCACCCTGAGATCCTGGTATGAACCATTGTGATGATGATAACATTAATGTCGATATTTCGTATGGGTCTCCTTCAACGGTAGGAATCTTTCCAACAAGCCTTCCATTGATGTACATTGTGTAACTCTAAATGACCAGTTCAGGTAAGAGGGCTCCATTGAAGCCAGTTTCAAGACTCTCAGAAGCTGGGCGTACTGTAAGGGTTCGTAAATACGTGACAAAAACTGAATATAATCAAACTGACATTATTTTACCAATTTGGTCATACAAAAGTAGAAGAAGTTATATTTTTCAATTTTTATATGCTTCTTTAGGTTCACAGGGACACGAAACTATTTAAAACGCTCATAAAAACCAATTTACAAACTTAATTAAAAAAAACAGTTCCATTAAAAACATGTAAACTTACTTCAAACTGGTTAAAACACAATTTATAAAAAAATAAACTTCAACAGTCCACTTTACACAACAAAACCAATATCTTCAAACTTAAATATTATTGTAGAAAGAGCTCTGGTAAGTCCACTGTCCTATAAATAATTAACACAATCGCCAAGAGATCTGAAATAAATACCCAATATTTGCCTACGCTAATTAAGCTGTTCACGAAATCTTTTATTGAATCATTTCACATATAATCGCATCCTTCAACGCAATAAACTTGACCATGAATGACGTTTTTTTCGGGAAATATCATTATCTGTCAGCACATGGGCGTTTTTGATGATGCGTTTGTGACGTTGCGATGTAAAAATGACAGCGAGATAAGAAACTTATAGCTCGTACACACTAGCGGTCAGCCGCGTGCGTGGTTCGGTTTTTAAGGGCTCGTGCGCACTAGCGGTCAACCGCGTGGGCGGTCAGCCGAGTGGGCGGTTAACCGCGTGGAGGTTAATTTAAAAAAAATCAAACCGCGGTGGTTGGACAGAGGGCAGCAGCGGCCCGCTTCGCGGCTGACCGCCATCTTGACTATACGCACTAGGCGGTTACGGAAACAAAGGTATGTCGACAATGGAAAAAAAGTCTTGGTACATATTTATTTAATTTTTTTTTTATTCAAACAAAATTAATATCGACAGCGTCCATTTTATTGATGTGACAACGCAGTTTTATGTTACCGCGGTTAAACCGCTATGGCGGTCAGCCGCTTGTTTCAACCGCGTCAGGCGTCAAGCCACTTTGCCGAACCGCTCATGCGGCTGACGTTGGTGCGCACGAGCACTGATAATGATTTTGAAATGCAATATTTTTACTAGAGATAAAATTTTGTTACAAAATATAAATACGATGACAACTAAACAACATATAAAATATAATACATTAATAATGATTTTTTCACCTAATTATCTGAATATTTATATAATGTGTCGTGAAAATGTTCAAATTATAATACGAGAAGTTGCCTACATTTTAGGGTTCCCAAAACTAAAACGTGCATATAATGAATGGACAAACGCCTTCAATAACCTACCAAAAAAGCCTTCAAGCAAGCCACAAGTGTCGTGGCACTTTTGGAAGGCGGGTACCGTCGCCATTTATTGTATAACTAATACCCCCCCGGGCGGATCCAGGATTTCTTTCTTGGGGGGGGGGGGGGGGGGGCACAAGGGGCGGACGGGCAAAATCAACAATTACTGTTAGAAATAAACTTGAAGTATATACTTGTAGAAGTATGTTTAGCAAGGTTTATGAAAGTGTCAAAACAATAGAAAAATTAATTGTTTAATAAAAACAGTTTTTGCTACTAAGTATGTACTGTGATGGAATCTCCACAGTACACAAAAATACCGTCTGGGGGGAAAATAATGAATACCCCTGTCACCCCAAGTGGTTCGCTACGTTTGGTGATCGTTGCAGGGGTGCCTGGATTCATGGGGTGAGGTTTATCTAGATCCTGGTGGCGGATGCTCTTGTCCACCAACTAGTGGCGGGCCGAATTGGAAGAGTCTTGTTGAGGGAGAACTTTTGACCTCTCCCGCCGGAATCTCTCGGCCTTGCACCGCAGTAGGAGGGATGGATTCGAGGGGTACATTTATCACTTCTGAACACATTGGCCCCAGATTCCTATCCGCCCCACATAATTTTTTCCTTCCCAGAACTTCCTCCCCTTCCTTTCCCTAAAAAGACCATCCGCACATCCCGAAAGATGGTATAGCCCCCTAAGGGTTTTTTTCCTCAGGCCCCCTCATACGTGGAGATTATGTCAAAAAAATACGTTTGTATGTAGTGAAATATATATGTTGAAAAAATGTATGATTTGTTACCAAAATTATTTTACTTATTATTTTATCAATGTAACTAAATTATTTAATCGTTTATTTAGTATTTTATGAATTTTATTCTATGTAGGTGTATGAAAAATGTTGCATACATCACAAGAAAGAATTAAAAACAATAAAATATAACAATGGAATGGATGAATACATTATTGGAAAACCCACCTCCGCCGTAGGTCAGCCCATGTGGTTCGTTACGTTTGGTGACTTAGCAGGGGTGTTCGGGTTCATGGGGTGAGGTTTGCCCGGTTCTTGGCTGCGGATACGTCTGCTCATCAGCTGCATGGCAGGCCGGATCGGGAGAGTATGGTTGAGGGAGTCCCTTTTACTACTCCAGCTGTCCTCTCGGAATATCGCCTTGCACAGCAATGGGAGGGATGGATTTGTGGCGACGACACAATTAATTCCCTTCCCCGTCCTTGCTGATACGTCTCTGCTGTTTTCCCTCGTTTTTGCGGAATTGTTGACACATTTAACATAAACTTGGCGAATTTTGTTGATCTTGTAAAAAACTTATTCCAAAACAATTCCTAAACAAATCTGTATTTTTGTAAACCAATGAAATCGCTGTATTTTTGTATTTTTTATGACTTGTGTGCTTTTTTATCTAATTTTATTTTTATTATTATTTCTTTATCTGAATTAATTGTACTACTAAACATGTAAAATAAAGTAGTGAAGAGTTGATCAGTGCTGGATCTCACCCTCCTGAAACCTGCCAGCAAGTTCTCTGAGTGATGTTCTAGTCTTTCTTTCAAAATTGTTGTGAAAATTTAATACGCTGTACAAAGCAACGATATTCCTCTGTGATTTTCACATTTCAATTTGTCTCCATATTTGTGTACGGGGCATATTATGCTATTTTGCCATTCTTCTGGTACTCTTTCGGCGGTACTTTTAAAATACACTACTCAAAAAAAAATTAAGGGAGATTTAAAAAAAAGGAAATTATTGCTAAATATTAAGGCTATCTGATCCATAAGCCGGCCTAACTAAAAACAAATTTCATGTCCGTGGACCAAAAAAATTGCAAAATTATTTTTTCGCGCTATCTATTAAGATTGCATGAGAACCTTAGCGTAGCTCAAAATGCTTTTTTTTAAGTCTCAATACCACCATTTTTCACCGAAATACAGCCGGTCAAAAATCACCGAAAAATTTGGATTTTTTTTTGCTCCCTTTATTTTTTTTGGGTAGTGTATTATCTGCCTATATTGATAGGTAAAGCCAAGCCAACATTTTTGTTATTTACTATCGACATCAGATAAATTTTCATGGACCCCCACATACAACTTGTGGACCCCCATTTTCTTATCACGCCAACGTAGACCCCCGTCGAGTCTCCCGTGGACCCCTGGGGGTCCACCTGGACCACTTTGGGAATCACTGGTCTAATCAGTATTTTCTACTAAAGAAGAGTCACAATAAATGTTCCCCTACCCACGTACGAATGTACCCCGTTAGTGGGGTATATTCGGAAATTTGTCAGCTTTTGCTTAAATTCAAATTATTAATTTATTTTAAAAGTTATTGACTTCAAACTTTTTGAATAAGGAGCGGAATGTGTGCTGAATGTTATAATAACTGTTTGAGCAATCTATCGTTAATTATCAATTTTTGAAAAATCAAAGTCTTTTAAAATGGTGCCAAACTTCCGTGTGTTAAGGGACGTATTTGACATAGGTACTTTAACCATTGATTCTTGACATTATTTGGAATAAAAAATGTATATAATTGAAATTTTGGCCTCGGCTTTTTTTATGTCTTTTTTTCAAAATTTTGTCTTCTAAATCTTACATACTAAATTTTGTTCCACTTGTCATCACTGGTCACTCAGCCGAGAAACAGCCCAACCCCTCCTCACCTGCTTTAACTGTCCAATTCCTAGTGATTTTAAAAATATTTTTGGTTAGAAAATACGAGTTCACACGCGGTAGAAATGAAACCTTCAGAAAACTAAAGTAGACAAGAGTGGCGAGACTGCGAAGCACCGCACAACGAGGAGTCAGATTATTCTATCTCAATCTCTCGTAGGCTCATTTCTATAGATGTACATGTGTGTTTGTCTCTTTTTAGTGTCGCTTTTTCATTTCATCGAGTTTCAAATCATAACGGTTCTAAAGAAGTTATAATTTCAAAAAAAATGTCACCGGACACCAAAATTTCACTTAATTACTCTATTACTCTAAATAATGTCCGGAATCACTGGTTAACCTATTTGAGACGAGCGTCCTGTAAAATCAGGCAAATCATGATGCGCCTAAGGCACTTCAAATCAAGGCAGGCACTTGTGACTAGGCGCATCATGATCTGGCTGATTTTACCATCGGCCGCCGACAAATAGATGCCAACCGGTCGCGTACCTAAAAGACGAGCGTCATCTATACACGACGCAATTACATAATTATAATTGTTCAGATAACGAAATGTTTGATTGTTGGATTTGATTTGTTATCTTTGAACTGTTTAGATTACATCTACGTCTTTGAATATTTTTTAAGTGACACCATATCAAAATTCTTTAACGACATCATCGTAAAAAAATGTTAAATTAAGTCAAGTAAGGGGACATACATTAATTACGTGAGCAGTTTTTCTTCCAATCTAGACGCCTCCCCTCCATGGTGAGATAAATTTGGGCCACTTGCATATTATTTTCAAGTAACGTAAGATTTTGCTGAACCGCACCCCCCCCCCCCCCCCTTTGAGCTCACGTAATTAATGTGTGCCCCAAAGTCCATTAACATCGTGTATAAGTATAATCATGAAAACATACTTAAAATCAAATAGATTTAAAAATACTTTGAACAACATGGTCGAATGAATGTAATAATAAATTTTATTGTATTTCTGTGTAATATGAATACTTTCAGTAAATAATAGAGATTTTTGGTGTCGCATTATTTGACATTATTTTATTATGTTGTACATACACAAAATTTACAGGAATAATAATAATTAATTTAAAAAAAATTCATTCAGAAAACATAATAAACACAAAATAGAACGTGTTCAACACAAATTTCTTAGGTACAAATTTCAAACTCAAAATTCCAATAGAAAACATTAATTATTCAAGTTTGATGAATCGACTTAATTTAATTACGCTGTCTGACAGAAGAATCATTTCAGACCTAATTTTATTATACAGAGTTATGAACAACCTAATTGACAGCCGTGCCATCGTTGCTACTATTAAACTCCATGTACCGAAAAGGAATACTAAACAAAATACAACATTCTTTTGCAACACATACACAACCAACTATCAATCACACACAATTACCAATAGGATGCATGATTTAGGCAACAAATTTGATGGTATTGTAGATATATTCCCTGATTCCCTTTATATTCTAAAATGCAATTTAAACCAACAATTTGTGGAATCCTACAAATTATTGTAACGTGGGTATAATATTATATTTAACGATTTGATGTGTTATTATAATGTTTAATATTATATTTTGTTCTTTGTTATTGTCAAATATTACATTGTTTAAAATATTTCACGGTTTTACGCAAGAATATACAAGTGGTTTTTTCTTCAAAAACTACTTGTATATTCTTAAAAATTTTTCACTTTCATAACTTTTGGCATAAATTCTATGTATGTGTAATCCTCGATAACTTAAATATTATTTTATATTCTCTGTAAAAGCCCCTACGGGCGTATACTATTGTTGTTGCGTTGTACTATTATAAGTATGTCAATTATGTTAATGGCACGTGTTGTGCCGTGTATGTGTAAATAAATAAATAACAACAATAAATAAATAAATAGTAAGATTACAAATATTTTATGAATATACATTATTTACATTGTATATTTTAGTATTTTTAACATAATTTTTAGAGGAATGTTTATTGACAAAAAAGCAATAAAAATTAAAATGAAAAAAATTATCTTTTTAATTTTATTTTTAATTTCATGATTTCAATAAATATAAAAAAATACTAAAAATACCACATTTTAAATAAATAATCTCTTTGTTACAAAAATATAAGTCTTTGGGCTAGTTAGTTTTATAATCTAAACGGCTTGGCAACAAAATATCGTCGGTTGAGAGTGACAAGTGGCTAACTAAAATTCTTGCCAAATTGAGCTTTTAATAATCAAGTGTACTTTATCATTGATAAAAAATGAATTCATGATAAAGGACATTGTAAACTTGATAACTAATCATGAGTGCAGTTCACACGCGGTAGAAGTGAAACCTTCAGAAAAATAAACTTCGAGAGAATGAGACGAATGCAGAGTATCAGGAGTAGGATAATTGTAATGTTTATTTATTATTATTTTGTTACAAGCGGTAGAAGACCTCCAGAAAACAAAAGTAGACAAGAGGGAGGAGACTACGAAGCACCACACAAAGAGGAGACCGATTAGATTATCTCATTCTCTCGCAGGCTAAACCCCATAGATGTATGTGTTTTTATTTTTAGTGTCGGTATTTTTCGTTTCATCGAGTTTCTAATCACAACAGTGCTAAAGAAGTTTTCACTACAATTATTTTACATATTATTCTACGAAGCACCGCACAAAGAGGACACCGATTAGTCTATCTCATTCTCTCGCAGGCTAAATCTTATAGATATATTATGTGTTGGTCTCTTTCTAGCGTAAAGAAATTTTCACTGCAAAAACTGAATTTGGCAAAAATGTTAGTTAGCGATTTGTCGCTCTGAACCAACATATTATTTTTTTTTTGTTTTACATTAACCTCAAACAGGCGGCCCTGATGAAAATACTCCCTCACACCCTATGTCTTCTTTGGGGATGCTGTTTGGATGGTCTTTCTTAGAAAATAAAGGAGAGGATGTTCTGGGAAGGAAAAGGGTAAGAGGGGTGGGTAGGAATCGAGCTATCAGTGTGTCGACGAGAGAGACTAGCTGGAGATGTCAAAGGGTCTCCCTAAACTAGCTCCACCAGATCTGGCCCGTCAGCTGGACTATATTTACCCGATGAACCCGGGCACCCCTGCTAAGTACCAAACATAGCAAACCACTTGGGATAATATTTGGCAGAGGTGTTGTTTATCTAATAAATGTTTCCCAGTGCGACGGTACGCGTAACCGCCTCCTAAGTTGAAGAATTGTCCTTTATTAAATTCTTTATATAACTCGTGACCCTGGTCCACACGATGCATACGTAAATTTACTTATTTCTGAAACAAAATGTAAACACACAAATTAATTTATGAATATGTGTTTCGAACATGTTACACAACGACAATCAATTTGGTAAATTATGATAGTTGCAAGAGCTTAATCGGTTATGGAGTTTTCCAAGAGATGTCTAGTGTGTAGGTTTCACCTTCACGTTCAGGACCGAGGTAGGCTAGCAGTTTCTAGCAACAGAGAGCGATCCTAAGAGTCCAAGGCCATCCATTCATAGGGCAACTGAAATAAAACCAGTTGGCAACACAATTGCTATCCACTGGAAAGCAACTTGCGAATGTTTAAACTTGTTAAAAACTAGTTGTCAAGTTGTTTCGCCGTGCTTGTCGCTGCGGCCGGTGCGTTTCAGTTGCGAGGTTGGCAGATCTGATGTCATGACATGTCAACCCTGTCATATGTTGGCAGATGTCATAACATGTCAACCCTGTCATATGTTGGCAGATGTCATAACATATCAACCAATGTCATAACCATGTGATATGTCAGAACAGGAAAGTATAAATTTTGTTCAGGAGGTTGACACATTATTATTTTGTATTAAGGTTGATAATTCATCGCCTTAGTTCTTAATTGTCCAAACGACCATTAGAAAAATTTACAGGAGGAGAAGGTTTCCTTTCACTATTTCAATGAAAGATTATGATAGGTGTTGATTAAGCTATTTCCGTAAAGGTAAAGGTGTTATTAAGTTTAAATAATTGAAGAAGAAGATAACAATAATAATCTAAACGAAAATATGAAAGAGAACAAGACACAGATAACAGAAAAAAGACAATGGTCGCAACTGGGACTCGAACCCAGACTCTCGTCTAACCGGGATGTGCGCGTTAACCAATATCACTATTGCTCCCTTCTGTCAAGCCGTCATAATGGTCAATCTAATATTTCAAATTTTAGAATTAATAATATTATCTTCAACTAATTATTTTTCCATACTATGGGTAACTACCCTTTTTATTGGAAACAATCACGCTAAGAATTGGTTTGTATCCTGGATAGCGTCTCGGATAAAAGTATCCGAATTTATTCATAAGGAACTATTGACTTTTTTTATAAAAATCTAAATGAGTATTCAATTTTTTTATAAGAAAAACACTCTTTTATAACTTTCGAAGGTTATTCCCAACAACGTAAATACAATCATTGAAAATATTATTTTTCCATACTATGGAAAAATAATCAGTTGAAGATAAAATTATTAATTCTAAAATTTGAAATATGAGATCGACTATTATAACGGCTTGACAGAAGGGACCAATAGCGAAATTGGTTAACGCGCACGTTCCGGTTAGACGAGAGGTCTGGGTTCGAGTCCCAGTTGCGACCATTGTCTTTTTTCTGTTTTTTGTGTCTTGTTCTCTTTCATATTTTCGTTTAGATTATTATTATTATCTTCTTCTTCAATGATATATTACGTTGATGGTAATAACCTTCAAAAGTTATAAAAGATAGTTTTTCTTATAATTTTTTTTAATAATTCTCAGTTAAGTGATTAACTTTAATTTTGTATACTTTATTTTTAATTAAGTGGAGATTGAAAGAACATTTTAAAATGGACGTTTGGACAATAAAGAACTAAGGCGACGAATTGATAAAGTATTAATAAATTAAATTTTTGTTAAACAAGCTGATATTATTTCTGAAATCGTAAAGTTGAGTTGCCAAACAGTTTTCGGTTAGTTCATGATCGAAGGCCCTAAGAGATTGGACAATAGCCTCCTGGCTGACTTATAAATTCGTCACCATTACAAGAGTTAAAAAGACACTCATGCTGGTCGTGAATGGAGTTTAATTTCATTCAAGAATCATTCACAACAAATATAATGTTACGACTAGGTATGTATATTGTTGGGGCGGGTACTTTTTTGGTAGGTACACATCAAATACACAGGTAAATGAACTCACCTTTCCCGCATCTCTTCGCGCAATCTAATTTCCCAGGGTTGTAATACGTGATGCCGTCACTGCCACAGCGTGGATTGTATTCATTAGTTATTCTTCTATGACACATCAACTGGCAAGCACTTGGCCCACTGGCTCTAGGCCTTTCTGTAGTAGAAGTAGTTGTAGTAGAAGTAGTTGTAGGAGAAGTAGTTGTAGGAGAAGTAGTTGTAGGAGAAGTAGTTGTAGGAGAAGTAGTTGTAGGAGAAGTAGTTGTAGCAGAAGTGGTTGTAGAAGTAGGTTCGGGTTTTAATCGAGAATATTCGTTCTTTCTGAAATTTGGTATAGCTATTTCCCCCATGTACGCAAAGTCTGAAATGCCTCTGAAGATACTTGAGTCAGCCAATTGTCTCTGGTTTCGGTGCAGATTTCTTGCTTTTGACAGGATGGTGTTAGTTTGTTGTCTACTTTCGACCAGTGATCCTACGGCCTTAGAATCGGATACTGCAATCATGAGAGCACCTGAAAAATGAAGGACGATTGTAGAATAGGTGTGATTTAGGAACAATTTTCAGCCAAATGTAATAGGTGTCTTCCTGATAATTAAATTTTGAAATAATTGCACGAAGCAGTAAAAGTTTGTTCAGTTTTTCTAACTGGAATTTCTTCGTCAGTGTATTGATTTTCAACATGCTACATCATTTCCATCATGAGCTATGTGGCATCGTCATAGCCATTTAACTGTCACAACACCTAAGAAAATACCCCACAATACGGGTTTTTCCATAATATTTAGACATCAGTAAGAAAAAATAGAAAAAAGGTACGAGTAGGTATTGCAATCGCAAAACCTCCAATGTAAATATTTTGAATTCGAAAAATGCTGGCCGCCTGCCTGATTAAGTATTTATAATATCATAAAATAATTGGATAGATTGAGTTTGACAAGGACCGAAAAAAAAGTAGGTAGGTACTTACAAAACAGTGCTGTTGAAAAGAATACATTCATCTTGATTTTTTTACATAAAATTGGATGCCGATAGAGGAATCTGAAACAATCGAAGAAAAAATTATTAGCATTTGTAAAAAAATAGAATGGTTTAATTACACAGAAAAAAACTCAATGACCAGCATATAAAAACCCGCTACCGCAGATTTTTGCTGCAATTTAAAGTTCCCCGATGGTTGAGTTTTGCCTCTTTGCACAATGTGTAAAAATTTACTTATCACATAGGTAGTGGATACCTATTCATTTTTCTATTAAAATAAAATTCATTTGTGAATGAATACCTACTTATATACAGGGTGTTAAGGGACGTACTTGACTTACTTTAACCAGTGATTCCTGACATTATTTGGAGTAAAAAATGTAAATGAAATTTTGGTCTCCGGTGACATTTTTGATGTTTTTTTTTTTTTTCTACAAAAACATAAAAAAATGGAAGTTGTTGAACAGTTGGAGGCGGGAAAAGGGGTTCGTCGGACACCTGGATGAGTGACCAGTGACGACATTCGGAAGAATTTTTTTTTGTTTGATTTAGAAGAAAAAAAATTTGAAAAAAAAAGACATCAAAAAAAGTCACCGGAGACCAAAATTTCATTTACATTTTTCACTCCAAATGTCAGGAACCACTGGATAAAGTAAGTCAAGTACGTCCCTTAACACCCTAAAAATTGCAAAAAGTTGGTCACGTTGTATGAGTACGTTCCCTTACCTCCTCTATAGCAATTTTTAACCAAATCGGTTGGAGAGCTCTAAAATTTCAAATTTTTTTGTATTACATCATTACAGATACATTTTTTTATTCATAGGTACAACTCAAATTTTCGAATTTTATCCTCCTGGTACTCCTGGTTGGTAAATCTTCCTCATTGGCATGCATTTGTTGTTTTTATTGTACCAATTTTCTTCATTTGTACAGAACCCACCCTAAGGGTGGGTTTCTTCATTTACCGTGAATGCTAAATGCAATGCTAATTGTAAAAATAAACGATCGACATTTAAAAATTTCTATACATTTGACCGTTTACTTTTACAATTAGCATTGCATTTAGCATTCTCGGTAAATGAAGAAACCCACCATTATGGTGGGTTCTGTACAAATGAAGAAAATTGGTACAATAAAAACAACAAATGCATTGCCAATGAGGAAGATTTACCAACCAGGAGTACCAGGAGTACAGGTGTTCGAAAAGATGAATGACCAAACGAAATTTCCATGAGTAAGGAAGGCCGGCACAAGGAAGGTGCTACTCGGCGAATCTACTAGGAACACAAGTGTGAAAAAGGTATGTAGATATTTCATGAATTTATTCAGAATTTTTTACTGTTTTTGTCGACGAAATCCGGTGGTTAGTCGTCAACTCCGAGCGTTTCTTAGCGTTCCCGATACCCGGAGCGCAGAAAGCAGCTGAGTAAAATTCCGGCGGAATAACGGCATGTATTTGAAGTAAACGGCGCTACCACAATGTCGCCGTAGTAAAATCGCAAACCTTCCTTTGCAAGAAGAACAAAATACCAGGGTAACAGAAATATGATCGGGTATTGTTTGGCATTGGCGGCGCTAATGCCGTAAATAAAAATAATAAACACTAAACCTTCTCTTGCAACAAGAACGAAGTATCGGGGTCACAGAAATAAGATCGGGTGTTATGATTTGGTTATTTTTAACAGTTAAATTAATTTTCCATTGAAGGTAAAAATATTATCACAGTACTAGGATTATGTAGGTACTCGGCAAGCAACATATCGAAAAGTCCTCAAATTATGTAATCATCAAAGCAATGAATAAAGATAATTAAAAAAGCAAAGTGTGCAATTCACACGCGGTAGAAGTGAAACCTTTAGAAACAAAAGTAGACAAGAGTGGGGAGGCTACGAAGCACCACACAAAGAGGAGACCGATAGGCTACGAAATCATAACGATGGGAGATGAAGGTTGGGGAGTACCATGCTATTCAAATCTAATCACCAAAGGCTGCACCTATTGCGGTGCCACTGAGTCAGCCAAGTCAGCCAAGTCAATGTATATATTGTATATTCACTTCTTGGCAACATTTTTGATGTATTAAGAAAAACTCAAATATGGTTTGTGTGAAAATGTGGAATCTATAACTTACAAATATTTTATATATCCATATACCTACAGTACAGAAGGCTTAATTAATACTTTTTGTGATTTCCTCATCTTCATGATTATGGCCGTTCTCTTCTCCAAGTTTGTTAATTTCCTCAGATTCATGTTTGTTGAATTCCTGATATTCATATTTGTAGTCGTACTCTTACTCATCTTTACAATTTGGGAGGCGGGGATGGGTACCGCCGCCCCGGGAACCTTTATTGGATAACCAACACCTCTGCTATAGGTCACCCAAAGTGGTTCGCTACGTTTGGTGATTTAGCAGTGGTGCCCGGGTTCATGGGGTGAGGTTTGTCTAGGTCTTGGAGGCGGATGATCAGGACATACTGAACCCCAGATTCCTACCCATCCCTTAAACCCTTTTCCTTCCCAGAACTCTCCTCCTTCCTTTCCTTAAAAAAAAACCCTCCACACAGCATCCCCAAAGATGACATAGGCCCTGAGGGAAATTATTTTCCTCAGGGCCTCCTGTGTGGAGCTCAGGTAAAAAAAAAAAATCTCCATTTTTTTAAATTTCTTCATTTTCATGTTTGTAGTTGTACTCATCTCCACGTTGATTTAGTCAAAACATGTTTATAGTAATAATCATCTTCATGTTTGTTAATTTATTCATCATCATGTTTGTAGTCATCTTCACTCCATGTTTGTTAATTTCCTCATCTTCGTGTTTGTAGTAGTCGGCACCTCTATATTTGTTGATTTCCTCATCTTTATGTTTGTTGGTTTCCTCATCTTCACATTTGCAGTAATCCTCATCTCCATGTTTGTTGATTTCTTCATCTTCATGTTTTTAGGCCTCTAATTTATACCATATTGGAATACCAAGATGGTATGAATTTGAGGCCTACAAACATGAAGATGAGGAAATCAACAAACATGGAGATGAGGATTACTACAAATGTGAAGATGTGAAGATGTTACTAAAAATGTGAAGTCTTCGATGTAATATTATGATTGAAGTATCTAACAATAATTACGAACAATGCGTAATTACCTGAAAGATAAACGATAGACGATCAACACTCAGAGAGTGAGAAATTGAAACCTGTAATGATAATTATTTCAGGAGTGATTCATCACTTAATTGTCGCTTGCGGTTTGTGTTCTGTCCATGACGCCTCCCGATTGACTCGTATCAAATACTCAATTAATTGGCCAGTTTCCGGTTTCCCCAGAAGATTAATGTTATGACATGGCTGACCGCGAAATTGGGTATCTTGCGACCTTCAAAATGAATTATGAAACATAATAGACTCTATAAATAAATAATAACAACACTTCAAGATGATTCATAGCTGAAGAGAAATTTAAATGGATATGTTTAAAGTATTCAGCAAATAACCAATATATGGATGATTGAAGAGTATGTATGTCTGGTATGTAAACATTATTTGAAGAGACGTTTGTAAGATCATTAGGACGTTGAAGAGGATAATTGGAGATTGGAAACTACCCGGTCTGGTCTGGTCACTAAAAACAGCAACGCAACGTTTCGATCCGTAATTCTGGTCTTTCTCCAGGGCAATACTGAGAGAACCTAGTACTCTGAATGATACCTATACGAAATACAATGGGACTTTCATTTTTAACTTAATCGGTATTTTTAAGTAAAAGGAAATTATTGTAAACCAGCGAGTTCCCCACCATGCGTTGCTATGCCACTTAATAAAGAAATTGTTTCCCCTGCGTGTTCTTTCTCATTAGTCCCGTCCCCCTTCCTCTCCCACAACCCCTTCCCTCTTTCCACTCCTCCCTCCCGCTTCCCCCGTCCCATGAACCCTCCTCCCGAGTTCCTCTCCCCCCTCCCACATTCCATACATTCAGTCCCGGTACATTCAGTTTTCAAACAGCTCGCGTGTCACCTAATGCAATTTTTTTATACAAATTTCATAATGACAGAGCTCAACCAGTATACATATAGAAACCATCGCGGGAATGCACACATCAAATCCCCAAAGCTTCTTCGCAAGCGGATGAATGGTTAGCAATGCATAATGACAGAACTCACTATAATATATAGAAACCATCGCGGGCTTGCGCACATTAAATCCCCAAATGAGGATCACAATCGGATGAAGGGTTTATGGCAATGGCAACGCATAGACATCTCACATACATACTCATGAAAGCATATTTTGATTTGTATATATATCTATAGATAACATACAACGACTATTTTCACATATTGTGTTATTCCCCGAATAAATACAAAAGCGAAAAATATCATAGAAATAAAAACTTACACAACGATTCAAACAGCCTTGCAAAGTACGTCATTAACACAAAGTACAAAGGGTTGCCTTCCGTCCCGACATAATACAAGGACTATCACTGTTATGGAGCCCTTTGTCCCGATTTAAACCTGCACAATGCAGCAACGCTATTTACTAACGAACATGCAAAAAACCTTGGCCATATAGGTACTAGGTGACCGGGTGCACAGCGACTATGAGATTTATCACTATCACCATATTTGTGCGGAATAGTTGTTTGCAAGAATCAATTTTTTAAAATTATTATTGTGTTAGTTGTTATTAAAGCTGATTATTGTAGATGTTTAATCCAAATATTTTTGTAGATTTGTAATGCATTGAAAAGAGATACCTACATAATTTATTTAATTTTTTAAATACCACCCACACCTCTTCCTGATCAAACCCTAGCCACTTATGGCTGGACCTCAATCATTAGGGCAGATGATGTCTGCACCATATTGAAGGCAGCCCTGATTAACACGCTAATTAACAAACCATCGGATAAACCACAAAGGTCAGAACGATTGAATAATGGGAAAGGAAAATTGCAAAGTATATTATCACGATATGTCGGAAGGTTGAATTGACGTGTTCTTGCCTTGAATTTTAGGGGCCAGGGTGCAATGACCGTTATCTATATATATGAATGAATCCCTGTTTCCCTTGGTCACGCCATAACTTCAGAACGGCTTTACCTATTTAATTCATCAGTTACCCAATACTTTAGAAGGTTCCAAAGAAAAATGAAGAAAATTGGATAATTTCAGAAAGCTTCCTCTTATTTGACGGAGACGAATATTTAGAAATAATACGTTTGTCTGCGATTTTGACTCTTCTATGTATGTACAGAATTTGTATGAAGGACAAGGTCAGAATCGCTTGCGCCAACATTTTTTACCCATAAGATAGGCAAAAATTTCATTCACCTGGCAACCACAGAATATTTTTAAATGATTTTATCTGTGGCATCAAAATGTCGAATTTGCCGCGATTCTTTCTGTCAAAGTCCGATGCGTGTTACTTGACGAAAACATCGTAAAACCTGTCAATTTACGTAATTAACGCAAGTAATGTTGTTTTGGTACATAGTTTATTGTTCCAGGAATGTGTTTCGGTCAATAAAATATACGATAGCTCAAAATTAATCCACAAAACATTCAATTCAAAATTCAAAGTGGTGCTTTGTTAGGAAATTTCCGTGTTTTTCCTGGCCTTTGACGGGTTAACGACTATTATCAAAATAATTCATCATAGCTACATCGAGTGACAGCTGTGTTTTGCTCTTCTCCCGAAATCAATTGTTATTATTTTATTACAGTGAACTAACATTCAGTGCACTTGTCATAACTGATAAGAATTATTCATTTTTATTTGGAAACTGTTGTTTTCCCAGTATTGGATAATTAATTGACAGTTTTAGAAACAAAAACATTATCAAAATATCACAAGAGAACCAAGTGTCAACTAAAGAGTGAAATAGGCAGTGTTTGACCTTACAACCAAATAACAATTTTAAAATGGCAACTTCAGTAAAAAATCTGAGAAGCAAAGGGTAAACGACCGGGACTAGTCTCACATCGGAGTCCCAGAGTATAAATATTGATCTTCTACTGGAAAAGATGAAGATGAAGACGGAAAAAAACTTGAAGTGTTTAAGCAAGCAAAAAAAAAAAATTGATGATGAAAATCAAGAAAGCAGAAGCACGAGAGGCTTTATCAGCCAGCAATATGATGACATACATCTAAAGATGGAGACCATTATTGAACTTGTTTGGAAGTTGAATCAAAGCGAAAGGAATTAAAAGAAAAAGATGAGATAATAAAAAAACCTTGAAGTTAGACTAGCAGAAGTGGAGATACCCTTGAATTTGCAGGTATTCCAGAAAAAGAGGGAGAACAGCCTGCAGAAATAAATAAACGAGTGGCCACAGTGACAGGTGTAGACTTAAAAGGCGATGATATTCTCGATATCAAGAAAATTCCGGACCGACGACGAGAAGTTCCCCCAAAATTCCACGTCAAATTTACTAACCTCCAAAAAATGTGACAGATTCTACTGGACAGGAAGCTACTCAACCCTACCACAACCCAAGGAAACGGATACCAGAAGATTTTTATTAGCGAAATCCTTGATGCCTATTTCAAAGATCTTCTGTGGAAGAGGACTAAGGCGAAAGAAATGGGATATAAATATGTCTGGTACAAAGAATGTTAAGTGATTAAAAAAAAAATAAAATGACACAGTAATATATATCAAACACTCTGATCACCTTAAAACAAATTGATTAATTTTTCTAATTGAGAGCCCCACTTTTACCGGTCATTCAATGGATCGATTCCCCTCAGTTCGGTGAGTCATGTTGTATACTCTTATTTTCAAACTGCAATAATAATTCACCTCTACCACTTTCAATCAAAGGTTGAAATCCCCAGTGATGGCCACGGATTAATGGAGCTCTCATTTAAGGGAATTAAACTATTTTTTTTGTAATATAAATTATGGCTATTGCGATTACACATACGAAGAACTAAGTGTTCAAGAAAATTTGTTTATAACTTCAGATGCGAAAATATGCAAATACCTGACAACTGATTAAAAAAACACTATTATTATGCACCAAAATATTAGGTCAATTAATAAAAACTTTGATGAACTCCAGATACAGCTTAACCACCTAAATATAAAATTTGGTGTTATTATTCTTACAGAATGTTCTTTACAACATTCTTCCTATTAGTATAAAAAAACGTGATTCACAAAAATTAAAAAAAAAAAAAACATAGAAATTTGGATAAAAAATAATGATAGAGCATTTACCGTTGCACTCACCCAAATTCGAAATTAGTAATGAACCAATGCTGTTATTATTGTACCAATGTTATTGTTATTATTAATGCAACCAATCTATTGTGTGATTATATTCTAATATAACTGTAGGTATGTTCACGGTATTATAAATTGACGTAAAATTACTGCCTCAACACAGGCTAGTGAGTCAGTGAGGCAGTGAGGCAGGTTACGAGAAACCTAAATTTATAACTATAAATTTCTTTTCTTTAAGTACCTACTGTTTATATGTATATTGTTTTCTGTTATTAACTTTTGTACTTATGCAACTTTTAAACTGTACTTTTACTGTACTTATGATGTACTTTTTTTTGTAGTTATAACTCTTTAAATATTTGTTCATGTATATTATTATTATTTTAATTTCGGACGTTTGATAGTTCACGCGTTTGATGAATATGAATTTAGCAGTCAGCTGTTTTTTTGTATCAAAAGAATTGTCTATGGATTTTTTAAATTGTAGATATTTTGAATAGGTACCTATGTTAGGTGCCAAATTAGATTGATTGTTCTTATAATATACAAAAATGAATATTTGTAACATATGAAAAATAATTTTTTTAATAAAAAATTGTAATAGGTGGCACGCGAGCTGTTTGAAAACTGAATGTACTGGGACTGAATATATGGAACGCAGGAGGGAGGTTGTCGGGATGGGGGAGCGGGAGAGGGGACAGGGTAGACGAGGAAGGTGGAAGGGGAACGCGAGAGGGGAAGGGGATGCGGTAGGGGAACGGGGACGCACGGGAAAGGACATGCAGGGAGAAACAATTTATTTCTTTGACTATGGCATTGCAACGCATGCCGGGAACCAGCTAGTGACTTATATTTGGGTTGATGAAAATTTACAGACCCATGTTTACTCCTTCCTCTCATCAAAAAGACCTTCCCCACAGTAAACCCAAAAAAGACCTTCCCCACAGTAAACCCAAAGATAAAGTTATTATCCGTAGAACTTATTTAAACTTATTATTCCTGTGTGGAGTTATTGTTAAAAATATATGATTTCAAAAATACCACATTCCAAATTCTTACAAAATTTTCAACAATTATTATCTTCTCGGTCGCACTTGACAAAAACTGATTATAATGACATATCGTATAAACTGACAATATCGTAACTTCATTTGGATAGTTTCTAACTTCGCTTTACCTTGTTCTGAGATATGTGGTGTCAAAGTTTGCAAAGACATGCACTCATTACCTATTTCCAACAGTTATGATAAATAATAATGTTTGATAAAATATGTATGAATATTTAACCAATAACAGGTTTTAATTTAGTATTTAAATTTAACGTATATTAAAGGAAAATATTTAAATAGGACGTATACTTACCCTTTTGAAACATAACCCAGGTGCAACCAGCTAGGGCATAATAATTAAGTGCACAAGGTTCTAATTACATTTCCCTAATGCAATTCCATGCTGGCACCACGTCCTATTTAAATAGTTTACATTAAAATACCAAAAACTAAAAGCAGAAAAAACCGGAAATACGTCATTTTTAAATCAAATTTTAGACGTATTGACTCTTTTCCACAAAAATTACAAATTGATTTCGAAAGACTGTTCTTTTATCTAGTAAACACATGTCTTATTTTTTTTAAAATATGTTTATTATTAGTACAATAAGGTTTTATCGTAAATAGTAAGGCGACTAACAGAAAAGCAGACGTTCGACGAAATCGGAATTTTCGTTTGCAGGTCATTCGCTCTTAACAAAAATTGTTAAATGGATTACGAAAATTCGTCTTTGGAAACTTAGAAAGTTAAAAAAATTATAAGGCGTAGTTACAACCCCATCCAAATGAAGTGACGAACCATAATGCGCCCAGTATTAAAGATTAACTGTCAGATTAACAAAATAGATAGAACCTTGTAAAATGAATTATTATTGAAAATGCTTGATGTTAGAACTTTGTCATACACATATCTAAGAAAATACAACACAGATGGTTCTAAAAATTATTTTGGGTATAGAAATGAGTAAAAGAAATACTTTTGCATTCAAAGCTCATTTTCGGAAAAAAATGTCAGTTAGAACCCTGTCCAAATAATATGTTAGCAATTTGGTCATACGATAGTAGAAAAAGCTATATTTCTCAAATAATTTATGTACTTATTTAGGTTCACAGTGATACGAAACTAATAAACACACTCATAAAAACCAATTCACAAACTCAATACAAAAATTACAGTATTTTGGTTAACAAACATGATATAAACTTACAGCAGATTGGCACACAATTAAACTTTAACAGTCCACTTTACACAACAAAACCAGTAACATCAAACTATAGAAAGAGCTCGTGTACGTTCACTGTCTTATAAATAATGAACACAATCGCGAAGAGATCTGTGATAAATACCTAACATTTTCTTACAAGCTGTTCAGGAAATGTTTTATTGATTCATTTCATATAATTATGTATGTATTTCATAACCGGCTCCGCCTGGGTTTTGCTTCCAGTTAAATCGTATCCTTCAACGCAATAAACTTGACCGTGAATAACTTTTTGTTTCTGGAAATATCATTATCTGTCAGCGTTCAGGCGTTTTTGATGATGCGTTTGTGACATTGCGATGTAAAAATGACGGTGAGATAAGCAACTAATTGCGTCTTACCCATTTTTGGCCAAAAAATTAATATTAATTTTACTCCTTTTATAAATATATTTAAACTTTTTTCTTTAGTAGGTAAGTACCTACCTACTTACTATACACATACATAGTTAAGATTATTTAATAATAGGAGATAATTATTTGTATGAAATGTTTCAAAGCAGGAGGATGAGAATAATTTTGAAATGCAATATCTTTACTACAGATAAAATTTTATTTCAAAATTTAAATATGATGATAATAAACATCATATAATTTATAAAACGTTAACGGAAATCGCGATACTAGAAGTTACTAGAAGTCGGGATTTCTTTCATTGCATAATTCTGGGATCTCAGAATTCTACCGTGCGTATTCTCATTGTCCAGAATACTAACGGAGAGAAATAATTATACCAATTCAGTGGACGGACATCTTCAATTTGTCACGAAAAAATACCCAATGTTGTTACTGGAACAATTTAGTTATGTACAATAAAAATACTGTATAATTTTTACTATCCATGTGTAGAAACCCGTAAAAAGGGCGTTCATAAATAAATAAACAATGATTTTTCTCTAATATTATCCGCATGCCAAAATGCACTACGAAAATCTTCATATTTATCCCATGATAAGTTGCCCAGATTTTAGGCTTCCCAAAACTAAACTTTTCTTCTTCTTCTTCTTGTGCCCTTTCCGTTCAGCGGAAGTTGGCTGTCATGTTGGCTATGCGGACTTTGTTTACTGCAGCCGGAACAGCTCTACGGTAGACTGGCCAAACCACTCTCAGGTTTTTCAGCCATCGTCCCGGAAATCTTTCCCTGCATCATGGGATGCAAGATCTCATACTTCTCTGGATGTCTCATCACATGTCCAAGATATTGAAGTTTTCGGATTTTTATAGTTTTAATAACTTCTTTTTGTTTATTCATCCGAACCATAACATCTTCATTCGTAACCCTGTCCATCCAGCTTATTTTAAGCATTCTTCTGTAGATCCACATCTCGAATGCCTCAAGTCGCTTAATTAGTTCTTCAGTAAGCGTCCATGCTTCCATTCTATAAAATAATATCGAAAACACGTTACATCTGACCATTCGCATCGTAATCCAAGGTTGAGATCATGACTGCAGAACATCTTTTTCATGCGGATAAGGGTTGCACGAGCTTGCTCAATGCGGCATTTGAATTCAACGGAATGCAACGGAATGATCCCATCTAATTTTACGTGCACACAAATCAGCAAGTTTTATAAAGGACAAAAACATTACAATAACCTACCAAATGCCTTAAAGGAAGCCACAAGTCGTGGCACTTTTCGTAGTGCCATATATATATTTGGAAGGTGGGTATCGGTACCGCCGCCATTTATTGGATAACGTGATCTTAGCAGGGGTGCATGGATTCACGGGGGAGGTTTGTATAGGTCCTGGCGGCTTATGCATTTGCACTCCTACTGCGTGGCGGGCCGAATCGGGAGAGTCTTGTAGAGGAGGAACTTTTGACCTTTCGAGCCGTACTCTTCGGACCCATTGCCTTGCACCGTAGTGGGAAGGGTGAATTCATATTATGTTTGTCACTCCTGAACACATTGGCTCCCAGATCAAAACTTTTTCTTTCCCAGAACTTCATCTTCTTCTATTCCCAAAAAAAAACCATCCACACAGCATCCCAAAGATGATATAGGCCCTGATATAGGGATTTTTTTCCTCAGGACCTCCTGTGTGAAGATAATGTAAAAAATAAACGTAATAATAAATATACACGTGAAAACAAATGTATAATTTGTTACCACATTTATTCAATTTATTATACCAATGTACCTAACTGAATTATTTTATTTTGTATTTTATGTTTTTTTTACTAATTTTTTAAAAATCTTGCGTATATCAAAATAAACAATTAAAAACAAATAAAATTATATATTTCCTAATGTATGAATACAAATAAATGACACTTTTTTTTCTGTTTTTCTAACATAATTATAATTTTAACAATTTATTCCAATCGCAAACACCAAAGAAGGAAGTATCTTCAGAGATACACAAGAATATGATAAAGTTAAACAGCTACTTATATTTTTGTCGTTGCTATTTTATGCATGTTGCCGGTGTTGGCACAAAATAAATACCCTGTAGATTGTTCGTGGAATGTTGTACTTGCATATCATTGCTCCACGTCAATAGTTCCGTTTGTATATCTAATAAAACAATAATACCGCTTGTTTTTTTAACATTAACTCCATATAGGAGGACCTGAGGAAAATAATTTCCCTCAGGGCCTATGTCATCTCAGATGCTGTGTGGAGGGTCTTTTTGAGGAGAGGAAGGAATGAACATTGGTCTTGAAGAGACCCATGTTGTAGGAAGGAGGTAACACAGATGCCGGCAAATCGTTCCACTGCCGACAAGAACGAGTTCAAGAAGCGTCCCGTTCTCATGTGGCAAATATCAACCGTGTACATAATTTGGGCACGCGTTTTGCGTGTTTCCCGACTATGCACCGGTGCCGAAGGGATCAATGATGCTAGTTCCTTGGAGCATCTTCCATTGTAATACCGGTAGAACAAGGATAGCATTCCCACCCAACGCCTGTGCTCTAAAGATTGAAATCCATCTGTTAAGATGAGAGAATCTATCAAACGGACCGCCCGTTTTTGCATAGAGTCGAAGGTATTTTTCAGGTAGGTACTTTGGAGCTCCAGACCAGAAGTGGCTGGAGAATTATTATGGAGCACTATGCTGGAGCATATTACGCACCATTAAGGAAAAATATTATAAAATGTTATAAGAGGAAAATAAATTATTCATCCTTAAGCATTCATTGACCACAGATATCACAAAATTCCTGTGCAGATTGCATTCAAGCTAATTTATCAACAAAATAACAACTGACAAGGTATTGGTTTACGTAAAAACCATGGATATCATAAAATACCTGTTCAAATTTCATCAAAGCTAATTTATCAACAGAACAACAACTGAAAAGATATCGGTTTGATATGAATCATGGATAACATTGAATACCTGTGCAGATTGCATTTAAGCCAATTCATCAACAAAACAACAACTGACAAGATATTGGTTTGATATGGACCTTGTTTTATATGATATAATAAAATACCTGTGCAGATTGCATTTAAGCCAATTCATCAACAAAACAACAACTGACAAGATATTGGTTTGATATGGACCTTGTTTTATATGATATCATAAAATACCTGTGCAGATTGCATTAAGGCTAATTTATCAACAAAACAACAACTGACAAGATATTGGTTTGATATGGACCTTGTTTTATATGATATCATAAAATACCTGTGCAGATTGCATTAAGGCTAATTTATCAACAAAACAACAACTGACAAGATATTGGTTTGATATGGACCTTGTTTTATATGATATTATGAAATACCTGTGCAGATTGCATTAAGGCTAATTTATCAACAAAACAACAACTGACAAGATATTGGTTTGATATGGACCTTGTTTTATATGATATCATGAAATACCTGTGCAGATTGCATTAAGGCTAATTTATCAACAAAACAACAACTGACAAGATATTGGTTTGATATGGACCTTGTTTTATATGATATCATGAAATACCTGTGCAGATTGCATTAAGGCTAATTTATCAACAAAACAACAACTGACAAGATATTGGTTTGATATGGACCATGGATATTATAAAATACCTGTGCTAATTGCATTAAAGCTAATTTATCACAAAACAACAACTGACAAGATATTGGTTTGATATGGACCTTGTTTTATATGATACCATAAAATACCTGTGCAGATTGCATTAAGGCTAATTTATCAACAAAACAACAACTGACAAGATATTGGTTTGATATGGACCATGGATATTATAAAATACCTACGCAGATTGAATTAGCTAATTTATTTACAAAACAACAACTGACAAGATATTGGTTTACATAAAAACCATGGATATCATAAAATACCTGTTCAGAAGTTCAGATTGCATTAAAGCTACTTAATTTATCGACCAAACAACAACTGACAAGATATTGGTTTGAAATAGACCATAGATATCACAAAATATCTGTGCAGATTGCATTAAAGTTAATTTATCCTCAAAATAACAACTGACATGAAATTGGTTTATGTGAAAAGCATGGGTATCATAAAATACCTTGGCAGATTGCATTAATTCTTATTTATTAACAAAAAGACAACTGACAAGAAATTGGTTTATGTGCAGATATTTGAATTTGTACCGGTGTGACAAAAGATATCGGATCAAAACGAAACTGCTGGACGAAATCTCATAAGAAATGCCGAAAAATTGAATAGGTAATACGTGTGAAAATTAAGAAAAGAATTTTAGAAAAGACTTGAAAAAATTAACATGATACAATATTGTGAGTGAAGAGACATAATTATTATTTGCTTCCAAAATAGAAATATTGAAAAATTACTGGTTTTGGAAAGCTGTTTCTGCCGATTTTAGATTAAGCATCTCAATAACGTGTATCTGCTCCTGCATTTATTACATGGGCTGATTTTGAAAAATAGGTTGTTTCATCTTTTAATTGAAAGAGAAAGAATTTGACTTATTATTAATACAAGTAAAGTCAATTTTATAAATATTGATATTTATGTAGGTATTCCTCGTATGTTGTATTGTGAATAATAAAAAATCCGTTATAATTAGGTATACAGTGTAGACCCATGAAAAATCACGGAATTTTATAATTGTAGGATTTGTGAATCTGAAAGTATATTTAAAAAAATATTTGCCTCGGTAGCTCCTTTTAAAAGAAAATTTCCTTTTAAAGATCCTTTTAAAAGAAAAATTAACCTATTGAATTAGTAACCTTGAAAAAATACGACATCTGTGGAATGGCATAGATACACGCCGGCAACACTGGCGGACCTGGGTGGTTTGATATATTCATGGGCGGACCTGTCTACGAATTCGCATCCCGAAACGTCAAACGCCAATCAATTACGTGAAAATATTATAAAATTGGCAATGTTGAATTGAAATATGAACCAAAATATGCATTAGAAGTCCGCATTTACTTTTCGACACCAAACAGGATTTATCAATAATTTTATTGGTTAATGCGGTTTTTATTCATATTTAAACCATTATCGTTTATCAAAGATCGCACGAAATAAATTGATTGCATCTTAGTGCCTCCGTATATGACGCTTCTTGCAAGCTACTCGATCATCGTGCGCATGTGTAAGTACCCCCCGTACGATTTTGTTGGTTCTCGTACGCTACGCGGCGGGTGTCGGTTTCAAATCAGTATCACGATACCGACGGTGCTGATCGCACGCGACGCGTCGCATCATTTGTGTCTGATACTTATGCGTTTGACAGAAATGGCGTCGGAACATGAAAGTAATGTTAGATTTGTTCTGGAGGTGAAAAAAAAATGCGTGTTTACCAGAATTACTTTACCAGAATACGTTGGAAAGGATTTAGTGGAGAAGGCATGGATTGGTGTTAGAAAAAAGTCATTTGACATTACTTAATATCGTGTTAATTCCACGGCTGCACTTGAAAAATGACCAAGTTCAGTATATTTCGGGTAGCGTCGTGTACGGAAACCAGCATTAAAGAGAGGCATATCTCCAAGGTACTTAAGGTAAGTAAGTAAGGTAAGGTCAATTACGTAGTTTGTAAGTATCTCCATGAACGGAGGGCCTAAGATGCATTATTTAAGTCCGTAGATTGCGCATACTCCTTTTTACATTTCTAAAAGCTTTCTTAGTTTAAACCGTTCATTAAATAAGTAAGTAATTTTGTGTAATGAACGACAATATAAAAAAAAAAGTGTCTACTGATAGTCAACCGAAACTTATCTGATACTATGGAGGCCGCGCTAAAATTTATCAATCATCGCGAATCGGTCGGAATATCTGTTAACAATACTAGTAGTACAATAGACAAGCAGAGACAAAAACAGGCCAGCAGAGACGAGAACATCCAAGAAGAATCAAGAAGAGACAATAAGTGGGAAGAAGAGCCGAGAAGATGCCAAAAGAGAGAAACAGGAAGAATATCTGTTAACAATATACTAGTAGTACAATAGACAAGCAGAGACAAAAACAGGCCAGCAGAGACGAGAACATCCAAGAAGAATCAAGAAGAGACAATAAGTGGGAAGAAGAGCCGAGAAGATGCCAAAAGAGAGAAACAGGAAGAATATCTGTTAACAATATACTAGTAGTACAATAGACAAGCAGAGACAAAAACAGGCCAGCAGAGACGAGAACATCCAAGAAGAATCAAGAAGAGACAATAAGTGGGAAGAAGAGCCGAGAAGATCCCAAAAGAGAGAAACAGGAAGAATATCTGTTAACAATATACTAGTAGTACAATAGACAAGCAGAGATAAAAACAGGCCAGCAGAGACAAGAACATCCAAGAAGAATCAAGAAGAGACAATAAGTGGGAAGAAGAGCCGAGAAGATGCCAAAAGAGAGAAACAGGAAGAATATCTGTTAACAATATACTAGTAGTACAATAGACAAGCAGAGACAAAAACAGGCCAGCAGAGACGAGAACATCCAAGAAGAATCAAGAAGAGACAATAAGTGGGAAGAAGAGCCGAGAAGATCCCAAAAGAGAGAAACAGGAAGAATATCTGTTAACAATATACTAGTAGTACAATAGACAAGCAGAGACAAAAACAGGCCAGCAGAGACGAGAACATCCAAGAAGAATCAAGAAGAGACAATAAGTGGGAAGAAGAGCCGAGAAGATCCCACAAGAAGAAACAGGAAGAAGCAAGAAGGGACAAGAAAAGCCAAGAATAGGCGAAAAGACCCAAGAAGAGAGAAAGAGTTAAGAAGATCCAAGAAGAGACTGGAAGATCCAAAAAGAAGCAATAAGATCCAAAAAGAGACAAGAAACAGGAATAGTCAAGAAAAGATGATAAGATTAAAGTAGAGGCAAGAAGTGTCAAGAACAGCCAGACATAGATAAGAAGATCGAAGAAGAGCCAAGAAGAGGCAAGAAGAAGGAAGACATAAAGAAAGGAAAAAATATAAAGCTCAATCCGTTCCTTTATTCCCACCCATAAATTCAAATATTGGCTATGTAAGGTAAATATATACCGGTAGAATAAACTCCAACCTACTTCCTATCCTCAGAGCACGTGTTCCAAGCCCTAACAAATAAGTGCCCCTGGGTGTACTGGTCTTACCGGGACAGAAGTGCTCCTAGCTGGGGCGGTACAATCATAACGTATTGTATCGTATGTATAATACACATAAATATGTCTATTTTTCACACCGCAGTTCAACTAAAAAACACCAGAACTCATATTATTTTTCATCGCACTTTTTATTTCAATGTGTAGTAAATATTTAATGAGTAATAAATAATCGTAGTTTACTAAAAGTAATACTCCTATTTGATATATGATGTACTACTTTCGTCAAACCACAAAGGTGACATATAGGTATTAGTAAATTTAATTAAATAAACGATTGGTAATATGTATAATATTTTATTTGACGCAAATAATTTACTTAGAATTTTATTGTAGCATAAAAGCATTTTTTTTACATTAGCTCTACCGAGTAGGCTCTGAGGAAAATTATTTCCTTCAGGGCCTATGTCATCTTAGGGGATGCTATGTAGAGGGTTTTTTTAAGGAAAGGAAGGAGAGGAAGTGCTGGGAAGGAAGTAGGTATGAGGGGTGGGTAAGAATATGGGGGTAAGTGTATCTAGGCATAATCGTATGAATCCATCCCCCCAACCACGGTGCAAGGCGATGGGTCGAGTGATTCCGGATGAGAGGATAAAAGACCTCTCTCAACCAGTCTCAGTCTCTCTCTATCCTGCACACCACGCAGTAGGCAGGCAGACGCATTGGTCGCCGAGAACCCGGACACCCCTGCTAAGTCACCAAACGTAGCGAACCACTTGAGGTGACCAATGACAAAGGTGTTGGTTATACAATAAATGGTTCCCGGTGCGGCGATACCCCCACCCGCCTCCCAAATTGAAATATTGATATATTACAATATGTCAAACTACAAAAGTGAACATATTGCGGGAAGGGATGCTTAATCATAGAAAAAAAGCTTAAGTCGAGAAAACTATTAATTGCCGTTAAGGTAATTTGTAAACCCGGTTTCTCAAAATTTAACGTTATTTCAATTGGTTAAATTTTGTGAGTTAATGGTAATTACTAAAAAATAATCTTGCCAAACCTACAATATAAATATTATAATATAATATGAAAGAAAAAAATTGAAAATTCGAAAGCAATTTTTTTTTCTCTTAGTTTTTCACTTAAGTAATTTATTTTATTTTATTTATAACATTACATTTGATACATTTGTATGGCAAAAATAACACAATAATAACATTGAAAAATAACTATAAAATGTGTACAAGTGTTATTATGTCTTGTGGGTCAATATTAGTTCCTAGCTAGGCAGATTGCCCGTTCTAAGGAACCAAATGCTGGTGAGAATGAAAAAAAAAAAAATTTTAACAAAATGTTCATTTTAATTTTTCAAATTAAATATACATTAATAAAAATGCCAGAAAATTAATTCTTTAAGAAAAAAAGAAGAAGAAAATAAAAATGTTTTTTTATTTAAATAATATACGTACTAAAATTTTACTAAATGTGCCATTAATAGGCCATGTAAAATTTTAAGTGACATTATTTAATAGTTTTTCAGATTCCACCCTACCTAAACATCAACCATTTTGTTATGATTGAACTGACGTGGGACATTTTGCAAGCTTTAATATTTAATTCGAGGGGAATTTTATTATATATTTTTGGTCCAAGATATGTACATGTTTTTTGATACTTTGCCGTATTGCTCCCTGGGACCACAAGATCCTTTCTGGTGTGACTTCTTGTGATATATTTATGATCAATTTTTTGAATATTATCTAGATTTTTATGTACGTGGATAATAATCCCTTTTATGTAGTTTTGACGAATATCAAGTACATAAAAGTTTTTGTAGAGCTGATCGCTAGAATACCTATAGGGTTTACGCAAAATTACTCTAATTAATTATTTTATTTATGTTCTATTTTGTATACCTATATGTTTTAATTTATATAGTTGTATAGAACACATGAATTCTTAACACTTTGTCTTTATTATTAGTTTATGTATTTAAAAATTTTAATTTTAATTTTTATTAACCTATTAACATTGAACATTGAAAAAACCTATTATATAATTTTTAGTATAAACAAAAAAAAAAACTCCTGGCACCTTAAACGTTAAAATTCATTCAAACAAATGCACATCAAAAATACTAACTTGCCAAAATAATTAATGTTTATGCATAGCAAATAAAAATGAAATAAAATATTTAGGTATAATAATAGATAGTAACCTTAAGTGGAAAATTCACATTACTAATATTATAAATAGATTAAGACAACTCATTTACATCTTTATTAATCTAAGAAACATAATTAACCTAAAAATCCTTAAAAACTATAAATTCCGCTCTAGCCCATTCAATAATACAATATGGAATCGTTGCATGGGGGGAGGGGGGTGGGGGAGCATATAAAACCTCAATTTTACCGCTGGAGATTACTCAAAAGCTAATAATCAAATTATAATTAAAAAACCACCAGATTATTCAACCTCACAACTTTTCCAAGATTTTCAAGTTCCACCGTTAAAAAATACATATATTAAAAATACACTCCATCAGATACACAAAGATATTACAAAGAAATCGCAACATGCCATGTTAGGTGTTGAAAGCACTCCATTAATGTATACCAGTTTCGCACAACATTAATACACTTACACTGGAATAATATGGTTCAATCAACTAGCGACAGAGCTGAGGTTAGAACTTGATCATAATAAATTTAAAAATAAAATAAACTATTCTATCATATTCGTTATTTGTTTTTGGGGTGTTATGCCGTGTTGCGCTACCTCCTTCTTTAGCCAACGTTTCGGACATCGTTGCAGTGTCCATCATCAGGGCAGATCCACATCTACCGGATCTGCCGGATCTGCCCTGATGATGGACACTGCAACGATGTCCGAAACGTTGGCTAAAGAAGGAGGTAGCGCAACACGGCATAACACCCCAAAAACCAATAACGAAAATGATTTTGGCCGTGAAAATCTTAAAACTTATCTATTCTATCATAAATAATTTAGCTAATTAGAATCAATTGAAATCTTATTTTTCTTATTCTATTACTTTTTAGTGTATCTAGTACTTTTTATTTTTATTTTAAATAATTTATTTTGAATATTTAACTTTATATTATTATATACAAAAAGTTCTTTTCAATTTTATATGTAGAATTTTTTTTGTTTTTTTTTTTCTTCACACTGAATGTTAACTTATAATTTTTAGTTATTTATTAATTTTTATTTTTTCCCCTTTACACACGAGTTTTTAACTCTCGTAAAGGTAAATATGTCTAGTTTATAATTTGAAATATTATGTTATCATGTTAATTTAAGTACCTTTATGATTGTAATAAATTAAAATAATAAAAAAATTCTGATTTTCTTTAAAATACGATTTTTTTTCTTTATTATTTACTTACTTTTTTGTATTTCTTAACTATTATTTAGTATGTTTAAATATCTGTTTCAACAAAATAGTGTTTATTAATTCTTATTTAAAATAATAAATGTATGACTACCACAATAAGGGCATTAGCCTAGTGTGGGAGCGAAAAAAAAAACAAAAAATCTCTAATCAATAAAATTTTATGAAAAAAAAAAAAAATTCACAAAATTTTTGTGCTACAATTAGCTAAGTCTATTTGCCCAATTGAAACATGAAAAAAAAACACATGTGTTAACTGGAGTTACTTATTACAGAGTTAAACGATTTTTTGAAGATACACACATAAACAGATTAAAATAATTTTCGTTATTTGTTTTTGGGGTGTTACGCCGTGTTGCGCTACCGCCTTCTTTAGCCAATAACATAACATAACACCCTAAAAACAAATAACAAAAATGCTTTTGGCCGTGAAAATCTTAAAACTTATCTGACATAAAATAAGTTGATGATTCCGATTTGTTACGATTTTTCTGTTTATGGAATTAGACGAGGAAATAAAGTTACGCTTTTAGTAACTCAAGAACCCTGATTTTGGAGTTACCTGGTGTAGTAGGTAGTAGTTAACTAACTAACCTTTAATAAACATGCTGAATACACCCAAAAGAAAATTGGAAAAAAGATATCTTTTTTGGGAAGAATTCGGCGGCAAAAACTTTCTGGAAAAACTGCACAATTACAACTCAATTATTGCTCCACACTTTACTACTCAACTATTCTTTTCCTGAGTAACGAACGAGAACAAAATAAGTTTCAAATTCACTAAAATAGGGCAATGAGAATAACACTTCGGCCAAATAGATTTTCAAAAGTAAATAAAATGTTAAAGTCTAATTTGGCTAATCGTGAAACCTTGCTGACCGCTGAATCGCTGACCTTGAACACGATGATATTTATCCGTAAAATAGTAAACAACGTGTTACCAAAATACTTATCAAATAAAATTATAAACAACAAGGACATTCATAGACATAACACAAAGACGTGCAAGGAAGGAAGGCTAAAAAAAATGACAAAGCGAATTTGTATACACAGTAAACTATTCTGTAAGGAAAAATTTACTGTGTGTTCAAAGGGATGAAGTTTTATAACACGCTATCAGAAACTTTAAAGTTCGCACCAATTAGAAGGTTCAAGATGTATTGTAGTAGCTACATACATCAAACTGGAAAAAAATTTAGTATGCAATATGAAATGTTAAAATTAATTAACAATTGGTAAACTTTAATTTTCAAATTGCTTTAATAAAAAAAATAAAAATAAAAAACCCCACGATATAAGCAACGGTATTCTGAATCGTTGCTCCAATCGTATATGATTCCAATATTCCAGGAAAATAATCTAATAATAAGAGGATTTTCCTGGAATGTAGAGTCTAATGGTAAGCCCACACTGCGGCCAACGTTCCAACTTCAAACGTTTGGACGATCGTGTGGAGGGGTGTTCGTGCGTTGGAAGTTCGAGTTGGAAGGTTGGAGTTCGCGTTGGCCCGGGATCGCCTTCGAGGCGATCCCGACGGCCAACTCACACGAACCAGCCTGCCGCAGCTGTCCACACCGTGCCGCGTACTATTAAAATGACTATATTATTACGGAGACTGGTATAACAATTGTTTGAAAACATGTCGTGTATATAATTATATGATTATACGTACGTAATAATTGTAGGCAACTGAAAAAGATACAGCGTAGCTACAGCTGTTTCATGTCCGCCATTTTGGAGTACGGAATTCGGGGTTGGAGGGTTGGCCGCAGCGACCACACGATGGGCCAACCTTCCAACTCCGAACTAAGTTCGGAGTTGGAAGGTTGGCTTCAGTCTGGACGTAGCATAATAGATTAACTAAACCGGTCGCAGTCACGTCGTCGTGTTCAAAATCTCACTGCTTTATACGGATTTGCATGAATTACCCAAGAAACATGAATTTATTACCTACGTTATTAATCAAATAACTATTAATCTTATGGATATACGATTGCAGAAGCGGATGATGTCACAGTTAAAGCTAATTTCACTCTCAAATAATTGCATTTGCCACGTTCGAGTGGTTTGCAGATGTTCTTGTATTAATTCGATTTCAGGACTAGCAGCGGCGTGTAGTGACATTTGTCCGAAATTCGCAAAAATAAGAAAATGTAGTTATACATTAACTATCAATTGAAAAATATTTTCTTATGTTAGTTTATGCGTATTTTTTAAAGAATAAAATGGCAAAAAAAACTTTGTGCATGTATGTTGATTTTGTCAAAAAAAAAATGCGATCTCAGTTGTCATAATATCGAATATTTGAAAAATAGGTTTTGATTAGTTCTTCGATCTCGAATACTTTCTCATTCCCCACCTTCTTCTTCCCCATATCCTTCCCCTCCTCACTACTTTCAGCCTCACAACATACTCCAATTGGGGATGCCATAGTCTCACTGGCTCCAGCTGAGCTGCTCCCTAAGAAGCACCGTTCTCGAATTATCACGATTTCAGACCGCAGGTACACATTTCCGCAACACCTCTGAGGTAGTGTACCTACTCGGCGCTTATTTTAACGTGGTTTCCCCAATAGGAATACACCACGATGTATTTCGGCCGGGGAAATTTAATGAGACAATATTTTAATAATGTAATGAAAATTACATTACTCATGTTTTTGTTATTTGTTTTTGGGATGTTATGCCGTATTGCGCTACCTCCTCCTTTAGCCAACGTTTGCCCTGATGATGGACACTGTAACGCTGTCCGAAACGTTGGCTATAGGAGGAGGTAGCGCAACACGGCATAACACCCCAAAAACAAATGACAAAAATACTTTTGGCCGTGAAAATCTAAAATCATATCTACGTTACTCATCATCAAATTTTACATTATTACTAGTTTCTTCTTCCTCGTTCTCTTCTTCCTCGCTCTCTTCTTCGTCTTCTTGCTCAATTTGTGTTGACTGCTCTAAGAAGAGAGATACATCAGTTAGATTCTCATCGATTTCGAAAGAATCTTCATCCGTTGCAATTGATTCAGCATTAGTGCAAGAGTGGCCTTGACAATTGGTGCAGACTGGTGAACATAACAATCCAACTTTTCTGCACCCACAAATGTTCGTGCAGCCTTTCTTGCAATTACAAAAAATTGTATTCACCAGTTTCTCAGGAGCAGGTGGAAACAAAGTCAGCTGAGACTCTTGTGAGGTGTTCATATAAAAAAAATCCCGCATCGCTTCGTCTCTTACTAATTAGAATAAGGGATGCTATTGGTTAGATTCACAGCTACGATAGCCGAAATAAGGTCATGTGTTAACTCTAGAGAGTTAAGTTGTTTCCCGGTACTTACCGCGCATCTTCAGGTAAATCGCGTTGTAAACCGTCGACTTCGGATTTCAGCTAACCTAGAGTGAATATACTCATTGTAACCCTTTTGGTAAAAGATAAACGAACGGTTAAGGGGACAGTTAAGTTCCTATGAGAGTAAACGCATTAAGTTTATTATCCTCTCTTGCTATTTGAGTTTATCGCGAAGAGACAGACAGATGCCGCGGAGGACTTTAATTTATAATACGTAGAGATGGTGTGAAAGATTATAATAATTTGCATGAAATGCTTGGGGTAACTAACGTATTTAAGTTAATAAGGATTAATACTGTATCCGTCTAAATAACTTTTCAATTACCGCAATGTACGTGACCATTTTTTTAGAAGATAAAATGGGTATTGTAAGCTATCCGTAAAAGATAGATATATGCCTTTGCGGACTTTTTTGTAGATCTATAAAAGAGGAATATCCCACCATGCATTGTTTTGTTATATCCCAAAAGGATTATGCAGCGTTTTCGATGAAAGCTACCAGGCGGCTTGACTTTTTCCGACACTTCTAACAATAAGGAACTCCAGTGAAAAATATTATGGCTTTAAAAAAAAAATGTTCATTTAGACCAATAAACGCTGATTCTGAATATATAAGTTTTATTTCATAATATTAAACGCAGAGTTTTTAAAAAATTATTAAAAAGTGCATTTTAAACCTCTTCTCAAAACACAGCATTAAGTTGGCATTACTGAAATGGTTAACGGTGACGTCACTGTTAACTGTCACCTGGTGATAGTGGGTATGGTATTGTATTGACATTTGAAATAACTTGAAGTGCACACGTACCTATGCAATTCAACATTTCGTGTTTTTGGTTTATTTTCGTACTGTTTATAGAGATTTAGATAAATAATAGTTATTGGGTTTATTGAAACATAATTTAGGCCCTCAACAATTTACGAAAAGGGCTATATTTGCGGACAATCTGCAATAAATTTTGTCTATTTGAGGTGAAAGTCGTGTCATATTTTGAAATTTGGATTATGTATTTTCAAATTGTTTTTAGTATAGGGCCTTTTATACAAGTTGTTACACACTCGTCATGATCAGTGTATTATAAATACCAGTGTTTCTGTATGTGTTATACATAAAAAGTAACAAAGTAACAAAGTAACGCCTGACACAAAACACGATGTCGCATGTATTTGCAATGAAAGAGATGATTTATTGTTTTTATATTGCACTTTGATTAAATATAATAAGAGTAGCGGTGAGATGTGGACATTTTACCAATGTTTTTCTATATTAAAAGCAGTTAATCTTGATTAAAAAACGACTTCTCACACCTAAAAGTCATACCAGTCATCCGACATCATTCCGCCATATTGTCCATTTAAAACAGGGATGTTGTGCCCAAAAAAATTATTTCCCTAGATTTCGAAGTGAAATTTCCCTAGAATTTCACATTTACGCAATTACCTACGTAGCCACCTGTGTAACACTAATCCTGTTATATGTTAATTAATATGATAATTAATTGGAAAGATATCGGAACTTGGTAAATGTACTAATAATACCGTGATTTTCCAAATAAAACACTTTTTGCTACGTGAAGTAATAATTTAAAAGTACGAATACACTCACCACTGAATTAGAAACTGAATTCCAAATAAAAAAAAACACTTTGTAAAATAAAAATCATAAGCAACCCGCCGCTCATTTGTACCAAGCGTGGTATTTTGAAGACCCCAAACAATAACTAAGATTCATAGGAAATCCAAAAAATATATATTTATATATTTATATATATATATATATATATATATATATATAAATATATAAATATATATTTTTTATATATATATTTTATATATATATATATATATATATATATATATATATTTATAAAAATAATACCAGTAATATTGTCATATGTAATACAAATTTTACCAGAGTTCGAAATTTCCCTAGATTTTGTCCTGATTTCCCTTATCCCTAAAAAATATTTTTCTCCCCTAGATCTAGGGAAATTTCCCTCGACATAACATCACTGATTCAAAATGACAACTTAAAAAGTAAAAAAACTATCGGTGGGTGAAGACCACCATAGATACGGTGCGTTTCTGGGAGTCTTTAAAAATTAAAACTTTGACAATTATTTTAACTATTAAAACTAACTATAAAAATAAAAATAAAAATGCAGTTATTTAAGTTTGAAGGTCTTTATTCATTAAAAAAAATAAAAAAATTGGACTGGAGTTCTCTATTATCGTTATGTATGTGGTATCAACCAATTTACACAAATCCTTGACAAATTACATACCTAAACCTTCCCCACGAAACACTATATCTATTGGTGAAAACCGCACGAAAATCCGTTCAGTAGTTTTCGAGTTTACCGCGAACAGACAGACAGACGACGCGGGGGACTTTAATTTATAATATGTAGAGATATACCTTTTTAACTTTTGATGCCACATTATGACTTTCTACTAAGAATTATTAGTGCATTGACGGCCTCAGAGGTTGAGTGGTCCTGAGTGGTCAATCCTTGACTACGAACTTGGAGGTACCGGGTTCAAATCCAAGCGTAAGCAAATAAGTTTTGATTAATTTGCCTCGTTTCATATTTTATTAATTTAAAATAATATATAGTAGACATATTTGCGGTACGTTCTAGAGTGGTAGATATTTGGTGAATCACCATTCTGAATCGAAATGGTGCTTGACGTAGCTTTAACCTTGTTTCATGATCAGATCTGCGTAGCCAGATACTTTGTCACCTTTCTCTAACCCTTCTCCTTCCCATTATCCTCAGCCTCACAACATACTCCAATTGGGGATGTCATAGCGTTACTGGCTTCAGAAGGTTGGGATTGAGATTGTGGATTGAGATATATATATATATATATATATATATTAAAAAAAAAATATATATATATATATATATATATATATATATTTTTTTTTTACATGAGCTCCACTGAGGAGCTCCAGGAGGCCCTGAAGAAAATAATTTCCCTCAGGGCCTATGTCATCTTTGGGGATGCTGTGTGGAGGTTTTTTTAAGGAAATGAAGGAGAGGGCGGCGGTACCCATTCCGGCCTCCCAATTATCTACCTAATGCCTGGTTCCATGCCAACTCCGAATGAAACCAACTCATAACCACTTCAGAAAGGTCATCAAAAGCAATGAAAAAATAGTTTTAAAATAGCCGGTAATTTTTTAATATTTTTTTATCATCACTCTTAAATGACCTTTCTGAGTTGGTTTCATTCTGAGTTGGCCGGTTACCCTAATGCCTATCACAGCGCCCTTGACGTTTTTACTAACACCAGCCGCCGTTTGGCTTATAACCGGCCATGTTACCCACAAAATTAAAAAAAAAATGGAGAGCTGCTACCTACCCTGATGTATGGCAGTGAGGCATGGAACTGGCAGACGAAGAATGAAAGTATACTGAATTCTGTAGAAATGAGATCCCGGGGGCGTACGTGTGGTAAAACTATGTACGATCGTGTATGAAACGTGGAGATCCGCATAGAATGCAAGGCTGACGTGAGGGTAATGCATAAGTATGGGCATGTAAAGCGAATGAACGAGAAAAGGAGTGCAAGGAGAATATATATGACGCAAATGTGAACGGTAGAAGAAGACGAGGACGCCCGAGGAAGACATGGCACGACCAAGTAAATCAGATACTTGAGTCGGGCCACGTCAAGAGTCAGAATAATAGAAGAGCATGTATGAAGGTGAATGAGGTAAGGAGTTTGTGCCAAGACCGAGTTGTTTGGCGGTCCGTTCCCTCTGCCTACCCCTGCGGGAAAATGGCGTGATGGTTAGTCAGTTAGTTAGTCAAAAAGGTTTTAATAAATCATTGGAAATAGAATAATGAGTTAGCATTCTCAGTTCTCCGTATCAAGAATATCGTTTGCAGAAGGTAATTGATTCAATTTCTTTATAAACGCTATTGACTTATGAAGATTAATAATATTCAATTCAACAACAAATCCGCATTGTTCAGAAATGCGTCAGGAAGAAAATTACCTTGAAATGTGTGAATCGCAAAAACTGCACGTTCCAATCTAATTACATCCTTTCGTGAGTAATTCTTTGATCCTATTTACATCCTTTTTCTGGTTCCGCATGGGCGGGCGGGCGTCATTACGGTTGATGTGACGCGACGCCACGCCACGTGATGTGGCGCAAAATGATACGATGTTTAAAAATGTGTCTCTTGATTTCTCCGTAAAACAGAATACATACATTATCGTCGTATTTTTGCAAAGGTCATCAACCTGATCAATGTTTCCGACGTCATTTCTGTTAGATTTGACGTAGATTTTCAGGTTTTCCTACTTTTGAACATATTTTGTAAATTATGTGGCTATTTTTGTATCCACCAACGCATGTTAACATAAATTAACGTCATCGAATTCCTTCACTTTTCCTTCGGCAAGATATTATTTCTACTTTTAAGACTGATAATTTATGGTGGAATTCCATTATAATATATAATAATAATACAAATATGAAGCTTATTTCCACTTTAATTTATAAGTGAACTGCTATATGTAATTACCCATATTACATAGGTCAAACTGGTAGATCCTTTAGAATCCGCATAAAAGAACATTTAACAAATTGGGTGAATAATAAAGGTGAATTGTCGAGAAAGAAAGTGGCGTCACACCTATTAGAAAACCAACACTCGTTTGACAAAGATAGAAACGTTAAAATTCTCTGTACTTGTAATAAAGGCCATAAACTACATAGACAGGCTATAATCCTTGGAAATCACCCGCCTAACAAAATAGACCCTAAATTTGTAATGACTAAACAATTAGAATCATTCGCTAAATCTCCGCTCCTATATCCATCGTAATTTTCATCATATGTTATAATGTATAATATTTATTTTGTTTATGTTATAATGACCATTATAAGATTATTCCAACTCTAATGTAAAACATGGGGCCCATCAAAAAAAAAAAATAGAAGAAGAGTACAAAAAGAGTAGTATAGAAAGACTCCGGGTTCGGTACAATAAAGCCTTCCTCATAATGTTTGGTCTCCCCAGATATTGCAGCGCTTCCCAGATGTTCACGGAGGGGCGAGTTCACGGCTATGCAGCCCTTATTAGATACAGGGTGGCAGGAATGAGGGAAAGAATAAGCAGCTCTGGGAATATCCTCGTCGTGGAAACCCGCCTCAGTCCATCAACCACAATTGATGCACACTGGAGAAAATACTGGCTCCTAATGTGGTCACAGAATCCTAAAAGCCAATTATTACTATTTTCTTATTTTATCTTATTTATTACCTTTATTTCATGTACAATCATATTCACCTGCTTTTTTTTTTCTCTTTAAAATATTTAATTTCTTTTATTATTACCTTTTTATCACGTACAATCATATTCACCTGCTTTTCTTTTTTTTTCTCTTTAAAATATTTTATGTATGTATTATAACCCTTATGGAATGTGTGGGATTGCACTATTCTCCCCACATACCGGAATAAACATATAATAACGTTTTGAAAACAATAAAAATTAGGTAATTAATAATGCATATTACTTGTAAGGTTTTCCCAAACAATATTGGGTAAGGCTACAAGCCCGAGGTAATTGAGTCTACTGAAAAAATCAAAATATTTAGAAATTAGACAGCCAAAGACCACTTAGTAACAATAGAGAACTCCAGTCCAATTTTTTTTATTTTTTTTAATGAATAAAGAAAGACCTTCAAACTTAAATAACTGCATTTTTATTTTTATAGTTAGTTTTAATAGTTAAAATAATTGTCAAAGTTTTAATTTTTAAAGACTCCCAGAAACGCACCGTATCTGTGGTGGTCTAATTTTTTTACTTTTTAAGTTGTCATTTTGAATCAGTGATGTTATGTCGAGGGAAATTTCCCTAGATCTAGGGGAGAAAAATATTTTTTAGGGATAAGGGAAATCAGGACAAAATCTAGGGAAATTTCGAACTCTGGCCAAAATTTTATTACATATGACAGTATTACTGGTATTATTTATATATATGCGTATATATATATTTTGGAATTCCTATGAATCTTAATTATTTTTCATGTACTTACATGCCATGTTATTTTTAACACTGACAACTCAAAATGATATTAGGGAACGTACCCATACTACGTGACACGTTCGGGGGGGGGGGGGGGGTCTTCAAAATACCACGCTTGGTACAAATGAGCGGCGGGTTGCTTATGATTTTTATTTTGCAAAGTGTTTTTTTTTTAATTTGGAATTCAGTTTCTAATTCAGTGGTGAGTGTATTCGTACTTTTAAATTATTACTTCACGTAGCAAAAAGTGTTTTATTTGGAAAATCACGGTATTATTAGTATATTTACCAAGTTCCGATATATTTCCAATTAATTATCATATTAATTAACATAAAACAGGATTAGTGTTACACAATCAGGTGGCTACGTAGGTAATTGCGTAAATGTGAAATTCTAGGGAAATTTCACTTCTAACTGTTGGCAACACTGTGAAGAACCCAGAATAATCATGGCGGATAATGACTTTTAGGTGTGAGGTGTGTTTTTTATTCAAGATTAACTGCTTTTAATATAGAAAAACATTGGTAAAATGTCCACATTTCACCGCTACTGTTATTGTATTTAATCAAAGTGCAATATAAAAACAATAAATCATCTCTTTCATTGCAAATACATGTGACATCGTGTTTTGTGTCAGGTGTTACTTTGTAGGTACATTGTTTTATGTATAATACATACAGAAACACTGGTATTTATAATACACTGATCATGACGAGTGTGTAACAACTTGTATAAAAAGCCCTATACTAAAAACAATTTGAAAATACATAAAAACAAACGTCAAAATATGACACGACTTTAACCTTAAATAGACAACATTTATTGCAGATTGACCGCAAATATAGCCCTTTTCGTAAATTGTTGAGGGCCTAAATTATGTTTCAATAAACACAATAACTATTATTTATCTAAATCTCTATAAACAGTATGAAAATAAACCAAAAACACGAAATGTTGAATTGCATAGGTACGTGTGTACTTCAAGTCATTTCAAATGTCAATACAATACAATACACAGGTGACAGGTTAACTGTGACGTCACGGTTAACCATTTCAGTAATGCCAACTTAACGCTGTGTTTTCCGAAGAGGTTTAAAAATGCACTTTTTAATAATTTATTAAAAACTCTGCATTTAATATTATGAAATAAAACTTATATATTCAGAATCAGCGTTTCTTGGTCTATATGAACATATTTTTTTAAAGCCATAATATTTTTCACTGGAGTTCCTTATTGTAAGAAAACCCATACATTCGAATAAAATCCTCGTAGACCACCCCTCTCCCCCTCCCCCATATTTGTGTATATAAACCGTGAGTTGTGAATAATTAGTACCAGTCTGAAGATGGCTTGAACAGGCTGAAACCGGTACCGGTCAAAAAATTAAGTTGAAATAAGTTTTATATTTGTTTTATTATAAAATTAGCTGGTACCCGGCATGCGTTGCTATGCCATTTAATAAAGAAATTGTTTCTCCCTGCGCATCCTTTCCTATTCGTCCCTTTCACCTTCCTCCTCCCCTTCCTCTCCCGCATCCCCTTCCCCTCTCGCGTTCCCACTCCTCCTCCTTCACCTTCCCTCTCCTCACTCTACACGCCGAACTGGAATAAGTAATGAAAAAAAAATTCAAAAACACATCGTTTATTTATTTATTTTTTCCTTTATTTTTTCCCAATTGTTACATTTGGCATATACAATATTATTAAAAAAAAAACATAAGAATTATGGGATCCCACTAAGGCGCAGCCTGTGTGTGGGTAATATAGTTAAATACATTATATTATTATTATACCTAGAAAGAAACAATACAGTGGCATATAAAGAAAAATCGTGATTACATTTTGTCTGAACAGCTTGGGCAAAAAGTGTATACACTAATAATAAAGTACTATAGGTATATATAAATATACATTCTTAGGTATTAGATAGAAAGTCGAATTGTAATGCATTTTGATACAATTGTTTATCCTCGCATGTCCTTTCCCATTCGTCCCGTTCCCCTTCCGCCTCCCCTTATTCTCGCGCGTCCCTTTCCCCTCTCGCGTTCCTACTCCGCCTTTTCCGCCTTCCCTCTCCCCACTCCTCCCCTCGCCCGCTTCCCCTGTCCCGTGAACCCCCCTCCCGAGTTCCCCTCCCCCTCACGGGTTCCCCCTCTCCCATCCATCTCACCCTCCCGCATTCCATATATTCAGTCCCGGTACATTCAGTTTTCAAACAGTTCTCGTTACAAATTTCATAATGCCAGAGCTCACCAGTATATATAGAAACTTTCGCGGGCTTGCTCACAACAACTCACCAAAGTTACATCGCAATCGGATGAACAGTTAGCAATTCATAATTTCATGATGCCAGAACTCTCCACATCAAATTCCCAATGTTTGAATGAAATAAGAAAGTCGCTCTGAAGTAATGGCGTGACCAAGCGAAACAGGCAAATTTGGTACCTTACTCTCTCTCTCTCTGGTTTTTATTTTATTTTTTTATTTTTTATTAATAATTTTTTTTTGTTACATACATAAAAATATTACAAAAAACATTTCTTTTGATAAAAAGTAAAAAAGAAGGAACTATAAAATTAAATAAGTAGCTTGAAGATAAACAATAATACAATTAAACAAATAAATAAAAATATTACAATAGTATACATATATGTATGATAAAAAAAAAAAAAAAATCCCACATAGGCATCGCCAGTTCGTGGGTATACTTAAGTTTTGTTAAATGCATTTGAGATTATAATTTAATTACATAATTATGCTTTATTATATTTATAGACCAAATAATTCCGTATTTACAAAACTAAAATTAAGAAAAAAAATATATTAAAACAAAAAAAAGGTTAAATAAAAATAAGGGATTTGTAAAGTTACAACGGGTAGGATGTTAAAGCAGGTATGTATTTGTGTCGTTTGTAGTTATCCAAGTCTTTATTAATTTTTTGTATACGCTGTAAGAGGATATGTTTTTAAATTTAATAGCTATAGTCTGATAGAGTGCATTATAAATTTTTGGTGCAATGAAAAAAGCATGTCTCTGCGCAAGCCTAGTTTTGCATAGGGGAGCCTCAAATGCATTATTTACTCTACTGCTGGAGCGATTTTCGTTTTTTGTAAAATATACATTTCGTTAAAATATATATTTCAGACATTGCATACAGTAGGTTTTCTTACATCTAAGAGTTCAGCTTCTTGGAATATGCAAGGAGGGTAGGTAAAATCTTTATATTAATTTTTGAGTAATTTCTAGTGGCTTAATATGAGTATCATAAATACCCCCCATCCAATTATTCCATAAGATATTGATGATTGCACCAATGCATGATATACCAGTTTCATTCTTTTAATATCAACTATGTTATTTAATCGTTTAAAAATGTAAGTCAAATCATAAGTTTATTTACAAGCTTTTCTTCGTGGTTTGTGCATTTTAGTTGGCTGTCTATAATAATTCCTAGGTATTTATTTAACTGTGTTCCCCATTCAGAATTCATTTCTACACAGTTAGAACACAAAACACGGTTGCAAGTATTGTTGTGAAACCTTATATTTAGGTGAGTTAAGGGTGCCGCCCTTTTGTTATTATAGAATGGAATATAAATAGTTTTTTCACAGTTTAGAGTTAATAGAAGGTTTTGGTTTAGGCATTCTTTGACAATGGATGTGCACTTATTTGCGTTTTCAGAGACTTCTTTCCATGATTTACCATGGACTGTTTATTTTATATGACTGTTTCAATTTATTTTATATGACTATTTTACATGACTGTTTCAATCCTGGGATTGGTTTGCAGCAATTTCCTCTATTCGTCTCTTCCACTCTTCCCTGTCTCTTTTGAAGCATGCGTATGATGAGCAGCGCACGTCCACCAGCAGGTCCTTCAGGTACTCTCGGCGTGGGCGTCCCCTAGAGTTTGTAGCCTCGGTCATACCCTCCATTATGGTATGCAAGAAGTCTTCTTGTCGTATTACATGGCCGATCCATCTTGCACGCCTTTCGGACAAGGTCGTGAGCAGGTGCCTTCCTCCTTCGATTCTTTGGAGAACCTCCTCATTTGTAATGTGGTCTCTCCAGGAAATTCCTAATAGTATTCTTATAGGACCACATCCCAAAAGCCTCTAGTCTCCGTTTATCTCTTTCGGATAGGCACCATGTTTCGCAGCCGTACATCAAGGTACTCCATACATAGGTCTTGATGAGGAGTATTCTCCGTTTTAGGTCTATATTATTCGATTCTATTATTTTCGACCTTTTATTGAATGCAAGCCTAGTCTGGTGTATACAGCTATCGACCTCGCTCTAAGACCGACCGTCCCATGTTATTTTGCTCCCGAGGTAGACAAATTCCTTGGTGTTCTTTAGTGGAACTTCTGACATCTCTACTCTCATCTGATGTTAAATTCGGCCTACAGTCAGCAGCTTTGTTTTGTCTTTATTTATCTTCATGTTGTAATTGTTTTGAAGAATTCTTTGCATGGTTGTTGAGGCTTCTTGCAGTTCTTCTTCGCTTTCAGCAACCATAGCAATATCGTCAGCAAACCTTATCATATCCACCTTTTGCCCATGTATCTTTACACCTTTTCTGTGACTCAATCTCTCTCTCAAGTCATCAATCGTCATTTTTAAAATACCTGATATTTTAAATATGTACCTAACACAGGTACATATTTAAAATATCAATAATTTTAAAAATCCTAAATTTATTTCGTCAAACTCGCGAACTGTCAAACGTACGAAGTTCTAAATTTTCAGTCGCAAATTATTCAATTTTCTGCACAATTTTCTTAATTTTTTTCTCCTTAAGAACCATCCTCGTACTTCAAGGAATATTATAAAAAAAGAATTAGCGAAATCGGTTCAGCTGCTCTCGAGATTTGCGCTTAGAAACACATTCAGCGATTCATTTTTATATATAAGAAGAAGATAAGATACGACATTCCCTATTAAACTACTATGTTTAATAATAACCAGACATAACGGTCATTCTTTAATCAAATTCTAGACGACTCGACTCTTTTCTACAAAAATATATAAATTGATATCGATAGATTGTTATTTTATGTAGTAAAGTTGAGTAAAGTTATGTTTTAAATTTTGAAAATATATTTTGTTCTTATAATAAGGTTATTTATTCAGTTGGTGGTTGGCAGATTCATTTAATTTTCAAACAGAATGGCAATTGCACTTCTTAGGGATTGTTTTTTAGGCAATGTCACGAAGGTGGATTTTAGCCAATCTTGGGGAATATTCCCTGTCATATATAGAGTTAAATAACCTCAACAGGTAGTCAACTTTTTCATCATTAAAGAGCTTCAACACCTCAACTGGAATATCGTCTGGTCCGCATGCTTTTCTATTGTCTGAAGTCTTTATCACATGAAGAATTTCTGATTTTAAAATCGATGGTCCATGCAATTGATCATTAGGAATATTAATATCAGGTCTAATATCTTTGAATGTATCATGAATATACTTTTCCCAAGTTTGTATAATATCTTTTTCATCCAATATTAATTTATTGGAATCGTCAACTAAACATGATGGAGTAATTCTTCTAGAAGTGCCCGTAATTTCCTTAAATTTTTTGTGAAGTTTGAATGCATTGTGACTACGACTGTACGACTCTAGTTCTTCACACTGTGACTTCATCCATTCTTCTTTGGCTTTTTTAATTTCACGTCTAATCGTTCTTTGTAAGTTTTTATATTGTGTCTCATTATGTTTGGGTTTACGTCTCTCATCCATTAAGTTCAAGATGTGGTCAGTCATCCAATTCTTTCTTCTAATTTGCTTATCAGCTTTCAAATTTGTATCACAGGTTTCACATATAACTGACTTAAGGTTATCCCATTGTGTTTGTATTTCTATCGATGGATCACAAGGGAGTAGCTTAATATTATCGTTCAAAGTCTGAGATACCTTATTTCTGACCACTTCTTCGTTGAGTTTCGAGATATCCATTTTAATTTTGTTTTTGGGCTTTTTTATTTGTTTTAAGCACTAAAAAATATCGGCAGTTAACAAAACATGGTCAGAACCAATGTCCGCACCAGGGTACGTGGTGATTCTCTTTACAGAGTTCCTGAATCTATGGTCTACTAACACATAGTCTATTTAGTTCCTGACAATATCATAGATTGTTCCATCCTGAGGTGATCTCCATGTATAAAGCCTTCTTTTCAGGAGTTTAAACCAGGTATTTAATACAACCATATTTTTATCCTGGCAGAATTCATATAGTCTATCACCTCTTTGATTGCTTATGCCTAAGCCATATTCACCAACTATATGAGAGCGGCGACCTTCACCAATTTTGGCATTTAAATCTACAAAATTTAACACGGCAGAAGAGGCCTGGAATTTTTTCATAACACATCTACAAATTCTCATCACCCAACATACCAAAACGATATAAATACCTATCTCGCACCGCAAAGTAAGACCTAAAAAATGGATTACCCAAAGCATTATAAATTGCACTAAAAAAGAGACAAACTACACAAACAAATTAAACTGAACCCTTATGACACTCCGCTTTATTTTTTCTACAAAAGGTACAGAAATATTTTTTCTCTAATAATACATAAAGCCAAAGAATTGTATTATGTAATTTTGAGGGAAAGTACGCATTCATAGAAGAACAAAGATGATACCATAAAAAATTACTTATTGATGATGAAGAAATCCACTTCCACGACAATCCTACACATATACTCAATTACATTAACAAGCACTACACTAATATTGGAGCTAGCCTAGCTGAAAATATAAAAAAAATCACAGCCTCTCCAAGATATTCAGGAACCTCAAAATACTGCCACTAATATCAGCAATGAAAATATTAACAGACACTTCAAATTACAAAAAATTGCACTAGAAGAGACTAATAAAATAATTCAATCACTAAAGAGTAATACAACAACGCGACCCGATGGTGTGGAGTCCAAAACTATCTTAACAGTAAGCCAACAACTACTCAAACCACTCACATTCTTAATTAATCTTAGTATAAAAGAAGGAATTTTTCCTAGCTTACTAAAAAAGGTCTTGTTATTCCAATTTTTAAATCAGGACAAAAAAATAACATAAACAACTACAGACCTAGTACGCTACTAAATACCTTTTCAAAAATTCTGGAAAAAACTATTAAGAGACAGCTTCAACACTATCTTGAAACCAAACAAATACTGTCGATAAACCAACATGGATTCTGGAAAAACAGAAGCACAGAACATGCAATAGCTACTGTAATGGACTTCATTACACATAATCTTGATGCTAAGAAAAAAGTTATTTCAATTTATTTAGACCTATGTAAAGCCTTTGACACAATCTCATACGAAAAACTCTCAAGAAGTTAAAAAATATTGGTATTAACGGAGTAGAATTCGACTTAATTAAAAGCTTCATGTCTGACCGAACTCAACAAGTTAAAATTGATAACAAGATAAGTGAACCACTCTTAATTACGTACGGAGTCCCACAGTCCCACACGTTGGCCCTTTATTATTCCTCATCTACATAAACGAACTCTGTGACATTGAAATTGATGGTAAAATCGTTACCTTCGCTGACGATACAGTTCTTCTTTGTCAAGCAGCCAAATGGAATGATGTATTCGTAAAAGCCGAATTAAGTTTGTCAGTTGTCAAAAAAAGGCTAAACAGTAATACGCTTACCCTTAATACTATCAAAACAAAATACATCACACATAGTATTATCCAAAGAGGTCAACCTCCATTAAACATAGACCTATTTCTGCATGACTGTGAACAAACTTCTTCCAATTGTCAATGCGAGCATATAGAAAGGGTCAACTAACTAACTAACTAACCATCACGCCGTTTCCCCGCAGGGGTAGGCAGAGAGGACGGACCGCCAAACAACTCGGTCTTGGCACACACTCTTTGCCTCACTCACATTCATACATCGTCTCATACATACTCTTCTATTATTCTGACTTTTGACATGGCCCGTCTCAAGTATCTGATTCACTTGGTCGTGCCATGTCTTCCTCGGGCGTCCCAGACTTCTTCTACCATTCAAGAAAGGGTCAAACAAACCAAATACCTAGGGGTTATTATTGATACTCACTTACGCTGGACTGACCACATAATTTTCATCACAAATAAACTAAAAGGAGTCATGCACCTAATAAAATCCATTAAAAACATTTTCCCACTAACAATACTCAGATCCATATATTTTGCACTTTGTCAATCGATTGCGACATATGAAATACTGGCTTGGGGAAGTGCTACAAATGTAGCAATTGACCCAATTCAAAAGATACAAAAGGCGATAATTAAACTAATCCTGCAAGTGCCTTTCTACACAGATTCTAACGAAATATTCAAAAAATTAGAAGTCATGTCAATAAAACAACTTTATGCCAAATCTGCTCTGCTACACTTCCTCCAAAACAAACTCCATATTCAAATTCAACCCAAAATAATAATAAAAACCAGGTCCTTAACAAATATAACCCTGAACATATCGATAACACACACCACACACGGACAAAGACATTTTCAGTATTATGCAACCAAACTTTTTAATTATATGCCCATTACTCTGAAACAACTGCTAACTGCAAATACATCTACAAACATTCACAAAAACATATCACAGCCTGGATAAAAAATCAAGATATACACTTTATTCAAAATACTTTAATCCCTAACCAAACATAACCAAACTACAAAAAGTGTAAAATAAATAAACATGTCTTTCAAGAATTTACCAACTTTTCACATGTACATATATTATATATATATACCTTATATATTTTTTTCCTTCTAAATAATCTATGTACAATTACCATTAAAATGTAAAAAAAAAACAAAAAAACTGACTTTCTAATACAACACATAAATACTTGTACTTGTCACACTTAATCATAAACACGTAAACACCTAAGCACAGGTTCTCCTAGTGAGGTGTTCACGAAACATACAATATTACCAACCAACAGTTTCACCTTCTCAAACCTACCTTACACCCAACATAATGAAATGTAATATTAATATGTAAAAATGTTTTCAAAAATATATTACATATGTAAAAATGTTAATAATATGGTGTAAACTGTAATATATAGATATAAATCAAATATATATAAATAAATAAATAAATGATAAAGAATGATTTTAAAAAAATCTTTTCCACTTGTTTCTTACATTCACGCTATGAATGTCTTTTGGGTTTTCCCGAACTCGCTGTGGTAAAATCTACTTTTAGATCTTTGTGCAAAGGAAGCTCATTAAAATAAAAAAAGAACCAATACTTCTTTCTCCCGCAGGGCAATTTTGTGGTTACAATAAATTGGGGAAATACAAGGATATCCATTTACATTAAATGTTTCATATTTTTGCTGAAAGTAAACAGTCGTAATATGGTAACGTGATATCACATCATAAAAATCTTATGTAATATTATTATGAAATGAATCCTCAAGGAAGAAGCACAACAAAAACAATTTAAGATATGTTTTAGTATAATGTTTCTGTCATCGCAATCAAACTCTCATTGACATTAAGATGAAATGAACATGAAAATATCTTCGTATATATCTCTGAAAGATACGGAAAAGTGGGAGAAAAAAATAATTGATAATATTTGTTTTCGTAGACAAAAAACATGCATACACTAATTTATTAAATTACACGCATAGGTTAAAAGTTCACGAAGGAGCTACGTTTTACCATTACGGGGACCATTGTCAGACGAGAGGTCTGGGTTCGTGTCCAAGTTGCGACCATTGTCTTTTCTGATTTTCTGTGTCTTGTTCTCTTTCATATTTCCGTTTAGATTATTATTGTTATCTTCTTGATAATTACATTAATGGGATTAACCTTCAAAAGTTATAAAAGAGAGTTTTTCTTATAAAAAATTAAATCCTACTAATATTATAAGGACGAAAGTTTATATGGATTATGTTTGTTACTCTTTCACGCAAAAAATACTTAATGTAAAGCTATATTATTTGCGAGATCTATAGGCTATACATATTGGTAAGCTTTGGCGTTATGAATAATCTCTGCGTTATGAAATTATTTATCATACGTTTTCTGTCCTTAACAAAAGGGTTGGAGGGGGAGGGGGTGGGGGGTTGACGGGGGGAGTAGAGTGGGGAGAGGGAAGGTGGATGAGGCGTAGTAGAAAACCCCAAATACCATGCGAGCGAAGCCGCTGGAAAAAGCCAGTAAACAATATAATTACTCGCAACACGTAAGAAACTTGGCTAACTTATCCTTTACATAGCCACTATTTATATGTACGTACAAGTAACGATTAGTAAACTCAGACTTTTTAAATAAAATTTGTTTAATTAATCGAATATGTTCGTTATCGTGTGGATAATCTCTGAAGAGAATGGTGAAATACCCCCTAATTCATATTAATCTGTTGTAGGGTTCGTAAATATATGTACGTAGCTTTAATGTGAATTATCTGACACAAGTTGAATAAATGTCTAAAACTGAACAAAACTTTGAAGAATCAATCTTTCAATTTGGGAGGCGGGTATGGATACCGCCGCCTCGGGAACCATTTATTGGATAACCAACACCTCTGCCATAGGTCACCCCAAGTGGTTTGCTACATTTGTGACTTAGCAAGGGTTCATTAGGTGAGGACTGTTCCTCCGCGTAGTGTTAATGTAAAAAAATCGTGATGAATAAAATTGCTTACAGAACATACTACACTTGGTAATTCAATATCTAAGCCGTCTGCTTCCTGAACAATCGGATGAAGATTGATGGAGCCCTTAGCCAAGAGGTCAGGCCATTAATCACGCGGAGGTTTTAATTAATTGAAAATTAAACATAGCCTTTGCTGCGTTAGCTGGAAAACAAATATATTGACCCAACGAGATATAAACGAAATGTATTTCCCCAATGTCTCAATTTCCTTAATTAAATGAAAACAAATAACTTTGTAAAAACACAATCATTTAATCAATATTATCAACATGTTTCGAAAACAAAGTTTTCTTCATCAGGATAAGATTAATAATCTCAATTTTCTGTTTTTTTGCTTAATATAGATAATTTTCAAAACAATTTGTTTTTTTTTTACATTAGCTCCAAACAGGAGGCCTTGAGGAAATAATCCCAAAGGTGTGGATGCGTAAAATCGTGTGGAAAGCGCTCGGGTGTCTTCGAAGCGTTTTTTCAACCGAGACGATGCTTTTTTGGGGTTGAAACCTTCTCGAAAATAAAATGAAATGATAAACACGCCACTTTTCTGATCTGACTTTTTCTGGGACAATCAAACACCTAATTAAAAAAATTCTGAAACAAAAGGATGGACAAAAGTTTTGGACATTCATAAAATTTAAAAAATAAACGAGACATTAAGTTGTAACGCATTCTGCATAAACTAAGTAACTTAATCTCTTGTTGGCGATTCTGTTACAAAGAATTAATGATCATTTTTAGATGTAAGCAATCGGGAAATATAACAAATTAATGAGAACTAAAGGTGCATAAATTACTACAAAGCACTTACTTACCAATTGGCCATTTTATAATATTGATTAAATATTTAAATTCTGTTTGTTACAGTGATAATAATTCTGAAAGAAGTATTTTTGCTAACCGCCATAGTTATCAATTATTTTACTGGGAAATTTTAGAGTTTTAAAGAAAAGTGCCAGGTTTATCACTTAGTGCGATTCAGGAAGCAGGTATCTTGAAATAAAGAGTCAGCACCCGGTGACTTACGGATATCCGGTAGGGTTTGCCAACCGTGGAATTGAGTGCCTATACTCTAGCGCTGCATCCAAGTTGGTGTTTTTTTACATCATGGTTGTAATTTACGGTGACGACTACTGTCACAAAAGTTTGTATGAAAAGCTTCGATAGAATTCAACAGTTATTTATTATATTCACCTGCTTTTTCTTTTTTTTTTCTTCTTATTTCTTTTTCTTTATTTAAAAATTCTAACTGTTTATATCTTTGTGGAATGTGTGGAACTGCACTAACCTCTCCACATATCGGAATAAACATTTATTATTATTATTGTTGTAGTTGTTATTCTAATTATTGTTTTTGTTGTTGTTATTGTTGTTGTTGTTTTTGTGGTTGTTGCTGTAGTTGTTGTAGTGGTTGTTGTTGTTTTTGTGGTTGTTGCTGTAGTTGTTGTAGTGGTTGTTGTTGTTTTTATTATTATTTTAATTTTTATAACTCAAATGGCCAAATTTTTGTTTCATAAAATTTATTAAAATAATTTTGTTTTGCAGTGGAAGTTTGTAAACTTATATTTTTTTATCGAGTCAGCAAATGAGAGGACGAAGAATGTTATGATAAAATATTTGTCAATATATCTCAAAGTTTATTTTATCATAGATTTAGGCAAGCAGGTACCTCATTTCAAGAGGTGATTAAATAATATTAAATAAGCTTCTACATAAATTTATTTTTTTAAATTTTGGAAGTAACATCATTCATTTTTTCTTTTTTGAATAGGGTATAAAAATCGAATATTTTGTTTAGAGCCCACTTCTGAGTAATCTTTCTAAGGTGGTAGAGGGTTTTACTGACAAGTCGGGCGTGATTCTTATTCATTACGTTAATAATTTTATAAAGTAAAACGATTATTATTTTATCCGAACTGGATCATAATTAACTAGGCCGCGACTAATGTAATCGTGATGCCAATAAGTGTTGTAAATACACATTTCTGTCTTCGTAATTTCCACCAAAAATAACTGATGGTTAATTTTGAATTTACTTGCCAAGTAACAAGCAATTTATTTTAAAACATGGAAGATTTAAAATACAAGGAATTTAATCTGTTAAATAACGAAGGAATAATTATTCTCGCCTGGTAATACAAGATTTTCATGGCTGGCGTTTGATTTTGGGAGCAGATACTGTTTTCGGCTGAAATCAGTTCCAGGTATTTTGTCTGACCATACTTCAGGAGAAAAACCAGAAGCTCAAGATCGTAATTTAGATAGATAGTTAGAAACATGTATTTTTTTGGTCGATTCAAGGAAGGTGAGTCTTAAGTTCTGTTAATATGTTTATTTGTTCCAGTTTATTTTATTATGTGATAATAAATCTTTTAATTCATATTTCTTAATAATACTGTCTATTTTATTTTAAAAATCCTTCTAATTTAATCGTATAGTTTGCATACCAAAGACCCTGAGAGAGGATTATTGTTTTACTAACTGCTAGCCTGGTTAATCAACCAGTGGCGCCCCTTTTAAAAATAAAGCTGGCAGATGTTGATGTTATATTTTACTAACTGTTATATTTCACCATGACAATTTAACGCCTAAGTTCGGTTACTATGTTATTTGTCATTGTCATTTTTCGTTGCCTATATAATCGTTTAATTCATATTTCTTACTATGACAATTGAATTTTAATTAATATTATTTTGACAAGATGCTAAAATCTTCCGGAGACAGGTTCGTGGCTGAGTGAACCAGTGCGTCGGTTTACCACCCAGGCAACGTGGGTTTATTTCCTCGACTGGATAAAAGTCCTCTATCATTGCATAACCACCACCTTACGCTTCTAATGATGGTGGTATGAGATTGTCAAATAATATCGTTGTTAGGTAACCCGGGAATGTTCGTCTTTCTTTAAAAATTGATTGACTAGGTAATAAATTACATTCTTATATCAGACAAAAAACTTTGTTTAAAATCAACATGTTTCGTGGACGATGTCCACTGCTTCAGGAATAACTTTTTTTATTTTTTTTTTATTTAGTAACTATATAATATTTTTTACATTTTTATATGAAACACGTTAGTTAGATGTATATATAAAATAGAAAATATATTCGTAGTCCTCCTCACTAGGAGATCCTGTGCTGAGGGGGACTATGCTTTGGATAAGTTTTTCAGCGACTTCTATGGTTTAACTTCATTGTTTGGATAAGGTTTTCCAGAAACTTCTATCACGATGTTTTAAGTAAACTAGTTAGTTCATTTTCCGATAGTTCCTTCAGCCAACATTCAATGTCCTTAATGTAGCTATTTTTTTGTTTTAATTTGTTTGATACTATGTGGTAGTTTGTTACATAACTTTACTGCTAAAAATTCAGAACTTCTTGGACCAAATAAAGAGTTACACTTTGGTATATTAAGTATGTCTGTTTGTTTGGCTCTGGTTTTATGAGCATGTGAGGTGTCTGCCTCTGAATCATTTTTGTGGTGATGTACTAGAATGTTTTTGGCATAGATTTTCTGTATGCTTGGAACATCAAACTGTTTAAAAATTTCTGTTGTTGACGTCCTTATTGGGACCTTTAGAATGGTGTAGTAACTGTATGCTAAAGTTAAACATTGAAAGGAAAGGTCGGTTAAGTGGGAAAATATTGAAAGAAATTTTATATTTTTTCCTTATTAATCGTATCTCCATTGATATTAACATTTTTCTTATTTCAAAATTATAAATCTGCGATGCCTTATCTTATAACCAATATGTAGTATTTATAACCCCTCATTTACATTACCGGTGTGATCAGAGTAACTCAATTGAAATCCAGTTCTGATCACCAGATTTTGTATTTCTGTCTTGTGCTACGTAGATTTTCCATCATGCGTTTTGTATGGTTTGTTATTGGTTTCTCTGTTCATTATTTCTCTGTTACAAAAAAATCACATTTCTTCTCTACTTTTGGACTTCTCCGGAATGTACATAGATAGAAGTAGTCCAAGTAGACTAATAAAGTAATAAATTATAGCGGGTGTGTGGCATATACTGAGGAATAGATCACATTTTCGACGAATATCACACTCCAATCAACTAGGTTCTAACTGAAACCTCAAGCTTTCAAGAGTTCAAGATCTGCTTAATGACCCTCAAGGAATTCCATAGTAACTAATGGCGCCAACCTATATATCGGAACTATGTGTCCGACAAAACTTAAGCAAGAGACAGCTTACTCTAAGGTCGGCAGATCTAGAAGTTACTAATCGCTTAATAGAACTTTCTTGGTCAAATCGAGTCGTTTACTATGCTCGCTCTTTTCGTGTAACTGGCCCTCTCACTTGGAATAAACTTCCCCCAGCTCTTACTAATATCCAGAATTTGGCTGAATTTAAACGGGCTTTAAAAACATTTTTTTTAAGAAATCATACCCTGAATCCTAATATCTTTTCAATACACGAAATAAGCCATGTTCTCAAGTTTCCGGTAATTGTTTGGTTTCGGTTTCCTTCTAATACTATCATGTTATCCGAATTTAATGTCGAATTTATTGTAAGAAGTTAGTATATCATATTTTAGTTTAAAAGTTTTTGTGTGGTCCTGTGCTACATAATACCGTTATTGTCTATTATATTGTCCTGTGTATGCTATAACAGCACTGTTTTCATTAATCTTTGTTCTCTTGTCATTGTTTTGTAAATACTGTATATTCTTTATTACATATATTATTTATTACATAGACTCGTATGGAGCACTGTAGGATTATTTTAAATGTATTATAGTTAAACGCACTTGAAGTGAAATGACACAAAACTGCAAATGAATTATTATTATCAAGAATTGTGTTTCGATGTTAACATCAAATCTCTCAATTCATGGACCATTTTTTTAATTTTTTGATATGTTTATTTAGGAAGCATACAGTTGTGTATAAAGTAATTGTATATAAAATAGTGAATATAATTAAAACCAGTTAAGTTCCATTTATAATATTTAGTTGTTAATGGTTAATGATTATGTGATTACGAATCAAGTGGTAATTAAACAATTATAGTAGGTATATGGTGTAAGCACGTTGTAAAAAATATCAAAACGGTTATAATAATCAATACAGAAATAATAGTTTCCAGTAGTTGTTTAAAATAATAGTACATAATGTTAAGTAAAAAGTTATTAAAAAGAAAGTAATAAAAAAGAAATAATAGTGTTCATTTAAGTACATTGTACAGTTAGTTTGATTTTAAACGATTTAAGGCTACAATGGAAAATGTCAATATCTCTTAGGGTATTATAAGATTGGCAGATACGCCCGACCAAGGAGTTTTGTGCGTATTTCGATTTAAATTGTTGTATATGAAATAAGGTATTCTATCTGGTATTGCGTTCAGGCCAACGAAATTCAATCCTTTCTTACAAGGCAATGAGGCAGTTCACAATTTTGTATAGAAACAGTACATCAAAAATTTTCCTCCGTTTGTAAAGATCAGTATTAAAAAAATAAAGTACCATTTCGCCTTTTATTTCTACGCTGTTTGATTGAAGATCAACAAAACCCTAGTGGTAAATTCATTTGAAAGCCAAATTCATTTTATAAAGGTACCTAGTACCTACAATCAGGAACAGAATTCTACGATGAAAATAAAAAAATGTTTAATTTTCAATTTTATTTGTTGACTGGCTTAATTCTCCGAACTAAACACAATTGGCGGAATACTTGAAAAGAACCAAAACCCTTCATTGAATTGATACAAGCTTTCAAAGTAAATGATTTTAGCAAGAATGACCTTTTCAGTAATAAAAATGGTTCAACGGTTTTCTCTTATTATTATTACCCAAGTATCTTTTAGCAGTAACTTTAATTCCATAAAAGGTATGAACCCGGATAGGGGTACGTATGAGATTTTCTCTTATCTCAAAAGAGATAATAATATAATATATAAACCAACAGAGCCAAGTAGTTATTTACTATCTGTATTAATGTAACGATCAGTTAGAATTCGTTGGTCGAAGTTTCTCAAGTTAAAATCCCATCGATAAAGTCTCGTAGGATCGATGTCAAAATATATTTTATTTATTTATTATTTATTTATAAGTACATGTTACATAACTAATACATTTACTTGAGATGATACATTAGGTCACCATACTTTGTCCAGTCAATAAATGCTCCAAAAGGAGGTGTAGAGTGCGTGAGCAGGGACCTAAGCGATTCCTTCAGAAACTTGTTTAGGGTGCTTAGGGTGTGAACATACTGAAAGTCCTGACGTCTAGGTGGTGAGCTACGGGGGGGGGGGGAGGGGGGGGGGGAAGGTCCCAGTTTTTGGCTTTCCGCTTGTATCTCAAAAACGGTGTGTCGCAGAGGAAAATTTTTTAAAAATAAGTAAAAGCTTATAAAATTATCTATAACTTTTATTCTACATATAGTTTCATAAATCCCAGCCGTTTTTGAGTTACATGCTCCACAAATGTAGATATTTTCGAAAAAAATCATTTTACATCACATTTTTCATCAAAAATTCCGTCATATCGTCTAAAATATTCATCACACATAGAAATTTGTTAGAAACAAGTTGTAAAAAATTTAATTCGCTTTTAAAATATGTATACATATGTACATGAGTCTCCAACCAGTAAATATTTACAGCAATTTAAACTTTTTTCGTAAAATGTCGTCATTTTCAGAAAAAGCTGTTTTTATCATTATACTGATACACCGACGCACGACATCGACTATGCGACGCTCTGATCGCTTTTAGTCCGTCGTATGGTCAGATATGACCATTGAAACCACCAACCTGAGGAGGCATAACAGGAGGCAGAGGTGTTTTGCACAATGTAGTAAGCAAGTGGTTAGTTGGTATGAGCACAACTCTAGAGATCTGCACTTCCCTTGAAGAGTTTTGTTGAGTCTTCTTCACGTCAAGTGAACAGGACAAATACCTCGGACAAGCCCACTGAAGTAGAGATACAGCAGACATTTCAAAACTCTGTCAGTGGTTTGATGCACATCCTCCCTTCCCACAAACCAGTGAAATAATGTCAATTCCCAATGTCTTCTGTCAGCTCGTCGATAAAAATTCACGATGAAAAGGTTGCAGTTGACTCAACATTGCTGTTTCAGTGGATAAGCAGACGACCAAAGAAAAGATAAACAAACGATCGGATGAGGATTTGATGAAATCTTTGAGTATAACTTGGCCCCATTTCCCTTGGCACTGTTCAATGAAAGTGGGATGCGAAAGACAACTAAATCTATCCTGTACAGCTTATCCAAACCTACCAAAAAACTGGTCTACTGTCTCAGATGAACATAGTTGTGGACTGAGAATTTCTACTACAGAGAGTAATTTGGCAAAAAAATGCCTCCGTTGCCACTATTTGTGATCATTACATTACCTACGTCAACCAACACTATCCTGGATGACTCGCACTGTGGTATTTGATGGGTACGCAAACCCAGCCAACAGTACGAAATCACAAGAACAGATACGATGGTACAGACTGAGAAGGTCAGCTGACATCAATTTGACTTGGAACACATCAATACCTGTTAAACAGGAAGATTTTTTATCCAATCCAACCAACAAAATTAACTTCATCTCCTACAGGCAAAGCATCGGGAGAATGGGATACAGACTCTTCACGCCACAGATGATGTCGATGTCCTTGTCGTTAAGACTGCTGTGGAACAATCCCCTCACAATTCTGTGGCTGTCATCGGTGAGGATGTTAACCTCACCGTCCTTTGATTGCTTCCACTCCTCCCACCTAAGATATTCTGCTGAAGAAACCTGGACGAGGGAAAACCGAAACAATGGCACTGTCCACTCAAGAGATGCAGTACCGTGGATTTGAACACATCCTATTCTTACATTCATTTACCGGCTGCGATACATCTGTAACTTTCAGGAGAAGCAAGGTGAGCTTCTCAATATTGTACTTGGAGTCAGAAATCTTCAAGCAAGCGGCAATGATATTTTAAAACCCCTCCTCTACTAGCGACGAGGTTTAAGAGGCTGGAATTAAATGTTTCCTTAAATGGTATGCGGCGCCAAAAAGACAGACCTCCCTTAACTAGTACCGCTTCCAGTCGTTCACAAGGTTGGTGGATCTAATATGTGGGACCTAATAGGTGGGCAAATATGAAGCCTGACATCAGCTCCCTCCCTCCAACAGAGAGCGCAGCTAAACAGCACTTTGCACCGATTGAGCTGCCCCCTTGAAAAATGGGGTTGGAAATATGAAGGAGAGACCCTGGTGGCTATTACAATAGAAGATCCACTAGCACCGGAGGTCTTTCTGAATATGATATTTTGTCGCTGCACCAAGGATTGGGCAATTGGCTAATGTGGATGCCGAAAAGCAATGCGATATGAGATATGCTGGACTGTGTCGGTAGGCATGAAATACTCCCATCAGAGCGTGGGCACTGTTATTTTATTCATTGTTGTGAAGCTTGGAAATGTAAAATAAAAGATTGGATGTATAACAAGATTTATATATTAAAATATTAAGCATACCTGTGGACCATACTACATCTACATCCTAGCTAAAAACCTATAACGTGGCTGCGTCGAATCCAGATGCAAAGCAAGGGGACCGTTCCTCCCTCACTTTTGCATCATCGCCAGATTACTCGATCTTCTCCATCCATCTTGGGTAGTTGTGGAGTATGGGAACGCCATGCCCTGGTCGTCCTCCATTATATGGTTCAGGTCCCATCAGGTTGGAAATATATGGTGTGGAAAAGGCGGACGGGTTGTGTGCCGTTGTATTATTAGTGATACATCTCGTCGAATGACGGATGGTGTATATAATCGAAGATTATGATTAAATTGGTCGATCAAGCCGCCATAGTAGCACAACGGGATTCTACACTTGAATACCCGTAAAATAAAGATTCTCCAGTCGCGATAACCTTGTACCGGCCGAGATTTAAAGGAAAATATCGTTCACATATTGAATTAACTTGAAAAACCCGCCGATTAAACAATTTCCATTATAATTTAAAATCAACTTGTTGACTGTCAGATTCACATCCTGCCCTCAAGATGCGAATCCAAGAAGTGCAGGAAATCGATCATGATCCCCCTATCGTTCGAAAGTTTAACTAATCGGAGAAAAAGTGAAACTATTAGTAGCCAGTAAAAGAATTTGAGTTATTAATATAAACAAATATTAATAACCCTGGGGTAATTTAGAACATTATTTTCCTTATTAAATTATTTTCATAACACTATGTTAGACAACATGTTTGGTGGTATTGTAGATATATTCGCTGATTCCCTTTATAATCTAAAATGCAATTTAAACCAACACTTTGTGGAATCCTACAAAATATTGTAACGTGGGTATAATATATTTAACGATTTGATGTGTTATATTATGTTTTATATTATATTTTGTTCTATGTTATTGTCAAACATTATATTGTTTAAAATATTTCACGGTTTTCCGTTATATTCTTCAAAAACTACTTGTGTATTCTTAAAATTTATCATTTTTATAACTTTTGGTATAAATTCTATGTATATGTAATCCTTGATAACTTAAATATTATTTTATAATCTATGTCAAAGCCCCTATGGGCGTATAACAACAATAAATAAATAAATTTATTTTGTTGGCGCGATTCCCAGACCTTTGATTTTGCATTTTGGTAGGTACCTTCTAATTGAAATTTGAACGGTGTTGGTTCTGAATCATGACCAGAAAAATCAAAGCCAAAATAACAGGTAACTAAATTTGCTTCTTAGCTACCATAAAATGCGAAAAAATACTTGAAAAACATTTTTATTAAAAAAAAAAACGATTGTGCTTTAGACCATACGACGAGTGGCATATGGCTATGGCTATGCGCCACTGCTTTTTTTATGCTAGGTTCGCCTATAAAAAGACCTAGATTTTTTTTCCACGGTCGAGTGTCACCCCCCTATCGGGTGGCACCCGGCGCGGACCGCCCCCACCTCGCTACGCCACTGCACACGACTGAAGTAAAACTTCTTTAGCTCCATCTATATGTACAGACAATAGGCCTGCACTGTGTCTTAGATATACGAAACGTAACTGGCTATGAGAGAAAGAGAGAAAGAAAATGTGTGCTCGCACCTCTCTCTCTTGCCCCTACAGTAATATACGAAACATAACTCTCTCTCTTTCTATCTTAACTAACTTATATCTCCCTCTCAACTTTCGTTCACCTCGCTTTTCGTAACGCTCTCGTCACGCATTTACCAGCTTACTCCCCAAGTCAAGCGTGCGTAAAGAAGTTTTGCTTAAAAAATACGCGAATTACATTTTTATTAAAAAATACACGAATAACATTTGTATTAAAAAAAACACTATTATAAAAAAAATACAAGATTAATATTTTTACTAAAAAAAACACATAAATAAAATTTTTATTAAAAAAAATACACGAATAACATGTATATTTCACGATAATAATAAATTACAACGTCAGCAATGAATTTCAATGTGCCTAAAAATGGAAGAAAATAATATATTCTTCTCAAGAGGGAATAACCAGACATAACCGGAAATATGTCGTTTTTAAATCAAATTTTAGACGTATCAACTCTTTTTCACAAAAAAATATAAATTGATTTCGAAAGACTGTTCTTAAACTTAAAGCTATGTTTTAAATTTTGAGAAAATACATTTATTTTAGTACAATAAGGTTTTACCGTAGGTCGTTGGCAGATTTGTTAAATTTTCAAACAAACTTTTGTAATATACGACACACATTTGAAATCATATGAAAGCTATGTTTTAGAAATATCATTTTAGTTTAAATAAAATCATTTAAAAAAAGATCCGCGCACGTGTTTTGTGACAGAAATACTTTATCAGTTTGTCTATTTATTTACGGTCTTACAAACTAATATTTTTTTATTTTATTTATTAAATTACAGAATACATTTTGTACAAAAAAAATTGAGTAGACCCACAAAGCTGTCATATGGCAGCTTGTCTGCAGGTTCTAACATTCAAATTTAAATTTAAATTCAAATTTAAACATTCTTAATATAATATCTAAGAAAATATTTGGAAATACATTTATAGTTTTAAGGAAACATTAGAATAGATCACATAGTAATATTAGATAATTTAACTTACAACCATAAATATATAAGATATTTCAATATACCTGCCTAATAACAAGATATGTAGGCAGCTATATTAAAATATTCAAAGATACGTGGAGTTTTCGTTCATTAACCATAGTTTTATCATTTTAGGACATAGTCTCTCATTTTTTTCAAATTTTATGTTTTTATTGATTTTATTGAAAGTCACTGGTATTAGATATTCAAGAGTACGGCTTCCATATTTATTTAATATTCGAGGAGTTTTTAGGCCCTTTCCTTCTCTAAATCTTGTAGTATGTTTGTGTACAAGTAGGTGTTTGTAAGGGCTTTCCCCCATATTATCCATAATAGTAGTGAACCAGTGGAGACCTTTTATTGTAAGTAAGCTCTCTGAGCCATACAGTAGTTTTAAGTTATGTCTCTGTTTGTAAATGTTTGTTGTGACAATTTTTTTTATTATGGCAGTTTGTAAATTTTCAATATATTTAATGTAAGTAGTGCTTGCATGTCCCCAAGTTCGAATACCATATCTAAGGATGGATTCGACCATAGAAAAATATATGAGTTTAAGAGTACAATGAGGCAAAATAAATTTTAATTTGTAAAAGTTACTAGCTAAGGATCTGAGCTAGTTACAAATTTTAGCCACTTGTTTATCCCACTTAAAATTGTTATATTTAAGTTATATTTAAGTTTTTTTTACATTCTTATTTTATTATGTAGGAATAAATTAAAGCACATTTTTAATGAAATAAAATCGATATTGAGTTATTATTTAAAAAAAAGCTGGTACGGAGACTAAGTAAGAACATCTTTCGACGAAATATGAATTTTCGGCCGCTGGCTGGTTAATGGCCCTTAAGGATAATCCGAAACATGCAAATCCCCAATCAAAAATCAATATTATTACTATAAGAGGAAACCCGGTCACGGAGAAATTTGAACAATATATATTTTACCAAACTGTTACTGGCTCTTACTCCCTCGAATACTGAGAGAAAGGGACAACTGCACCTCAGGCCTAAATAAAATCAGCACAATCGAGGTTTTATTATTCCCTATTTTTCTCGTCAATATAAATGCTTTTGAAAAGTATTGGTCTTTCAGTATAATACCGTACCAATAGTGAGAGTTTTTGTATGTGAAAGTTATGTGTTAAAAATGTTATTATTTAACCAAGCTCCTATCTCAAGAACTAGTTTGCAATCTTTAGAGCACAGGCACAGGGTGGGAATGCTTACCTCATTTTACTGGTGTTTCAATGGAAGATGTTCCGAGGAACTAGCGTCATTGAACCCCTCGGCACCAGTGCATAATCGGGAAATACGCCAAACACGTACCTAACTTGTGCATATGGTTGAAATTGGTCACACGAGTTCTTGAGTTCAACAGTTCAGCTGTGGAACGATTTGTCGGCCTCTGTGGTTCCTCCCTCCTACGATATAGGTCTCTTCAAGGGCAATGTTCACTCCTTCCCCTTCCTAAAAAGACCCCCCACACATCATCTTCAAAGATGACATAGGCCCCAAAGGAAATTGTTTTCCTCAGGGCCACCTGTGTGAAGTTAATAAATATTGTAAAACAAGCTCCAAAAAAAAATTTTTTTTTTTCTTTATTCATTTTCTTTGTTACAGATTCGTTTTACATGGTTTTGCGACTACCAAGCTAGGCAAATGCCCGTAATATTTGCTTTTTGCCACAAAAATGTGCAGTTCACATGCGGTAAAAGTGAACCATTCAGAAAACCGCAGTAGACACAAATGGGAAGGCTATGAAGCACCGCAGAATAAACTGTCACAAAGAGGAGACAGTTTGTTCTATATCATTCTCTCGCAGCCATCATACATCCTATAGATGTATTTGTATGTCTCTTTTTGTTGTCGCTTTTTCGTTTCATCGAGTTTCAAATCACAACGGTGCTAAAGAAGTTTTCACATAAGAAAACGAGTGCGTTTCACACGCGGTAGAAGTGAAACATAACCCACCCATATAGGATTGCCACGTCTAAAATTAAAAGCCTGACTCTGCGCTGCATCAGGCCGGACTTTTGCCCTAAAAGCCGTACGTAATTTTGGACATAAATTTTACACATAATAATAAAAAATCTGTTACAAGTTACAGTTGTTTATTAATCACATATTAACCAGTTTAATAACAACAATCATCAATCAGTCTTATTCTTATCATCATTTGCATAGATTATTGAGTATGTCAACAACAAAATTAAAAATATTGTGTCTTATGTCTGTAGACATAACATAATAAACTTATAAAACAAACAAACAAAATATAACTCTTATTCTGGTTAAACAGTTGACTAAAATTTTTCATTAAATAAATATAAAATGAAGCATATCTATCTATTTGGACAAAAACGAAAAAAATAAATTAAAATGAAAACTCGACTTCTCCAAATTATTCAAAAAATACAAAAATCTACACTTTTGTATATTTGGCTTTTTCACCTACTTTATCCAAAACGTCGTTTTCTTTGGAAATCATTTAATAAAATTTTTGACATGTCATTCCAATAAATGTTATTGAAATTCATATGTCCGTCACTCCTGGACACATTGACCCTCAGATTCCTACCCACCCACAACTTCCTTTACTTCATTTCCTTAAAAAACCCTCCACAAAGCATCCCCTAAGATGACATAGGCCCTGAGGAAAATTAGTTTCCTCAAGGCCTCCTGCGTGTAGCTAAAGCAAAAAAATCACTGGTGACTCAAGCGAGTAACCGCCCGACTCCCATCCCGGTCCTAATCTTCCAATACCTACTGATTTTTTATGTTTTAAGTTGAAAAATAAAACATGAGAAATGTCACCTAAAACCAAAATTTCGTTTTTTACTCCAAATAATGTCAGAAATCACTGGTTAAAGTAAGTTCAGAATGATATCACGGTATGAAATTAATTAAATGATTGAGTCATAAGTCAGAAATATAGAAAATTACATACAGGTATATTTATTATTCATTTTCTTTGTTTTACAATTTTTTAGAAAAAATGTGTCCTTACTGGGGTACCCCGTTCTAAGGTCACATTGTACATGTTTTTGTGTTTTAAAATATAAGTAAATACCTATGTTTAAATTTTATCTAAGTACAAGAGGAAAATTATAAAGTTTGTTATGAAAATAATTTAATAAGGAAAATAATGTTCTAAATTACCCCAGGGTTATTAATATTTGTTTATATTAATAACTCAAATTATTTTACTGGCTACTAATAGTTTCACCTTTTCTCCGATTAGTTAAACTTTCGAACGATAGGGGGATCATGATCGATTTCCGGCACTTCTTGGATTCGCATCTTGAGGGCAGGATGTGAATCTGACAGTCAACAAGTGGATTTTAAAGTATAATGGAAATTGTTTAATCGGCGGGTTTTTTCAAGTTAATATAAATAGTGAACGATAGTTTCCTTTAAATCTCAGCCGGTACAAGGTTATCGCGACTGGATAATCTTTATTTTACGGGTATTCAAGTGTAGAATCCCGTTGTGCTACTATGGCGGCTTGATCGACCAATTTAATCATAATCTTCGATTATATACACCATCCGTCATTCGACGAGATGTATCACCAATAATACAATGGCACACAACCCGTCCGCCTTTTCCACACCATATATTTCCAACCTGATGGGACCTGAACCATATAATGGAGGATGCCAAGGGCATGGCGTTCCCATACTCCACAACTACCCAAGATGGATGGAGAAGATCGAGTAACCTGGCGATGATGCAAAAGTGAGGGAGGAACGGTCCCCTTGCTTTGCATCTGGATTCGACGCAGCCACGTTATAGGTTTTTAGCTAGGATGTAGATGTAGTATGGTCCACAGGTATGATTAATCTTTTAATATATAAATCTTGTTATACATCCTATTTTATATTTCCAAGCTTCACAACAATGAATAAAATAACAGTGCCCACGCTCTGATGGGAGTATTTCATGCCTACCGAAACAGTCCAGCATATCTAGTACCCACGAGATTTGGCGTCCAAGATCCCATGGGATTAAAGCTGATAACTGTGTACCTTTATGTATAACCCTGTAACTATAACATTTAATACACCCACTCAATAAGAGGTGTAAATGTCATGATAACGTGACCACAAAGTAGAAACAAATCACAACACAACCATACAGTGGCATTACCCATTCAACATCATTACCCTGATATATTAAATACCCTAACGAGATAACCCTTATTAAAACCCTACTTCAATCCTACTATTTATAACATGGCGCACCAACTGGTAATAACGAATATATTTTTTTTCATTGTTGTGAATCTTTGAAATTTTAAATTCATTGTGTAAACATGCCTACATGTATTTTTAAACTTGCCCTATGTTTGTGTTTTGTTTTGCTTTTAAAATATAACGGTCACAAATTTATGTCATAACCTGTAATGATTTTTCAATGTTTTCTATCTGAAATGCAGTGTTAATAATCTTAAATACCTCCATGTTTAATCAACATAACCTCAATTGAATTGTGGTAGTCATTTTATCAATAAATGCTTAGAAAATGGAAATTGGTCACAATATGCGTTATAGAACTTTATAATTTTTTTTTCTAATCCAATGAATAGTGGTTATTTTTCAAAATAATTTAAATTATCTATGGCAATTTCTTTGATTATATAAATGTCTAGATAGAGTGTTGTGCTGTAACTCCAAAAAAAGAACAGGCCAGGTTTGAAACGCTTGTGTGCGTAACACGCACACAAGTATAGGTAACTTATATTGTTAACGTTAAGCGCTCAACGTCACTGTAGGCGTGATGAGTGATACCAGCTCCCGAGTATTTCCCATAAAAGTGGATAAAAAATATGTTTCGGTCTAGCAGGACCTATAATTCGTTTAATTTTGAGTTCATTTAAGTAAGATAGTTTTCTACATATTATAATGATATAAATGTAAAGAAAACCATTGTTAAAAGAGATTTATTTTCGTTTGATTATTTTTAAAAATTAAATAAGAAATACAGAAAATAAGAAAGATACATTCATAGACGCTGCCAACTGGCCGGCAGGTATCGTTGTGTCTAAATTTAAATTTTTATCATCATCAAATAAAGAAGGTGGCCCACATCCAGGTACATCCCTAAAAATGGTAAAACTATCTTCTCACACTAAAAAAGACAATGCAACTTTTTAAAACTAAAGCTATCTATAGTTATTATTTATTCTTAATGACCTTCCCTTTGAATTTATTTTTTAAACAGTTTACGTATAGATTATACATCCCGGTTAATATTATCCAATTTTGTCTTATAGTGATATCTTAAGGCCAAATATTTTTCCATGGCCAAACTTATCAAATTAACTTGATGCAGAAGACCGTAAATATGATCGGTTTTTACTTCGAAATAATTATCGGGAAAATTTAATTTGAAGAACAGGCAACCCTGTAAACATGGCGTCAAAACATGGGGTCAAACGGCGTTGTCCTAAGACCAAATTACACTATTAAAACTGAATTGTTTCTTTAACTGAATGGTTATTTAAAGGTTATTAATCGATGATAGGTAACATTTTTAGTTGTTTTCAATCGTCCTATGTAATTCGTGCACAGTGATATAGCGCAAATCGTCATTTTCAAATGTCACACAACACGTGTTTACCGTACAACGATAGTGTCGCCACCTAAGAGTATGGATACTATATGGATACTAGAGAGACGGCATGACGTGCCCCTCTGCCCAAAGCATGCCTTTTCAAAAATTTTACCGAACGGTTTTTAGATCGCTGACATTGGCTTTTACACCTCGGTCGCGCATAGAGCTCACAGAAAAACGTTCATAAAACATAGAAAAATGGTCCACTGTGCCGTAAAATTGTGTAAAAGTAGTTCTATGAAGACCTTTAAGAAGAAAGACAGTCTTACCTTTCACATGTAAGTGTTTAAACATAGCTTAAATATACATTTTATAATTTTCGGCGTGTTCATTTCAACCGCCATCGCCATGAGCCCGATGTTATCACGTGAACTCCGACTGCCAATGGGCCGAATCAGTCAACTTAAATTATAATAATTAAAAATTAACAAAAAACTTTTATGTTTTTATTAATCATAACGCACAAATATAAAGTTGTAATTCACACATGTCATAGGTATATGTTTTTTATCATTTAGCTTATTCATTTTTTTAAATTTTTACTTTGTCTTTTTTGCACTGTTATTTTTAGATTTTCTTCCTACTAATTTACCACTCCTTTTACATATGTTTACACGAAATTCAAAAGTCAAAGTCAATTCAAAGTTTATAATCACTGTATTGTTATGTAGAAGTCACATTGACATGCCCTCGTGGTCGAGGGGTAAAGCTCTTGACTAACAATCTGGAGGTCGCGGGTTCAAATCCCGAAATAAATTTTATTCGATTGATCTGTGTTTTCAACATTTTATAATTAAAAACATTATAAGATATATTTCCGGCACGTTCCAGGTGGAAGACATTCTCAGTATCGCTCTGGCGTAGGTAAGACCACCATTCAGAATTGAAATGTTGCTTGAAATTAATTTAGCCGTGTTTGTCGACTAGATCTGAATAGCCGAGTACTTCTCCAGCTTTCTCTCCACCATTTATTTCCCCTCACCATTTACCTTCAGCCTCACAACGTACATGCTACAGACGGAAGCAGTTGGGATTCTTGTGATATATTATATGGTATATATCTACATATTATAAAACAAAGTTATTCGCCGCGTCTGTCTGTCTGTCTATTCGCGATAAACTCAAAAACTACCCAAACGGATTTTCATGCGGTTTTCACCAATAGATAGAGTGATTCATGAGAAAGGTTTAGGTATATAATTTGTCAAGGTTTTGTGTAAATTTATTGAAATATATAACATATCTGGTTAAGCGGCAGCGGGCAGCGGGCAATGGGCTGGCAAATATGGGCGGTGTGGATTTAATTTAACAGATGGCGTTGGTTATAAAGGTTGGGTAATGGCGTGGCATTTTTTTACGTTAGCCACAGCAACGTGTGGCCGGATCTGCTAGTATAAAATAATATGTACATTATTTTTAAATAAATTAATTATGAAATAACACAAATTAATCAAATAAAATTTATTTGCCCACGCAAATAAGTCAAGCAGTGTTTGTTCCTATAACTTATTTTTTTTGTTATCATTGTAAAACTGTAAATACAGTTCTTTTATAAGATTAATATCGAGCACTCCTTTCTTAAAACACAAGTACCAGCTTACATCAGAATAGAACGCACAAAAATTTTCACTGCAAGTCTGTTGATTTTATAAAATACGTATAAAAAACCATACTTACTATTTATATGATAAATTAAAATCTATTTCAAACTGATGAGTTAAGCAATGATAGTACCAAGGAATGGTGCCTTGAGTTACAGTGAGTTCATAACACTAGTTTTTTTACCCACTTGCACTTGTCAAGTGAAAAATGAGGCCGATGTATTTCGACAAGCGCTTCACAAATCTTGATTTCGCAAAAAATGAGTTAAGTACGTCCTAGTAGATGAAGGTAACTTAAAATAACTTGTATAGGGAACAATAAAAATTAAACAACACATAAGTCTCCAGTCTCCTTGTTTCTACCCTCTCCTCATTTCATTACTTATTTTTCAATTAAGCTATTATATTTTATGTCCAAAATGTAATAAAAAATTAACGAAAGTTTAAAAAATATAAAAATAATAATGATTCCCATTCACAGTTCGGCCCTTATCTCCAGAGCGCCGCCTTCCCCCCGCAAGCTAGCCACATTCCCCGTTTCTATCCCCTCCCACTAGACGGCTACAAATTTGGAGAGCTACATAGGTTAACAAATTTTTGCTGATGACACTAAGATTTACAAAAAAATCACTAATATTAATGACAGCCTAGAATTGCAAGATGATATCAATAGGCTTGGAATATATTGTGCTAACAACCAACTGTTCCTTAATCTGGAAAAATGTAACACAATATCATTCACCAAAAGCATAAACCCCCTAATATTCCCGTACAAAATCAATGACGTAGAGATAAAAAGATGTTGTGAAGTGAGGGACTTAGGAATAATAATGGACTCCGGAATGTCTTTCCGAACACATATAAATTCCATCTGTGACAGGGCGTACAAACTTCTAGGATTCATCATTAGAGTGACCAAACCATTTAGGTCTCCACACGTAATCAAAATACTGTACGTCTCTTTTGTTCGCTCAATATTAGAATTCGGATCAGTCATATGGAATCCCCAATACAAAGTAAATATTGAAAGGTTAGAAAGAATTCAAAAAAAGATATTGAAACACCTAGACTTTAAATCCTTTCGAACTTCAGAAAACCTAAAAGACTCATTAACATTCCATAATTTATCAACTTTAGAAGATAGAAGAAATATATCCGACCAAAAATTTTTATTCAAAATCATTAACAACGTTGTTGACAACAACTATCTTCTAGAACACATTAATTTCCACTGTCCAATAAGAAACACAAGGTCAAACCAACTATTCCACATCCCACACTCAAAAACAAATTACACACAACATTCGTTTCTCCGAAGGACGTGCACAAAATACAATGATATCTTTTACGACGCTGATATTTTCCATTTGTCCTCAGGCCAATTTATTAAATCCATAATAGAAAAAATTAAAACAAATTGTTAATTACGAACTATCCACCCCTGCTGCATGTTATTTTTTTCATTCTCATTATGTTGGTTTTCCTTCTTTTTATTATAATAATAATATTTGGATGATTTATATATCCCATATGCTTTAATTTGTGTGTGTGTTTTTTTTCTTTCATTTCTGTTGTAGATATATATATTTTTCTTTTTTTTCTACCACTTTATGTTTTCTTTAATGTTTTAATCCATGTTTATATATTATAAATTGTAGCGGAAACTTCGCTGGTTAATGTAATCATGTAATATGTTACTTTCTTATAAAATATGTATAACTGTTTGTTTCCTAAATAAACTAAAATAAAATAAAATAAAAATAGGTTTTTCGCTTATCCCCGTAATATTCCGAAAGTATTGCCGCTTCCCTTCAATCTTAGTTCCATGGTCGCCACTGTGCGGACAGGCCGAGCTTATTTGCCAACCTTTGGAAGATATTTTTTTTGGCGCTTCGTCACTCGAGCGCTATATCTAGACATTTATATAATCAAAGGGCAATTTATTGCTTTTTAATTTACCTATGACTTTTTCATATGTCAAAACACTGTTATGTTTTCATAATTCTAAATACTTAATAATGATGAAAAACAGTTTTATTTTTCTAAAACAATTATTTTATGAGTTTAATTAAGAATATAAAGTTAATATCATTAATTATGAAAATATTTATAATGATTTATTGTTAAATAAGTGACATTTTGTTCATAATTACGGAGGTACGTACATTCATCAAATCATTGTAGTAATTATTAATAACATTTTAGTTGAAAGGTATTAGTTAAAAGTATTACAAACATTTTTAAATACATTTGAACATTATTATTAAAACTTTATAAAATTGTATAATGCCGGTATTCATACAAACTGTGCACATTGTCAAATAACACGATGTAAACAAAACATCCAAATATTTTGTATTTTTATGCAATTTCAAAAGATAACCTTTATTAGGAAACCATTGTCGATGAGGGATCTAAAGAGAGTATATTATGCTTTATGCCACTCTCGATTGGAATATGGAGTAATAGGATGGGGCTCAGCAGCATCTAATCACTTAAAACAACTTAAGATAACTCAGAATTGCATTATAAAGTCCATTCTAAAGGTCCCCATAAGGACGTCAACAGCAGAAATTTTTAAACAGTTTGATGTTCCAAGCATACAGAAAATCTATGCCAAAAACATTCTAGTGCATCACCACAAAAATGATTCAGAGGCAGACACCTCACACGCTCATAAAACCAGAGCTAAACAAACAGACATACTTAATATACCAAAGTGTAACTCTTCATTTGGTCAAAGAAGTTCTGCATTTTTAGCAGTAAAGTTATATAACAAACTCCCACTTAGAATCAAAAAAATAAAAAAAAAATAGCTACATTAAGGACATTAAATGTTGGCTGAAGAATCTATCGGAAAATGAACTTACTAGTATACCTAAAACATCATAGAAGTTTCTGGAAAACCTTATCCAATGAAGTTAAACCATAGAAGTCGCTGAAAAACTTATCCAAAGCATAGTCCCCCTCAGCACAGGATCTCCTAGTGAGGAGGACTACGAATATATTTTATATATACATCTAACTAACATGTTTCATATAAAAATGTAAAAAATATTATATAGTTACTAAATAAAATAAAAAAAATAAAAAAATTTAAACGGGATATTATTATTCCAAATGTTTAATTAGTTACGGGACGAAATTAATGTTATTTACAGCTGACATCTGTCACAAATATATTATTGATTGTTTATTTACAAATAATGTCAAACTGACATCTTAATTTATATACTTTGTTATGTGTACGCTAATGTCAAACTTGACATTTCAAATTATGACGTTTCTAATGCTATGAATTATTAGTAAGTCATATTAAAAATTGTCTACATGAATATGCATTTAAATGAGCAACATAAATATACATTTCAATGGAATACAAAATATATATATATATATATATATATATATATATATATATATATATATATAAATATATATATTCATTTAAATGGGGTACATACATATTCAAATAAAATTTCATATTTTAATTTTTAAATGAAAACAGGGTTATAAAATAAAATATTTTATGTTTTAATTTTAAATACAGGGTTGACACAAACCAATATTTTCTTACATCAGGGTTGCCAAAATTATTATATTTTTTTAAATTAAAACAAAAAGTTATCAAGAATATTTGTCAAATCAACAACAGCGTACAACAACAATAACATCAACAATAACAACAATAACAACAACAACAAGAATAACAACGTTTATTTTTCTTTTTAAATCAAGGGCATCATTTTTAATTACAATTCTGTAAATTGTCTTGAATTTAAGTACAATCAAGTAATTGTCAACGGTGACACAAGGAATAATATGATATTAATTATCATTCTTTTTATAAATAAAGGACAATATTCACGAAATGTGATAAGACTTGGAGAAATTATCGGACAATGACAAAACGTCATTATTATCATTGGAGGGGGGTTGACGGAGTCATATTCGGTCTGATCAACTGGATCCTGGTGATCAACTTACCATTCCTAATGGTCCAATTTAGTTCCAAAGGTAAGGGTGGGCTTATACCCCAACCGCAACGTATCGATCCGGCGTCAATTACGTTTACCTTATATGACAGACAGAGGGCGAGAGATGCTTGCTGTCTGCTCATCAGGCCATGAGTTGCTGACTCAGGTAGGGAACATGTGTGCTACATCGTCAGTCGGAGGGCAGTGGATCCGTTGCCTGTAGACGGAGGATACCTATTGGAGGCGGAAGGATTGCCAGACACTGGTCCATGTGCATACTCAAAGTACTAAGTGGTGTGAAACTTGTTTGAGTGGTTCGGGTTGTTCTTGGAGTTTTATGACCAACCCTGACACAACATTCAACAAGTATTCATAAACTCTATTTAAAATCGAGTTTTATGTTTTTTTTCACACGGTACTTTTTGTAGTGATTTCTGGTAAATCACATCAATTATTTTCTCAAATATATCAAGTCTCAATTAATACGTGCACACCTTTATATTGTCTTATGTTATGCTCTACGTCAGAGCCAATAAAATTCTAGCCCATTCAAATAGTCACACATGACTCAAATACATCATGATTCTTCATATCAAGTATCAAGCATCATTGAAATAAGACTAAATTAAAGTCTCATTCATAAAAAAAAAATCTATTAAACAAAAAAATGTCTCGTAACTTATCAAAACTCTTGTAAACAAACAAACAAAAAAATGTAACTAATCAAAACTCTTGTAATCAAAAAAAAATATATGTAACTATTAAAAAAAATGTATTATGTACAAAAACAAAGCAAAACAAAACAAAACAATTAATTATGTATTGTAATTGTATAATTTTATCTTTTTCCAACTATTATTATTATTTTTATTTTTCAACTGTGAGACCTAGTTAGTATAGGCAGGTTTTCTTTTTCATTTAAATTCAGTGAAAAGCGAAGGTTGTTCAACCATTATAAAAAGTGTTTATAATCCGATAACATGATAAAGTGATGCCATAGAGCATAATATAAAAGTGAATGATTGAAACGGTATTCTCACAACAATGTCTTTTTTTATCTTTGTAATTAACTACAATGATTATTATTTTTATTTCTATTGTGTTTCTGTTTTGAATTTTATTTTTAGGAACCGGTGGACCAATACAATTGTTAAGTTTTTAGTCAGCAAAGGACATAGGTATGTTCGGGGTCGAACATTTACGCGAGAATGGGGAAAATGTTATGAAAATAATTTAATAAGTAAAATAATGTTCTAAATTACCCCAGGGTTATTAATATTTGTTTATATTAATAACTCAAATTATTTTACTGGCTACTAATAGTTTCACTTTTTCTCCGATTAGTTAAACTTTCGAACGATAGGGGGATCATGATCGATTTCCAGCACTTCTTGGATTCGCATCTTGAGGGCAGGATGTGAATCTGACAGTCAACAAGTGGATTTTAAAGTATAATGGAAATTGTTTAATCGGCGGGTTTTTTCAAGTTAATATAAATAGTGAACGATAGTTTCCTTTAAATCTCAGCTGGTACAAGGTTATCGCGACTGGAGAATCTTTATTTTACGGGTATTCAAGTGTAGAATCCCGTTGTGCTACTATGGCGGCTTGATCGACCAATTTAATCATAATCTTCGATTATATACACCATCCGTCATTCGACGAGATGTATCACCAATAATACAATGGCACACAACCCGTCCGCCTTTTCCACACCATATATTTCCAACCTGATGAGACCTGAACCATATAATGGAGGATGCCAAGGGCATGGCGTTCCCATACTCCACAACTACCCAAGATGGATGGAGAAGATCGAGTAACCTGGCGATGATGCAAAAGTGAGGGAGGAACGGTCCCCTTGCTTTGCATCTGGATTCGACGCAGCCACGTTATAGGTTTTTAGCTAGGATGTAGATGTAGTATGGTCCACAGGTATGATTAATCTTTTAATATATAAATCTTGTTATACATCCACTATTTTATTTCCAAGCTTCACAACAATGAATAAAATAACAGTGCCCACGCTCTGATGGGAGTATTTCATGCCTACCGACTAGACGTGGGCAGAATGATTCCCAGGAGTGAATCGATTCAGTCTGATTCCCATGGCCTTTTGAATTGATTCCTTTAATTCATTCCTTTAATTCAATTAAATCCCAAAAAAAAAAAGAAAAAAAAATTTTGAAAATTAAATGAATGGGTGTTAATAATGGGTATTAAGTGAATTAGTGTCGCTTTTTCGTTTCATCGGTTTTCAAATCACAATGGGTGGGGAGGCTACGAAGCACCGCACAAAGAGGAGACCAATAGGCTACGAAACACCACACAAAGATGAGACCGATCATTCTATCTCATTATCTCGCAGGCTAAAACCTATATTGTTTGTCTTTTTTTAGTGTCGTAATTTTTCGTATGTAAAATGTATTTATTGCTAGCAATTATATCTTAAAATTATACAACAACACTGCACAAAGAGGAGACTGATTATTCTATCTCATTATCTCGCAGGCTAAAACCTATAGATTAATGTGTTCGACTCTTTTTAGTGTCGCTTTTTCGTTTCATCGGTTTTCAAAATCACAATGAGTGGGGAGGCTACGAAGCACCGCACAAAGAGGAGACCAATAGGCTACAAAACACCACACAAAGAGGAGACCGATCATTCTATCTCATTATCTCGCAGGCTAAAACCTATATTGTTTGTCTTTTTTTAGTGTCGTAATTGTTCGTATGTAAAATGTATATTGCTAGCAATTATATCTTAAAATTATACAAGTTTTCGTTTCACACTTAAAATTTTATTGATTTTATTTTATTTATTAAAATTATAATTTTGTTCCATTTCACGTGATCTAATATAAACATACATTTTAACATTAAGATGAGTATTTTATGACAGCTAACCACAGCTAATTGGCCTTATAATATCTGCAAATTTACATACTATATCGACCCAAGATCTACGTCTAAAAGTAGGTAGGTACAATATCTTTCGTACGTACCAAAAAACAGATAAGCATCATTTTAGCTTCTCACTTTTCTAGCCGATGTTCAGATTCAAAGTCGAAAGTTTTCGACTAACTATGTAATGAAATTGACGGCTTGGCGCGCGGGGGAATAAATGAACCGCGCGGACGGATTAAGGGCTGGCATTGAGGAATGAATTAGTAACTTTTGACTAATGTTTTGTGTCTTACCTAGCAGTGACTTGATTTACTCGCGAGCAGCGGACCTAGGACTGGGATGCGTTTGGGACATATCGTGACATTGACGTGACGATGACGCTTGACGTCATTTCTAGGTCTGAGATTTACAAAAGACCTCGACGTCACAAGTGAAAAAGACTTTTGTTTTAATTCCTCTGTCTGTCGGAATCGGACAATTTCGATTTCGACAGACTAGATACCTGGGACGCGGACATTGAACACGGACCTGGGACGGCGGGGACCTTAGGACAATCTCACGACTATTGATTAGGATAAATGATTAATTCCTTTCGTGAAAGAGATGCTCGGGCAACCCGGATGAATCGCGGCCGCGTTTTGGCCATTTTGGGACATGGACTTTGATGATGTTCGGTGTTTTTAGAATGGCGGCGCGGCGGTAGCGGAATACAATCGTAATAGGCGAGTCGTTCACAATACCGTCCGTCGACCACTTCGCGGCGCGCGGCCTGTTTAATAATATTTAAATACCTATGAAACAATATAATATTTAAATCGTTTACAGAACACATTATTCATTGAAATAATTTAACAGTAAAATAAATGGAAATTAAAAATGTATGGTGTCATTAAAAATCGTAGGAAGCAAGGCCAAAGATAAGGAATGAAGAATCAATTCCTTTTGAAATTGAGAATTGGATTGAGTGTGTCACAATATTGAATTTATTCATTTAATTCGGTCATTCAATTTTGCCCACGTCTACTACCGACACAGTCCAGCATATCTCGTACCCACGAGATTTGGCGTCCAAGATCCCATGGGATTAAAGCTGATAACTGTGTACCTTTATGTATAACCCTGTAACTATAACATTTAATACACCCACTCAATGAGAGGTGTAAATGTCATGATAACGTGACCACAAAGTAGGAACAAATCACAACACAACCATACAGTGGCATTACCCATTCAACATCATCACCCTGTTAAATAACCTACCCTAATTTACATCATGAAACCCACTAAATAACCCGAATCAGTCTGTACTACAACAAAGTACCCAACTATACCGCACGGGCCGTCGTCGGTATACAGACTGTAATAGGGGGTTGGTAAAAACACGACAAACGTACACGCCAAGCCAAATATAAAAGGCAAAGAAATCGACAGAGAGAGGCGGCTACGGCTAGCAGGCGGCAGGCAGACCCGGGTAGGGTCCGTCGCCTAGGCAGATCCGATGAGAAAGAGAGCTTGGACGGTGAAAGCTTGCCTTTTTGTTAATTTAGGCACTTGACCGTGGCCAAGGGATGTACCGTTAGACCCCTAGCCCAAGCCTCTGATTGGTCAAGTCGCTTTCACCGTCGGTAGGTACGGATATGCCCGGGATCTAAGTTCCCACTACCTGCTAGTGCCCATTGTTTATTTTAAAGAGGTTTACATTACATACAGAATACAAATGACATATGAAATACAAACAAATATTGCACATTAAAATAATTTAAACATGTAAAGTTATTCTGGCATAAGCACGTCTGATACACTTCCCCCGGCGAAGAATTCGCCTAGCTATTTGGGAAGACGTGCATCGTGTTGGCTACTCCGATGGCCGCAGACGGTGTTCCTGGAACGCAGGGCGACAGGCCGCGTTGTCGATGGCGCAGGCGTGTAGCGGATGTCGGCTCGGTCGTCGGGTAAGCAGGTAGTCTTGTGAACCGTGCTTTGTCCCGAGGCGCACAAACTCTTCCCCCATCTACACTGTCGGCTGGAGTAGAGATGGGTAAAAGTGTCATCCCTGCAGCCGAGATGTTCATCGGCGTTGCGGTCGTGCGCGTTTCATTGTCCGAGAAAGCGCCTACAATGTGGCCGGGCTCTCTGGGGCCAGGCGATGCGGCACCGCGGTCTTCGGGACAGCGGCATGTGTTTTCTCGGGGCCCGCCAAAAGCACGGTGGCGGCCGGCGTAGATTGAGCCGGGGGTCGCTGGTACAGCAATGCCAGACACTTTGGGGCCAGGCGCTGCGGGGCCGCATACTTTGGGGTAGCGGTCGGCGTTTACCGTCGGATCGGGGTGTACATTATACCTGACTTGAGTAGGTATAACTTCCCGGGGTTGCCTGGCGGGCTGTCCACTGCAGATGTTGACAGGCCGCGACTTGTCGTACGGGGCGGCTAGGCATTCCATTTCTGGGTCGGGGCGTGCATTATACCTCTGCTTGGTAGGTATATCCCCACATGGTTCTGAGTCGGCGGGCTGTCCGCTGTAGACAGGCCACGGCTCGTACGGGGCGGCTGGATTGGGGAGCGCATTATGCCGGGGCTGAGTAGGTATATCCGGCCGCGGCTCGTACGGGGCGGCCAAGCCGGGCGCTAGGTCGGGGCGCCCGTTATACCTCGGTTTGGTAGGTATTTCTCCTTGTGATTGACTGGCGGGCTGTATGAGCGCGTGTTGAGTTGTCCTATTATATGTGAGGGACACAGGGGCCGTGAAGTTCGCCGGCGTAGTTGATGTGTCAGTCTCTGCGGCCGAGATGTTCATCGGCGAGGTTAGAGCGCGGGCCGAGATGTTCACCGGAATGGCTGGAGCTTTTGGCAGCGCATCCGGAAAGGTCCCTGGCGTGGTTAGAATATGGGCCGAGATGGTCACCGGCATGGCTGAAGCTTTTGGCAGCGCATCCGGGAACACCGGCGTGTGTGCAGTAACCGGGAAAGTGACCGGGATGGCTGGAACTTTTGACAGCGCATCCGGATATTTCACCGGCGTGACTGGTGCTCGGAGTACCACATCCGGGAAGATCACCGGCGTGGTTAGAGTATGGGCCGAGATGGTCACCGGTATGGCTGGAGCTTTTGGCAGCGCATCCGGGAACACCGGCGTGGGTGAAATAACCAGGAAAGTCACCGGGGTGGCTGGAACTTTTGGCAGCGCATCCGGAAATTTCACCGGCGTGACTGGTGCTTGCAGTACCACATCCGGGAGGATCACCGTCGTGGTTAGAGTATGAGCCGAGATGGTCACCGGCATGGCTGAAGCTTTTGGCAGCGCATCTGGGAACACCGGCGTGGGTGCAGTAACCGGGAAAGTCACCGGGGTGGCTGGAACTTTTGGCAGCGCATCCGGAAGTTTCACCGGCGTGACTGGTTGGGCAGGCCTCAGGGCTTCCAATATGTATGCAAACTGCTGGGCGTGCTGATTTTGCATGGCACGCATCCGGACGGTGTCATCAGTTGACGATCCGGACGTGACGTCATCATCGGAGCAGAGAGGTACGGGACCCGGGGCGAAGGAGCCCGGGCGATGGGGGCTCGAGACGTGGGGGCTCGAGACGTGATGGCGTGTAGACGTGATGGCGTGTTGTTATCCGGCTCGAAGGACCACTATATACCGCACGGGCCGTCGTCGGTATACAGACTGTAATAGGGGGTTGGTAAAAACACGACAAACGTACACGCCAAGCCAAATATAAAAGGCAAAGAAATCGACAGAGAGAGGCGGCTACGGCTAGCAGGCGGCAGGCAGACCCGGGTAGGGTCCGTCGCCTAGGCAGATCCGATGAGAAAGAGAGCTTGGACGGTGAAAGCTTGCCTTTTTGTTAATTTAGGCACTTGACCGTGGCCAAGGGATATACCGTTAGACCCCTAGCCCGAGCCTCTGATTGGTCAAGTCGCTTTCACCGTCGGTAGGTACGGATATGCCCGGGTTCTAAGTTCCTACTACCTGCTAGTGCCCATTTTTATTTTAAAAAGGTTTACATTACATACAGAATACAAATGACATAAGAAATACAAACAAATATTGCATATTAAAATAATTTAAACATGTAAAGTTATTCTGGCATAAGCACGTCTGATACACCAACATTAAATCAATTTATAACAAGTTGTATCCAAAAAAGCACAATACAAGCATTAATCTTTGTTTTTATTCTTCCTTCCCATGTCCATAATCCATTTCTTAATGCTTCTTTTGAAGTCGGTTATTTTTTTAATGGTTTTATTGCAAGATGGAGTATATTAAATAATTTTATAGAGAAGTATTGCATATACATATAATGTCAACTTCCCTCAGCAACGCCACCTTTCTTCAAACACGGGTACCTATTGATCGAGCCTATATCATTAACTTATTCAAAAGTCAGATAGGCTATTAAAAAAAAAGTTAACTTCGGTTATGTCGAAAGGAAAATTAGCATACAGTAAAACGTTTAACTAGTAAGTACTGAAAACATTAAAATAAGATGATAACCATTTAACATTTATAAATACATGTTATTAGATACTAATTTACCTGCAATGTTGCGTAATTATTCTTGATTAAGATTTCTAAAAGAGGCAGGTTATTAATTAATGTTAATTATTGTGTGATTTATTTATAATGTCATATTGTAACAAACTTCAGCTGGAATTCTGTAGATGGCAGCAATATTAATAATTCAAAATAATGGTGAAAATGATGTACAATCAAGTGTCATATTACCTCATAACAGGAAAGTGTACATAATATGAACAGCGAACCTTATATTTTACCATTTTTTATTTTGTTATAACGATATTAGAGGATGCTCTCATACAACGGTTATGTACTATAATTTAAAATATATTAAAAAATATACATAATTTCGGTCTATGAACTTTGGTTTAATGATCGCTAGTAATTCTGAGAAACGATCTATAGAAATACATTCTACAAAAAAATTATGGTAAGTAGGTGCGAAAAATATTTTGTTAGTGAATAATTTAAAAAAAATTTAAAATATGAATTTCTTTTGTTTAAACTTTTGACAGATGACGTATTTTAAAAGTTTAATAACGGTGTTCAATCGATAGGTTGTGAAAATTATACTACTTTTAAAGTTAGTTACCACAAAAAACAGCGGTTTCAGTCGGGACGGGTGGAAAAAAATATACATTTAAATTTACATTTCATAAAAAAAAATATAGCTATTTTGCTCATTAGTGTATATATAGAAACATTCAAGAACTTGCGCACAACAACTCACCAAAGTTTCATTTCAGTCGGACGTATAGCATAGGAAATAATTTCAGAGTTTAATTAATTTTAAAGTTCACTATTATACATAGAAACCTTAGCGGACTTGAGCGCATCAAATCCTCAAAGTTTCATCGCAATCGGATGAATGGTTTAGAAGTGCATTGAAATAATAATCCCAAAAAGATTAGTTACCCGAGTAGTTACATAAAGTGGAAGATTTTATAAAACGTGATAACCTCCAATAGATAACCTATTGGAGGTTTTAACGGCCTACGCAAATAGGTTTTGTTTCTTTTTGAAGTGTTTTAAGTTTGAGAAAACATTTTTCAAATTCATTAAATTTGTGTGGGCTTGATTGGTGTTATGTTACACCAATATTTATTAATAGCCGAGGAAATACCAAAAGACGAACCAGAAATATAACTTCATGCTAAATATGAGAAATCGAAAATGTTTTTCGTATTTTGAAAATGTGAAATAATAATACATTTCTTTTTTAGCCCTTTTGTTATGCTGTCTGATTCGTGGAAAATGTGGGATCTAAACATCTTCAATATTTAATTGAGGAAATATAAATCAATGGAAGCAGATTATGTATATTATTCAATATTTTCCGGGTAGCACTGAAAACATGAAAGACATTAAAAATGTTTTTAGGTTTTATTATGCGAGTACCGAATAAGAATCCAACTGTTCGAAGCCATTATGGGTATGGAATCCACTCTTATTGGTGTATGTTGTTAGGTTGAAGAGAGTGGGGAACGGAAGGACGTAGTGAAGTAACCAGGTATTCAGTAGTCACTGAACACGGCGAAAGCCATTTCAATTAACTTTTCGATTCTGAAAGTTAATACGGTGGCAAGAAGGGAGGGGCAAACCTAAATCGGCTGAAGAATTGAGGAAAGAATGGAGGGGGTAATAATGTTGGTAGTTAAGGAGGGAGTTAATTAGGGAATAATGTACGTTCATATTCTCAATAAAATAGTTAGATTTAACAAATTGTTTGGAGCAGTCATTTGATTATTATAAAGACCATTCGATAAAATGAGAGCAACAAATTAAAAATTCAACCTGTTTTTCAAAACAATAAGAAACATTTCAGATAAAGAACCACTAATAGGCCATTTGTATTTGTGATTGCATCACATTTTTACCTTTTTTCCGGTATAAATTTATTTATTTATTTATTTATTTACATATGCATATATATTAACAATACATTACAATGTGAACATTTGTCTGTCCAACTGGGCAGAATACCAGTTTCAGGACAGCCAAATTGTATATTAAGTTCATAATATTCTTAACAAAGGAATAGTTTCGTTCAAGATATCAAGGGAATTTGCTTCTGTCAAGACAACTTTTGAGAACACTAAGAATTGTATATAATTAAGGGATGGTTTAATATTCTAAGACATTTCGTTTTTTTTTTAAATCGTATTTTTGAAACTCTGGCGATTTTTTGAAAATTTCAATACGAAAAATCAGATCATTTTTTATAAACCGGAAAGACGGGACAAAATTTTATAGGTGCAAAAAAAACGATAATTACATAGCCGAAAATCATTTTATAAAAACGATGTTTTCCGCACGAATGGCACAGAAGAATAATGAGGCATACCAAAAATATTATATCTCATAAATATTTTCTTATTGATCATTAATTTACAATTTGGGAGGCGGGAAAGGGTACCGCCGCCCCGGGAACCTTTATTGGATAACCAACACCTCTGCCATAGGTCACCCCAAGTGGTTCGCTACGTTTGGTGATTTAGCAGGGGTTCCCGGGTTCATGGGGTGAGGTTTGTCTAGGTCTTGGAGGCGGATGACCGGGACACACTGAACCCCAGATTCCTACCCACCCCTTAAACCCTTTTCCTTCCCAGAACTCTCCTCTCCTTCCTTTCCTTAAAAAAACCCTCTACACAGCATCCCCAAAGATGACATAGGCCCTGATGGAAATTATTTTCCTCAGGGCCTCCTGTGTGGAGCTCATGTAAAAAAAAAAGTCTATGTATGACTAAATCCAATGTAATAAACTTGTACTTGTAAATTATAAAAATAATAACACATTATAAAATTTGTTTTTGTTAAAATTATTACGCTTCTAAAACAGGTACAGATTACAGTACGGGGTTAGAAATGATAAATTAGCAGAGAACAAACAATAAATACAAAAATTCGTCGGAAATCAAAGTATTGCCATATTTACAAAAAAACATCAGTGTGGAATTTTTCATTATTTGAATATTTTCGGAGACGGGACATTTTCACGCAGTGAAGTCACGAGCCCAAAAAACGGATGTAAATTTCTAAAAATTTTTAGTCTGTGACATTTTCGTAATCTTAGTAATAAAATCTATTCATATGATTTTTTCCAAGTCATTATGAAATAAATGCAAGTGGCCTATTAAAATTTATTGCTCATTAGCCCAATCGCATCATTATTATTATATTATTTTATTACATAAATGAAGCCCCTCAAAAAAATCTTTTAAACTACGCAACGGATTTTCATACGGTTTTCACCAATAGATAGAGTGATTGAAGAGGAATGTTTATATGTATAATACATGTAAATTATATTAGAGAAAAGCCGAGAAATTTAAAGAAAACATATTTAAAACGGCTGGCGGGCCGTACTATAGTCACTTTTGAAATTCGTTCTACGGAAGAAATTGGAAAATAGATGTCCTAAAGTAAATAAGTAAGTAGGTATTTGTTTTGAATTATTTTATTTGGTGAAGTCGCTCAATAGAATGTGCGCATAGATCTTTAAACTACGCAACGGATATTCATGCGGTTTTCTCCAATAGATAGAGTGATTTAAGAGGAAGGTTTATATGTGTAAAAGCATGCTTATTATAGTAGAGAAAAGTCGATAAATTCAAATATTCAATTCAGGCAGCGGGCAGCGGGCAGCTGGCAAGCGAGTGGTGCGGATTTTATAAAGGTTGGGTAATGGCGTTGTGTTTCGTTAGCCACAGCAACGTGTGGCCGGGTCTGCTAGTCTACAATAATATGATATTTTTGAATGGGGAAGATCATGTGATTACATCAGAACTCCTGCGGACTAAATATTAAAGCCCTGAATTTAATTTTAACTGAAACAATTATATACTCGTACAACAGATATTCTAATTTACGCATTCAATAACCAAAATAACTTTACACAGACAAACTAGGGCCGATCTACATTACAACATACATTCCCTCAACCTATAACTAAAACAATTTTTTGAAAAAGAAATACACAATATTTCTTTCTAATTAAATGAAGAAAATATTAGCGAAACTCAATCGAAAATCTGGAGACAGAAAAACCAGAAAAAGATATTGGCCCCACTGGGACTCAAACGCAGGACCCCTTGCTTACATGGGAAGTGCTCTACCAACTGAGCTAGGGTGTCTACATTCAATTCGGTCATTTTTAACTGTATCATACTTCGACTAAGAACTACGAACATTATCTTCATTTTCTTAACGCACATATTATTGGCTGCTATCTTTATACATGATTGCAAGATTCAAGATTTAAGATTTAGATTCCTGGGTTCGAGTCCCAGAGGTGCTGATCTTCTACTGATTTTTATTTCTCCAGGTTTTCGATTGAGTTTCGCTAATATTGTCTTCATTTAATTAATTATTATAATTTGAGATTTTACTCATAAAGTTAAAAATAAATATTCATCCTAGACTTGCAGAACAGTCAACAGATGTCGCGTATTAATAATGAAATGGATAAAAATTTATCCAGACACTATCTAGATAGCATTTAGTTCAAGTTGAATCTTGCAATCATATGTAAAGAAAGCAGCTAATAATATGTGCGTTAAAAAATGAAGATAATTATGGTAGTTTTTAGTCGAAGAATGATACAGTTCAAAGTGACCGAATTGAATATAGACACATTAGCTCAGTTGGTAGAGCACTTGCCATGTAAGCAAAGGGTCCTGGGTTCGAGTCCCTGAGGTGCCAATATCTTTCCCTGATTTTTCTGTCTCCAGATTTTCGATTGAGTTTCGCTAATATTGTCTTTATTTAATTAAATATTATGATAATTAGAGATTTTACTCATAAAGTAAAAAAAAACAATATCTCTAATATATAAAATTCTCGTGTCACCGTGTTTGTTATCATACTCCTCCGAAACGGCTGGACCAATTTTGATGAAATTTTGTGTGCTTATCTGGTAGGTCTGAGAATCGACCAACATCTATTTTTCATACCCCTAAAAGTAAAGGGTGTTCCACTCCGAATTTTTATTTTATTTTTTTTGGACAAATTTTTTATTTTTTATTTTTTTTTATGGTGAGGCATTAAAAAATACATGCAGCCCTAAATTTTTACCCTTCTACCATTAACCCCTATTTTTTAAAAGTGATATTAGTAATTCAAACCGGTGTCACTTCTGACCCGATGAGAACGAAGCCGGCCTCTTTTCTCTAATTTTAAATTTTATTTAGTACCTGCCACTTTCTAACGTCAGAAGAAAAGCAAAACAAATTGTTGTCTTGGTAACTATGTTTATTTTAATTTTATTTTTTTATTTTAAATACATAAACGGCTATACTGCCTTTTATAAATAAACATATAATAGAGTACAAAATAATATATAATAGAATAAGAAAAATAATATCATTACATAATAGTAGTTTTAAACTTTAAAATAACATTCAATTATTTTGTGTATCACAACAAAAAATAACAAAAAAGAACAATGAGAAATATCACATTTCATTTCAACATGTCCATATTGCGTATATAAAGTTACATTATGGAAAAATAATTTTTGAGTGCATGTTTATATTGCGCTAATTTTAAGAAATAAATGTCGCCGATGTTAGCATATTCATTTCCCAAAATGTGTAATCGACTGATTGGTGAGTAATAATGTGATAATGTATGTGTGTTATTATAGTAGAACGGTAGAGTCAGTCTATTGTTAGCGCGACCAGGGCAATGAAATCGTATTAGTTCTATTAAATCAGGGGTATCCAGGACCGAGTGAATTATTTTATATAATATTAAGAGATCACAGATTTTTCTGCGATCTGATAAATTTACGAGATTAGTCCAGTTTAATAACAAATTATAGTCCACGGATTCTCTTGGAATACCTAATTTAAAATTAATATACCTAAGGAATCTATGCTGGACTTTTTCAATCGCTTGAATATGGATATTGTAATGTGGAGCCCAAATCGTAGAATTATATTCTAAAATGCTTCTCACTAGCGTTATGTATAAAATGCGAATAGTATCAATGTTACAAAATTGTTTTGTTATTCTAATAATAAATCCTAAAATCTTCATTGCTCTATTAATAATATTATTTATATGGCTAATAAATGTAAGTTTTGAGTTAAAAATAATACCTAGATCATTTATTGTTTCTACTGAGTTTAATATAATTTTGTCAAGATTGTATTCATATATGATCGGTTTCTTTATTTTATAAAATCTTATAATTTGACATTTACTAATGTTAAGTGCCAGTTTATTGCATGTACACCAATTAAACAAGTTGTTTAAATTTTTTTGTAAAATTATGCAATCAGAAACATTTTTAATTTTTTTATATAATTTTAAATCATCAGCAAATAACAGGATATAAACATCGGAAAAAACGTCTACAATGTCATTAATAAATAAAATAAACAGTATTGGTCCTAAATGGGAGCCCTGTGGCACACCACTAGTGGCAGAAAAGGCATTCGATATTACGTCATTTAACTTTACAAACAGTTGCCTATTTGTTAAATAACTCTCTACCCATTTAAGAAAGTTCCCGGTTATACCCATACTCCTTAATTTATTTATCAATATTTTATGACAAACTTTATCGAACGCCTTGCTGAAGTCAGTATATATCGAATCTACTTGACATTTATCTGCAAAGGCATTCGCTATAAAGTTTTCATATATCAGTAGATTTGTCAGAGTTGATCTATTCTTCATGAAACCGTGTTGAAACCTTGTTATAATCCCATTTAATTTAAAAATAATTTTATCCAAAATAATTTTTTCAAAAAGTTTTGGAATAGTTGACTGTATACACACAGGTCTATAGTTGCGTATATCGCATCTGTCACCTTTTTTAAATATGGGTGTGATGTAACTATGTTGATATATTTGCGGGAAATTTTATTTCAGGCGTCGTAGTTAATAAAAATGAATGTCCGAATTGTACGCGCATAACTTCCGAGCGACTGCACCAAATTGGAAAATTCTTTTTTTGTTGTGTACGTTATTCAAGATTTGTATAACTGGTGAGCTCTGGAATAATGAAATGTGTATTCAAAAAATGTAATATGTGACACTGAATGCACCGGGACTGAATGTATGGAATGTGGGTGATGTGAGGGGAGAGAGGGAGAGGAACTCGGGTAAAGGGTTCGCGGGAGGGGGGTTCGCTGGATGGGGGAAGAGGGGGAGTGGAGTGGGGAGAGGGAAGGTGGAGGAGGCGGAGTAGGAACGTGAGAGGGGAAAGGGAACGCGGGATAGGAAGGGGAGGTGGAAGGGGAACGGGACGAATGGGAAAGGACATGCAGGGAGAAACAAATTCTTTATTAAATGGCAAAGCAACGCATGCTGGGTACCAGCTATAATTATAATAAATCTCTGAAATGAAACGCATTTTTTTACATAAGCTCCACACAGGAGGCCCCGAGGAAAATAATTTCTCTTAGGACCTATGTCATCTTAGGGGATGCTGTGTGGAGGATCTTTTTAAGGAATGGGGAGGATAGAAAGTTCTGGGAAGGAAAAAGGTATGAGGGGTGGGTAGGAATCTGGGGGTCAGTGTGTCCGGGAGTGACGGACGTATGAATCGATCCCTCCAACTGTAGTGCAAGGCAATGGGTCGAGAGGGTCCGGCTGGAAAGGTCAAAAGGCCTCCCTCAACCAGTCTCTCTCGATCCGGCCCACCACGCAGCAGGTGGGCAGGCGCATCAACTGCCAAGACCCGGACATAAGTCACCTCATGAACCCGGGCACCCCTGCTAAATCACCAAACGTAGCGAACCACTTGGGGTGATCTATGGCAGAGGTGTTGGTTATTCAATAAATGGTTCCCGGGGCGGCGGCACCCGTATCCGCCTCCCGAATTCCCGTAAGTAATTGTAAAAGCAAGAAAATCACAAAAATATAAATACGTACACAACGCCATCTCTGATACTGACAAAAACAAAGCACGGACAGTTGCGCATTGATAATTGCTTCATTGCGTAATTTTTAACTTAATAAAAAAACTTAATTATATTCAACAGCTATTGTTTCTGAGGCGGTACGAAGTTCGTCGGGTCAGCTAGTTTCTCTATAAAATTATAATATCCTCACTCTTGCAATAAAAACCATTAAAAAAATAACCAACTTCAAAAAAAGCAATATGGATTATGAACACGGGAAGAAGGAATGTAGATACAATTTTGCAACCTAACAAAGATTATTTCCAACCCAATCCAATATGCTGACACAATAAATGAAGAAAAAATTTACAAAACATTTTACAGAAGCAACATACAGACACAAACATCAATCAATCAGAATTGGAAGAATCACTTTACAAATATTTCACAGAAACATGTCTTATAAGATTGTATGAATTATTTATTATTTTATGATTAACGATCGTATTATGTTTTCTTCTAGATATAGTAATATTTTAAGATAGGTATTTACTTATAATTCAAATACGTGACGATATACAATGAGACCTTAAAACGGGGTACCTCAGTAGGTTCACGACGAGTTCATCGAAAACGAATTCATCGAAAATCAATTCATCGAAAATCAATTCATCGAAAGCAAATTCATCGAAAACGAGTTCACCGAAAACCAATTTAAAAATATATTTTGTTGATATTTGAGAGAAATGTCGAGCGGACCGAGAAGTTAAAAAAGCATTAATCAACCTAAACTAACCTAACCTAACCTAACCTAAACTAACCTAACCTAACTTAACCTATTTAACCAATTTTTAAATATTTTTTATCATCACTCATGACCTTTCTGAGTGGTTTATGAGTTGGTTTCATTATGAGTTGTTTGGTCACCATTCCTTAGATATCCCTTTTTTGCAGTATCAGACAATCGGAAATCGAAGAGATAACCTATAAATTTTACATTGTCACTACGAAACTGACAGTTGCTAAACACATTTAACTCAGTTAAACAGACCTTTATGGGTATTTAATTTTGACAGCTGTAATATCTACAAAAAACATGTTTTTCGATGAATTGGCGATTCGATGAATTGATCATTCGATGAATTGATTTTCGATGAATTGATTTTCGATGAACTCGTGTTCGATGAATTTGCTTTCGATGAATTGATTTTCGATGAACGCGTCGGTTACCCCTCAGTAAGGACACATTCTTTTCTATTTTTTTTGTAAAAAATTTGTAAAAATAAATATAAAAGAAAACAAAAATACGACGTCGCATCATTAATTCTAAGTTGGGATTATTTAATCCAATATCCATTTTCCGTCGGAGATCCTTGGCTAAATAATATATTTTTATGAATGGAGATAGCTTTACCCCAGGCGAATAAAATAATAAAAATCATTTCGAGAAGACACAGAGAACCAGAGATATTCAACTTCCTTTTTTTGCGTACCCCTGAGGATCAGTATCATTGTTTGGTAGGCCCACAATATATGTACGAGTTATTATTATTCTGGCGCCCAATTCGTGCACGCTGAAAAGCGTTCCGAGATACTTTTGGAGATGGTCCGTTCTGTCCGGCATACATATAGAACATTCATACACCTTGTCAAATTCCGAGCAGCTGATTTTATATCTCCTGAGAGAGATGGAGTTTATAAATTCAGCTACTAGGGATGTCACAACGTGTATGGAGGTCAGACAGAACCATCTGATAACACATTCAAGCCTACAAAGTCAGCTATCCGGATAAATCTGAATTTGAATAAAATTTAATAAAACCAGAGCCAAGCAAATAGACATACTAAATAAACCTATGTGTAATTCTACCTTTGGACAAAGCTCTGAATTTTTAGCAATAAAGGTATATAACAAAATCCCCCATAGTATCAAACAAATTTAAAAAAAATAGCTACACAAGCCATTAAGTCTTGGCAGGAACTATCGCCCTTAGGAAAATAATTTCCCTCGGGGCGTACGTCATCTGAGATACTGTGTGGAGGGTCTTGTTGAGGAGAGGAAGGAGTGAAAATTGGTCTTGAAGAGACCCAAATTGTAGGAAGGAGGAAACACAGAGGCCGGCAAATGGTTTCACAGGCGAGCACTTAAGAACGAGTCGTAGAAACGACCCGTTCTCGTGTGACTAATGTCAACCGTGAACAAATATTGGGCGCGTGTTTGGTTTGTTTCACGACTATGCACCGGTGCCGAGGGGATTAGTGACGCTAGTTCGTCGGAGCATCATCCATTGAAATACCGGTAGAACAAGTATAGCATTCTCACCCGACGCCTGTGCTCTAAAGATTGCAATTCAATCGTAAAAGATGGGAGAAGAAGACATGGGTTTCTGAGTCGAGTTTTTTTCAGGTATTTTGGAGCTCCATAGCAGAGGTGGCTGCCAAATTCAACCGTGGGGTGCACTTGCGATTTGTACAGGGTTAGCAGTTGTGTACTATTAAAGAATCTGCGGGCCTTGTACAGTAGGCCCAGTTTTTGGGAGACTAATTTAACTCTGGATTCGACGGAGCCCCCATACCCAAGCTGGTCAATTATATTTTCGTTATTTGTTTTTGGGGTGTTATGCCGGGTGATGTGACACATCTACCGGATCTTCCGGATCTGCCATGATGATGGACACTGCAACGCTGTCCGAAACGTTGGCTAAAGAAGGAGGTAGCGCAACACGGCATAACAACCCAAAAACAAATAACTAAAATACTTTTGGCTGTGAAAATCTTAAAACGTATCTGGTCACTTATAGTTCACCAAGCATATCAATGGAGGGCCTGTTCGGAAGATTGCCTCCGTTGAAGGAGACCATTTAAAATATCGTCATAAAAGTTTCTGAAAAAAATTTTACCCAAGCCATGAGGTTGTAGGTACCATAGAAGTCACTGATAACTACTTATTCAAAACATAGTCCCCCTCAGCAGTGCCGGATCTACGAAATCTGGCGCCCTGTGCAGTAGGTACCGATGGCGCCCCTCCCCCTACATTTTTATTTTGATTAAAAATTCGTTAACCGAAATTTTTTTTATTTTTTATTTAATTATATTTTTTTTTACACTAATTTTTCAAATAAAATCAAGACATATAAAGGGTTTAACTTTTCCAAGTGACCTGGTGGTAGCTCTCTCACTCGTTTTTTTTAAAGAGAGAATCGCCAGGAGCCCTATACTCTCTGAATCTATTGGGTAAACACAAAATTATGGTGATTCTATTCAATTTAATCCACAGTACTTTTATAACCTCTAACAACCAATAGAAATTTAGTTATAAATTTAAAAATCTAATAAGAATGTAACCTCAATTTTGTACCTTGCATTTCCCCTGTGTTGAGCGAACAAACACAATACAAACACTAAACACTGACGTATGGTATCAACGGTTTACGAAAGACGCTTAAACTGTCGAAGACACAGGGCTAGTTTACAAGCTACTATCTGGGAAATTCACTATCTGTTAGTAAACTCGCCCAGTGTCATCGTGTCACTTGCTAACTAGCAGCAACTAGCAGATTGTTGACAATCTACGAAAAAAAGTTGAAAGGTCGTCAACTCTACTCGCCTACACGCTTGCTCGTGATTGGTTTATTTATATTTCCAACATGGCTTCCGATAAACAGCTGATTTCGTCTGTCAAATATTGAAGAATTAGTTCACGCAGTCGTCGTTATTCTTGTTACTGGCGCTAGCAGCGGCCTCAGTTTCCTACGCTTCTGAGCAAGTGGACTGTTTTGTGTGTCATGATGACAATCTCACTCGCCGATTTACCCGCTTTTAGATAGTAGCTTGTAACTCGCCGTGTGTCATCGAGGCATAACTAAAATTGTTAGCATTTTGAAAGGTGAAAGTCGGTTTGTTTGATTCATTGGAACAAAAATATGACGCTGTGATTGGTTATTGAATTTGGATCGCACCCATTCGTCGTAAAAGACGGTAAAAGATATATGGAAAAACAGATCTTACGTTTAAACTAAATATATGGAATTTGTAAAAAAATTCTGTAACTGACTATAAATTCGTAAGCCGTTGATACCAACCTGATGCGTGCGCATTCTGTTTCTTTGGAAAGTGTTGCTAGAGCGTAATAATTATTTCGTACTATGGGTAATTTTTAAACGATTCAGGGAATATTATAACAAAATTTTAATACAATATTTATTTTCTCACGGCGCCCCTTCGGAGTTGGCGCCAGGTTTTTTGCACGTTTTTGAACGTATGGCAGATCCGGCGCTGCCCCTCAGTAGAGGACAAACAAACAGCGATTTGATGGGTTTACAAAAATACAGATGTGTTTAGAAGTGTTGGAATAAGTTTTTTACAAGATCCCCAAAACTCACCACTACAATAGTGTATTTATATAGAATAGTGTATGCTGCAGTAGAATATTTTAGTGTAGAAAATATGATGTTATCCCTAGGGTTAATAGTACAAAATTTTGAAATAAGCATTACTTTACTTGAAAATGGATTTCCTAAGTTGGTTACCTGCTGGAAATTTAAATCTTGGCTCGTACCACTGCTAGTCAAGCTTCGTGACAGGCTATAGACGGCGTCCAATATGCAAAATATTCCAAAAACCAAAAATATAAAAAGTAAAAAAAAAGATTATCAAACTAATTAACTATCGCACCATTTGCTCGCATGGGTAGGCAGAGAGGATGGACCAAATGGCCAAACAACTCACACACATATTTCATTCCCATTCATACATTGTATCTTTTAATGTGCGCTTTTATAATTACCGTGATGTTTCACGGTTACGGTACCGTGACGCAAAAAAATACAATAAACATACGTTCCTTAAGACAATAATGCTACAACTCTTTCATAAGATGAGATACACAATGTCTGTTTCCTTCAAAGGAAAAAAAGTAATAATTTTCTTGCATCTCTGTCATACATCGCACGGTGACGTCTTCGTAGACCCCTGCCAAAATACTACTAGCCGTGACGATAATTTTGAAAGTATGGAATATAGTTACAAGGATAATATTGAAATGAGAGTGAATTCCAAAAATTCGCTGAAGGTTTGGCTTTTGTTCTTAAACATGCAATGCTGCAAATCTTTCTTAAACACTAAATAACAACTGTCGAAAATGAGACAAACGGTGAACGTATGTTTGCACCCCCCAAAGGGAACATACGATTATTATCAAACACCTTCCTCACAAGTGTAGCGGTCACTTAACCCGCTCTCGTAAAATTTAACGCCGCGCCACTGGACTCCACCGAACATTCAGGATTGAAATACCTACAGCGTAAGACACCGCGCTAGTACATGGCTTCCTACCTCGCTGTAAATAACTGGCCGCCTACTAAATAATAATGTCGCCACCGCCTAGAAAGGTCTCAATTTATAAGCCGCCTGAATATTCAGCACCGGGTATGTTCGAGTACTTTCCAGTGTACACATTGCCGGCGAATGGAAAATTACTCCACCGGTCGCGCTGGTATATAAAGCGACTCAACTCGGCGCTCGCTCAGTCAGTATCAACGAAACGCAATTCCCGTTGATTAAAAAAGATTACTTTGGAGGAAACAGTCACACGTATTTTGTGTGTCTCACCATTATTTAATGTGTAAGAAAGAGCTGCAGCATTATAGTGGTAAGAAACGTACGTTTATTGAATTTTTTGCAGTCACGGTACCGTAATCGTGAAACGTCACGATAATTATAAAAGCGCACAATAGCTGAAATGAGTAATAAGCATAATTAATTTTCTTGCCTACCCCCGATTGAATAACGCCGACATGATCAACATTGGATTACGAGAGAATTGCCTAAAAATATAAAATTTCTTCGAAATCGTTACAAGATATTTGTGAAATAGAATTTTTTCAGAGAAATTTGCTGAAGAAAATATTCACCTTTGTAATTTATTCTCATCCAAATGAAACTTTTATAATTATAAGAAATCGTATTTAAAAAAAAAAAATTGTGATTCTTATTCAAATACACAATATAATTCCGTTCCTCAGTCAGATTTCTTATAACATGTGCTATGTAGCCCCGTTTCTGAGATAAACGATGTTTGTTAGCTGCAGCGTGGATTTCTAAAAGTTCTTCATCGTCGAAAGGCGTCTTATTTGTATTAGCATAGATAATAGGTGTAAAACGAATAAGAATACAAACAATGCAAACTAAGAACACAAATAATAATAATGCCAAACTCAGCTACCGATCATATGGAAATCGCCCAGAAAACCACCTTAAAGGTAATACTTAAAAAACACAGACTGAATGATATAGACCAAATATTCAATATATGTACGTCAATTGTACGTTAAAACACTACAAAACTATGTATAATTAAAAAAAACTCGCATTGTATTTTTGCAGATGTAGTATATGTAATTATCCATGTATTGGATCATTCGGAAACGTTCGGGTTCCGACGAATTTTGTCGAGCGGCCCGCGGTGCTCTCTGAGCCGATGCAGCCGTCGGCGCGGGCAGAACTATTCGAGAAGCCTTTGTAATCACTCGCTACGTTTGACAATAATACAGTACTATCGAATCCATTGTACATCACAATAAAAGACGAAAAGAACTTAGGGAACGTACCCATACTACGTGACCAACTTTTTGCAATTTTTAACCCCCCCCCCCCGGTGACCAAAAACCTAAGCAACTCGCCGCTCATTTGTATGGAGCGTGACATTTTGAAGACCCCCCCCCCCAAACGTGTCACGTAGTATGGGTACGTTCCCTTACGTGTTCATCTTATTATTTGTGGGCTAGTAAAGCCACAATAAAGAACATTACAGCAGATAAGCAACAGATTATTTTATTTTTATTATTTGATTTTCAGATATATTCTGTTGCCAATATTCTGTTGCCAATATTTTGTTAATATTCTATTTCTATAGTTATATTATTTTCCTAATTTCCAATATTTTGTAATATCTTACAGTATTTTTGAAAGTATTTTATTTTCATTTTTGTAACATATTATCTATAAGCAGTTCTAAATATATAACATAAGTACATAGACTAGCTCGCCAATTAGACCCGAGAATATTTCTCTACTAATTGGGTAACCACAAAAACTGATGATTGATATGTAACATATTATTATTGTAAACATTTACTTTTTGTCTAAACAATAAAAAATAAAAAATGTACTTTTTGAACCAAAAATGAAATTTAAAAAAAACTCAATCTGTCACTAACAGACCAGTTAGAAAAGAGTAAAAAGAAACATAATAACTCCGACGGTAAATACAAGCGACGGTAAAAAACACCATAAATAATACCAGGGAATAAAAGATTTCAATAATCTTCCACTTGACACAGGATTCACTTTTATCCAAGAAAACAAAAATACAATCAGATACAAATTTAAAAAACGGATTAAAGAACAAAAAAGCAGGATTACAAAAAAATTATAACATAAAATAATAAAACATATACACGTAACACACAATCTTTATCTTTATCTTTACTCTTTATTGTTATTATTATTAAGTATAAAAATTAAGTCACTCACCCTGTATGTGCGCTTAGACCCTTTAAACTATGCAACGGATTTTCATGCGGTTTTTACCAATAGGTAGACTGATTTATGAGGAAGATTTTTAGGTATATAATTTGTCAGGGTTTTGTGTAAATTGGTTGAAATACATAATATATCTAGGCAAACGGTAGCGGGCAGCGGATAGCGAGCTGTGGGTGGACAAACGGGGGATGTTGATTTGATTTAACAGTTAGCGTTGGTTATAAAGGTTTCGTTAGCCACAGCAACGTGTGGCCGGGTCGCGTATTTCCAAAACCTATACCGTTTCAGTCGCTTTACATTTTCAATATCAAAATTTAAATATTTAGAAATAAAATTATTAATTTCTAATATACACATTGGAAAGATTATTTTATCTAGATTTTAGAACAATTTTTGTTTTTGCAAAGCGATAAAAAATTATCAATATAGAGGTGTATTTACAATATATGGGAATAATATTAAAATTTAAATATTTAGAAATAAAATTATTAATTTCTACTGTACACATCAGAAAGATTATCTTATCTAGATTTTAAAACAATTTTTGTTTTTGCAATGTGATAAAAAAATAACCAATATAGAGGTATATTTAAAATGTAAATTGTCGCTACCGCGACTGAATCGGTATAGGTTTTGGAAATACGCGGCCGGGTCTGCAAGTACCATTATAAAACACACATTATTGTGCAATCAAAACACAATACCGACTTATTTTTTTTCATTACCGACTTTACATATTTTATTAGAATTTATTATGTATTTCATCTTATTGAATTTTGTATTATACAATGGGAGCCTTAGCACGGATAAGTCACCCATTGAGACCAACATTATCAAATTATATTGTAAAATGTAAATTATTGTACCAAATCTATATATATAATATATATAGATATGGTACAATATAATATAATGTTGGTCTTAATGGGTGACTCATCCGTGCTAAGGCTCTTTATATATATATATATAATGAGTTCCTGTTTCCCTTGGTCACGCTATAACTTCAGAACGACTACCTATTTCATACTTTTTTTTTGGAGTATTTTAATACTTTGTAAAAGGTTCTTACGGAAAGAAAAATTACGAAAATTTCGCGGAAAATTTAATAATTTCATAAAACTTAAAGACTATTTTAACTTTGTCCGTTTGAGAGTTCGCGCGTTTGATGAAATAAATTTAGGAGGCAGCTGTTTTTTTTGTATTAAAAGAATTGTCTATGTTTAAAAATTATTGATATTTAATCTACATACTACTTGGTCACGCCATTACTTCAGAACGACTTTACTTTTTTCATTCAAACATTGGGGATTTGAGGTGTGCATGCCCGAGATGGTTTTTATATTCAATAGTGAGTTCTGGCATCATGAAATTATGAATTGCTAACCATTCATCCGATTGGGATGAAACTTTGGTGAGTTGTTGTGAGCACATCCGCGAAGGTTTCTATATATACTGGTGAGCTCTGTCATAATGAAATTTGTATTAAAACAATGCAATAGGCGCCACGCGAACTGTTTGAAAACTGAATGTACCGGGACTGAATGTATATAATGCGGGAGGGTTGAGGCGGTGGGGGGAGAGGTGAGGGAGGAGGGGGGAGGGGAGGGGAATTTGGGAGGGGGGGTTCGCGGGAGGGAAAGAAGGGGAACTCGGGAGGGGGGAGGGGGGATGGGGAGGGGGTGGGGGGAGGGGGGAGGGGGAGGGGGGAGGGAACTGTGGAGGGCGGTTCACGGGACGGGGAAGCCGGCGAGGGGAGTGGGAAGGCGGAAAAGGTGGAGTGGGAATGTAGAGGAAGGGGAGGCAGAATGGGAACGGGACGAATAGGACACGCGGGGATAAACAATTGTATCAAAATGCATTACAATAAACGATATGTTTTTGAAATATTTTTTTTTATGATTACTTATTCAGGTCGAATTGAATATTCATACCTAAGATAGGACAACGTCTGTCGGGTCAGCTAGTAAACAATAAATACAAGGGGCACTGGAGGGCTCCCCAGAAGAGCCAGCTGCTGTTCGATCACGACTTTCACAGCGCAGTTAGTGTCTAAACAAATGACGTCAGAAAAAATAGACCTGCTCTAAAGCCAATTTTTCTAACCAATTCGGCGGCCTGGAGGCATCCCTGTGATTACCTATTTTTACATGGGTTCGCATATTTATTGAATAGAATACGTCATCATTTGTATTTTGAGTCTGAGTTCGCGCACATCAGAACATTTTTTCCGTTAGTTCATCTCTGTATATTACATTACTTCTTGGGCATTATGTATTCGCACACAGATGTGTGGAATATGTCGCTAATACAATTTAAATATGAAATTATTTATCCGTTATACAAGTACTCACTAAATTAATTACTACATCGACAAATTTACTAAACTATTTCTATCTATCTTATTAATGTAATTAAATGTAATCTCTTAGTAAATTCATTGAAAAAAAAATAAGTTAACTTTCTAATCTAAAATATTAAAATCCTAATTGGATAGTTCCGAACTCCTGCAACTTGCAGATGTGCAGGAGGTACCATCGATACCGCGGTTTGGCACTTTGCGAAACTAATACTTACATAGGTGTTATTAGACATGTATAGTGTTGCAATTTTCTAAACCTTTGATTACCTTACTTTTAATTTTTTGTTGTTAAAATTTTATATTATGTATGTATTTTTTTATCGTAACTTATTGTTATTAGGATATCTCACCGTACTTTAAATTTTTCGTTGCTTATATTTTTATTTCATTTATATACTTTTTATTTCTATCGTAACTTTATTTATATTATTTTTTCTCATGTTAAAGATGTACTGCCTTTATTTTTTATGTAAAAGCCCTGTGGACGTAAAATAAAATAAATAAATAAATTGCCCTACTCTGGTCTAAAGTCAAAACAGTAATAGATTTTGTAGGTAATTATTAGAGGTAGAATATTGACAAAAAAGACGCCTCAACAACTCTCGGAGCGACTTTCATAATTGGATCTGCATAAGACCGGGCCTTAATACGTTGACATATAGAATATTAAACCTATAATCAAATCACCAAGGTACGACAAATTCTCATTTACATAAATCGGATCACATAAGCCTGAATTTATTCCCCTTAGGTTAAACTGACCGCTTTTGAGAACAGTTCATACGGTCTCAGAGAAATCGTTGTGTCTACCTTACTGCCATGGTAAGAAATATGATATAAACGGGAGGGGCTTGAAAGAGAAAAGACCACGCTTTAAGTTAAAATCTAGAAGTTAATCACAGAAGAATTAAAAGGTACCTACACCTCTATGAAACCAAAGGTTTCGATTATAATTTGAAAAAAAAAATATATGAAACTGAATTTCGTGGTGAATTTTGCATTAATTATTTTTTTATGAAACGACAAAAAATAAGGTTACGATAAGGTTTATAATACATTTGTTAACCAAAAATATGTATTTATTTTCACATGACGAAAAAACGTTAGTTGAGCCATGTTTAAAACTATTTTTTGTTTGCATTTAAAAAATAATGTTTTGTGGTGTTCTGTAATTTGGGAGAAACACTAACCGATTCTCCGATTCACCTTTGATGGAGATTACTTCTTGGAATAAATAGATTCTCGATCTTTATCTGGATTTATTAAATACTTCGCATATACAATATTGACCTCGTTAGTCGACCTAACTAGGAGCTGGCTTAATTGGTTCTAATGAGAGCGTTTTTAAACAACATCCTCTCTGAGCTTCCCGACCCTCTGGTGTTTATCTTCGGTACTAAGCTACCTGCTATCTAGCGGAATCTAAGGACAGTTCTTATCACTGCCATCTATGAAAAGCCAGAAGCTTTTTAGATACACTACATGTTTAAAAAATGATATATCTATTGCTAACAATACGATTAGAACGTATATTTCGTCATCTTTCAAAAACAGTTTTTAGTTTTCAGATATGTTCAGAAATATCGCGTTTATTTGGATTCACAGTCGAAATAAATGCAAATTCTGAAAGGATACGCCAGAGGCCTGAGTGGTTAACAGCAATAAAACATAATTACCTACTTTCAGAATTCCGTAATCAGCGAAAAATTTGTACCTATTTCTGAATTGAATGAAAATTGTATTTCAAACATGAATGATGTCCTTCAAATGAATCTAGAAAAAATTTGATCAATAAAGTCATTTTAATGTTTGTTTGGATTTATTGTAGGTAAATGCGCTTAATAATAAATAATACCAAAACAGTGAAGTGATTAACTTCTGTTATGTGCACCATAAGAAAATAATTTATCTTTTACGGTTAACTTTTCTGAGGAAACTATTTATGGTAAAGTATATACTATTTTTAACCCTTGAAAGATAACGTACGCCCCAGAGGCGCCCGCGAAACCGATATATCGCTGTCTTTTTTTAACCGACGCATGTGCAAGCTTGTTTTTCCGAGCCAACTCAGTCGTTGATCAACACTGTCGAGGGACGATTGTGGTTGTTCGGTAAATACCACAGTTTTGTTGCTACGACAACGCGATGCGCTCGAGAGGCACATGTTTATCTTTTGTATAACTTTTATCACTGTATGACAACTGTCGAAAACTTTTGACTTTTTCAGTATTTTTTGTAATTTGAGACTGATAATATCATGATTAATTAGTTAGTAAGACAAAATACTAAAAAAGTTTATGATTTAAAAAAAATATATCCTTATATATTGTTACTACTATGAAAACCTCAAATTTTTGTTACTTTTTGTAAAACCTTACTTATTTCCTTAAAAATAAATAATAAAAATATATATTTTTGTTTTATTTACATACTTAAAATGAAACACTTAATTAAAGTTTTAAAAAAAAAGCAAAATTGTTTAATTTTGTTAATAAATCGGATTTTTAAACTATGCGTCTCTCAGGCGCATGTTTATCTTTTCAATACTAAAAAATAAGGTTATCTTTCTAGGGTTAAGAATATTCGGTTTATTGAAGTGCTTTTGGATACACAATATTTTTTGTTTAAGTGAAACTTTTTTAGCACCGTTAGTGATTTGAATTTCGGATGAAACGGAAATGCGTCAAAACTCAGTTCTACACAAATACTTGGTTCTAATATTACGGTAAACCCGCACCTCGGCGAGTACCTTCCATAGCGCTGTGGGCAAGGCACCTTTTTTTTCATGAATACCGCACAAGAGTCCCAACTGCTCCCGTCTGGAGCCAGTGGGACTATGGCATCCCCAATTGGGGTACGTTGTGAGGCTGAAGGTAGTGGGGAGGGGAAGGAGATAGGGAAGAGGAAGGTGGGGAAGTACCTGGCTATTCAGATCTGGTCACCAAACACGGTTAAAGCCATTTAAAGCAACGTTTCAATTCTGAATGGTGTTCTTACACCAGGGTGATACTGAGAGTATCTTCCATTCTGGAACGCGCCGCAAATATACTATATATTATTTTAAATGAATAAATTGTGAAATAACACAAATTAATCAAATAAAATTTATTTGCCACGCCGGGATTCGATCCCGCGACCTTCGGAGTGCTAGTCAAGAGCCTTACCGCTGGACTATGCCGGCCGTCAAGTCTCAAGTCGAAAAGTCTCAGCGGCCAGAGAGACAGACGTCAAGCGAGCGGAGGGTCGAAACCTACGAAATCAAATAAAAACATTTTTATTTTTGTGAAATCAACATCCAATCTTCAAACCATTTTAAAATAAACATGCAAAAGAAAAGAAAGCGACATCTAGCTACTTTCTAGTTTCACCTTTACCGTGTGTGAATTACACACTCTGATTTTTTCAGTCTGGTGTGTACAGGAATAAATCGGAATGTTTTCCGACTCATAAACACGCCATATTTATTTTTATTTATTTATTTATTTAATACATGAATTATCGAGAGTACATATAGTTTTTTGTATATACATTATATCTCACAATATTTTTTGTTTTTCCGATTGATGGATACACGAATTAATTAGAATGTTTTCCGACGCATGAGCAGGCCATATAAATCGTATCTCATGAACAGGCCGTATAGCTGTCGGTGTGAGAAGTGTGGATTTTCCAATTTTACCCCCTGTTTTCCTCTACGGCTAGTATGTCTCCTTTGTAATCTTTCCTTCCACCACTGCTTTGTCCCCTACCCCTCCGTCCGCCGCGCCGTGTTCTTTCCCATGCGTCCCCGTTCCCGCCTCGTTCTCCTCCCGCGTTCACTCCCTCTCTCGTGTTTCCCTTCTACCTTCCCCACCATCTCTTCCCGCAAATCCCCTTTTTCATTCCTCTTACCCCTCTTTGATTCCTCTCCCTGTCGCTAAACTATATGAAGTACTCACATGTTTTAAACAACTCGCGCGCCGTACAATTAAAAAAGAATCATTTTGCAAAAATAAGTAAGTTTTGATGAAAATATAATTAACTGGCCCACAAAGAGTTAATGTTCACTTTATTTGTCCAAAATAATGTTTCCGGTGCGATTATTCCATCTAACATAAAAAAAACACAATATATGTCCATTATTGCTGTAATTTTTTTTTGTTTGGCGAAAATTGCACGCATCATATTCATATTATTCCTTCTAATTTTCCAAGCGCCCAAAATGGTTTTACCTCACACGACAGCTCCGGTTAACGGTGCATTAATTGTTTTGTGTTTATTCGTTTATTGAATAAATAAAAGAGAAAATAGAACAATAAAGCGCCAAAACAGCGGTGGTAGTTTGACCATGTCGGTCGCCCGGAAGTACCTACCGTGGCCGTCGTGGCGTGAAGATTGAATAATTATTGTTGGACGAATAAAAAGAATTGAGCGAGTCGTATCTACATTTATTTTTATTCATATATTTTTTTTTTTGCATTTTTTTACGTAACAAAACTGCACAACACTCCCAATAGGCCACTTAAATGGATTTCATAATGACTTGAAAAAAATCGTGTGTATAGATTTGTTTATTAAGATTAAATGTTAATAAAATTTTTTAGAAATGTACAGTTTTTTAATTTTGTGACGTCACTACATAAAAATGTCCCGTCTCCGAAAATGTTCTATTAATTTTGAAAAATTCCACACTGATTTTTTTTTTATATGGCAACACTTTGATTTCAGGAGAATTTTTGAATTTGACATTTAACATTCACTAGATTTATTGTTTTTTCTCTGCGAACTTATCATTTGGTTTGACTTTTTGAAAGATGTTATGAAGAGAATCCCGTACATTTTATGCTGTCTGTACCTGTTTTAGAGGTATAATGGTAATGGTGCTGATTTTAACAAAAATCAAATGTTGTAATATTCTCATTATTATTATAATTTACAAGTACAAGTATATTACATTGGATTTAGTAATATAGACGTTGAACATTATATTGATTTATGATCAATAAGACGGATCAAGGAAAAAATATTTACGCATGTAATATTTTTGGTACTCCTCGTTATTCTCCTATGCCGAACGTTCTTTTTTTTAAATGATTTTCGGCTATGTAAGTATCGTTTTTTCGCACCCGTAAAATTATCTCCCGTCTTTCCGGTTTATAAAAAATGGTCTGATTAAAAAGGTTTAAAAAATACGATTTAAAAAAAAAACGGAATGTCTTCGAATATTTGCCTAAGCCGTAAAAAAAATAAAAAAAATGTGATGCAAGTGGTCTATTGTTCTCAACCGTTCTCAATTGGGGTGTGTTGTGATGCTGAAGCTATTGGAGAGGGGGAGGATACGAGAAAGAAAGTGGGGAAATACGTAGCTATTCGACGGTTCGATCGTGATGGTTCGAGGTGTTAAATTCTCTGGAGGGAATGAAAAATAGGTAGCATAAAACTCACAGCAGCAGGATAATTGTGTCACTTGTATTCCAATATATTTGGGTGTCACCTTCTACTTTGCACCGATTAACACCACTTGTCTCTTTGAAGTGTTTTCATGGAACTCGTATTTTTAACACAGAAGTCAATCGAACAAATCTCGTGCAAGACCCCACTGAGAGACAGCCTGGGTTCTCATTGTCTCGTAAACTCTGGACTGCCATCAATAGGATAAGGTTCTCCCATAGCCGTTGTGCTCACATGATGCATAGATGGGGCCTTAAAGAGTCGGCGACGTGTGAATGCGGTGCGGTGCAGACCACCGAACATGTGGTCAACGAATGCCCGCTCCATTCATTCCCCGGCGGGATTGATGAGGTCCACAGGGCAACGCCTGAGGCCCTAGACTGGCTCGCAGACCTAGATGTCCCCCTCTGACCCCCCACCATACGAAAGAAGAAGAAGAATCGAACAAATAAAAAGTGATTGTGGAACACGGCTTTCACTTTGAAGACCGTCGAGACACTGAATTTATGACTTCACAGATGTAGGTAGGAACCAAATGTGGGCAGGAATCAGGATAATCAGTAATTTAACTGGGTGTAACAGTTTTATTCCGATGTTTTGTCGTTCAGTTTGTAATAATGACAATATTCAATGTAAAATTTAAATGGTTTTGCAAAGAATTTAACTCACTGGAAACGATTGCAAGACATTTTTGCAACTTCAGCTATAGAATTTACATCAGCAGGTACCTATTGCTTGTCTTGGAAATTTTACATACTTGTATTTTTGAGTGCTGCCCCCTAAATTAGTGATAAATTTTATTCATCAACAACAAATTACTATTTATAACGTAATTATTCATCAAAAACAAATTACTATTTCAAATTAATAGATAACTTTGTATTAACCACTTAATTATTTACAAAAACCGTCATGTTTCGTCAGCAAAGATGACTTCTTCAGGGTTTTGACAGAACTAATTTAAAAAATAGACAAACATAGGTAATAGAGAAAAATAATAGACATAAACAATAATAAAATTTGAAAGAAAATAATGTGTAAGGGACGAGGGGCAATATAGAACAATTAAAAATTTAACAGGGGAATAGATTTAATAATGGGTAATTTAAAAACAATTTTTGATTATTAATAATATTTAAATTTGCATTAACACTCTTTCTAATCTCTAAAATTTCTAATTTATCCAACTGAAAGCCATTGACATTACAATGTATTAATTCTATTCCACTGTTCAAATTAAAGGTATGAATAGTTTCTATTAAATGGTTAGCAAACTCAACTATTTATAACAAATTAATATTTATAACGTAAATTCTTTGGGTAAAATATTTATAAAAAATAAAGATAAAAGGGATAATCTGGAAAACTCTGGAGTCTACCAGGTGAACTGCTCGAACTGCCCTGCATATTACGTAGGACAAACGGGAAGAGCAGTATCGACCCGTATAAAATAACATTTCGCTAGTTGGGTTAATCAAAAAGGGGATCTATCGAATGTAGCGTTGCATTTACTAGAAAATCAACATACTTTTGATAAAGATAGAGATGTCAAAATCCTTCATGTTTGCAACAAATGACCAAAATTAGACAGGTTAGAGTCACTAGAAATTAATCGCCTAACGAAGAATATAGATCGTAAATACGTCATGAATAAACAGTTGGAACATAATGCTCAATCACCATTTATATACCCATTAAAATTTACTTAGAATAATTGTACTTCAGAGAGCAGTGGTGTAATTTAAGTATGTAATTTAAAGATGTAATAACCCAAATACGCGGAGAACCCTAATAATAATAATAAATACCATAGTGCATCAATATTTGTCAATTAAGCCCTAAGCAACAAGGAGGGGATAACCCAACATTACCAAAATAAAATATCAGTAATAACAAACCTTTTCAATTATAAAAATTTATATGTATATATATGCATTTAAAGTAATAATATCGATTTAATATGTAACGTCATTCATAATTTTAATAATAAACTTTATAATTACCTCAACGCTGTTTTACGCTGTTTATGAAATAATGTTGGTTTTCTTAATTACTCATTACTGTTCTACATCCTCACATTTGATTTGTGTCCTGTGTTCGTTTTGGCCAACAGTGACAATAATCCATTGTTTGACTTGGTCATTCCGCGAATACGAGTATTACAGCCATTATCCGATTCCAGGTCAGAGTGGCCGTTCATGGCTGGACCAATGGCGTTAGTTACGGTAAAATGGATGCCTAATGTATGACAACATTGGCATAATTTCCATTGTGTTTGATCACACTGGTACCTACATATTGCTAGATGAATGAGCTATTTTCTGAAGGCATCTGGTGTATCCTTGTATCCGATACCATCATTTAAAAGTTTTTGGTTACTGATGTTGGTTACTAGTGTAAAATTTATTCCCGCTGAAAAGCTAAATCGATAGAAATATATTGTGGTCCATCCTCAAATTATCACATGCTTTGTGAGAACTTTATGAAATTTTTTTAAATTTCGAAAATTCTCTCTTGTCAAATGTGTCTCAACAATTCAATTTTAACAAATGTTCTATCTTATGTCCTGTCAAATTATCACATTTTTTGTGTGAACTTTATGAAATTTTATTAAATTTCAAAAATTCTATCTTGTCAAATGTGTCGCAACGACTCCATTTTAACAAATGTTCTACCCCGTGTCCTGTCAAATTATCACATGCTTTGTGTGAACTTTATGCAATTTTGTCAAATTTTGTCAAATGTGTCTTAACAATTCAATCATAACAAATGTTCTATCTCATATCCTGTCAAATTATCACATGATTTGTGTGAATTTTATGCATTTTTTTTAAATTTCGGAAATTCTATCTTGGCAAAAGTGTCTTAACAATTCAATCTTAACAAATGTTCTGCCTCGTGTTCTGTAAAATTCTCACATGCTTTGTGTTAACTCTATGAATTTTTTTTTAAATTTCGGAAATTCTATCTTGTCAAATGTGTCTCAACAATTCAATCTATGTAAACAAATATTCTACTTCGTGTTCTGTCAAATTATCACAAGCTTTGTGTTAACTTTTTGAATTCTTTTTAAATTTCGGAAATTCTATCTTGTCAAATGTGTCTCAACAATTCAATTTTAACAAATGTTCTATCTTGTGTCCTGTCAATTTATCACATGCTTTGTGTGAACTTTATGCAATTTTTTTAATTTCGGAAATTCTATCTTGAAAAAAAAAAGAATTTTCGTTGGCCAGTCTTTATTCGGAGACAAATCGAGCTCTTATATAGGTATCGGAGATATTAGTTTTCATCATATTATTATATATGTGCAGGATGTGCGCATGTGTGGTCAATTTCACTTAATTCAGGTGAAACATTTTAGGAGGCGGGTACGGATACCACCGCCCCGGGAATCATTTATTAGAAAGCCAACACCTCAGCATAGGTCACCCCAAGTGGTTCGCTACGTTTGGTGACTTAGCAGGAGTGCCCGGGTTCATGGTGTGAGGGTTTGACTAGGTCTTGGCGGCCAATGCGTTTGCCCGTCTAATGCATGGCGGATTGGATCGGTAAAGTTTGGTTGAGAGAGACATAACCTAGATCTCTCCAGCCGGACTTCTCGACGCATCGCCTTGCATTGCAGCGGAAGTGATGGATACATACGTCCATCACTGTTGGACACAATGACCCCCAGATTCCTACCCATCCCAAAAGCCATTTTACTTCCCAGAACTTCCTCCCTTCCCTTTCCTAGAAAGATCCTTCACACAGCATCCCCAAAGATGACATAGGCCTGGAGGGGAATTATTTTCCTCAAGGCCTCCTGTGTGGAGCAAATGTAAAAAAACACATTTCCAGGAAATATAAAATATTCGGTGTCTGTTTCACTCAGAACTTGCCAATGGAAATGGATTCTTTGCTAGGTATTTATGTAGAAAATTTCTAGGACATCGCAATTATTTTCAGCTCACAGAATCGGTTTTTCCCAGACCCATTATTTATTAAAATTTCCATTGAATAATAGTCACGCTCACCACAAAAAATGTATTCATATTACCTTTCGTGATTTTCTTTCCAACAATTCTATCTTTCTTTCTTTATTATTATGTTTTTACTGTGCACTTGCTCAGTTTTTTATGTGAATTTTTGAATATCGAAGGACATTTTATATGTGTGTCTGTGTGGGTGTGTTTTAACCATTGCACGAAAGGAGGGAAATAACTTAATGCGGAACCTGTGGCTCTTTCTTCTATTTGGCGGGTTATAACTTGCACTTTTTATAATTATATTAGTTGCAGTACGTTCTTTTGCTTCAGCGAAGAGGGAGAGTACGGAATTGGAATATTAATGCGCCGAGGAAATCAATTTATGACTGTCGTTGGTAAAAAGCTGTCGCAGAAATGTTCCTGGAGGGACGAGTGCAATAATTTTTCATCTCTGCCACCACGTTTTTTTAAAGTGAAAACTTCTTTTACACCGTTGTGATTTGAAACTCGATGAAACGGAAACGAGCGACACTAAAAAGTGAAAAAGCCCCGCCGGGGGGGATAGAAATCCCATGTCATGTTTATAAATTTATAACTGCTCTTGGAATTCGAGAATGGTATCCATATAATAGGATTTCGCATCTTCATATAGCATGCACCTCACATGCAAAACTTCACTCGGTACACGATGAATCGGCAACTTGTTATTTAATTGTGACCACAAAACTGGTTGAAATTAAATCTGTGTGCGGTGAAATTTTATAAGTGCACTTCGAATAAGAGAACGTTTTCCTTCGAAATGTGTCAGCAGATGAATCCATAACTGGAATCTTACATTCTGAACAGAAAACTGGTTTAAATTAAATCTGTGTGCGGCAAATTAAAACTTCACTCAGAACATGAAAATATTTTCTCTTTGATTCTGGCAGCAACATGATCTGCAACTTTTTAAAATTTTATTACTGCACTTCGAATATGGGAATGTTTTACTTCGAAATATTACAACAGAAATTTAATCTGTCAATTGCGTCTGTGTCTGTCTGTGTGCGGCGAATTAAAACTATATTACATGAAAATGGTTTTTCTTTATTCTGGCGCCACATATATAATAGTCAGCAACCAGAATTTTGTAACTGCACATCGAATAAGAGAATGTTTTCATTCGAAATGTATCAGCAGATGAATCCGCAACTGGAATTTTACATTCTGATCACAAAACTGGTTTTAAATTAAGAGTGAATCCTTCAAGTTAAAACTTGGACTGACTGACTCATAAATAAACCAAACCACACACTAGAAACTAGATCGATCTTCGGGCTTCTGAAGGGGCAGTTTTCGACAATATTTCACCATGAACATGCAATAATTTGACGATTTTTTTTTCTATGGGGACTTGTGACATCACACACCACAGATGAGAATAGAGTGAACAATAAAAAAAGGCGCGACCATTGACAATATATGCTACAAATAAATAATAAAAAAGGGCATGAAAAATGGGCGGTCTTATTGAGGCCTGATTGAGGATCAACTAAAATCTGTGAATAGATCTATTTACGAGTACTTTGGCAAATTTTTCTCAAGATCGACTCAAAAAGCACTCGCGCGATCGCGGTACCGGTCGCTACCGGTCAATTGCGATCGACCGTTTGAGCACCTCTGATCTATAGGATTGAGCTTGCGAGACAATGAGATAGACTAATCGGTATCCACTTTGTGCGGTGCTTCGTAGAATAAAATGCAAAATAATTTTTAAACTTGGTAACATATTAATAAATAAACCATACAATTATTATTCTACTCGTGATACTCTGCGCTCGTCTCATTCTCACGAAGTTTAGTTTTCTGAAGTTTTCACTTCTACCGTGTGTGAACTGGACACCAGCGGCGGTCCGTGAGTTTTCAGTGAGCTAGAGTGCTAAGATTGAAAAATACGATATTACTGATGTTGTTGTGGCTGAAAATGTTTTTTTTTCGAAATTTCAACTTTTTGTATGAAGATCTTTCACTATGTGGATGCGGCGCACCTCTTGACTGAAAGAATCCCGAGGATCTTCATACAAAGAGTTGAAATTTTGAAAAAAAAAAAATTCATTTTCAGCTACAACAACGTCATATTTTTCAATCTTAGCACTCTAGCTCACTGAAAACTCATGGACCGCCACTGCTGCATATGTCACTGCTCATACGCCACACTGATACATGTTTTTTTTTTACATTAGCTCTACACAGGAGGCCCTGAGGAAAATAATTTCTCTCAGGGCCTATGTCGTCTGAGGGGATGCTGTGTGGAGGATTTTTTAAGGAAAGGAAGGAGAGGAAGTTCTGGGAAGGAAGTAGTTTTGTGGGTTGGGTGGAAATCTGGGGGTCAGTGCATCCAGGAGTGATGGTGATGGGTCCAGGGATTCTGGCTGGAGAGGTCAAAAGTCCTCCCTCGACCAGTCTCTCTTGATACGGCCCCCACGCAGTAGATAGGCAGACGCATTGGTCGCCAAGACATAGACAAACCTCACTCCATGAATACGGGCACACCTGCTAAGTCGTCAAACGTAGCGAACCGCGCGGAAAAACCTAGCAGAAGTGCTGTGTGTCCAATAAATGGTTCCCATACCCGCCTCCTGAAATAAAAATCTCATGGAAAACTTATGGCGCTGACTTCAAAAATCAAAGAATACCATTATCACTGTCATATCTGTCAGGATGGAGTCTCCCTGATGGCCAGACAGGAGCATAAATTCAAGGCTTATTTTCATAATATTAATATTTTTCACTCCTTTTCTGTTTATTTTATTTTATTTTATTTTATTTTATTTTATTTTATTTTATTTTATTTTATTTTATTTTATTTTATTTTATTTTATTTTATTTTATGAAATATGGACCGTATTGCATCGCACTACCCCTTTCGAACTAAAGTTTCACCCAACCTAAATTAGAGCGTTGAAAACGTCGTGCGCCATCAAGAATGGTTATATTTTCAATATCCTGTGTCTAAAATATTCTTTGTTGAAACTAATTTCAATTTTAATAAATGTCCACGAACGTGCGCCATGTGCGCAAAATTGAATTTAAAAAAGGAATTGTTCAGAAAATAAATCCCTTGATGTAAAAATTATTCTCTTTATTTATTAATTCGAAGGACTCAATTTAAAACTTTCGAATGAAGGTTATTCTGTTTTGTCACGAAATTAAAACTCCCATTTCTCGTTGTTGGGATTTCAACAAATATTTGAACAGGCTCTCGAACTAACGATTTTTCAACGTATTTCCAAAACAAAATCAAACCCCAAACTACAACCAATTTAATCTACAATGAACATGCCACGAACACACCAGGCCAAAAAAACCTTTTCTATTCACTTCGACGAGAAAAGAATTGAACAATTTATCCATTATTGTCACAGATTTCTCCAAACGTATTATTTTCCACCTTTAGAAATAAAAGTGAGAAAACTCTGATTCCATCCTTTTAATTTTCCGCGTCGTTTTCTCCGTAGAAGACCGTTTTCTGGAAATTGGAAAAAAGCGTATAATATCCAATTTTCCCACTTTGAGATATTATCAATTATAATTGTTCTCAACTAGAAGAATTTTATTGAGAATTTTGAAATCGGGAAAATGGGAACAAATGATTTTAAACTGAAGGATGATTGAGTATACTTGTATTGAAATAATAATTATTATAGAATGAAAAATCCACATAAGGAAGACGAAATTCGACGAAACCGTATTACAATTAAAAATGTCTGGAACACTAGTAGTTCAGTGCATTGCGAAGTTTTGAGGACTTACTTATTTTTTAAGAAATGCTCTGATATTTGAACATTAGTCATCCACATTCTTCGAAGAAACATCAACATTAAAATTTAATTAACGGCCTGCGATTGTAATTCAAAACTGAACGATTCTAAACGACACAGATATTTTGCAGTCTGTTGATCTATTATTGAGTACGCCACACTATATATAGGGTTTCCCAAACTGTGTTCCGCGGAAGACCAGTGTTCCGCTGAACCTGAATAAGGGTTCCGCGACAATTTTTGGGAAGAATTTCATTGAATGTAATATGTACATATTCATATTTCAACACTATTGATATTATTAAAATAAAGTATAAAGATTTCCCAATAGCTCTTAAGGTAGGAACTAGACCCTTCCAGGTAGAGAGACTAAGCCCTGTGAAAGTTGAAAGAGCCGTTTATGCTGTTATCGCAGTAAAACTTCATTTTACACACTAAAAAAAAAAATCTGAAATTTATTACTGTGCTATGATAAAAGTCAATAATATGAACATCTGTGCGATGTGGAAACAATAACAACGGGATGACGGATCTGCATTCTGTATGTTTCATAACGCTTAATAAGATCTCGATAGGTTTTGTTCTGATTCACGTACGAAGACCAGAATTCAAACCTATTGGTGAATTTCGCACACTGGGTACTTATTTGGCTGATAATTGCCGGTATCAACGGTTGTTAAGGAAAAAAACAAGTGTTGTTTTCGTCAGTCTTCCGATCGTAACGCAGCTGTCAACATTACCGTCCATATCGTGACAAGCTATCGTAATCCGTATAGTGAATTTACCGCCGGTATTCATTACCATTACATAAGAACTAAATAAAAACTGCCTGTGGACCAGCCAAACGACCACGAGGGACCCACAAACCGGGCAAGATTGCCATCAGCATCGTAAGTCCCTCTGTGAAATATCTTTGTATTTGTTTCAATAAACATAGTCTATCGAGATCCACAAGCATAACTATAGAGTGAGCATTCAGCTTCACTTAACCCTTGTAAGTTAGTGCCATCAACGCGCTCATCTTACATTATTTGGTGCCGAAATCAGCGAACTTTAGATATTAAATTCTGCAATTGCAAGGCAAAAAAATATTATGAAATGTTTCGTGAATTTAAATGTTAATCATTTCGAACTGTTAATTTCAAACAGAGAAGTTTAGAATTAGGTATCTAGTTCTTAACTAATTACGACCTACCGTAGGTACTTTTAAATTATAAAAAATTCTATTGATTTATTCAATTTCCTTTCGAGGTACGTTTCTATTTTCTACTAGTGTTTATTATCAAAATGGCGCCAACTATTCAAACATTGCGCCGAAAACGGACATTAGCAAATAATAGATTGATAAAAACGCATGAAATCGCGAAAATTGCTTTACACGATGTAACGAAGAGCGACTTACTGTTGGCCCATTATACAACTCTTGAAAGGATAGTTCTTGAATTTGAAACATCTCACGACGAAATATTAAATTTCGATGACTCAAACGAAATTGAGGAAGATAAAATTCGCGA